>CM046730.1:17494217-18214467 GCA_025584915.1 Monochamus saltuarius | reverse complement strand
AGCTATTCTATCATTACCTTTCTTGATTCTGATATGGTTGATTCCTGAAACTCCTAGATTCTTGGTTGCTAAAGGAAAAGAAGAAAAGTCCAGGGAAGCTCTTCAGTGGTTGAGGGGTTCAGAAACTGATATTGATAAGGAATTCTACGAAATCCTGAAGATTCAGAAGGACTCAGATGAAAAGCATGAGAGCGTTTTAGTTCTCTTTTCAAAAAACAACTTAAAACTTCTCGCCATTGTATTGGGGTTAATGTTTTTCCAACAATTAAGTGGCATCAATGCTGTTATATTTTATACAACTAAAATTTTCAAGGATGCTGGTAGTTCCTTAGATGAAAGTATATGCACAACTATCGTGGGAGTAGTTAATTTTATTTCCACTTTTATAGCTGCAATTTTAATCGACAGATTAGGCAGAAAAATACTTTTGTATATTTCTAGCGTATCTATGATTATTTCATTGGGTGTGCTAGGTGCGTACTTCTTCCTTCAAAATGGAAACATTGTAGATGTAAAACCATTTGGATTGTTACCACTGATTGCTTCTGTGATATATGTATTAGGGTTCTCTCTTGGATTTGGTCCTGTCCCATGGTTGATGATGGGAGAAATTTTACCAGCCAAAATTAGAGGACCAGCTGCCTCAGTGTCCACTGCGTTCAATTGGACGTGTACCTTTGGCGTTACAAAAGCATTCTTGCCTGTTATTAAACTCATTGGCAGCCATTATACTTTCTGGATGTTTGGTGTCATCGTGACTGTAGGATTAGTATTCACAATCCTCTTTGTCCCCGAAACTAGGGGGCAAAGTTTAGCAGACATTGAAAGAAAATTAGCAGGTGAAAAAGTTAGGAGAACAAGTTCTGTAGCTAATTTAAAACCAATGCCATCTACTTTTTAGATAAAATGACTGATTTTTTTTAAGAATCTCGTATTTATTAAAGATATAGTTATATTAGCAATAAGTTCACATATAAGTTGTAAATTTTGTATGTTTAAATCAAATTATTTGTTAAGTATTTATTATATTAAAAAATTTTATATTCTGAAATATAATATTTTTGATACATTTTAATTCTTTCTTATTTATTAATTAAACCATATTAGGTTAACAAAAGCTTGGAAAAATTAAAATCCTTAGTGACTTAAACGGAAATTGGTTATTATCAATTGTGATAATATTATTCACTGCATAAGGTTCTCCAATAAAAGAGCGACACATTTCTTTTGGGTCACTATGCAAAACAATGTATTAAATCATACTAAATGTACGAAAGCTTGTATTATTGACGTCTGTAAAGTAGTACTAGTCATTGTTATGCAACTCACACTTCACTTAATATAACAACAATCAAAAATGTATATACATAACACGATAATTGTAACACAAACCTTTATATTACGCGCATACATATGCCCAGAAACAAAATTTACTAGACACTTCTACCTTAGTAATAGAAAATTTAACTGTTTACTTAGGCAGGTAGAAAATTTAAATGTAGGTACCTAAATATGTGTTATATAAAAGGTGAGTTACGAGACAATAAATGTTTCATGGGAATCTCGATTTATTTGTTTCACATTTCTTAGTTCCTTTTCAGGATTATAGGAAATGTGGTTTGTTCCTGCCCTTGGATGTAATCATGAGAGTTTCAAATGTCATGATGATTGACATTTAGAATAAAGAAAAACAATATTTCTAAAGCCCGCTTTACATTAACAATTTCTTTGTCAATTAATTGATCAAGTGACTTTGTCAAGTCAATTGACAAATGTAATACTAAAATTTGGACGTCAAATAAATTGATGAAGAACTTCGTCAAGTTATTGACGACTTAAAACTTGTTCTAATTTTTCGTCAATTTTTACTTCAATTCAGGAATACCAACCTAAAATAAATGTAAATATTTAACCGGTAACCGAGCAGCAGCAATAATAAATGCAATGGAAGTTTTTGCCCTAAAATATAATTATTAAAATTACTTTTTAACAGTTTTTGTTTCGTATACAAATGGGAATGATAATAATGTCAAAAGTTAAAATTACTTTTAGGTTGGTACGGGTGACATCTGACAGCAAAATTGTTAAGAAACTTGCCAAGCCCTGAACATAATGTAAAACCAAAGTGCGACCTTGAAGAAATTGATGAATTAATTCATCAATTTCTTCGTCAATAAGTTGTTAGTGTAAAGCCCGCTTAAACATTATTAGGTTAGGTTAGGGTTAGGGGGTACCGTAATGTTTTGGGGTGGAATAAAGTTCAACCGCCGCACCCCATTAATTCGCATACCATAGGATATAACCAGTCAAATTTTACCCCCTACCTAATTTTCATCTAATGAATTAGGTGAAAATTTTGTGTTTATGGACGACAACGCTCGACCACATCGCGCAAGAAGGGTTCAAGAGACACTCGAAGCAGGACATATCAATAGATTAGATTGGCCAGCCAACTCTCCTGACATGAATCCTATTGAAAACGTGGGATTTCGTTGCTAGAGCCATTCATAATCATATTCCTCCACCTCAGACTGCAGATGAGTTAGTCGTGGCGGCAGAACACGAATGGAACAATATTCCGCAAAAGATCGTTAACCGCTTGATTATCTCAATGCAGAGACATGTCAATATGCTATTACAAAGTGGTGGAGGTCATACCGACTATTAGTCAAGTAGGGACCTTGCTTTGTTACTTCTTTTTGATTTAATAAATTTTGTCAAAAATGTCACACGCTTGCTAGTTTTTAATTTTCTAAGTACTCATCGAACATATTTTTTTCACAGAAAAAAAGATTCAGCAAATATACTTCTATAAATGTATTTGGTTTTTCTGACAAAAAGATTTCTTTAACAAGAATGAGGGGGAGTCCAAGATTTCTGACGCAAGCGACAAAATTCATTTTTATAGTTTAAGTATTTCATAATATATGTTTCACAAATTTTATTTTTGCATAAAAAGAAAAGTTGTATCTGACATAAAAAATTTATTAAACAAAAAAAATCTAAATTAAAAAAAAATTATAACGAAAAATAAATAAAGGAATAACAGTTATACTAATTAGGATTTTTACATTGTACACAATTCTCCATAGCATCTTGAAATTCTTCTATTTGCAGAGTCATTTCAAAGAAATTGAATTTATCATGGATATTTTTGGTAGCTACCATTAAGACGTTTTGAGGATTTGTTCCTAGACCTAAAGACATAAAATTAGGATAAGTAACGGTTTAGCGTGATGCATTATGTTTTTCTGTTATTAATCAATACAAAATTATAATTACTTATAGCAACGTGAGCAGACATGGCAATTTTATCCAAACTCAACGCCCAAATCCTTAAATTATGAACTCTTTTCACTCCTTCAATATTGAGTAGAATATTCATAACTTCTTCGAAATCGATACCCTTAGGTAAGGCTTCCATAAGCACCATTATAGCATCTTTGATTATGGCGAAAGTTGTTATCAACACAAGGACTGAAAATATGAAGGTACATATTGGATCTACTATCATCCAATCTCTCTGCAAAAAAGAAATAGTTTTGTAATAAATTGATAATATACAATTTTTTTAACAGATAATGTAGAATTGAGAACAATGGTGAAACAATATTTCGACATTGCACTATGAAATGTTATGAATAAAAATGGAAATATTTACCTTGAAATATATAACAGCTGCGGCGACAAACACTCCAAAACTTTGAAGGAAATCACCCAAGACGTGGATGAATGCTGCTCTGACGTTTATATTTTCTTCATTATGTGAATGCTCATGAGAACCTCTTCCACTATGCGTATGGCCGTGTTGATGCAAGGTTAATCCCATTCTAAATGATATAAACTAAAATATATTAGCTTGTATACTATAGCATATACAGGGCGATTTTGAAATAAACAGCAATACGTGTACGACGTAAACTTGACCACACGCTCCTGTTACTAATATTCGAAATTGTTTCGACCATTTACAGAGGTAAAAAACTTGTAACTGGACCAAATGCGTCCACTATACTATTAGAAAACGTAATTTTTCAGTGTTTGACTATACACATAAAATAATAAAGAAATCAGGAGCAAATTGTCAAGGAATTTAGGAATTTTTTTTTTAAATCTTTGAAGTCTAATCCTAACAATTTTAGATAAAAATTGGCTTCAATTAATCTATTTTGAACTCAGTTTCGTATACGTATTTTCATGTCACCCTGTATGTTATATTTGAATTTTGGTCAAAGTAGAACTTACACAAGATTGATAACAACTCCAATTCCAGAAGTTATCAACATTATTTTGGCGTCTATATCGTAACTTTCGTTAACTATTCTCTGTACTGCTAAATAAACTAAAATTCCTGTGACTACCCATATAAGTAGGACGGAAGTTAAAGCTCCTATAACTTCAGCGCGGTACCATCCAAACGACATTTTTCTCGTCGACGGACGATTAGCCATATATAAAGAAAATAATGATATCATGAAACTGGCAAAGTCTGTTAGCAAATGTGCAGCATCTGACGCTATTGCCAAGCTATTTGATAAATATCCACCTGTAAAACCATGTAAAAATGTAACGAAATTTCTAATACTGAGAAAAAATAAATCAAATATTTTTTTAATCTTACCTACAATTTCTCCTACCATAAAAATCACACATAATATACTAGCTATTATTAGCTTCCTTCTAGCTCTTTTATCTACTTCAGGAGCTCCCTTTTGGTGGCAGTGTTTATTAACTAAAATTATATATTTGAAGATGTTTATTATATTTTGTTACAATTTTTATTATTAAATACAAATGAAGATACAGTACCCTCTATGTCTATTACTGCCATCTTCAGTAGCTACATATGCACATACACCTTTACACCTACACCTTTAATGAAAATAATTGCGAATTTCATTTCTACTAATGTAAGTAAATTTAACAATGTGATAAGAAATTTAATCACGTGATCTCTGGTAACCCATTATCCACTTTTTCTTAATTCAATTCAAATACAATATCTTATTTACAGTTTTGCACACAGCCCTTAAGTTTTTTATCGAAATTAAATATTTATATCACAATAATACAAGGAATTTTAATGAATGCATCCAATGATTTATTTTCAAGTATTTATTTCAAATGATTTTGTAAATTCCAGAATTTTTTAGAGAAAAGTCATAAATACTCATATTTATGTTTTTATGTTAAATTTTGCTGTAAAACAAGGAAAATATTAAATCAAAATATATAGTGCTTACTCTTTTCACTGATAAATTAATACTTACAGATTTATTTGTTATTTATTATTGTTTAAAAGATAATACGAATCCCAGTTCAACAAAGTATATTATATTTGTTTACGGTTTATTTATTACAAAAGTAAGGAAAATCGCATAAATTCTCCTTTACATATTCCATTACATTTCCATTTATTAATTGTGTACAAAATATTACGCGTGAGTATGCAGTGTGGGTACCCTTTAGTATCAATAAGTCATTAGAGAAACAGGCGTCATTTAAATAAATTTTCGCTATTTACTTAATTAAAATATCACTGACATCTCAACACTTTTGACAACAAAAGAATTATAAATTTCATAAAATAGCTATTGTGTAAAACTTATTAATAGTTAGTTTCTTTTGATGATGCTTTATAATACAAGTATGAAGCTAAAGTAAATTCTTGTACCATAAATATGTCAAATGTAGATATTTATTTGATATCCCAAGTATTTTATCAAAAATCGTCTTCTACGTAATAGTGCACTCGGCACGAACATCAAGAAGTGGAAATCATTAACCATTGTTTAAAATTTTATCTAACAGAATAGCCTCATTATTGCTATTACAATTATTCTTGTTAGCTTATTCACTTTTAGCATTCTAAATAAATTAATTAGGTACTTCATCAAAAGTACTAAAACTAGTTTTCTCGCTCTATAGAGCCAAGTAAATATTATTTACAGGTCTACATTGGTTACCTGCATATATTTTTGATTTATCGTAAAATGTAAGTTTAGTGGATGAAAATATAAAATGAGGACATATTTTCGAAATTTGTATTCAGAATCAGTTCCGTCAAACAAATCGTTTGGGTATATATGATTTTAAGTAATCATTAATAAACAAATCACTGATAAAATAGATAAATCATTACTATTTCGTCCACGTACCACGTCCACGTAATTCCAAATCATGCTGGTATCAATCCCCTAATAATTCCTCAGACAGATTTTGTTAGTTAATAATCATTTCGTTTGGTATATTTCCATACAAGCAATGTTATATATATTTTGCACTTTAAAACCAAAACATATTTTGATATTTCACTGGGGTAATCTTTGAACTAATTTGTTTACTTATGTTTGTGTAAATAACTTTCTAAAAATTTTACGCTATTATGTTTAAGACGCATATAAGTACAAGATAAAATCAATGGAACGTTAACTGATAAGAATAGTTTTCAACATCTGAGGCAGGTACATATATTGTGCAACAAAACGTGCAAAGATAATTCGACACAACAAAACGGAAAAAATATATATACTATGATGAAACGGTTACACCATTTTTATGTTTATAGAAAAATATTTCATAAAAATATTAGTTTTCATAAATCTATCTTTAATAATGTAATATTATACTTGATTTATAATACAAGTATGACATGATGCCATCTGTTCAGTTCTTCAAGTTCCCACAGTTGTAATTTTGTATATCTAACTAGTACTGTTATTACACTAATATCGTGAATAATAATAATTACTACATTTTTAGTTGAGATACTTGTGTTGCAATCAGGCAAAGTTAAATTTATTAAATCCATCCCTTCACTGACCCCAGAAATTATTAGACAAAATCTTTTTTTTAGTGCATAAATAATAATTTGTCATGTAATCTATTTATTTAGAAGTCAGTACCTAGCTCATTTTCTTGTAACAATACTCTAATGATGACCTTTAATCATTTGAATTGTCATTGTAGTTATTTTACACAAAAAAATGCAAGAATTACTCCGCTAAAAAACGTGTAATAAAAAATAGTTTTATAATATACTGGGAGAAGACGTATTTCTGTTACACAATAAATTTTAATGAAGAATCAATCAAATATAAAATGTATTATTCCATTTAAATATAGATATATCAATAGACGTACAAATGACACTTAAAAAAATAAAACCTATGTTCAATATTCTACTGAGATGAAAAGATGAAAAGTAAAAATATTCACAAATGCACAAGTAGTCTATAAATTAAAAGAATCTGCATCTATGTAATAAAAAGATATCCCAAGATAAATATAATAAATTAAAGTATACTTAGTTCTGTCGTATCTGTGTTTTCCTTGGTGTGGGTGCTTAAGTTATCTTCATCCGAAATGATATCTACAATTTCGCCTTCCAAAACTTTACAACAGCCTGCACTAGCTTTGCCATGCACACAGTATATAACCCTTCTTGGTGACAAAATATTAGATGGTGACGTTACGCTATTATTTCTACTCAACGACCCATAATAATTACCGTTGAAACCCCTAAGCAACAATATTTGTAATTAACACCTATTTGAATTTTAACACTAAGAATACTTACAAAACATTGGTTTTCTCTTGATCTTGGGCCATTGTAAACGAACCAAGCTGTTCACTTAAACACTACACAGTTTGGTTAAACACAAGTTACTTTTTCAGCGCTTCAAGTTAAATTTTATTTCTTAAACTGTACACTTGGCAATAACACGAATGAAGATGTATGCGCCCGAGACTACAGTAGTTGTTGCTCTTACTTATCTGCAAGACAATATTCCTTGATTCAAT
Organism: Monochamus saltuarius; assembly: GCA_025584915.1. Classification (NCBI taxonomy): domain Eukaryota; kingdom Metazoa; phylum Arthropoda; class Insecta; order Coleoptera; family Cerambycidae; genus Monochamus; species Monochamus saltuarius. The sequence continues at coordinate 18,206,664 of CM046730.1, read as the reverse complement.
AAAAACTAGTTTATCTAAAAGTAGTATTTATTTACCGAATCTTCTACCATTCGAGGTTAAAATATTATCATATTTAATACGTATTCATCCTTAAAGAATTTTAAATATAGATAAAAGTAAATCCCGTTCTGTGTAAATAATTTTTTTACCATTGTTTTATTTTTTTTAACCCGCCACCATAGAGTACATTTTTATCGTTTTTATGAAGCAACAGTATCAAGTTCAGTCAATAACCGAAGGTTCACAACTTTTGACCCTACTGTAAGATTTGTAATTTGCATTATACCTATTAATGATTGATACAATATATTTAAACAAGTGGCTGACTTGCATTTCATTATTTGTAGCCATCAGTCATCACTACTACAAAATGCATTAAATGCAGAATATTCGAAACAAAACATATTATGTTTGTTATATCATGTCGTACCTGTCATCAATTAAATAACTAACAGCAAAATTGAAAAGTACTAATAATAAATGAAATAATGTCTGAATTAATCCCTCTACAGTTTTGATGTGGAATATGTAAATAATTTATATCCATGTTGGATATTAAATATTTTTAATAACATTTTCAATAACTTAACAGAAAATAACTGAAAAATTGTACTATAAAGTTTTTATTAAAATTCGTTAATGAAACATACCTACCAAAGCTATTTTTTGCGACAAAATGTGTTCAACTGTTCAACCCGGTCCAAAACATTATATTTTTGCGTTGAAACAGTGACGTCACACACGTCGCTGTTTAAACCGTGTTTAAAACGTCCATTGATCCGGATTGAACTCTTTAGATGCTTTGATATTGGTCTATGCAGCAGTTGCCTAAAAAGTAGAGATTTGAAAATCGGTGTGATTTAAATTTTTAGATTAATATTTAAAATGGTTGTTATTTTGATACTTCTTATTCTTGTTTATTTAAAAAGGAGTTGGTTGTAGACTATTGTATGTACCTCTGCAAATTTAAACGTATTTTAAGACATCCTGAATTACATAATCCAATTACTTTTCTACCTAAATTTCATAAACCTGTCACTCATATAAACATATTAAGATATTTTTTGGTTTGCAGTTGCTAAAATCAATTTCTACGTTTTTGTTGCAAAATTCCCACACTTTCAAAATATATGTACAAAAACATATAGAAATAGGTATCGTTAATAATTTCTACCACTAATAATCGTTCTATTTTAATCCAAATCTAGTGTAGACAATAGTGTAAACAATAATTAAAAAGTGTGAGGGTGATATCAAAGAGAAACAAATATTTGATGACGTTACGTTTTGAAACTATTTCTTGGTGCAATACATTAGTGACGTCACCATTGAATACGTTTTGAAACAGTCGATGAATACGGTTTGTCACAAAAAAACAGCTCTAGTCTTATAAGTTGAATATTGTTAGTTGCAGTTGGTTAGGCAACTAAAAATACACAACACCTTGCGACATCTAACATTTCAACACTAAATAAATGAAAAATATACAAAATGGAACCTGTATACTTAATACCTCATCTTCTTCTTCAAATTTTGACTGCTTATTATGGATTACAATCAAATGATAATGAGTGTGTAGCAAGTAGCAAGTTGCACGTTGCACTGTCAGTTAAATTCACCTGTGTAGTGAACAAACAGCTAATGAAATGATCAAATCACAAAAATTTCAAGAGAGAGACGAAAACATGTGAATAAGACTGTTGAGAAAATTAAACAATAGAATTGAGCTGGTGCATCACTTAACAGGTATCTTGTATTTTCTTGCATTTCCTGTCATTTGCATTAATCAGTCTAGGTGCAATGTTTTCTTTTCTATGAGAAATATACTGTTTAAGGTTTATGTATTAAAAATGGTGGTGAAATGGCAGGAGGGGATTTTGCAAAAGTAGAAAAATAAAACTAAATAGTTAAGAATATAAAAACCCTGGGACATGGGACTTTGCGCGAGAAGGAATTTGTTTTTGTCAGTATGTGTTTTACAAATCGTAAGTGCCAATTATCATATATGAATACTAAAATACCAAATGATTTTTATCAATTTTAGTTGTCAGTTGTTGTGAGACAGGTATTTGATTTCCTAGGGTTTCTGTGGATTCCTATTTTGGTAAACTTTTTTGAAATTGTTTTTGTTATTTTTGGTTTTTTTGGAGCTTATCAGTATCGAACGAAATATATTGTAGCAGTAAGTACAAACGTAAGTTATTAGTAGTTAGTATTTTACTAAAAGCATTAATTTCAGTATCTACTATGGCATGTCTTTTGGCTGGCCTGGAATATTTTTATGATTTGTTTATATTTAGATGTTGCTGGTCTAGACCATGAGGTGAGTATGACAAACTAGTAATATTTGAATGTTGACTAATGTGCTGTTGATATAATATCCTTGGTTTATTTTTATTAGTTTTATGAAATATCTTTAGGAACAGTTTTTTAAGGTATTTATTCCTTAAGATAAATAATATTTTATCATTTTATGACTCACATTTTATCTACAATTTTTAACAAAGGTGTAAGTTTTCATGAGAATTTGATTAACCTATCGTATATATTATTTAAAAAAATATTATCGATTAAATCAAATAATTTCAGAATAATGCAGTGCTGAAGTTAGATCCCAATAGTAATAGCTGGTGGAAAGAAAATGGTCCTGGGTGTAAAGTTCGAAAGGACGGTAATGGATATGAAGGTTGTTTAGTTAAATATATTTACGTGGAAGTATTTCAAGCTGGATTGCAATGTTATTTTGCTGTAAGTAAAAAATATTGTTTTCGCGATTATTTGCAATAAAAATGGACAGTCTAAATAAGACTTTATATTTCAGCTCTTAAACAGCGTAATAAGCATATGTCTCTGTCGATCTTTTAGAGAAGAAGATGATACTTGTAAGTACCTTTCTTTGGTAATTTTTCCCAGTAGACCTTCCACTAACAAATACATGCTCATCTTAGTATGATTATAAAAGATTTTACGTACATACATTATTCATAGTACCTACATCTAAAATTAAAAAAAAAAAAAACAATAAAAGTAAACAATTTTTTATAATCAACTAATTATAGATCAAATTAATCATATGCTTGCAGTTGATTTCATTGGTGGATTTGATTCGCAATCTATTTGGTAAGTGACGGTACATGGGAATGCACCTAATGCATCTTGTAGATACTGTACATTCTTCCCACCTCTCTTGTAGTATGTAGCCTATCGCTTTATCTTTATTTTCAGTTAATTTCGAGAAGCCAGATGGGCCCGATAATTATTTATTACATCCAATGTATGTGAGCTCCAATGATAACTTGCACAATATTAACAAACGTGTTAACATAACACCCAAAAGCTACTTTTATGACCCTAAGGCAACTAACTCACAAAAGTATATCCGTCATAATAACCAAAAGGTATATGCTGATGCCATTCGCGATCCTATGAGAAGGAGCAATTCCTTTAACACACTCACTAAAGCTCACCGGAAAAAGGGATCTATTCGACCTAAGTCTTTGCATACTGATGCATATTATGACACGTAATGAGACGTATAATTTCTAGTCAAATATGTTATTTACCCACTTTTTATTAAAAAAAAGAGGAATAAATAAAAATCGCAGCTTAATTTCTACTTGACAAAAAATATAATTATTTTTATTGACTGTGTAGTACTGTAGTAAAGTGATTATATTAAAAATATATAACAAATTCAAATAATAATTTGAAAATTATTTCACTTTTTTCTTTGCAGCAATCAGTACAAAATAAAAAAAAACAAGTTGCAACTGACATTTTGTATTTAATTATGCTTTTAGTAGTTTAGTCTAAGCCCCTATAGTGTTTAACTTATTTTTTTTGCTATGTTGAAGCTATTAATAATACTTATCTGCTTGTATGGTAGTTTCTTAATTATTATTGCATGTTCTTTGTATTTACTTTTAAGTGACTAATAAACTATTTATTTATCATTTGCATTTTTTCTATCCACTTTTTACATACAATAATAGAAACAAATACTAATATTTTCTAGAATTATATAAAACAGCACCTTCATACATACTTTTTAAAACAGTGCATGGTGAAGAACAGTGCATTAAGCACTTAATTTTGTTTCTATTTTTATCCTCGAACATATCAAACGTCCAAAAAACTATCAAGAAGGCTTTTGGATTTTTAGATATGCATTTGCAATTAGTTTATTAATTAATAAGTTTAATTTTTGACAGTGTCACGTAAATCTTCTAGAAAAAGTGCCAAACAGAGGATGTCTCTTTACTCTATCGAATTTAGTTCCCAACTAGACAATAGACATGGTGATAGTGATAATGATTTTGATCATTTGCCTCCCCCTGTATCTCCAAAACCAATGACGCCTCGTAGAGTGAAGAGACGTAGTGTTATGACGAGAGGATCATCAGGCAGGCATAGTACAAGTAGCAGAAGGCATTCACAATCACGATCATCAACCAGAAGTTCCAGAAGAATGGCACAAAACCCAGTGACACGTCTGTTAGAGCAACAACAAAAATGTCAGGCATACGACAGTCCAGCTAGTCCTTCTCCTATAGAATCACCATTACCAAACTATTACAGTGCATCGAATAATAATCTGATAAATCATCAAAACTGGCAAAATGGTCATGCTAATCCGACTTACCAACAGTCGTCACAACACTCTTTGAATGATACTGAAGACTTGGATGATCTCTATAATAACAGACCTGCATCGGTTAGATCGAGTTATTCAAATTTTCACGGTACTAGAGCTCTGAACTATTCACCTCCTAAACATTATCACAGCCATGCCACACCACAAGTACCGCAGAAAAGAAGTAATCCTAATAGGAACAGTATGAGATCAATGGCATTCTTAAACAACGGACCACCAGCATATTCGTCACAAAATCAAATTCCTGTCGATTCTGAAACACCCATGTAGATAAGTTATTTATTTTCTATTGTGTTCTTACATATAAACCGTATCAGTTGTAACAGTTTATTTTGTATATATTTTAAACTTGAGTAGCAGACAATTCTTAAAAAAAATATATCATTAAAAATCAATTGGATGAATTTCTTGAACAGAAATCTTTAAAAGTAAAATAATAAATTAAAATTGAGTAAATAATTTTAAGTTTATTTTAAAAAGAATTATGTAATTTGATAATGATATATTTTCTGCTCTCTTCTACTGCTTTTCTAATAACTTGATAGAATCCAGTATGTCCTTTATTTAAATAACTATGTGTTGTAAGGTCTTCTAGTCATTGACATCGATTCATAACATTATTTTCATAAAATTTAATATTAAATTTTAAAAGATAAGTTATTGACAGTGGCATGTTGAGTGTCGAGAGTGTAGAAAAATCAGTTTTGTATTTTTTTAGATATTACAAATTTGTGAATAAAAAAACTACAATTGTATATACATTATTATTTATCTAACAGGTTGTTGACATTTTGTTTTATTTAGTCTTGAAATACCAAGAACTGCCACTGTTGTATCATTTTGCCATTTGCTATGAAGGCTCTATCTTTACAACGTGATGATATGTAGTACTGAAGAAATTAAATAGGTATTTTACAAAATCTACAAAAAAAATGTATATGAAGTGTATTGAAAGCACCTGCAACTATGATGTGATATATATTTAGTTAATGCCCCATTTCATTATTTAAAATCATGCGCAATTTGCTTAACGATATCACAATGTTTCAAAAGACTGTAACGCAGCTCAGAACTATTTTTGGAAGTATATATAAACACACATTTTTGTAAATTTATAATCTTGCCGTCTGAATTACTAAATTGCCAATATATTTGTACTATTTTGGTTTTTTTTTGTACATATTTAACCATTTTAAATTTTGCTGTAAACTTGCCTCCATGAGGATCTTCTATATATCTAATAATATAAATAAAATCATACCCAGTAAATAATATTTTTGTAAAAATCGATATTTTTTTATATACAAAATTATACATTTTTAGCTATTGCCATTATATGGTACAAATAATCGTACCAACAATTCATTACAATCTATTGCGACAATAATAGAACTCTTTAAAACCAATTTAGTGGCTTGTTTTGAACAATGAAATTTGGTTTCAACTTTTAACATTAGTTCTTAGTTTATTTACACTCAACGATAGAGATTTAAATTTTACCTCCGAATTTCAGTAGTTCACAAATTGGTTTAAGGGAGTGTCATTATTATTGCAATAGACTGTACAGTACAACTGAATTTACAAATTACTAATTAAATACAATTCTTATTTTGTATTTAATCTGTATATATGAAACTAATAGGTATCTAGAAATATTTTTACCAAAGTATTAAGATATATTTTTAATATGTAGTTTACAAGAACTTAATAAAAATGTATATTTCGATGTATTGCATTTTCCTTTTCCTAAAAGATAATCAAATTCTATTCTGTGAATAGTGGTGTCTAATCTTGGTTAGGCAAACCTGATTTCAAAATTAACCCTTGACTGATCCTTTTGGCACAAAGGTTTATTGAATTAATCTTTATTTTTTCAGAAGTGTGGCAAAATACCCAATTAAACTAAAAAAAACTAGAATTATGCCACAAGTAAACAACTTCAGAGAATAATCTCTCAATATCACGCCGGTTATTACATTTTTTAAACAAAATTCATAAAAATTCGCAATCTAATTTTCTTGTATATCCGTGTCTAGAATCTCATCTAAGCAATATCCCTGTCAGGTAAAATACCTTCTGTAATATGATTTACCTAGCTTCTCAAAGCTTTGTCATGACCATGAAAATGGAAATTTAATAAAATCCTATTAGACATCGCACACTGCTGGTATTTTCACTTCCGTATGATTTTGCTCACATTTAATATTATTAGCTCTGGAAAAGGAGCTCACAGTGTACATAATAATGCTCACTTCCCCACTAATTAAAGAGGAAAAAATAATTTTCTTTAGCAACTTTTTCCCTGGATACATCCAGAATTATTTTTATATTCAGACCACGTTAAAATAACACGTCCTAGCGGGAAAACCTTTCCTACGGGGACCAATCGATGTTCCTCACTCGTACGAAGGTTACATTTATCACAATTCCACGATCCTACTACTAAAAAAAATTACCCGCATTTTTTATTGCTTATGTTGATTTAATTCTTTTTTACATAATATTAAATGTTTCTACAGTCACCATTTTCAGAAATATGTAAACTTATGTTTTTGTTTCCCTGCTGTTTCAGTTTCGTACATTTTGTTTTCAAAGATCGATTTTGCTCAGTCGCACAAGTTTTGGTAAAATCGATATATCGATAGGACAACGTAATACAACAAAACCCAAATCTTTTATAACCCCACAGCGATTAAAAATGTTTGAATCAATTTGATATTCAAACAATCGAATATTTCATTAAGTTTCAAATGTTTGTTGACTTATTGATACTGTATAACTTCACATTCCTGGAGTTCACAGCGTGATTTTCAGATCGTTAAATAATACCATACATGATATCAGTTACATCATTAATGAAACCTAAAAATAATAGTGGTCCGAGATTAGATTTTTGAGGAACCCCAGATGTAGAACGAAATATTTTGAGTCAAAACGGTTATATGATACATATTGCATTCTTTTACTGAGATATGACTTAAATTAAATTAAAAGTGCATCACTAAATCCTATAGCTTTAAGTTTATTGAGAATAACTCCATGATCTATTCGATTGAAGACCTTAGAGAAGTCAGTATATATCGTGTCCACCCGACCTTGACTATCAATTACGTTAGAAACAGTCAAATTTGTAATTGTTGAATGATTTTTCATAAAACTGTGTTATAGTGACGATATAATATTCTGTATGCAAGCGTAAATTTTATCATACAAAGACATTCCCAAAACCGGCGCAGAATTAAAATTGAAATAGGTCTAGGTAGTTTTTCATAAAATGCAGCACAAGCTAAATTAAAGTCAGTGCAAATGTACAAAAAAGATCTTTAAACAACTATTTTTTGAAACAGACAGAAATATTTTGTATTGAGTCAGGATTATATGCATATATTACACTACTATTAAATCTGTTGCGTGACGTCCCATCTATTATAAAGATGGTATTCCAATTTTGTCGACTCTTTAAATTCTGAAAATGAATAATATAGAAGACAATTATGGAAAAGGTCAACGCAGGATCGAATATATAACCATTAAGACTATCCAAACCGTCAATTAAAGTATACGCATTAATGTAATTATTATTTATCGCAATACGCCCCTGCTTCTACACATCTAATATTGATTCCAAGAAGAGCAACTGTGGGTGTGTGCGCAACAAGATACCAAGAATTGCTTTGCGCTGTTACGCAGGTTGATAGATAGAGGTAGAAGATATCTCAGTGGCGGCTAAGCACTAAATTTTTTCGTCTATATCCGTGGGCGGACTGAGATATCCAATAAGTTAATCTTTCCCTTTTCATGAATGCGAACTTAGATGAAGCAAGTTGGATTAATGATCAACCTTCTTGAGGTGACCGATCTTGATCCAGTTACATATTTTTATGTGATAAAAGATATAATATAATTGTATTTACTGTATGTTAATTATTCTTCTATATTGTGCATATTAATGTTGCACTGCATTAAATATTCCAGACACAGACATGCCTACATTGTGGAGTTTGAATATTTTAGTAAATTCTTCGTTTCGTGACGTTTAATACCTACAGCGAAGAAGAAAGTTGTATGATTTGATTAGCGCACTGAAGAAATAATTTTTAACTATATAGCTTAGATTTTTTTTAGACAGTCTCAAAAAACAACTACAAATTTATTAGAAATTACGCATAAAAACGACGTAAAAGCTGTAAATGCACTCATCTTGGAAAACGAATTACATATTCTGTTCGGTAAAAACATAAGAAACTACTAATTTAAAACACTGGAGTAGTATGTATTTATTTAAAAAACATTTGAGAATTGAATAACATAGAACTTAGCAAATAACAGGAAAGTTATCTCATGCCACCAGTGCTTTTTCAAAGGTACCGAAATAAAACGATATATGACAGAAAGCGGTCTAACTAACAAATTTTTAGGTACAGAAATCGTTCAACGCGTATTTTTTTAAAATTTAACTGTAGATGTAAATATTGTTATAAAATAAACTTGCATAGCTCTGCATATAAGATTGTTCACTTTTATTTAAAAGTATGTGAAAATAATAGTTGAAAAATAGCAAAATAATGTGTGTATATTTTTGTACATGTAAATATTGATAGATGTCAAAATTCTTTCATTTAACAGCCAAGTACAACATTTCAAGTTTTGGTATTTTTGAAGCAGTACGTCCCTTTCTTTTTACCCGCCCCTGAACAAACTGCATTGATTTCTTTTCGATTTTCAAAAAGAGCATACAAAGTGAGATTGTGCCAAATTTCATTAGTTTTCTCTATGCTTTTGCGAAATATTAATTGTTAATTAACCTTTTACACCCTGTATGTTGAAAACGAAACGTTTTAGGGTACTTGACTTTTCGTCTCGTTTTGAGGTCAAGAAAATGCAGTTAAATTTATGTTACAACTTTCAGAATCACCTTGTATAGAAAATGTTACATTTATCTTCGTCTATAAACTGCTTTTTCAAATATATATTTCTGTATTCGAAAGATAAGTTACGAAAATAATCTATCTGTCACAAATTCATATTAAAAACCGATTAGGTATACCTACTTTTCATCGTTAACAAGACTAATATTTCTTTAAGTTCTACTAAATTCACCCACCATGTCAAACGAAACTAAATCCTTAGAAAAATTCGTTTAACATATCGCCGAGATTAGTGACACGCAATTTAGTTAAATGCAAATCATTTGTAACGGAAGTAAGGCATAAAACATTGTTAACATTACTTTTAGTCAGATATAGTGTTTTGCTAATCCTTCTAAATAGCGTATAGGATTAGATTAGAGATGGTGAAATGTTTGTGATATTTATTATAAAGGCTCGTCGTTGGGAATAAAAAGATGGTTAACGCTCTCTTTACATTTGTTTGGTATGAAAAATGAAACTGAGACGTTTATGGCAGCATTCGGAACCAGAACGGGCGCAGGCATGTTCAGATCCGGAATATTGAATTTTATACACAAATTTGATAATAAGCGTTAAGGTTAATAAAATAAGACAATATTTTTAAAATTTTAACTTGAAATGAACAACGTTTAAAATACTTTGTGTAGACAATGTTCCCGAAAATAATAAATGATATATTGAATAGAAATATTACACAAATATATATTTAATTTCAAATAATATATTTAATTATGTAAAACAAAACTTGATGTAATATTTACTACAATTTGTTTGTTTGGTTTTGTTTTAAATCTTGTCTCATTATTTTTAATTACGTTGTATCGTGATTTAACTATTTATATCTACAAAATTATAATCAAAAGTAGCTTAATTTGACTAAAAATTCAAGGAATATGATTAGGTAGCAATAATTGTTATACAAAATACAAATATTAAAAATTATAGTGTGGGGTAAATAACACGATAGCTGATAAATTTCACTTTAGTAGACGTGCAGTTCTATTATCCCTCAGGCAAGCACATCAATTGTGCGGGGGTGTAAAAGCACATAAGTTTGAATTACGCTGTATTTTTCGCAGAACGTATGACCTAAACTAGAAAGTTGAACTTTAAAAATTACTACACTTTCGACTTATTTGACATGTTCAAAGCAATTTTAGCCAAATCTGTTATAAAAGAAGAAAATATATAAACAAAATGTAGTGTAGTATCAACGTACACACTGAAATATACAGTAGCAGATTTGTGTAGATACAGCGCGTGTAAGTTACAAGTAATGGCGCATTTTTGAAAAAATGCCGAGGTTGTTCAGTAATAGTTCAAAAATTATGCATATGAAACAAATTTTAACAGTTGCTTTTATTCAGTTTTTATGATAATATACTGAAAGTATATATAATGAATAAAATTACATTACAAGTGTAATAAAATGCTGTTTAAAATATGCATCTGGTTCCTAAATTGGAAAATAAAACATGAACTGTTATGTTAAGCATTTAATTTAAAGTAAGTATTATGTCATCCTTTATGAAACATGAAAATATATAAACACAATGTAATGTAGCGTCAACGTACACACTGAAATATACAGTGTAACCAATAAATTAACTATTTTTTAAATTGAGAAGTTTTCGAAAAAATCCCCTGGAACGTCGATTTTGTTTCTAAAAAAGGCACTTTGACATACGACCCACATTTGTGACGTCATCGCTGTTCGAGATATGACCTCATCGACAATTTTTTTAAACAGCAACCCCCAATTTTGACCATGCCATATGAAAGAGCGTGTCAATCTACATACATACATCATGAAAAATGATGGTGTTACATAACAAAAATTTCAAGAAAATAATGTTTGAAAATTTTAAAATTTAGTTTTCACAATACTGAAAATGATAATGATTATGTAAAAAATCGAGTAAATTAAATGTTCAAATTGTGCACCGTTGGCTGCCTGACAGTAGCCAAGACGATTAATAAATTCTTTTTGGACATTATCAATAACTTCAGGAGGTATACGATGTATCTCGTGACGAATTCTTGCTTTTAAATATTCTAAATTAACCGGTCTAGTAACGTATACTTTGCTTTTTAAGTATCCCCACAAGAAATAATCTAGGGGTGTCAAATCAGGCGATCTGGCTGGCCACTCAATCGGTCCCCTTCTCCCTATCCAACGATTCGGGAACAGCTCATCTAAATAAGCACGGACAGGTGTTGCATAATGGGGAGGTGCACAGTAATGTGAAAATTAAATTTTAAAATTAACATTATTTCCTTGAAATTTTTGTTATGTAACACCATAATTTTTCATGATGTATGTATGTAGAATGACACGCTCGTTCAAATGGCATGGTCAACAATTAAAAAAATTGTCGATGACGTCATATCTCAAACAACGACGACGTCACAAATATGAGTCGCCAAAAAGTGCCGTTTTTAAAAACAAAATCGACGTGCCAGGGGATTTTTTCGAAAACTTCTCAATTTCAAAAATAACGAATTTATTGGTCACTTTTCGAAAGCACTGTATATATGAATATATGCTATTTAAATCATGCATGTTCCTAAATTGAGAAGCAAAACATGAACTGTTAATTTATGATGTGGGAAGTAAGTATTACGTCTTCTAGCTAAATAATGGGGTCAGTGGAACCCGTTAAGTATGCTCCCGCAGGTAGCAAGTATCCCGAATAGCCTGGCGCGAAATCCGCCACTGGCGGCAAACCTAACAGGTCGGTCGCGATCGGGTGGATATAAAGTAATGGCAAGAGAAGGGAGGCTTTCTATTGTGAGCTGCCTCCGTCCCGACAGTGTCGATTTTGTGTCCCAGCCATGGTTCGGGTGGCGGTCTCGCCTCACCCGCTTCTGCTGGTTATGGTGATTGTAGCCATTTGTGCTGCCATACCCTATGCGGTTATGGCCATAGACCTCAGCAGGCTCTACGGACACATCAGCTCGAAGAGGGGTAAGTCCGTTCAAACGATGAACCAATTCCTGCTCGCAGGCCCCGTTTTCCCGGTCCAGGGCACTTGTTGGCTAGTCGCATCAACAGTTGTCGCAGTAGTACGATCGATAGTTATTACATTTTTTTATGCATTTTTCTACTTTCTTGCCCGCCTCGCAAATTCCCAAATTGACCTGTCTGGACTGCAGCGGGACGCCATTTGAAATTACTATTCATCACTCAATTACACACGCAAAATAGTATGCCAAATGCTTCCATAAAACCTTACTTTAGTTCAATGAATATATTCTTATATTTATATGTACATACATATTATTATTTTTTAATCTAGACAATCATGAACGTTAACTATTATTTATTGACATTGAAAAAATTGATTCTAAACTGGTGTAAATATCGATTATATTGACACCCATATATATACAGGGTGTCTGGAATATGAGTGCCTTAATTTTACAATACGATAAGTTAAGTACCTACTAAACAAAACATATTTGACTTAACACTTTTTTTCTCTAACCAATTTCAGACAGGTACACCTAAACACAGGTACTTACTATGAATTGTTCCCTTAGAGCTCTTTTCACAGTACAGAATAATAGTTTTTAAAATGTCTGTTCCTTGCAAGAAGCGTTTACTGTACAAGTGTACAATTAACATGCCATGCAACTGATTATGGTTAGATATTGTCTGAAGCTTTATTTGGCTATTTTATTGAATTTTTTTGCCACACTTCTGAAAAATAAAAATTAATTAAATAAGCCCTTGCGCCAAACGGATCAGTCAAGGGTTGTTTTTGAAACTAAGTTTGCCTAACCAAAAAATCTCACACTGAAAAAACAGATAATTGAAAAATAACAAAAATCACGTCACTATCGCGCACTTCCGTATTTTTGACGTGTTTTCGTTCTCAAAATAGTAAATGTATTAAAAGTATGTCAAGTTTGACAGTTTAAAATTTGTTTATCTGCTTCCATAGAGATGTTAAATGATTTTTATTTTATTGTTACTTACTTCTTCTTGATACAACTGTAGCCAACAATGATCAATCTTTACTGAACAGTTTGACACACACTTATCTCGGTTCAATAAAATAATCGCGGTCTCTTTTAATATTCATACAAGGTAAAAACATTTTTGGAATAATATGCTGCATGTCGACAGCAGCGCCTCTGGTGGATAGATTTAAACAATATTAATAAGAAGTATGTGTTGGCACTGGATAAATGTCTGCAACAAATATGAACGCTGTAAGGCAAATCGTTTAGATATATTGTAGGAAGTATAGGTTGGCTCTATCAACATACAAGGCCCTGTTATTCTTCGGGGGACGCACCTTCGGTCTAAGGTATATTTAGTTCATTCGCCTTATATTTTCATCTAGATACACTGAAACTGTTGTACTACTCTATTTAAAACCACCCAGGTATACCGAAGAATGTGCGAAATATTTCTACACTGTTAACTGGTATTTTACAGGTATACTGATAGTTTTACACTGATTATTCACAAATTGTAAACCTATGATCTGTAATAACAATTATTGTAAATAAATATCCACAACATTTACGGATAGGTGTTTACCAGCTGACATTTTCCAAAATCTAATTTAGTATATCTACATATAGGTAGATATTGCATACATAAGTATTTTGTATATGCGACTTTTTATTTTCATTTATCTTTTAATTGACTGAAAAATTTCATTATGTGATAGTCATTCATACAAAAATGTAAATAAGCAGTTTAAATTTTGCCGAAAAACGTAGAATAAATATAATTTAAATGTTCTATGTAGTTCAATTATTAATTAAATCTAATTTCTTTTCCCCAGTAGGCCTAATCTGCTTTCATTTTTTTGAAATTAATAGTAAGTACCTGTGTGCAGGTGTACCTATTTGAAATTATTATGTATAAATACATAACAATCCTAAGATAGTATGTGAGTGACGTTGTCACATGTCCAAGACCTGTTTGCTGTCATAATTTGGTCAGAGAAAAAAAGTGTTAGTCAAATATGTTTTGTTTAGTAGGTACTTAACTTATCGTATTGTAAAATCAGTAGCGGAGTTACGGAGAGCTAAATTAAACAAAAATATATATTATTTTTAATACCAAGTTCGTATTGCACACAGAGCCTCCAAATTCGATACATGTACTGCTCAACTAGTCTCGGATATTATACAAGTTCATTTTTTAAGGTCGTTATACAGGGTGATATTTTTTCAAGATTCTGCTATCATTGAACCCTTCAGAAAATTTTTCTTGTACGTCCCTGGTAAAGTTTGAAATGTTTTTTTACTCTCTTGATTCATTGTCTAAATTTCGTCTCTCTTGACTTTTGAATGTATTCTTGTCAATTTTCTTTTAAAACGTTAATTTTCGTGTATCGAAGAGAAATTATCAAAAAGTTATCATATGCGTATGAATGTATTAAAATAATTTCAACATGTATGTCCCAACATCATACTCATGCATTTTAATAAGCCTTATTAAAAGAGGTAAAGCCACAAAAGAGGAGCGAATTTAGTTACAGACAGAAATTAAAGAATAATCCTTCTCAAAGTAAAGTAACGAAATTTGAATAAAGAGGTCGCAATTAAGGATTATGAAGCATTCATATTTATCCAGGTAAAATAAAATGTTGTGTTCATATATCTTAGACTGAAAAAATTACTACCATTACCCTACACAATATTTCTATTAATGTTTATTGGTATGTCAAACATTATTCGACAACAACTATACTTAACGATTTGATTCTGAGATGGCCTTTGATCAAAACTCAAAGCCTTTGACATGTCTATACGCGTATATTTTTTCTTTGAAGATGTATGAAGCCTTCAGATTATTGAGAAAAGTTACGAAGCGTCCTCCAACTCTTATTGGCATTGAAAATTGATCCTCTTTGTTTTCTTTCATGCTCACTTCGATCCCAAATGAATTAATTATATTTTATTTGAGTGTCTATGATAGTCATTGCATTTTCATTCATAAATGAATTGTTTCGATAAATTACTACAAGCTGCAAAGCTTAAAATAAAAGGCCCTAGTGAAGGGTGTATTTAAGTTCAAAAATGGTATTATATTAATAATTCATGATGGCGTACTGAAATGACATATTTCATATAATTGTTAAATGTGCACCATCAGCTAAATTAAACTTCATTAATTAATTATGTTCGCTTTGTATATACGTGGGAAATTGCCCGGTATTGATTTTCCTAGTTAATTAAATGTAAGCTTATTATCAGCCTGAACGTTCCGAACGTAATTAAAAACACCCTTCCTTTAATTAACTTAAAATACATAATACGCAAATTCGTAACGCGGATATGATATATTTTTAAAACTAATCAGAAACAGATAATTCCGTTTTCTCATTAAACACAAATATAAGCCGTTTGGGATCAAAAGGTAATCTGGTTGGTGGTACGTTTGATAAATACGACAAAGAGGATGAAATTAATTTGATCGAGTAAAATGTACACACGTATATTAGCATCTTTGTTCAAATATATTACGAACCCCCTCGAGATATCGTTTACCGTTATTTGTTTGAGTATTTACACTGCATGAACGCTTTATGAACATTAGTTTAAAATTTATTTGAAGGATTCATTAATAAACCTCATCACTAACTTTATGCAGACTACTAGGTCTCCTGTATTTTATTTAATATTAAAAAAACAGTTTTAAAGTCATTATTAGCCATTTTAGTACAACTTATTATACATACACATAACAAGTGCAGCAAACTTAATGTTATGTAATAGTAAGTGTTGTCCTATTGTCGTAACGAGTAGATTTTTTATTCGCGATTTATAAAATGTACTCCAAATTCCTGGCGCCTTCACCATAATATAGAATATTACTTTATACATTTATAAGTTAAATATATACATGATTAAGAAGATTTATTATATGACATCTCTTGTATTATCTGGTTTTTCACGTATGCGTTAGCTAATTGTTTATTTATGAAATTAAATTCTTATATAATTAAAGTTTGTCACATTATCGTCTGAGCATTAGTTTTCTTAAGACGCAGCTCTGAAGAGCTAAAACCGGTATTTAACTATCGATAATCCAAAAATATTTAATATTAATATGTATATCAAAAAAATGTTATTTAGAACAATTTGCTTCTTTATTAATAACAATTTTGATAGTAACAATCAAGTGTTGTCTAATTATCGCGATGTGTACTTATAAAATGTACTCCTAATTCCTGGCGCCTTCACCATAATATAGAATGTTACTTTATACATTTATAAGTTAAATATATACATGATTATCATATGACATCTCTTGTATTATCTGGCTTTTCACGTATGCGTTAGCCAATTGTTTATTTATGAAATTAAATTCTTATATAACTAAAGTTTGTCACATTATCGTCTGAGCATTTGTTTTCTTAAGACGCAGCTCTGAAAAGCTAAAACCGGTATTTAGCTATCGATAATCCAAAAATACTAAATATTAATATGTATATCAAAATTATGTTATTTAGAACAATTTGCTTCTTTATTAATAACAATCAAGTGTTGTCTAATTATCGCGATCAATAAATTTTTATTTGCGATTTATAAAATGTACTCCTAATTCCTGGCGCCTTCACCATAATATAGAATATTACTTTATGTTACTGTTTCAATTTACAACATTTTTAAGTTAAATATATACATGATCAGGAAGATTTATTATATTACATATTTTGTATAGTCTGCTTATTCACGTACGCATTGGCCAATTGGTTATTTATGAAATTAAACCATTATATAACTAAAGTTTGTCTTATTATTGTCTAAACATTTGTTTTCTTAAAACGTAGCTTTTGATAATAATTTAATTAAAAAAGAAAAAAATGAGTAGATACACAAAATGTAGTAGTGACACTCATCCAAATAATTTCCTATAATATGTATCGATATACGTATGTAATAACAAAAATTAATAGACATACAAAAAAGAATAAAGATGACAGAAATATATGACTGTCAATCATTAATTTATTATAAAAATGAAAAATAAAGTGCGATATTTTCGTCAACATAAATAATATTCGTAACCTTAAACTGTACATGTAAAATGTACGGTGTATTACCTACTTATTATTCCATCGTGATACTTATATCCTGTCAGAAATAAAATATTCATACGAAAATAATTTCAAAGCTTTTCCATATACCTTACTTTTTAAACAATAAGTTTTTTAAATGGTTTTTATGTCTGAAGTTTTCTTTTGTGTTGGTGGTGAATAGGTTTGACCTCCGATAACAACGTCAAAATGAGTTTCTTTAATAACAACATGGGAAAACGATGACTTTAATATTATTCGGAACGAACACTGAATTTCGGTTCGTTGAGTTCCAATATGAGACAGGAAATAGCTTTTGTGGGACTATTGATGTCAGATTTCTACTTAAATTGACTTTCTTTATTGCTACGTAATTTCTGGAATGAACTTTAATAATTCATGTACTTGTTTTAGACTAGGATACGTAGGTATATATTCAAATGATAAATGTATTATCATTGTTATTTAAATTAAGTCTATATTTTTTCTCTACACATTTGAACACTTAAAAAGCTTCAATTCGTTAATCAAAAAGTCTACTCAGCTAAAAGAAAACTGGCTGTAGTAATTTAAATGAAATATTTCCCATAGGGATTTGTGTAAATAATTTATATTCCCTAATAAGTTTTTTTTTTAATTTCAAGGGAAAATTCAGTAATCTAAACTTTGAAATCCTCTCAAATAAGTTTGTAAAATTTCTCAACTTTCTAATTAATTTTTCAAGTTAGTACTTTACGGCCCCTAGAGACTACCTTGCGTTGAAGCTGGCAAAAATCTTAAGAAAGTAACTTAATTTAGCCATTTATAAATAAGTAGGTAAAATCGTTTTAAGAAACAGCAAAACAATAGATATAGCAGTTTTTTTATGGAAAATTTTATACTACGGTGCCTTGGAAAGTCCAAAGCAAGATTACAATCATACTGATATTTGCTCCCGAAGGACCAAACACGAATCGGATAAATACCGAAATTTGTATGCATAGGATTTTGATATTCATAGAATAATAAAATTAACTTTGGATTTGAGACCCTAAACATCGGAAGTCCCTCAGGACATCGACGTCTTTTTGTCCCAGTAGAATGAAAAAATATAAATAGCCTTCACGGAGAAAATTAAAACGATACAAAGTTAACTGAGTATCGCCCCTCGTGGGAAGAACATTTTAATATTCGGGAGAAATATTTCTTGATTCTCAATTCTGTTTCCATAACGTTTTATTAATTAAAGTCTTTCTGATCGTAATTACTTTTACTATTTTTAGAACTGAGAAAGTCGTATCGCTTTGTAAAACGCGGTTATCTAAATCTGAAATGTCAAGTTTAACGTAAATATATGCCAAAATAAATAGACCCGCATCTGACCTTTCTCTTGAATGGCTTGGATGGGTGGTAATGTGTTAAGTTCCTCGCTTTTCTCAAGTTCGCAAACCACATTGGACGCATCAGTAAGGAGATGTAACGTAACGTGGGTTGAATTTATTAGAGGCTTTGTGAAGTACCCTGGATGCATGAATATAAACCACCCTTAACCTGTCGTCCTGAATTAAGGAAAGGAGCAGACTAATGGCTTCCGCACCCTTGGCAAATGGACTTTACTTTACATAACAAAACCCTTATGGTGAATACTTGAACATTTTACTTTATTATCTATACTTTTTAAAGCAACTATATTCAATATAAAACACACTATAGTCACCGGCCGAAAATCTAGAGAGCGACTAATCGCTAGCTTGTAGACAAGCGCGACGCGCAAAGCGTACGAGAAGCAACATTTCATAGGCGTACTAAATTTAAAGGCGATCAGATATTAAAAAATATACAAAAATAATTGCAATACATGACATCCATTATGCAGTCCAGATTTTGCAAATTTCGAGGCGATAAAAATGATAAGAATTATTTCCAAATTTAAAGTTTTTATCTTGTATTATCAATTACCCAAGCTCGAAAACAATAGAGACAGCACATAGATGAGTACGAAAGGTAAGGGTGGCATGATTACCTAAGCGTGCCACTTGAGAAAAGTTCAAAGCATACAAAATTATCAAAAATAAGTCGATGTCGACTGAACTTAGCACATTACTCACAATTTACTTTAAATGTGCCACTTGTACCATCCTTTCTACAAATTAGAATGCCGTCCTTTTGGACCCGGTTACTAGCACTGTCACTATAACGGTCACACATTAACACTTATCATATCATTTCGTCAAAATTTAATATATTCTTCGATCCAGATTCTGATCTGTTAATATTTATTTTAAACAGTTTCTTCTCCATATCACTATTTTGTTATTTTCTATCGATTTCATTTATACGGAAATTCACCTACTATAAAACATATGTCACGCATAATTCGCAAAAGCACCCTTGTATATATTCTAGGTAAAGTTTCATTTTGAAAGATATAGCAATCCAATTTTTTTTTTGTCGAAAACTCATTTTAAAAATACCATCTTCCTTCTGCGAATTTCCATTATTTTCCGTTTCATAGTTGTACTTACCCACTTTTTTATTTGCACTATACATATATGCTACTCACGTACATTTTTGTTAATGAAATACATATTTCAACATCACTTACACTCATATTTTGACCTCGCGCCCTAAACTCTTCATACATGTCATCATCCGATATTCCTCACTTGTTAAATTAGGACGATTTTGAGAATACGCTGTAGTTTGAATTATTCTCCATTCGTAAGAACACAAAATCACTAATAAAATTAATTACATTCATAATTAAATTAGCGAAAAGATTTATCCGAAATTTTGCCTGCCCGAACGATATACCCGCCCATGATTGCGCTAAATTTTCGGCCGTCTAGTATACTACCGTTCGTATCTCGTGAATTAAATAAAGTACGGTCCTGTCAACCTGTTGAAAATCCCTGACCAACGCCTATGACTGTTGCTGTAGGCTGTAGGAAAATATCTTTATTGGGATCGGAGCAATATCCAATTTCCGATAAAAAGGCTTTACACGTTTCCTGCTCACTTTTTATCGCCTAAACATTCCGCAGCACTACACTAATGACTTTAACATTCTACACGAGTATTTTTTTTTCTTTGGCTCTAATCGATATCTGTGAATAGAAAAAAACATGTATGGTATCTCAAAATTAATCGTTACAAGACTTTTTCAGCAAGGAATATATTCATTTCAATGTGTTCAGTTTGTTTGGAGTGGCGAATTCGGTAATTTTTAATTTTTTTATGGATGATGTCTTGTGTCGATCGCGTAAAGTTTCCGTTCTGCAATACTAAAATACAAACTTTTTAGGTCTATTAAAAAAGTAACTATAATAAATATGTCTTACTAACATTGTTACTAAAATTACTAAGCAGATAAAAGAATAAAGAACACAAACAATACGGTCATTTGGTCAAACCTCAAATGGTATTAAAAAGCATATTCGTCTACTATAATGGACTATTTTAATACAAATGACCGATTTGTAAGTGCTGAAATGAGGGGTGTAAAAATGCAACGGTAAATAATAAAACGAAATTAGAGCAATATTTATCCAATAACTCCCCCAGTTTGGCACGCCTATGACTAATTATGGTATTGTTTTTAGAACATTAGATTCACAATTGCGATTTTCAATTTTAAATTTCATTACTTTTTCTTGATTCGTTTTGAAAATATTTGGAGAAAATCAAATTTTGGGGTCTCCCGTTAAAGAGAACTAGCTCCGTTAGGGGGCATTTACGGACCTATGTTTATAAAACTTTTTCTTCTTATTTTTTATCGTAGAATCCACAGTTCATTTTTGGCAGGATAATTTTGGGACACCCTGTATAGATATTAGTCTAGTAAACGATAGTTTCAATTAAGTGGTTTTGCGATCTTTGCAACATATCCCATTTGCCCGTGATATTCAATTACGGCGTTTACATAACGAGTTATAAATAGTCCATCGGTTATTTTCAGGCGATGCTTGTCACCCGTACGAACCATTTAAATGCCCAGGGGATGGAAACTGCATCTCGATCCAATACCTCTGCGACGGAGCTCCGGATTGTCCCGATGGTTATGACGAGGACTCCCGACTTTGCACTGCAGCAAAGAGGCCTCCCGTCGAGGAAACTGGGAGTTTCCTGAAATCCCTCCTCGCTAGTCACGGGCCCAATTATCTAGAGAAACTCTTCGGGAGCAAAGCAAGAGACGCTCTCAAGCCCCTTGGAGGGGTAGACAAAGTCGCAATAGCGTTATCAGGTAAAAAAAAATAACGATGTATACTTTAAATGACAAGGAAATATGACGATTATTCTAATAACGCAATCAACAAAATAACAAATTACGTTTATTTATTAAAACTTTGTCTTCATTTAATCACCCACGTGAATAGTTTAGGAACACGACATCTGTCCATTAACGTGTATTTACGTATTTTCCTTCCATTTACATGGAATCACACTGCATGCTTTCTAGGTTCCAAAGTCAACATAATACGTTCTTTTTTGTATTTCGTTCCAGAGTCACAAACAATCGAAGATTTTGGCGCAGCCTTACACTTGATGCGATCCGACTTAGAGCACCTACGCTCCGTCTTCATGGCCGTAGAAAACGGAGACCTGGGAATGCTAAAATCGCTCGGCATCAAGGACTCCGAAATCGGAGATGTGAAATTCTTCTTAGAGAAACTAGTCAACACAGGATTCTTAGACTGAACCATATTTGACCCTGCTGCTAACCTCTTCGCTCATCCTCAACCACACCTACCTTTAAGTAAATCTTTTTACTCTTACCTTCCTTATTAGTCTGTCTGTCTGTACTTCCTTATTCAGCAGCAGAGTCCGTTATGATCCGTCCCCTATCACTCCCATTTGTCTCTCTACTCGTAAGTTTCGACTCCTTGCCTGTCTCGAAGGTAGTCGAAAAAGTAACGGCCAATATACAGACTTATGAATACATATCAAGGCACCAAAGGTTATTATACTTTGGAGAAAACGGCACATATCATAATAGGTGTATTACTAGAAGTTAAGAAGTGTGATCACATTTAAGAAACGCAAATTTATATTTATTAGTGAAATATAGTTTTTATTAATGTTATTCTTAGTGTTTTAAAGGGTTGTATCTTGTATCATAATTGTGATCACTTAAAGATTAGTTAAGATACGACTCCCAAAACAATTATGTGGCACTACTTTAGTTTTAAGATTAGAACCCCGGCTGGGCCGGATTTCTAGAAAATTTAAAAATCTCGCGCTAGGACCGGAAAAGCCGCGAGGGCGTGAAAACTTTGTTACAAATGGTGCAGGGTAACAAAGAGCCGATTCCACCGCGCTTTTTCTAATCTGGCGCCTGAGGTTTGACAACTGCAAAGGGTGAACGAGGGTTGATTGGAGTAGCGTTTTTAAGGGCCTAGCGCGCTTTCCCCCAAGCTATCGTTAACCTGGCAGTTACAGACGTTGTGATCTTTGTACATATCTCTCGATGCCGATTGATGTGCTCTTTAAGATAACGACCTGACATTTACCACCACAACGATAGAGCACAGCACTCGCCATCTAATACAATACCAGCACAATCACATCCGCAACGCGAAAAATATAGTCTTAGTTCATATATAATATATATACATATAATATATATATTTATAAAGTATACAAATATATTTTTTCGACTGGTAGTGGAAATGCTTGTGTTTGGTGTGCGACGGAAATATTCTTTATCTGAAGTACCTCCCATATATCATTAAACACATTTTAAATAAGGCTGGTCTGTTAATTATACATATCAAATGTTTTTTATTATAACGTCAATGCATTATTAATTATTGTGAAGTGGAATTTCTAACTAAATAAATATATTATCATAAAACTGTTTTTTTTCTTTCTCTCGTTGAGCAAGCTGCTTCATTTTATATTAAGAAATTTGAAACTATTTAAAATAGTGTTTTTATAATAAATTCATTAAAACGCGCTCCGCTTAGCGTGTGACGTCACGTGGAGAGCAAAAGCTTACAGAGTCCAAGATGGGCTGTACCCACGGATTTCTTAAATTAAACGTTTAATTTAAGAAATCCGTGGCTGTACCACAACCTACTCTACAGAGTAGGTTGTGGCTGTACCATATAATTTGACATTTGCTAAATATATTTATTAATAAATTGTTCAATGCTTTACGTACCTGGAACAAATATTCAATTTTGGTGTTAATATTATCATCAACACAGATTCACAGATCGATAGTTACACCTCACATCAAATCACGACAGATATGCGCAATATATCTGTTGGTTTTTGCATCATATATTCGTACCTACTTCGAAATATTTCTCTATCTCTAGGAGAAAGAATGATTTATAACATAATAAAAATTAAATAATTATTTATTTTCTTTTTTTCGACATAATTAATATAAATCATTTGAACATAGGTTTCTTAACATGCAGAAACAGCTGTAACATTAATTTGAATTTTTATCGTAGTTAAAGACAGCAGTAATTTAAGAGATAGATTGGATTTTACATTCTTCCATCCAATCAACAGGCAAAACTGATTCTAATACTTGTTTCCAAAAACTCAACTGGCAAGGAGAAACACAAGAATATATGTTTTTTTCGTCTGGTGCTCCATCCCAAGACTGTCTATAAATTATCTAAAAATATATCATATTTTGTTATTCAAAAATACAACTAATATTTATTAATCATAACACGAAAACAATTCAAAATTTACCTTAACTTGGCCATCTGAATACAATTCAAATGCTAATGAGGCACCAAAGCTTGGTTTAATTGTATCGACCAAGTTTAATACCCTTAAAACGTGTACAATTGTCAGATCATGGCCAGAGTATAAATGTAAAACGGGTTCTTCCTTTCCTTGTAAAGATTTTTCCATGGATGTTATAATATAATTCAGAAGTACACCTACACATAATAAAGATAAAATAGAAATACCTGTGTACCTAAGGATATCCTGCTTTCGAATCAAAGTATGTAAATCATATTGTTGTATTTATTTTTTTATCTATAGATAGATAGTTATTATTAAATATGCAGTGGTTTGAAGTGCATTAGCATCGATCCTAGCTTTTAGATAATTTTATAAGAAAAAATCTAAGGTTAAATCGCAAAACTTTAGTGGCTAACTGTACCACCACGCGAAATTACAAAACGTCCAAATCTTTCCCTTAACAAAATAATTTCATGCACACTGTGTCACGTAACGTCGTCTTATTGAAACCAAATGACTGTAAGATCCATATCATCCAGTCTGGGTCACAGATATTCGATTATCATTGTCTGATATTTTTCGCTATTAACAGTGACGCATTTTCATATAATATTTTCACAATTTGTACAAGCTGCAGGATCGTGTAATTTTCTATGAGAGTTTGGTATAATAAAGTGTAAATACATGTCAAATAATAATATGATATCGATACCCATACTGAAAGTATACTACAAACGCAGACGAAAATAGGACTACCTTATTGGAAGACTACATGGAAAATTTAAAAACGGCAAAAACTGAAAAAATTTAGATAAATATAAACATTAAAGATTCTTAATTACCCCCTTTCATCTTCTTCATGAACTCAGTTTCCGAGTATAACGCCAAATTTTGAGCGCCCAACTTTTCCATAGTTTCCATAAGTGTATCATTTAGCCATAAAGGCAGTGTTAAATTGTTCAATTTTTCGATTTCTAATGTATTGAACAAAGTTTCAACAGTGCCGATATTATCAACATTCATACCAGTGTTATCACTCAAATATTCAAATAATTTTTCATTCGAAGACAATATATTTTGAACTTTTGAAGACATCATGACTTCTTTGAACATTTTATCGTATTTATCACATTTAGATTTCATGGCAATCATCTAAAAAATAAATCCAAATGCGTCACTTGGCTACTTTATACTAAAATACAAATTTAATTCTTTGGAAATTTGGAAAAATTAACTAGGTAGTAAGCAGTAGTGCAATAATAATGGTACTACCTCAAAATAGTTGTTATAAGTATAAATTCCAATAGAACTTTATTGGTGAGTAGAACAATGTTATTGAAAGTGCCATTATTATTGCAATATATTGTACATTGGATTCCACATTTTAGAGAAGGGAGTACCTGCATGAAAATGTGAATATTAAAAAAATTGTGAATATATTACTCACATTATCTTGACTTCTTGGTAAATAGTGAACAGGAATTGGTTGCCAAAGTAAACCATTATTCCAAACTTGGGGTCCTTTAGGAGGAAAAAGACCTGCTGATAATAAATCAGCACTCATTAAACACCTATCGGCGTAGCTGCTAGTAACATTTACTTCTTCGGGGTAGTATAGTTCAGGTAAAAAATCTTTATAATGCAATCTTAATTGTTGCCCTAGATTGTACATTTGCAATTTACCCCTCTACAATACATAATTTAATTTTTTAGTTTATAATTAAATAATTATTGCTAAAAGAAATTTCAAATTCCAAAATATTACTACAATCTCATCTGATTTATTTTTTTTTATGCTAACATTCACACTATTAAGCCCGCTTTACATTAACAATTTCTTTGTCGATTATTGATCAAGTGGCTTCGTCAAGTCAATTGACAAATTTAATAATAAAACTTGGACGTCAAATAAATTGATGAACTTATTGACGACTTAAAACTTGTTCTAAAGCGGGCATTACACTAACAATTTATTGTGGAAGAAATTGATGAATTAATTCACGTCCAAGTTTTAGCATTACATTTGTCAATTGACTTGACGAAGCCACTTGATTAATTAATTGACAAACAATTTGTTAATGTAAAGCGAGCTTTAGAGATATAAAGATATCTTTATGACCCCACTGTCCAGTAGCATGTGATAAAATTCCACTAAATCAAATTAAATATTTTTATAAAGTCGCACCTACTTACATTAGTCAACTGACCCCATCCTCCAGACCAGTTGAAATTTTTATATGGATCATTTGGATAGGCTTCAGTGGGTGATCGTTCTCCATGTCTGAAAAGCTTAAAAAATAAGATAGAAATGAATATAGCTATAGTGGTCCGTTTTATAACTTACCACGTGTACTTGTTTAAGAGTACTTTCACTGTGTGTTAACACAAATAGAGATGACAATAAAATTATATTTACTTTAATGCAACTAATAGATGCAATTAGCTCTATAAAATTATACATCACAAATTTTAAATTTTCCTGAAATGTTTAATATTTACTACTTATCACAGAAGTGTTTATACTTGAACAAGATAACATAATCTACGATGCGAATAATTAATTATAAGCATAAGCGCAGGATACCTATCATATAGATGAGCAAGGGCAAAACTCATTTAATTTTAAACAGCGGCACCTGTTATGATTAATTTGAACTGAGATTTAACTCATTAATAAATTTATTGCAAATACGTATTTCTATTATAAAGAAATTTATTTTAAAATTGATAAATTTTGCTTTCCTACAATTGACATTAGCATTTTTTAAAATAAGCGCCACACAGATTTTTAAATGCCTATCTTCTCGGTGCAGTACTTACCTCTGCTAACTCGTTTCACAGCTGAAAGATGTCACCAGTCACCACAAGCTTGAGGCTTTAGTTGTTTTTTTACCACAACTTTAAAGTCAGCCGAGAACATAAATTCTTTTAATTTTAATGTCTGTACGAATATTATGTTTCAATCTATACGTTGATTAAATTTTAAAGATCGAACTAAAATATCTGTGGTCTGCCTGGTCCGTTCTGTCATCTGTCAAAGTGTAGGAGTGGTTCAAAGAACTACTGTCACACCTTGGCAGTTATCAGTTATGAATCATTTTCATTTCCAGATAAACAAGTAGAAATTTTTACGTTTGCTTTGTGAATAAGATTTATCAAGTGTGAGTAGAGATATTTATTAAAAGAATCACCAGTAAGTCGATTTAGTTTCTATACAGTGCAGAAAAAAGCTCAATCCACCATGACTGACCATTTTGGCTTAAAATGGGACCCCAAAAACTTAGAGATAAGAACAATGTCAGTAGAAAAAACATTAGAACCCTTGGTGTTACAAGTAACTACACTTGTAAATACAAAAGGACCCAGCAAAAAGAAG
The DNA here is from genome assembly GCA_025584915.1 of Monochamus saltuarius. Classification (NCBI taxonomy): domain Eukaryota; kingdom Metazoa; phylum Arthropoda; class Insecta; order Coleoptera; family Cerambycidae; genus Monochamus; species Monochamus saltuarius. Next base: position 18,178,983 of record CM046730.1, on the reverse strand, counting down.
AAGGGTAAATCTAAGCGTGCCAATGCTCTTGTTAGCACTGTTGAAAAAGCCACTGAAAATTTCATTGAAAAAGGTGAGCAAATAGCATATGAAAACCCTGATATAACTGAAGAAATGCTAGCAGCTGTAGAAGAAGTACGGAAAACAGGTGAGTACATTATAATCTAAGCCAAGAAAATTTTGTTATCGCGGCAGTGTTTATTATTGAATACAAAACCTAACAAAACATGTAGGGTACAACCTCGTTTATTTATCCCAGTAAGTCGATTAATATGGACTTAATCTTAAACACAATGTTTAACACAAAACTTCTCACACTTATCAACCTAATACGAAATATGAAAAAGGTCGTATAATTCTGTGAGTCACATAATCGTCAAGAATCAGTTAAGACGAGGTTATACTGTAAATGGTTTATCAACATAATATGTATTAACATTATTTAAAATGATTTCTTCAAATAAAGAAATATTAATTTAATGTCTATTCATAAACAAAATATATCAAATACAGGGTGTTACACCATCACCATTAATATATGTACATAGTTGAAATGCCATATTTTGATAATAAATGTCATATCCTTAGTTCATATAGTACCCTAAACAGTGATATCTTTATTTATTCACAAGGATAAACTAAATCCTCGAGTAATTTTTGAAAAACTTTAACCCCCTATAACTCGAAAACGAATCAAGCTGTAACAAAAGTATAAAAGATTTTTTCCTTAACGTGTTTGTGATATATGGTGTACCATTGTAAATATTTACAAAAATAATGTTTGTGTATGTTAGAATACATTATAAAAAGCATGTTCTTACGTATTTTATCATAAGGGAACGCCATGAGTATGGCAGCAAGAGAATTTTCTGAAGATCCTTGTTCTTCACTTAAAAGAGGAAACATGGTGCGTGCAGCTAGAAATCTATTGTCGGCTGTAACAAGGCTGCTAATACTTGCTGACATGGTCGATGTACATTTGTTGCTCAAATCTTTACACGTAGTAGAAAATGATTTAGAGAAACTGAAAAATGCTTCAAGTCACGGAGAGCTTTTGGACAACATAAAAACTTTTGGTCAAAATGCCAATGAGCTCATGAATCAGGCAGCTAAACGACAACAGGAATTGAAGGACCCACAGTTAAGAGATGATCTTGCTGCAGCTAGAGCAGTCCTTAAGAAACACTCCACTATGTTGCTAACAGCGTCAAAAGTTTATGTGCGCCATCCAGAACTAGCAGCTGCCAAAGCAAACAGAGATTACGTTTTGAAACAAGTTTGTGAGGCTGTCAATACGATCAATGACGTTGCCCAAGGACGGACTCCGCAGCCTACTTCTGGACCATACGATGGACCAGGTGAATTAGCTGCAGCTCTGGATGATTTTGACGTAAGTGTTCTACTGGGATATGTGAATTCGATGAAATGTTCAAAATATTTTTAGGATCATATGGTGATGGAACCTTTAGCGTATAATGAAGTGCACACAAGACCTTCTCTAGAAGAGAGATTAGAGAGCATTATCAGTGGTGCTGCTCTAATGGCTGACTCCAGCTGTACCAGAGATGAGAGACGTGAAAGAATTGTAGCGGAATGTAACGCGGTCCGTCAAGCCCTGCAAGATTTGTTGTCTGAATATATGACTAATGTAAGTTTACAAACTATTTCTCTACTGATATTTCAAAAGTTTGGTAGATAACTGCAAGAATCATGTATGTGATTCTCTAAATATAATTGGAATGTTTATAATAAAAGTTTTTTTATTGCACTTTTTCTTTTTGCACCTGTAGTTTATGACAGAGATTTTATAGAGAAATAATCTGAACATTAAAATAATGTATTTAACAATATATTTTAAAATGAACTACTAAACTTTTGATAAAAACCTCTCAATATTTTGAGTCTTGAGTACTTGCTGGCTTAAAGTCTGTTTTACTTTATACACAGCAGTTGGAAGTATTACGTGGAATCACAAGGGTAAATATTATGTATCCCATAACTGTTTTAAATGTATATTCTTTTTCGATGTAGCCCCTTTCTTTAAAACCCTCTTTAAACATATAATTATGTTTCCAGACTGTTTTATTTACTTAAAAGTACATAAATACATAAAATCGAATGATTATACAACAAAACTAAAAAAATGGTTTTTTGGCTTTCATGGCCGGTGCTATCATTTGATACATAGTCATTTTCCGGGTTGTTATGCCGTGACCTCGGTAACTGGTAGCTGCCAGAAACATAGTTAAAATGCACATCCCTAGCATTAGCCGGAATTCTTTTACCTGACCTGGTTGTTTTCAGGCTAGGCTCTGTGGGGACAGACCCGCTATCAGTGTCTCTGGGCCCGCCCATATAATATTGATTTAGGTTCCTATTGTTGGTATTACGACACTGCTATGGTCGGAACCGTTCCTCGGATAAAGTTGGACCTCCGAGGTGTTCCGTAGCCGCCCCTGTAACTGGTCGCATCCCATGCTTCCAAACGTTTTGCTGCTCTTCACTGTCGGCATCTTCAGTGGTGACTCTGCAAAAGCTTCGCCGCGACCGAGGCTGATTGGGACCTCGTTAGCGGTCTCATAGTGTCGATGCTACTGTGTGCGCCTCTGCACCTGCGCAAACGAGCGGTGGGCAGGTCCTCAAGCTCGTTACGAGCAATGACGCACGCCACGTCACGGCTGCGAAGGCGTGGCCAAGCTATTATTAGTCATCGATTGTGTGACATGGAGAGCGGTAGGAGCCTGTACGGACCTGCGCCGTTGCATAGTGGGCGGGGCCTGAAACTCGGCTCGAGAGCGGGTTTGTCCCCACAGAGCCTAGCCCGAAAACAACCAGGGCAGGTAAAAGAATCCCGGCTAATGCTTGGGATGTGCATTTTAACTCTTTGTGGCAGCTACCAGTTACCGAGGTTACGGCATAACTGCTCAGAAAATCACTATCTATCAAATGAAAACTAAAAAATTATTTTACGAATTCATAGATACAAGACTTGTATTAACTACCAGTAGGGCTCTAGCTTTACTTCTTTAAAATCTCTAGTTGTGATTTAAATTTTTTAATAAATTTGCTTTAGATGTTTTTGGGTAGAACTATGTAGATACAAAATAAAATTGAAAAATGAAACTTAATATTTTCAGCATTTAAATTGTATTGTGGTGTGCATTTAAGAATTGTTAACACTATTTAACACTATAATGAGATGACAATGTGCATATAAATTTGACGTCGTAGGTTCAGGAAGTATGAGTGGAATGTTTATACATTTTATCTTTTCTGTTAAACATACACATTCAATTCATTAGAAAACATTTTTTGTTTATTTTTTTGCTGAAGGTATGCTAACTTCTTTATAAATTATTTATATTTGTAAAAAAGTTATAACTAATTTTCATTAAATTATGAAGAAGTTTTCATTAAAAAAAAATTCAAAACCTTGAATGCTGCCATCATTTTGTCTCAAATAATTTTTCAGCTTTCTCTTATTTTCCCCGTTATTTTTGCTTTGATTATTCATATTAAATGAAGCTCTTTTGAAATGGGCTATCATCAGATAAACCCAAGTATCTAAATGTTTCTCTTTCTTTCCTTTTCTATTTAAACTACAAACTTATATTTACATGTAATATTCAATATTTTCAGATGGGAAATAAAGATAAAAGTGAAAGTCTCGGTAGAGCTATCGACAACATGGGCAGAAAAACTAAAGATTTACGAAGACAATTACGTAAAGCTGTTGTCGATCATGTTTCGGACAGGTAAGAAAAATGTTGCAGTTCTCAAGATTATTTTTTAAATAATTATATCTTCTTAGTTTCTTGGACACGAACATTCCCTTACTAGTCCTTATCAAAGCAGCTCAAAATGGAAATGAAAAAGAAGTAGAGGAGTATGCTGTTGTGTTTACAGAACACTCTAATAAATTAGTAGAAGTCGCAAATCTTGTGTGCAGCATGTCAAATAATGAGGATGGAGTTAAAATGGTTCGCTATGCTGCTGCTCAAATCGACAATCTTTGTCCCGAAGTAATAAATGCTGCACGTATTCTTGTTGCAAGACCTCGCAGTAAAGTTGCTCAAGAAAATATGGATGCTTTCAAACAGTCTTGGGAGAACCAAGTTCGTATTCTCACAGAAGCTGTGGATGATATTACAACTATAGACGATTTTCTGGCTGTTTCTGAAAATCATATTCTAGAGGATGTAAACAAATGTGTCCTAGCTCTCCAAGAAGGAGATGCTGATACACTCGACCGTACGGCCAGTGGTATTCGTGGTCGTTCTAACAGGGTATGCAATGTTGTGACTGCTGAAATGGATAACTATGATCCTTGTATCTATACAAAACGTGTCCTGGAAGCGGTTAAAGTTCTTAATGATCAAGTAATGCCAAAGTTTACACAACGAGTTCAAGTTGCAGTACAAGCTTTAGGCAGTAATCCTCCAAAAGAAGTGGATGAGAATGATTTCATTGATGCTTCAAGACTTGTGTATGATGGTGTGAGAGAAATAAGAAGAGCCGTTCTTATGAACAGGGTAAGTGTAACATTATCAACATATTAATATGTTGAATTTTATATTTGTTTGACATTTTGTAGGCCGATGAAGATTTAGATCCGGAAGATGTTGAACTTGATGAAAATTACACTTTGGAAACAAGAAGTAAATGTAAGTTTATTAAATTTCTTTGATAAACCATTTCTAAATCTTTTTTTGTAGCGAGTGCACATACAGGTGAACATGGTGTGGATGAGTACCCAGATATCAGTGGAATTACAACTGCAAGGGTATGTAATTTAATATTTGAAAGCCTATTAATATATCTTTAAATTATCTATGATTTTAGGAAGCTATGGGTAAAATGCCAGAAGAAGATAAACAAAAGATTCTGCAACAAGTCGAGTTCTTCCGCAGCGAAAAACTCAAGTTTGACCGTGAAGTAGCAAAATGGGACGACACCGGAAATGATATAATTGTTCTTGCAAAACATATGTGTATGATTATGATGGAAATGACAGATTTTACAAGGTACTTCCGTTATTATTCTTACAAATGATTATCATATTAATTAATTTTTCAAATAGGGGTCGAGGTCCACTAAAGACGACTATGGACGTTATCAATGCTGCCAAGAAGATTTCTGAAGCTGGTACCAAACTGGATAAACTTACCAGACAAATTGCTGAACAGTGTCCCGAAAGTTCTACCAAGAAAGATTTGCTAGCCTATCTACAACGTATTGCTCTCTATTGCCACCAGATGAATATCACTTCTAAAGTAAAGGCTGACGTACAAAATATTAGTGGAGAATTGATTGTATCAGGGGTAAAGCATATTTTAGGAAAAATTAATTTTGTATGATTATAAAAATTTTGTTTTAGTTGGATAGTGCTACTTCTCTTATTCAAGCAGCTAAAAATTTGATGAATGCCGTTGTTCTCACTGTAAAAGCTTCATATGTTGCATCCACCAAGTACCCAAGACAGGGTACTGTTGCTGTAAGTATTTTTAACTTTTCCATTGCATCTTCAACCCATTCACTGCTGAGTTAACGTACCAGTTTCTGTATAAGTAATGTAATGTAATTAATTTTCTATCGTTCTTTCTAGTCGCCTATTGTTGTATGGAAGATGAAAGCTCCAGAGAAGAAGCCTTTAGTAAGACCAGAAAAACCAGAAGAAGTTCGTGCCAAAGTAAGGAAGGGATCGCAGAAGAAGGTGCAAAACCCTATTCATGCGCTTTCTGAATTCCAGAGTCCAACAGAGTCTGTATAAAAAGGCTTAATATATTTTATATTTATGACTATATGTAATAATTATTAGTGTCTCTTTAAATGTGACACCCTGACTTGACTATTTTCCAAGATATTCCTATCTTTGCATTTACTTACACATAAGGGTATAATATGTAGGGTTCTTTGGCGTTATCTGCAAATGTCCTACGGTAATATAATTTAGTATTTTTTTTATTTATGTATTTTTATTATGGTATTATTTACACAATTACACTTTATTCCTTTATTAGATTAGAGCTTCTATTGTTTACATAATTTATATGTATTTTGTTTCTCTTTATACCAAATACACAATTTTTGAATAATTATTATTTTCTATTTATTTCACATGATCCCTTAAAAAATAATTTCCTTCTGTAATACAGAATGTTATTCATAGTCGGTGAAATCATTTTCAAATAAACAAAAAAAAAATTTATATTTTTATCAATTTACTTGTTAGTAATTAATTATAGAAATTGAATAAAAACAAACACAAAGCTGATAATTACCAAAATTTAATTTGTTAAATATATTTGTTACCCAATAGACAATTTTTATGATTAAGTAATTACACAATAAATTTATCATTGTAATAAAATATCTAATATAATAAAAGTTCCATTAATTTCTTTTTATCAGAAGGGAGAGCTAAAAGGCTAAGAAAATAAAAAATGTGAAATAAAAATAAATCATAAAATAATAATGGGTTTCAAATATTTTTTTATTGACAATAGTAAATACATGTTTATAGCACAACTGCTGTAAATACAAGTAGTAAGCACCAGATAGGGTATGATTAGTTTTTTTACGTTAAATTCATATTCTTAAGACACTGAAGAAATCAACCCATACAATCATGTACAATACTACCTAAGAAGGCCTCGTATCACGCTGTAGAATTGGTTCAAATTCTACTCATCATTGTAGTCATAATATTGATATGTTAATATTGTCATTCAAGTAGTTGTAAAGCTATCATACATAAAAAAGTCTATTTTAGATGGTTTTGTTGTTGTACATATATTCAAGTGCATACTATTTATCTTTCTCGCAATTAGAAATTTTTATTTTGGTAACTTGACAAGTGAACTTCGAGAAACCAAAACAAAATTAGACTACAAAGACTTGCTATTAACTTTTAAAACAAATTATCAAAAAAGGTTTATAAAAATGCATCATAAAAAATTGTCATGAAATAATTGTAAACAGAAAATTATGGAACAAACCTGAGCACACGTATTTTCAATATGAAGAAGTGTGAATGCTTAGAGGGTACAAATCAACTTTAATTTTCCAAATGGACGGACTGCCCGAAAAACTTTTAAAATATCCATAGAAATAAAAGTTTATATTAAATAGATTGACTGAGCAAAGGCTTGAAAACTGAATTCCTATTAAATTCACTAACTAGTTTCCAAAATAAAAATATTTGAGAATATCAAATATATAATAGCAAATATGTGACATATAAAGAAACTCATTTGGTAATCTTCATAAAAGTTATATTTACAAAAATCTGATCTCGTATTACAAGCCTTTTTTAAATAGCTATCATATAAAGATTAAAGAAATTTTTGCAAATCATTATGCACAACATATCACATGATATCTTTTTTATCAAAAATTTAAACTCTTAAAATATAGCACCTATCGAGCCAATGGCACAAATGCATATATAACCTCACAGCCAAATACTTACAAAAATTTCAAATACTGACTTTACAAAAACTTAATTCTATTATTTTAAGAATGTAATAAACTTTAATGGCCATTATAGGTGCTACATGAGGAAGTAAAATACATTATAATTAAAAATCTGAGATATATACAATATAAATACAAAGAAAAATTTACAATTATACAGACACATCTGTTTCCAATCTGATAATCAGTTCAAAAATTTTCGACACTTTCGAGACCCACAAGTACATGGTATTTTATCCTCTTCGAAAGGGAACTTATAATCGTATGTAAGTTCTTCTCCGCTTAATATTCGTCTTAATGCAAATATTATTATATGTTTATGTCCCAGAATTTCAACCACTCGCGAATAACAATTCGGCTGTAAATATCAAACAAATTACTTATCAAAATTGAAAAGAGCTGCAACACAAAATATGCCATACGGCAACTATTAACAAGAAAATATTTGAAAATAAAAACCAAGTAGTACTTACATCACAAGAATGATTTATAAATCTAGCTGCATTCCCTTTCATTGTCGCATCAACAACAAAATTATCGTCAACGCGAAACATGTAACATCCTATTCCTTTGGAATTATAGTATTTCTCTCTTTTATCAGTCAGAATGGATCTGATAACCTGGAAAACAAATTTACAATATATAAATGAATTACTAAATAAATTTATTGTACCTCTCCGGCATATTCGATGACCATTTCTCCTGCTTCGATATCCCGAAGGCAAAACAGTCCTCTACCATGTATACATGATCGGTACACTCCTACTGAGTATTTTGACGTCAGTTTTAACTGACGGAATTTCATTGCCATAGGCAAATTTACAACTCTCCTATAGGAGCAAAATTGAATTATAATTAAAATAAAATATTTTAATAGAAGTTAGACGTTACCTTGGTAAAAGTTCCAAAGTGTCTAGTGAAATTTCTTCAGGTTGTCTGTGTTTAGAAGACAGCCATCCAAACATGTCATAAGGCTCCGTATTCTTACTTTGATATGGGGCGCACCTAACAGTCCCGTACAAATGATCTTGAGAATATTCATCATCAATATCATTTGGATGTGGAGGGAAGTTAAACATAGATTTATATTTTGAACACTTTGATGCACCTGGTAATTGTTCTATTAAATACTTTAACCCACTTGATTTAAAACCTAATATGTGAATAGAGTTCATAATACTTCCATTATTTGTTGGTAGAGGTGGCATATTGTGAGCTGCTCTCGCAGATTGTACCGCTTCTAAAACTTTAGTCCAAAGATCGGCAACTGAGGATGATGAATATTTAAATCCATCTTGTGTTTCGATAGTATACAATACAGAAGATGAATTTTCATTTTCTTTCTTATTTATTTGATGTTTCACAGACGAAACCTCCGTATTGAGATTTTCAATTTTTTCCTCAAATTTTTCTTCTTTAAAATGTTTTTCGGACACAGATTGTGGAGAGGTTTGTGCATTAGTTGATTTGATTGGTTTTAAAGGTGCTACTTGAACCGGTTGTTTCGACGTGAAATTATTGCTAATTTTATAAGTACCATCTTGACCCTGTTTTTGAAAAACTAATTTTAAAGATGTGTCTACCTTTGTATCCTCTACTGGTGAACTTTCCCCAGATTTTTCTACTAGTGGTTCTTCTTTAACCTTAATTTTAACTTCTGACAATGGTTCTACCTTAGGCACTTTCTGTAGCAGTTCTATCGGTTTCAGATCAGCAGGTTTTACCTCTAGTATTTGTTGAGTTGGTTTTGCGAGATTTGGTTGTGCAGGTCTAATTATTTTACACTGTAATATCTCAAATTTCTTTGATTCCAACTTAACACCGTTAGGCATTTTCGACTGTTTTAAAGGTGCAGGTTTGATATCTTCAACTTTAACCTGTACTGGTTTTCGTTTCTCTTCTATAAAAAATATCTTTTCTGAATCATCTGATATGATTTTCTTTGGTTCTTTTATCGTGTTTGTTGGCATTGGAAGAACTCTACTCATTGGCCGACTTTGTGTAGAAGTTGGAGGTTTAGGAATAGGAGTTACTATGTTAGTTGGAATCCCTTGCTCCGATACGAAGGGGGCAGTTGGAAGAGTGATGCTATGAGTAGCAGATGTGGTTGGTATAGTTGGTGATTTGTGTGATACAACAGGTTGCGAGTATTTTATTTGCTGCTGCTGTGATGTTTTAATTTCAGGTTGTGGCTGCGGTTGTGGTTGAGGTACTATGTTACTTACTATATTCAATGGCTGCGCTTCTGAATACTGTACATCAATTTGATGGGAACTAACGATTGGCTGAGCATTAACGATAGATTGTGAGTTGACAATAGGCTGTGAATTAACAAGAGGCTGTGTGTTTACTATGGGTTGCGAGTTAACAATAGGTTGTGAGTTTACAATTGGTTGTGGATTAACAATTGACTGTGAATTAACCAGTTGTCCAGGATTCACTAATACAAAACTGTTAGGCGGTACATCCAATACTGGTTCTAATTTACTTGTTTGGAATACTTGTGTGGTAGTTGAGTAGCTGCTGTTAGCAGTTAACACACCTGGCATAGTTGTTGGAAGGAACTGTTGTGACTGCATAACCGTGTTTTGTACTATGGTTTCAAAACCGTAATATACTGGCTGCACAGTTTGTTGCTGCGACCAACCGAGAGTACCATTACTATCTACAACCAGCTGGTTCTCAAGTACTCTAGGTTGCTGAATGTACATAGTTTGTTGTAAACCAGGCACTATACTAATAATATTGTTGTCTGGCTGAATTTGTACTAAAGACTGTGTGGGTACTGTGTTAACTTGTGGTGTAATAGTAGCAACATATTGTAAATTCTGTCCCGGTTGTTGAAATGCATCAACAAAAGCGGGAACATAATTTGTGGACGGCAGATGCTGTACTATTACTTGCCCAGTTGAATTTTGTGCTGGTAAAATTATGGTATCACCTTCTTCGAAATGTGTTGAACGCTTAGCTGCTATAGTTCTACTACGCCCCCTCGATTTTAATGACTTTTGCGTTAAAACTGTAGGCTTAGCTACATGTTTTACCCATTGTGTGCCTGGAACATTAACAGTTTGTATCACTGGATTCGTTATCAATTTACCATTCAACGAAAATTGATTTTGATTTCCTACATTTAAAATTGTATTACTATATGGTACTGACTGAATAGTAACCGACTGTGGTTGATGAAAATCTAAAGACTGCTGCAAACTGGTAGGCTGATTTATTTGATTTATTGCAATAGACCCTGGTGATTGGTTAATTTGATTAATGGCTATGGAAGCTGTTGGTTGACTGAGTTGATTTATGGAGATTGAACCACTAGGATTTATTGACAATACTTGATTTCCAGTGTAATTAGTGGTGGGTTGAACTTGAATGCTATTCTGCTGCAGTGTAAGTGAAGGCTGATTAACACACAAAGGCACTGTTTGGTTAACACAATACTGGGGCTGGTTTGTAGATATTGATATAGATGGATCACTTATTGTTATAGGTTGACTTATAGTGTAAGTCTGATCAGCATGTGGGTTTTCTAAAGTAATAGGTGTTACTGTGTTAACCGGTAATGTCTGTAATATTGATTTTTGTTCAACAGCTTGCGGCAAGTTCTGAATGACCACGTCAGAAGTCTGTGGCACTGTCAGCAAATCGGATGTTGATTTAGACGCAACAAAACTTTGAGTATTAAGCACTGAAGTATGTATTTCACTTTGGTATGATTCAAATGAAGATATAACTACTGGTTCATTATCTACCATAACTGAATTTTCACCACTGGCTGTGGGATTTACATAGGCAGTTACCATTTCTTGATCTGGAATCATCTCTGAGTCACTCTCACTAGTACAGAGAACTTCACAAGAATCTAGATGCCTCTTATAACTAGCTTGTGTTCGATAAGTACACTGGCATTTTTCACATGTCACTGGCTCTTCTGAAACATAATTTCCCCATGGATCAGTCTCTGGCATACCTGTTGGAGATCCACATTCGCTAGAACTGCTATCATCACAATTCCCATCAACCTGCAGAAGTTGGTAAATCATATTGTTTTCCCTAGCTGCAGCCATTTTACGCCTTTTAATAGCTGGGGACAAGGAACTGTCTAGTTTACAACTTAATGTCAAGCTGCACGACCTCTGAGATGGACGAGATTTTGTTAAATTTTCAATCTTATTGGAAGATATGACATCAGATTTACTTCTACGCAACTCCCTGTTGCTTTTCAAATCTAGATCCATATCTTCTTCATTCTCAGCCTTCTTGTAGTTTTCTGTAATACTTTCCAAATTATTCAACTCAGTTTTGTAGTCCATATTAATCAAATCATCATATGAGAATTTTGGAAATATATCTTGAACAGAAATGCCATCAAGAAGGTCATGTGGAAGTTCTTCTAAAATAGCATCAGTTAATTCAGGTGATAAAATGTCTGCTCCATTTTGTTGTTCCTCATCATCTTCGGACTCTACGTCAGAATTTTTTTTATCAATGTCTTTCTGCCAGGCACTTAACTCTCTCATTATTTTGTCAACAGCAGTCTTTTCTAAGGTGTGGTCTATTGTAAAATTTTTATCTATAGTTAGGGTACTACTGTGGTAATTTTGAACGGAAGTAGAAATGGTGTAAGGAACTAATTTCCATGGTTCCACAGTAGACCAAAACAGTCTGGAGCAAATAAAGCCCATAGGAATAATGGCTTCAGTACCATCAGAAATGAGGGGATCAATTCTTCCTAATTTTTTTATATACAAAGACCCAATCATAAAATTAACTTTTTCTATTTCACAATACTTCCTCCGTTTCTGCTCCAATTCTACATAAACAGATCGGCGAATCTCAAAATCTTTATCTATAGTTATCACGTGACTTTTTGAAGTTACTTCATGTGAGGAACAATATACAGTTTTATCGTGCATAAAAATTAATTTAGCTATCCTGGCACAATTAAAATGATACGTCTCATGGCAGCCTTTGTAACAACAGCCTATACTTGCACCTTTTTGTTTGCAGTGTGCACAACGAATCAATCGACCTCTATTTAATGCACTTTGTACATTCTGTAACGATCCATCAATTTCTTCGTAAACTTCAGAAGACCAAAGAGCACAATTGGCATGAACCCATTCGTTTTGTCCACAGTACAACAACCTTGATTCATAATTATTTACACCATCACCTATAGCTTTACAAAATCCGCATATCCTAGTATCAGGAACCAATGGAACTATTTCAGTAAAAGATTCTTCTTTAGGGGTAATCTGAGATTCGTCATTATTAATATTTTCTATTACTTGTGGTTCTTCCTCTGAAGTGGATTTTTCGTACCAAGGAAAAACATTTTCGAAAATGTTGTGATATATCTTCAGTAACTGTTCGGATTTAGTTAACTTTAAAGCGTCTTCTACATCTTTATTAAATTCTTTTATAGAAGAATAATCATTAGTACTTAATTTGTTCCTTATATCTACCACTGAGAGAGTATTTGTTGCTTTGGATATAGATTCTTCGTACTTCTCATTTTCTTCAAAGGAGTAAATCTTATTTACATCAGTAATATCTTTGCTATAATTATTGTTATCTAAATCTATATCTTCATCAGAAAACTGGAGTTTTCTTATGTGCGTTATTGCTTTATTTGAGGGAGTGAGGTTGTTCAGGGGACTCCATTTCAACAGACTCCTAGCAGTTTTGTTTTTGCTCAACTGTCTCAAGACTTGACTGAAGCAGGAATATAACTCATTATTAATAGCCCTTCTCCATTGAGGTTTCTTAGAACAAGAAGAACAAAAATACTCCACAGATTCTGGAAGAATACTTAAAATGTGGTACTGTTCATCCGTTAAGTTCTCACATTTTGCATGAACCCATTTGGTACATTTAGCACATTCCATCATCTAGAAATATATTAAATTACTCTGACAATAAAGAATGTAACAAAACTTACCTTTGAACAACACTCGTTTTCGTCATAGCAATGTTGACAGATAGGACAAAAGTTTCCTTTTTTCCGCAATTTGAAACACAGCATGCATAAAGGCATGTTCCCTACAAATTTAGTAATGCCACTGATACCACAGCTTTTACACATCAAACACTTTGCACAAATCTGTAAAATAGATATACATATGAAGTCTTTTAAGTTTTTATAAAGATAAATAATATTACTAAAATTACTGAAAATATTTACCGTAGGTTTGCCTTCCCCATTCCACTTGGGGTTGAAACATTCCGGATGATATGCCTTCAGACATTTATGACAGCTCAATTTCTGTCTGTCGATTTGATTGCACTCATAACATTTTGTGCACCTAGGACAGACCCAAGCTCCTTGCTTTGTGTTATTATTTAAAGGTGCAGCTTGTGCGTCTTCCAAACAAAATGAATGATATGGTTCGCAACAAATCGAACAATAAAGCATAACCTCCTTGCCTGCACTGCCACATAAGAAACAAATTGCAGGCATCGAAAATTGCTCAGATCCAATAATACAGAATCCATTTTGACAGATATTTTCCGGATCGTAACCATCCCAAAAATCAATCAAGATACCGTTTTGTGATTCGATGAGATTCTTTTTTCTCTCAGGTGCTCTTACCTAAAATGTATTCCATTGTGCGTTTTAGATATTTCTACACAATATATGAACTCAGTAACACACTTTTATGAAAAAAAAGCTTATAGCATAGAAATTGTACTGTTTGTTAATAATAAAATGCATCAGTGCATATAAGACATTACAGTGAATTAAGTTTGTCGCAACGTATGTCTACTGATTCACTATATAATTTTTGACGGCTTAACTTTCAAAAAAGTGCATTTTAAAATGTAATATGTAAAATTATAAATAGGTGCTAGCAGTGATAGTTATGGGTTTCTAAGCATTTTAATTTATAATATGATTCAGTGGAGCATTTTTAGCATCGAGTGATTTATAATTCATTATTAATGAGTCGTAGATTAAAGAAAATTATGATTAAACTTACATGTTGTAAATTTTTAAGACTGTTCGTCCATCGATGCAATGTCATGTTCACTAATGTGAAATCAGCTGCTAGCACCTTAATATCACTATCTTTACATACCTCTGAAGAGTTTTGTGAAGTCACTGTAGCGTTTCTAAAATTCTTCTCCCTTTTGATGGTAGCATCTAAAGAATCGTTAAATGAAAATTGTATTTTAGATAATTTATCACTACAACTTGATTCAGATTCACTAGGAGAGCTAGACGCACATTCACTTTTGCCTGTAGGAACAGTAGGCTTAATTTCATTTTTGTCACATGAAAGTTTTTCTTCAGAATTTTTAATATCAGTAGTAGGTTGATCCTGAATATCACATTTTTTCTCTGTGTCTGTAAATGTCGCAATCGGCTGACCTAATACTATTGAAGCACTGCGACAAACGTGTTTAACTCGAGGTCCCTTTAAGTCTATTTTTTGCCTTTTAATATCAGAATTAGGAACTGGAGGGTTAGGAACAGTTTGAGTCTTGGGGTTTTTAAATCTAACAGGTCGTTGTTTT
Source organism: Monochamus saltuarius (assembly GCA_025584915.1). Taxonomy (NCBI): domain Eukaryota; kingdom Metazoa; phylum Arthropoda; class Insecta; order Coleoptera; family Cerambycidae; genus Monochamus; species Monochamus saltuarius. The sequence continues at coordinate 18,163,980 of CM046730.1, read as the reverse complement.
AAACTCGTTGTCTCTTGTGGCTTATCCAACACTAGTTTTTGTTCTACTTTTGCTTGCCACAGTAAAGGTGGCAAAGTATTGTTAAAAACTATATCTAAACCTTGCATGTTTTTAGGCAACATCAATGTCAGACCTTGTTTCAGAGATGGGGGCATATGAAATGCTCGAAGGCACATTTTTAACCAACACGCGGGGCATCTAGCACGGTATGCGCACTTAGTCAACTTCCACTGTTGACTTCTAACGATTGGCGGCACGTGACAAGTCCCTTGGCCTTTGTTACAGACTAATGTACTTTGAGTATTCTTTCCGCCACATGCTTGTCTTTTTATCATCTTTGTTATGAATTTTCTGCATGACTCACAACTGTAGATGTTGAATTTACGAGCTTGCTTAACAAACCGATAGAATCGAACTGCTCCACAAACGCCACACGTTACCGTACCTGGAGGTGAAGTGTTTGGTTTTGTTGAGAAAGGACCTTGAGTTCCTGTTTGGTTTGGTAGTTTAAGCCTAGCTTGCCGTAGTACAACCTTATGCCCATTCGTAAACGTTGTTTTATCACTATCGTTATCAAAGCTGCCACTTTCATTACACTTAGTTTTAGATTTTGATTTATCTTCGTCCTGTTTAACACAGTGCCTTTTCGTAATATTAACTTTCTTTTTTAAAGTTAAGCCTTCATTTAAGTCACTAATAAAACGTTTGTTTGGTTTTATGACACGGGACGAATGTACGCTTCTTGTTGGTAGTACAAACTTTCCCACTAAATTTGTCGTTTCTTTTGGTGTTTTACTTCTACAAGTAGAAGTATAACTATGTACAGTTTTACGTGTTAAACTTGTTCTTGTCCCTTTATTTATTTTAGGCTTTACTGTAGGTTTATTACACATTTTAGACAACAAATTTCTTTTGGATGCATTTTTATTTCGTATAGAAGATTTCATTTTCCTAGTCAGTCTTCTTTTAATTGAAACTTTTGTGTTTACAACATTGTCAATGGCTGGACTTTCACTATCTTTTTCACTCACATCTTCATCCTGCCAACAAATAATATGATAAATCATAGACTTAAGAACAATACTACAGCAAATGTAAGATAAAAATAACAAATCATAAACAAAAATTACGTGTTTACCTGTTTGTTTTCTACAACAGAATCAACTGTCACTGAACCACTACATTCAACATTGGATATTTCTCCTGTGGGTGGAAGAACATTGACCCTCTTTCGGTGTATGTGTTTAGAGGGTTTGCCAGGAAATTTTGAACGACCCATTTTTGGTTTTCTTTGAGGATTACATTTTATGTCTACATTAATTTACTTTTAACACAACACGCACAGTTCGCGTAAAAGAAACAATCAGTCGCTGGGTAGGTAACGTAGATTTCTACATAATGCCATGTACCGGTACAAGATGCCAACCTAACCACAGCAACATGATGCTTTTTAAATTATTCGCTTCTATTCTTTTTTAATTTATTAAATAGTAAAATATAAAAAGGCACACATTTTGTGCAATTCTAATTCATTCTAAACATATTTATATACATATCACTTATGTAGCAAATCAATATTTAAATACAGATAACATTTCATCTTAAATATTTTAACGTATATTTAACAGCATTGGCGGTATAATATCGCCTACCACTTTATAATAAATTATTTATAAGAACAAAGTAAAAATTAAATTATTATTATAAAACAGAAACGTTTTAAACAAACAGAATACTACATTTCTAACAGTTACAACTTGGTATTACTTCTATTTGATACCAGATGTCCTGGTGAATATTGTTCTATGGTTATGGTTATCCCCATTGTAATTTTCAAATCAAACCCTGCTTGTATTTTAATTGAGAAAGCAAATCATTTCTTCAGTTCACTCGTTTTAATTTTCACTTTTATTTAATTAAACAGTACTACAATTAAATAAATAAATAAAAACAAGGAGTATGTACAGTTGAAAAGTGAAGTATATTGAAACAAAAAACATTGTAATAATTTATTAACTTCATTTGTAACAGTTTCACATCTTAAGAAATAATCCTGTAACATATGCTCTACAGGGTTTTTTAACACATTGAAATGATAAATTATTCTTTCCGGAAGTAGGTGGCATTTCAACATTTTTTTCTGATATAAATGCAATAAAAATGTTGCTATATATGTATATTATTAACAAATGAAAACATTACTTCTGAATATAGATAGGATAAAAAAATAATTATAACAACCATTTTTGCTATTTTTTTTTACTTGAAATATTTTACATTTTAATTACTCTTGTGCAATATTATGGAAATTGTAAATTACACTTTATATGACTACAGGGTCCTCCCTTATGACCTTCCTTAATATTCTATATTTATTTAAAGAGAAATTCTTGCTCAAACCGATGTCAAGATAGGGATTTTTTAAAGATAAGATTTAAAAACTTTAATATGTCGGTGAATGAATGCAATTTGTTTTGTGGTAAACAACAAAAAAATTACAATTACCGAGGAATTTTGCAAAATACAGTTAGGGTCGAATAAAATATGGCCTTCGCTTCAACCACAAAACTGAACCACCAATATTTTTGAAACCGCACTAAAACGAGAACCCCATAATTGAATTCTAGCGTATGCTGTGACTAACCTGATGAATAAGTTTAGTATTTAAGCAAGTTATTTAAGTATTTTTTTCATTTTAAATGATACTAATAAGTTAAAGTGATGTACATAGTTAAAAAAATTCGAAACGTTTGGGAAATTACAACTATAAAAAAAATATAGTGTGTTAGTAAATAGCATATTATCATTTCTTTTTTTTATATAGAATAGTTACTACATAAGAATTTTCTTAAGTGAGCGGCAACAACCCGCTTTTCACATAGCTTTGTACATATCATATCATACGTAAAGGGTATTACAAAACAAAACACTGCAATTTTCGCTGGCGTAAGCACTTATTAGTTATTAGCTGTAACAATGTAACATTCTTAAGTATTGACATATTTTCTGTATAAGTTTCATTCCTACTAAGTACCCGAGTTTACAATTAGGGGTATTTCCCATGTTACATTTTAACCCAAAAACAATTAATAATTTATCATAATTTAGACACGTACTCGGGAAACATATAGTAGTGTAATATAATACGCTACACATAAAAATTGAGCATTAAAAAGTAAGAAACTGTTATGATTATGATCGACTTAAAAGTTTCGTAAATAAACTTCATGAGTTCATGACTGTTGCTTTTGGAATTGGATTATAGAGATATTGTATTTTCCGCCAAGAAACCCATATACATAGAAATAAGTGCACGCACATTAGTACTTTTAAAATATTATTTCACAACACATTTTTAGAACATGTAAAGATTTTTTATAAATTAATATTTTTGGTATACAAAAATATATCTTAATTTCAATATAAGTACAAATAAACTGTGTTACATGAATTTGCACTTTTTACGTAACAGTTTGTAAAGCAGCTAAAAGGGCATTAAAGACAATAAGTGCCAACAACTCCAAGAAAAACCATTATTATTATAATAATTGCGGTTACATACTTCGTGTATACATAACAAAGAAAATAACATGGGTTCTGTTGATAACAAGCTTATTGTTGTTCTTTGTGACAGCTTTTCTAGTTAAAGTTTATACAAAAACTCATTTCATTCCACACATCTGTCAAGCAGTCGTATATCTGCTACGCACTTTGCTCGTTCGCTCTTTAGTAGAACGAGGGCGATCCATGTACGATAGGAATTCTTGAATAATCACCATTAGCAACGACAAATGAATTTCAAATTTGTCACTTCGAAAGCTACATCCTCCGGAATATTTTTTATACTATTTTCAATCAATTTCTATATGTATTTTTGTCTCGGCGAAGTAATTTCAATGCGGGCAACCACTGACGTCAATGGCCTGGTTTGCGTTTTTCTAAGTGACCAGACACAATTGATATAAATGCGAAATTCATTCCGATGGGTCCAAATATTCAACTCAAGTGAAAACGAAACAATAAATAACACTCGAACTATTTACCTACATGCTGATGAACTGATTTTATCTTTTAAAACTATCTACCACATCCTACTCCCTAGATTAATTTTGTTAATTGTTCTATAAATACAGAATACAGATGATATTCTATTATGAGCTTATTCGTTTTAAAAAATCAACACTTCTCTAAAAAACGCTAATTTTTATTCAACACCAATAAATGATCAGAAAGTTGAAAGCTTGATTGTGGATAAAACATGAACCATTAGACGTTCTTTCTAAGAAGCTTTTGATTATTATGGTTAGTGCTCATTCGGGTTAGGCTTAGTCTTCATTGTTTTACAAGATGCACTCTAACGTTATTGTCAGTTTCTGTGAATCGTGTTCAGTAGTCGAATAAGTCATGTTTTTTCATTTCATGCCAGTGACGTCACTTAACGCATTCTACACAAAAATATGGAATTTGTTTCATAATATATGAATTCGATAAATTATTAATTCTCTGGAATTTCATAGTTTGTGCAATATAAATGAAAATAAAAAATAGTTATTTGTTAAAAGTATCTATATATGACAACATTTGTTTGTTCGCTTTGATTATAGCTTAACAAGTATAAAAATAAGTATGAAACTATGCAAAATCACATTATATTTTTAATTATCAATAACACGAGAAATATCACACATCTAATTAACATTTGACTCCTAATTTGTAATTCGAATATACGAACAGATCAGACGCCAGACGTTGGCCTGTCATAAATCTTGAATAATTTCAGAGATAACTCCAAATTCGCAATAAAAATTATCCATAATTTAATTTATTTTGGTGCCAGTTGAGATTAGGTTAACTTGTTGATTAATGGTCATTTATATGTACAGAACATTTTGCAATAAGTGTTGTTAATGATATTATAAATAGTGATAAATGGTTTCTTCAATGAATCACTGTTGAAAAACGAAAGTCTAAATAGCTGGAATAGCTTAAGAGCTATATTTATAATTACGGGCACCATTGTATCAGTGAAAACTTCAAAATTGCTGATCTTTCGAATTGTGTGACTCGAAAATCTTTAAAACTGAGGTGTTTTAATCTACGCTATAATTATAATGTAGAGATAAAATGAATATTAATCATTTAACGGTACAAAATTGCGGGTTTTGGATTGCTGTTCGAAACATTAAAATTACTTAACATCTTCATTAACTCAAAATATAGTAACGTCAGATGTCTGCGTTGATAAAACAGAAACATTTGGTTGTGGTACAAAACCAACTAGCAGATAACACAAAAGATAGGTATCTTAAGTAGTAGAAAATTGTGATCTGGACGTTGAAGGGTCTTAAGTGATGTTTAGTAGCTTTCTTATCTGTAAAATAATCTGCAGTACTACTTTTGTGAAAGAATTTCAATTTGCATATGCGCGTAACATCCCTAGGACTTATACCAAATGAGACTAATTAAAATTAACTTATAAGTACATGAAGTTTTAGTTCCTGCTCAATAAAAATTGTTTCTCAATAATATGTACCCTTTAATTAGTACTTGAAGACCTTCCTGAAGTCTTCAAATGTTTCTCATAGCTAAAGCAATCTGGTAACTTGGAGGATCATATTGGATCCTTAAGGATTATACATGATGTTGACTTGATCATTGGCACAGTGTCCAGTAGGATGGTATCAGCCAGGCTAATCTGCAATGTTTCTAACCCAGCCATCACCACCAACAACCCATGGTTCACATTCAACTTGACTTATAAACCTATCTAAGCGTTGGTTATAATAGAAGCTCAGTACTGTTCAAGCTGCCGGAGTGTTCAGTGTACCGCTCCAATCGAGTTCGGATCGAAAACACTCGTACGCAAGTGTGGTTCACATTTTGAACTTTCCGTCTCAGTTTTAAGTGACTTGGGAAGTGCGGTTTCTTTCATTTTCGCGAGGATCCCGAGATAATGTAAGTAAGATCTTGATCTTAAACTCTATGCCAGATTAGAGCGGGATTTTTGTTCGTATATTGGCGCAAGTTTGCGTCGGCGAATAAGATTAGGTCACACACCTTTTCTCAAAAGTTGTTTTCCAAACTAGTCATACGCGGTTACATCATTATGTATTTTAGATAAGGACCAAATGTTAGGTAGTAGCTAGTTTTGATCGAATTAGTGTATCGAAGGGGCATTCATTCATTTTTTAAACCATTAACTCGACACCTGACCGCTTCGTGTAGTGTCGACTGGCTTTAAAATAATCACAAGATTTTTCAAAATGATTGATGGAATTTTTTAGTCATGGGATCTATTACCACTAAAACGTCTACAAATTTTGGTAACATCGCACATTTAAAAAAAAGTGAAACTACGATTCGTTTTCATAATCAACCCGAAAATTAAAATGAATTATTAATTTCATTACATTCCATGATGTAAATAATTTTATGTAATAAGTAGACATTAATTAAGTATTACATTAAATATATAATTTTCTAGACACATGTGTTGGACTGTATCATTTCAAAATGCATGTTAAGTAAAATTAGTGCAATTAAGTATTACATTAAATATATAATTTTCTAGACACTTGTGTTGGACTGTATCATTTCAAAATACATGTTGAGTAAAATTAGTGCATCCTCTACACATACTGTATGTAATGTAATTCTTAAACGACATGTATTTTTCAGCACATTCAAATACATTTAATGAATTATTCGTAGACAGTGCCACATTTTTATTTAAATTTTCTCCGCATTGACAGGGTAGATGCTGCATATATTTTAATAATTTTAATACCACGTATTTTGTCAAATTAAACATGTAAATATTGACACTAAAGAATACGTGTGCTTACGGAATAATTTAAATTAAGGATTAAACATTGTAATTTCACTTAAAACATTCCGGTGTGGAACTGTTAGCTTGACATGCGCGTTGCTAAAAATTCTGTGTTTGTACAAACAATAGTTTCTTCGACGCGGAATAAAATATTTCGGTGCGAATATTAGCTTCTCGAAGACTTCTGGAAGACCAAATGATAAGTGAGATCACACTTTAGTCACTTCCTGTTGATCACTTTTATTTATTTAATTTATCTAAAATTTAAACACCTACAATATAAAAGTTGCCTTAGTCAATCGAACCGTGATTGAAATTTAGTTTAAAATGAGTAAATAACTATCTGTTGAAGTGTTTTCATCAAAAGCGCCGTTCAATTGAGCTTTTAACTGTTTTGAACCATTTTAGGTAAGTGCTAAGTTTTTCATTGAAAATCGACACTATTTACCAAAAGTGGATACGAACATACAGACTTAACAGCATTTTGTAAACACAAAGAATTAGAACTTCTAAAAATAAACTATATGAAACATGATACAATTAGGAAGTTCATTTAACTCCAGCATCGGCATTTTATTACAAGTTTGATAACGCTACTATACATTAAATAATAATTTGTACGACTGCAGTCGCCATAATATCATGCCTGCAGGGCTATACTCAATAACGGTTATTATTTATATGGACAATATAGACCGAGTGGCTAAGAGAATTGTTTTGATTTATACCCACATATCTTTCAGGATCAACTCATGTCAATAAATCGAAAACATATCAAACTTTTGAAATGTGTTCCGTTAAACATTTTTAAATAGTTGAATTACAAAATACATATACCAAATGACACTTTCTAATGTGTTCCACAATGTGTTTTTTTCTTGAAGTAAAATCTTCACAGTGAAATGTTGTTCAGAAACAGCCGGTTTTCGAGTTACAGCTTCTGTTTCGCTTCAAATTATGTAATAAACAATGATCAAGCCTACTTGACCAAGCACAGAAACCGAATCTCAGACTGAAAATCATCGAAGACTGTTTTATTTTAAAATATAATTAAGACATCGACAATTAATGAAATCTTATCATTGGAATACGAACATAAATTTGATTCTGTCGTATCTGCAGGTTTATTAAAAAGTTCAATACCGTTTTAATTACATTTTCGGCAGAGTTTAAAGCAAAATTAATTTACTACTAAATTTTAAACAAATTAAGACAAATTTTATGTAGGTTATTAGAGATTTGTGAAACTAATTTTGCTGTCAAAACAAACATTTAGAGCATACTAAGGAAATACAGATTGCACTTTGATACTTGCTATTAAAGACAAATGTGTTCGATTTAACATTTGCAATAACAAATGAGGCTCCATAAATATAATAAACCTAAGCATCCGGTTTTAGAGATTAAACTTATAAGTGATTTATGGTCATTGTTTATTTATGATTGTAAAGAAACAGTAAGCTGACATCATTTTCTACTACTATTTTTGAAAAATTCAAACATATTTCTAAAATTATTGATGATTACGATTCATTATTAAAAAAATGTTTATTACATTTGCTGTAAAAATGTAAGTAAATCTTTGACCTAATTGAAACGCCAAGTTATACAACAATGGTTATCCTTTTCCATTTAACACCGCGATAATCAGTTTCACAGTTATGTGAAATTGCCACGAATTTCTCCCGCTTTTTTCTTTTCTAATTTGCGAGAAATACCTGTGAAACGGAAAACCATCGTCGCTGTTCTGCTATTTTCCCACACATTTAAACAATGCAAGAAAAATGGTACTTGCTATAGAGAATGTTATACAATTATTAACACACAGCCAAACTATAAAATTACTTACTGTTTTAGCGATATTAAAAACAATTTTTATAAAGCTTCACAAAAAAAACAATATATGTATAAGAATAGAAGGACGGACAATTTTAATTTCCTTGAATTGTGCCTTTATTAGTCTTTTTTTAGTTATTATGGCGATATAAAAGAGACTCTCAAAGGCTCTTGTACATATAATTTCCCCATTAATTAGTTTTATTTTCTTTTTATGTAGTACGGCTGTATAGATCCTTCAGATCTAACTGTATATCTTTTTCATGGAGCGTAAAGAACAGCAACAGATGATGAACAATTTTCATTCTATATATTTCAAACAAAAGACGTATTTTATTACATTTGAGCTTCGTTAATAAAAAAATTATGATGAAATGATAGTATACGATGCGAGCTTTTATTAACATATCTTGATGTCATTTATATTTCTAAGTGCCTATTGAAATCAGGCAAAACATTTTATTAAATCGTCTTATTAAAAGACCTACCGAATTCAAAAGAAATTCTTCGTTACGTCGTGATTGTTTTTTTATTGGGCAATTCTTTATACAAGAGAAGCATCTTAAAACTTGACAAGCCCGATTAGGTTCTCATATTTCGTAAGCTTTTTCATTTACCTCATATGTTACATTAGGAAATGTTTGACTTCATTACATACTACACACTGCACTGTCTGACCCAAATTATATATTGACTACAATATCTTAATTATTCCAACAGTTCCTTGTAGGTATCTAAAATATAATCTCAATCAGGAAAAAGTATCAACTAAATACAATTCTAAAATTCAAAAGTGCAGCGAAAACAACAGAAACATCACTTCTCAACTTGACAGCTTAAATAACCTCAATTTATTTGCTAGTTAAACTCAAATTCATTCATGTTTCTTTCTGGAGACTCGAAACTTTACTGTAAATCGTTAGAATACTGAAAATCCATTCTGTATATAATTTAAGTCGGAAAAAGTATCAACTAAATACAATTCCAAAATTCAAAAGTGCAGCGAAAACAACAGAAACATCACTCTCATGTTGACAGCTCTAATAACCCCAATTTATTTGCTAGTTAAACTCAAATTCATTCATGTTCCTTTCTGGAGATTTGAAACTTTATCGTAAATTGTTAAAATACTGAAAATTCATTCGGTATATAATTTAAGTCAGAAAAAGTATCAACCAAATACAATTCTGAAATTCAAAAGTGCAGCGAAAACAACAGAAACATCACTTCTCAACTTGACAGCTTTAATAACCTGAATTTATTTGCTAGTTAAACTCAAATTCATTCATGTTTCTTTCTGGAGACTCGAAACTTTACTGTAAATCGTTAGAATACTGAAAATCCATTCTGTATATAATTTAAGTCGGAAAAATTATCAACTAAATACAATTCCAAAATTCAAAAGTGCAGCGAAAACAACAGAAACATCACTTATGAACTTGACAGCTCTAATAACCTCAATTTATTTGCTAGTTAAACTCAAATTCATTCATGGTTCTTTCTGGAGACTCAAAACTTTACTGTAAATCGTTAGAATACTGAAAATTAATTCTGTATATAATTTAAGTCGGAAAAAGTATCAACTAAATACAATTCCAAAATTCAAAAGTGCAGCGAAAACAACAGAACATCACTTCTCAACTTGACAGCTTTATTAACCTCAATTTATTTGCTAGTTAAACTCAAATTCATTCATGTTTTTTTCTGGACATTCGAAACATTACTGTAAATTGTTAGAATACTCAAAATCCATTCTGTGTATAATTCTTTAGATCATTACACATTACCGACAGGATACTGGTACAGTAAACATGGTTAAATTGCTTGTTAAAATGGACTTTATTCTGTAGTATTCAATGTGTGACAATTTGTTAACGTGGTTATTAAATATACTACTTAATGCAGACTTAAATTTGCACATCTGTTACACAGGATGTTTATTTCCATTCGATGTGCTAGCATTACTTGTTTACGCATGTGTAAACATAAGGTAAAATTACCTACACCGATACGAATTTAAAAATCATTCGAAAATAAGGTTTTTTCAGCTTGTATTGTAAAATGGAAATATAATTTACTTTAGATGGTTTGCACCAAATCTAAACAGACCACAATGCTTCTTATTACTGTCCAAGTATATTTCTCTCTTGTTTACCCAGATATTACAGGAATTGATCCATAAACAAATATTTCCCTGCATTTATTACCTCAGGTAAAACGACATTACCAACAATTCGTTTTATAAACATTACATTTTTTTTGGAATGATGGCGCCAGAAATAATGTGGTACCAGACTGGCTCTAGATCTGAGAGATAACGGTAAGTGTGTACATAGACGCAGCTTTATATTTTACTAGAGCTTAGTCTGGTGTAATCTAGGCCTAGCGCCGTCATTTCCAACTTAATCTAAATGCTGAAAGTACCAAAAATTGTTAACTGTCAAAATTAAGCCTCATCATTAGCCTAGAGGGAAAAGAGAATCATATTACACCTTAAGCAGTCCTTTTCTCTACACAAATCGTATACTTTGTACGAAGCTAATGAAAGCAAGTAAAAAATTTACTTGTAGATACGTTGCTTTCATGAACAATTCTAGCAAGTTCATTTCCTTATGAAGAACATTCTGAAAATCAGCTGAACAGTTACTTACACCATCAGTTTTACTAGCGAATTACATTCGATGGGGCATTATTCCCATACATTTTCAATTGTTTAAACAATTTACAATTGGCGTCGTAAAATTTAACTACGCATGTGTTCATGATGTGCGAATCGTTTTTTATCAGCAGGCTGTTTATAGCCTAAGTAAATAGTATAATTACTAGCTTTAGCATTTTGTTAAAAACAAAGACGTTTCCACAAGCTTACTTAAAGGTGCCTGCCATTCGGCACGTTACAAAGCTTGGCCAAATAAAATTGTTCTGTGGTTTTTTTGGTTTTGATAAATGACCACATGCTAACTGCACAAGCAACATTTTCAATGTACAAACCCTGACTGCAAATATCAACAGAACTATTACAGTAATTTAAGAATGTATATTTACACAGCTTGATACCGATTGATATTGATTCTTTCCTATGTTATCTATATGTATCGGAGAGGTTATGGATGCCAATTCTGAAATTTTAGACGTCGCAAAACATGCGGTTACTATATGTTGAGTAATATAAATAACTGTATTACGCATTTTCAAGAAGCATAAAAACTGTATTGAATAATAGCAATAAACGCTCTAGAAATACATTTTAATTGAACATAAACGATATTTAGATAAATAAAATATTTTATATACTTCAATTATCAGTGTTGTTGGCACATTCCCAAAGAGGATTCATAATTATAAGGTCATTTATTTATGATCGAGAATATAAATCAATACATTTTTCACAGCATTTCCGATAAACTAAAACATACAGTTCAACTCATAATGAAGATAATTTGCATTACACGCATGTACTAAACATAATTAAACATATTTTCATAATAAAAAAATATCTACCTACGTTAAAAATGTTTATAAGCGTAGAGTATTATGTTTGTTCGTTTTATGAAAACCTAACTTGAACATCATGTAAATAAATTAAAGATATACATATATTCAAATACATAGTATAAAATATTCTATAGTAACGGTTTCAGGTTATATTTAAACAGTTGGCAAAAGCGTTATAACTTTTATCTACTTGTTCAAAAATAATTGTTTATTAACATAATGATATCAATTATCTTCATACAAACTACTAATTAGTGCCATATTTTAGCACTACAGTATTATGTATTAACTAGAATAATTTTATCTATGTCTACAATTTTTGGAACATAATCAATTAAAACAATTTCTATTTTGTGGTTTTTCCGAGACGTAAATTTATGCTCACTTCAAAATCAACGCAAATTACAGCGTATTTTTAAATTCTGTTGTCCTTATAGCATTAATGGATATTTAAAATATGGGGTGGGCGAAAATTTGGCAGTCTCAATTGTTTTAGTTTTACATTTCATAAACAATATGCTTTGTTTAGTGCTGTTTATATATTCCTCGTCTAAGCCAAACATATTCTCGTCGCAATATAAATTACACTTTTATACAATCTTTTTTTAAATTTACGTTTATGTAATATGAATTTAATTTAGGCATGTCATTTGTTCAAGTCATAAAAATAAAGCAATTACAGTAAACAAGTAGCAATAATCTTTTATGGGTTTGTATAACATTATATTTAGAAAATAGCATATATCCTTCATGAATAATTAAAAATTAAAACATTAATTTCATTATTTGCAGTATTTATTTTCACTTGCTGACTAGTGCAACGTTTTTTTTCTAAATCAGGAATACACGTAGAGCCATACGCCATATGTATCATGAGGTCAACATAAAGAGTGGGTCACATACTGAGTCATTCATAAAATTAGACTGCCAACTGTAAATCTCAAGACACCTAAGATAAAGTGTCAAATGATCTTGATATAAATCACAATAACAATGTAAGATCTTTACGTCCCAATAAAACATCCAACGTTTTATTCACATGCTAAAATAACGATGAAATTTCTTCTAAAAGTAATATCTGTATTGTATACCCTCGCGAAGAAAGATTTTGGTAGTTTAAAACACGTGCGACTCTTCAAATAGACCAAACCATACCCATCTGAAAGAATGCGCTGTCAAGGACGTCACATTACTTAAGTGTTATGTAAACCACTTGCACTATTCACAAAATTCGACTCCTCCTCTTCGTTGGACCATTCTCGGAAGTACCATTCTTTGATTCGGCAAAATTTCACGCATCATGGAAACCTGAATAAGCTTCTATCAGCTAAATCATTCAATACAATCGAATCTTCGGTATTTATTTGATAATAATTAACAATTCAAGTCGTATTTTTTGCAATGCGTGAAATATGAAAGCACCCTGTACATGTAGCGTATTTTCCCTCGAATTCTGCTATATTTTCCGTCTCAAGATAATTTCCGGATTACACGTATATCTTTATTGATTCAATGCAACATTTAAATGTGTGCGCGTATCTTGCTTATCTTTCAGAAAACAAACAAATTTATCAATGAGTTTGGTAGATAATTCTCTTTTTATTTATTGTAAGATAAACGCGACCTAAAGCTTCTAAATATATATTTGAATAGATTTGACGCTTCATTTTCTGAGAATCTTGTAAAAATATTGATAATGATTGGCAACAGTTTCTGCAACTGTCATACGAGTCACTTTATTTTGAATATAATACAAGGCGCGGTTACCGCCATTACTTCACATTTTATTTATCCATTAAAGAGTAAACTAGAAAGACAAAGACTATAAAAATATAGACACAGTTGCAGTTACGAAAAAAGTTCAAACAATACCTGCTCTCTAGCAATGTTTGTAAATAATTTACTGTGTAATATGCTCTGATAGTGCTGTGGCCTAGCTAAAAATATTCACTGTATACAGGGTGATCCAGAGCAAATACAATTTTGTAAAAATAAAATCAAAAAGAGCAGTTCAAAAGTGATTTAAGAATACACTTCCGCATGACACTGGAAACAGGTTTATTTAGTAAAATAGTTTAACATACCCGATGTTCCAACAAAATTTTCGTTCACTTGCACTCACTGCACACCGCGGTAAAAGTGGCTGCATTTGGCACATGTTTACCGGGAAATCGTTCTGCTAAAGTATTTTCACATCGTCATAATTTTTTTCTCGGAAACTATAAAGATTTTACAAAAAATGTTTTTACGATATGACTCGATTTTTCATGACGCACCTGTACATACAGGGTGATTAAAAATACTACAAAAAATGGAGTACCCAATTAACTAGAGTAACTATTCGACCGTATTTTTTTCTGAATTTTAAAAATCGGGAAACTGTCAAAATAAAAGGATACCATCAATTTTGTTCCAATTGTTGCATTTCCTTCGAAATTTCGATCCTGTGAATTTATTTGTGTTAATAGGTTTACGATTATGGTCTAATTGAGAAAGAAGAGACGTTCGTTAATGAAAGAAATCTGATGTAGTATGGTCATGTTACAGAGACCTCCTTGGGACGACATTCTTGTCTATATATGTACGGAGTGTATAGTATTCTCACCCGCATACCAGTACAGTTGACCGATAAATTTCAATTGTCAACGTTTTAAAGAAATCTGTACTTATTAGTGCCACTATTTGAAGCCGTTTAAAAATAATGTATTCACTGTAGGATGATTACTAAGTTTATCATTAATAATACTACTAATTATATAACGGTGCTCCAATACTTATTAATTAAGAATTATACTTATTTAGTTTGGATTGATTTCCCCGTACTGTTACTTCTTATAAATTTATTTAAACTTTAAATCCAGAAATTACTGTCAAAATTCTACAATTTATTTATTAAAACTAAGCCGATTATTGTAATTCGAAAATATGTCTTAGACTAAATCATTCCATCATAATTTCTTGTTGCGTAATCTGCGGTAAAACGTCAAACAAATGACTATTAAGTTTCAACAGTAAACTTCAAAGCAGAAGTTTTGTTAATTAGCATAAATCGCCTTCATTACAGGCTGAGATATTTAATCTACTATTAATAATGACGACTCACACACCGTCTGGAAAACTGAAACCCGTTACGAAGGGATTTAAAAACGTAATTAATAATTTTTATGTCGCTGGGATTTTCTCCCTAACCTGTATCTCATAAATAAGATTATATTCCGTTATTTATAGTGATGGCGGAACACCCTGTACATCATTAAGAGTAACACTAACGTCGTGATCTGAAAGCCATTAATTTTGTTGCGCTTTCAATTTCATTTACATACACTTTGATGGAGGTACATGCGAGGACATAGCTCTTCATTAGTTTTCATTGTTCCAAAAATCCATGGTTGTTTATCTTATTTCCAATTCAATCAATTAACTAAAAGGTTCCTTATCTGCATCTCATTTTACGTAACAGTACACCTACTAGGGACCGCCCTTGATTTTTTAATTAAAATAATTGTACATAGGACCGGTTTTTTCGAGTGTCGAGTATTAACGTTGATTCAAATAGTCAACAATTATCTTAATTGCTCGGTTAGAATAATGAGCGATTTAGTGTTTTAATAAGAACCATATCTGTTACATAGATGACAAGAAGAATTATTTCTTGTCGTGTAAAAGATAAATACTATTCGATCAGCGACTTTCATCTCCTAGTGACGAGAAAATAATGTGCAAAATTCCCTGGCATTTGTTTATATGCTATTACGCTACTTCTCTACCTTTCTAGTTTCTAATTTTAACCACCAGGTAAGTCTTTTTATTTAAAATTAAGTTATCGTTTTATTATAATTGCTTCTACGTAAAATAATTAATGAGGTTTTACAGCGAACTAACAAATTCTAGTAATAATCGACCCACCTACTGCCCAGAATTCACTCCTGTTGAATTCCTAGAATATAAGATCATGGTGCAACTCGGATATACAGGGTGTTAAAAAAAGAGTGTAAAATATTTCAGGAGGTAATAGTATGAACCAAAATAAGCAGGGGTCCGTAAAGTAACGGTTGCGGAGATATGGATCACTATTCGTTTTTCAAACATTTTATTTTATTAGGAATAAACCGACAAAGGAAGCTTTTAACAAACAAAAAACAAAGTTACAGAAGATGTTCAAAGTGCCCTCCGTCCATTTCCAAGCAGGCACGACATCTTCGTCTCAACAATATTCGAACTCTTTCGAAAACACCCTCCTTGGTTTGGATTTCTTGACACTTTTGGTTAATCCGTAGCTGCAGCTCTTCCAGGCTATTTACAGGAGTACCATACACTAATGTCTTCTAATATCCCCAAACAAAGAAATCTAGAGGGTTCAGATCAGGCGATCTTGGAGGCCATAAAACAGGTCCGGCTCTTCCTACCCATCTATGTGGAAAAGTTTGGTGTAAATGCTCTCTAAAGGCTATGGGAAAATGAGCTGGAGCACCATCATGCTGGAACCACATTTGTTGCCTCTGATTCAAAGGAATGTCTTCCAAAAAATCATACAGTGTGTTCTGCAGAAAGTTGAGGTAAGCAGCGTCTGTTAATCGGTTTGGTAAAACAACAGGACCTAGAAACCTGTCACCTACAATACCCATCCAAATGTTTAATGAAAAACGTGCCTGATGTCCAGATTCTATTAGAGCGATTTTCGTCGGTCCAAATATGCGTATGGTGAAAATTAAACACTCCATTTCTTGTGAACCCGGCCTCATCAGTAAAATGAATGTTTGCAAGAAAACGAGGGTCTTCAGCATCATGACGTAGAAACTAGCGGCAAAAAACCAAACGTGCTTGATGATCATTTATTGGATTTAAGGCCTGTACTTGTTGCACATGGTATGGATAAAGCAGTTGCTCGTGAAGGATTCTCCAAACAAGAGGACCACTAATTCCTACCTCGGCTGATATTCTCCGCACACTCGTACCTGGATTCTGCTCTACCAGTGCTAGAATTTCTTATTCTGCTCTAGGAGTTGATACCGACCTTGGTCTTCTGGATAAATGGCACTGTTTGTTCAAGGAACCGGTATCACGCAATCTTTGGTGAATCTTCCAAACATGCGTTGTGAAAGAATCTGGCGATTTGGATAACCGTCAACATAAAGACGTCGCGCTTCGGTGGAGTTCGCACGACCATACATGAAATGCATGTCTGTTAATTCTGCGTTAAAGTAACCAGCCATAGCGAAAGAAAACTTGTGCACTGACAACAACTGTCAAATACGTACAGTTTATTGCACTAAACATCAACCAACTATTATAAGAAAATACACGTTTTTGCAAAATAAAAAAAGGTGTTAAAAAACATAAAACATTCTCTGCGGGTATGGTAGGGTGGAAGAATGTTGGCTTGGGTCAATGTGAGAGATTGATACCGGTTGACATTTGACTACCCCCTTAATTAATGAGGTTTTCCAGGTTTCCCTCATTCCTGCACTGAATGGTGGTTAGGGCCTACCGTAAGTCGTTCCTGGGCGCAAATGCGGCCTGCTTAATAATAATATGCCGCCCCCTCTCCCGCACAAGTCTTCGACTTCTGGGCTAATCCTCGTGATTAGAATGAGAGGTAGAGATATTATTATTATTATATTCCATATCTCCGCAACCGTTACTTTGCGGACCCATGTTTATTGAGACTTTTCTGTTTATTTTGGTTCATACTATTACCTCCTTAAATATTGTACACTTTTTTTTAACACCCTGTATTGCAGGTAACAACGAACAATACATTTTTAATGTGCTTATGACTTCAAATCAAAGTCTGGAAGCTCATAAATAATACATTACTTTTTCACTAATAAAGTAAACAAATTGTTAGTAAGAAAATTTATATTTCAAAATTTCATTTTGACTTATTCTACATGCACTGAAAATTCGAATGCTCATTTAGAAACACCTTGTACATACAATTTGTTCATAAAAATAAATCAAATTTTCAAGAATTCATTTTTGTGGCAATGTAATCAAATAACGATTAAATTGTCGCATTGTTCTTCGAATACAATTAAAATTCCTCAACATTGAATATGTATTTTTAAAATTCAAAGAATAACGTTATGCTACTTCTATGTGACTGCACTAAATTTTGCTAAACACAATACAACAATGGACACTAGAAAAACTCATACCCATATAAGTGTCTTTTTTCATTTAAGTCGCTTGTACACGTTTTGTACGACAATACAATAATTTGCTTAATCTCTGAGAAACATTTATTCAAAACTTCGAATGCAAACGCATGGTGCCAATGGCGTATCACACAGGTTTCATTTTTCACTACACTTTCCATTCGATCCATCTTCAAAACATGAATTAGAAACGATCACTATTACAGCTTCTTTTTATTTATAGCTATTACATTTAGAGATCGAGTAGAAAAATGACCACAGATGATTTTAAGTCCACAGTTAGTGGGTGGCTACAGATAGTTTTTAATTGATTTTGCGGTACGTAAATCATAAATTACATTCATTTAAGTGAGTCACAACTGCGGAAAATAATTACTAGTCTCAGTAAACGTTAACTCCAACAGAGTGGTAGTAATTCCCAGAACTTCAAGCTAAATGAAGTAATTAATTGTGACCTTAATTTAAGCGGCATTTCCCAAATTAAACCATCCAGTTTAACAACTTATATTTTGTTAAACAGATAAATCGTACATCAACCCAATGTGTGTAAATACGTTACAATTAGTTTCATTCAAAGCTATTCTCGCCGTTAGATCTATTCTTGTAAAAAGATCAGTAAATAAAAACATTTAACCGACTCATTGTTTCATGACATGGCAATTCTGACGTTTTATACGAAATAATCACATGACCATTGTGTCTCATAATACCTGTAATTTTACAAATTACCAATTCCCATCGCATATCTGTCGGTATGGTTGTAAACGAGTTTGTCTTTCTCGAAAAGAAAGTCACATATTCATTTTTATACAGGTTATAAATGGTTCCATTCATAACTTTACGAGTTAGTATCTTATCACTGTGTCGTATATCAGTATTTCATAATTTTTAACTTGCTACCACAGTGTACAGACGGTTATGAACTTATGAACAAATCTGGCGTTTAAAATAAACAAAGCTTTAACGTAAAATAATCAAATATATAAACATACGTACATTATTTATGTGTGACTTAAAATTAAATACTTTGTAACACTATAAAAACAATGGCTTGAATGAATTTGTAGTTACTAGTTATTTAAATAAGATGACAAATATACACGGTGTCCACAATATGCTGATTTTAGAGGGGAGGGGGATGCAGAAATGCATCCATGCAAAAGTTGGAGTGTTTAATTTGAGCTGGTTTTAAAATATCCCTGGAAACTTGATTCTAACTTCACCAATCTCTTCTTAGTCTTAAAATGTACTTGTTCTAACTACGAACAAGGTTTAATGTGGAAAAATATAGAAATTTATGAATAATCAAACATACTCCTTTATTTATATGTAACGTAAGTTAAAATGTCAGCAATAATGAATTTCATGCATATTAAAGTTACTCCGTTTATCAAAGGTTTACCAAACAAACAAATTACCATTACATTTTAAGTAACAAATTCGAAAGTCATGTTAAATTTTGTATTTCCTTATCACTTCAAGTTTAAAATTAATATTTGCAACTAGTTTTCCGTACCAGAGTATCTAGGGATAAGAGGTAATTATCTAAACTTATTGAAAATATAGTGTTAGGTACACCTGGTAGAAACAGCAGATGTGGAAACATATCTTGTACCGCAAACCCATATGGCATAGGTAGCTAAAAGGGCTTTTAATAGAAAATTTGCCCCTTGGCACGTGCCAGAAGCCACGTGAGAAATATTAAAAATAATTTTCTGCATCGTGCACTTATATAACGCACATGTGGGAATGTTTAATTCACCCGAAACGTCATCCATATTTTAAATGTTATAATATATGTCATTTTTATTGTTCGAGTTTTTATGGCTGTAATGATGTCATAAGACAGTCACTTGATGTTGTGCGGTCACTTAATGGTTTTATTTTTAATTATTTCCTAAACGAAGCACATTCATTTAGTGCTACAAAGTTTCTATATTTTCTATTAGTGATGCTTAACCATGTGCATATATGGTATAGCATTTCAAGTTACTTCTAGATTACGAAAAATTAAATATAGTATAGCATTTAGATAATTTAAAGTAATTATTAAAAAATAATTTCAGATTAAAATATATTTACATTCAGTCACAATCATTCATAAATTTCTTTGTAAATACCTACTTTTGCTTCTTTTACAAGTATTCTTAGAAAAGAGAAAAATAAGGTCGAATACCACTTGGTACAAAACCCTTCATTCATGATTTCTTTAACGTTTACGTTGTCTAAAACAGGTGGCTGTGATATTTATATCACGTTTGAACTTGAACTTGAAGGGATGTTTAAATATATACATAAATAACTTTCCCAGACATGTTTTTGTGTCATTTAAGTCTCAGAAATGAATTATAGCAATGTTATCCTTATTTTATTTTGTCCTTGATAGTCACGCAATATTGACAACCATTTGTATACAACATCCCATATTTGTTTTATTTATTTATGTATTTAATTTTGCTAAATTTAGCCGACTGTTGACAAAATTAGCTCCTAAAAATTGCGCAGTAACGTTCCACTATACGAAACTGTAGTGAACATTTTCCCATACGGAGATATTAAAGAACAAATACGGTAATTCTCACGTATTTGGAGTGCCAGGGTGATATTGGTGAGTCAACAAACCACCCCTTACCACTTACGTGAAAAAATGCTTTCGAAAAGTCAAATATTTAAGTAACCTAAACAGCGATGTCGCCTACGACTAGGTTTACTTACTTTTTATTATTTATTATTTGCTAATCAAAACGACAATAAATATAAAAAACCTGGAATAACCACACTATAAAATGTTATGTAAAATAAGCAATAGATACTTAAAATACTGAATGACGTTATACGACCTTTAAAAAAAACAACAAATATTTGCCCAATAAATTTAAGATGCAAACATACCTGTTATTTGCTCGGACAGGATAGTGTTAGAAATCATAAAGTCCTATTTTGCTTGCCCATTGCAAAGTAAGTACAAAGTACAAAGTTTGTTTGTCTCATTAGCTAATATTATTGCAATTGTTCATCTCAAACTATTACAATAATTAGAATTCCAAAATTAACTCACTTTCTAGTGAAAAGTTAATTATTATTTTCATTTTCCCATTTAGTTGCAGGTATCAAAAAATATATATAGAAAAAAATTCGATAGATTAGCGAATTCATTACGGCAAAGTATTCGCAGTGATGACGCAGCTTGTATAAAAAATATGTAAATGCGAATTACATCACCTCTCCGGCTGCCAAGAATATAATTAGCGTTCATTTTTTATGTAATTAATTTGATAAATATTATCTGGAAATAGTTCGCTTGGCTGCGGAACTCAAAATGGAATCTGAAGAAGGTATTAGATACATTCTTTTTGTATTTGGCTTATGTATTATCACGATTTGGCTGTGGATACGACAGAACAATGAAGGACGTTTTTGAGGTCATCGTTGTCGTACGCGTACTATGCATGCAGCTAGAAGTCGTCTAATCATGAACATTTCGTGAAAGGTGTGATATACGAATTAGTTTATGAAATAACTATATTAAGTCACTTTAATTTTATAACCGATCCTTACGTGAAATGCTGATTGACCCGTGGAAGGGCGCTGAAGCATATTTCCACTAAGAATCAAACAGGCACAGATTTTCAAATATTACGTTATCCAATACAGTAATTGATTAATTCAAATCTACTTCCTACTTTTATTTGCAATAGTTTGTAAACTGTCTAATGAATCACCCTGTATATACAATGTGTAGGGTACTCCCGATCTTAAGACTGGTTAAGATTTTATCTGGTACGAATTGGATCAAATTTTCTGATCGAAGCGAAAACTGATAAGACGGTGCTTGTTTCATGCATATTATCCGTACTCTTGTCATCACTAACATCCTTACCATCTATCGGTTTTATCTACTGTTTGCAAACAAACCGTTTTACCTGTTAGCTCAGCTTGATGAATTGGTATTTAAACCGACTTTCCCTCTTCTCTTTCTCAGAAACGTGTGACAATTAAGCGTTAAAGCACAGTCTAAAGATATTCTAATCTATGAATGGTTGAAGCAAACGGAAGCATACATGGCGATCGTAAAATGTTGTAAGCGGACGGTACCTAAATTCTCTCACGATTTTAGCAAAAATAACGTGTGACCTACAACTCCAGTGGATTGTCAAAATGTGTCCCGTTACCTCAAACAAAAAACGAGCCCGTGCGTTTCAACTTTTCCGAATGCACCTGGAATTGTTCGAGTTTACTGTATTTCTTTCTGATCCAAAATAAACTACCGTTGAGGGTGCTGCTACTGGTCTTGTATTGTCCTGTAAACTTGAACGTAACAAAGGCAAATCGTACCAAAACAATTTTTATTTTGAAATTGCTTTTCAACGTATTTAAATTAGTGCAAAAGCTCTAGAAGTCTAAATTTAACCAAATTGTATATATGTTAATTTATTCAAGAGTTTTTTTCGTTTTATGAAAAAAACAAGGAAATAAAATATTTCACTTTGAACTACCGCGTCTGATGAGGTAGTCTGTGGACAGTATAAATAAAAAAGTTAAGTACCTCTTTATCAAACTGGTGTTATCCTTGCAGTCGCATTTCTCAAAAATAAAAACAAACAGTAAATAAAAATTTTATGGTGTAATTACATCCAGTTTTATTATTTCGCTTATAGAAATACCGAAACGTTATAATTATCGGTAAAACGAGCACCTATGTCTAATTTGTAGGCATGTAATGGAAAATAATCAAGCGGCATAACCTTCAAATAATTAATTTTATGTCCAGGAATTTTAGTATGTAGTATCTTTTAATACCGGGTAATGATTATGGTGGATAATTTATGAAATAAATCTGACCTGCGTCTACTTTGGCAACTAGTCAACGAAGGTCAACAATAAAAAAGAATGATAAAATAAAGTCGTCGGATAATTTTCTTCTTTTTGGGACTCAAAATACCCCCGACAAGGTTACTACAATAAGAAGAAACACAGGATACTTTACATCTACAGTGTTGTGTGTATTCGCTACACATCCTTGTCATTTTAAGTTAAATAAATACATCATGGCGGCACAAACCTTATACACCGGGTGATTCTAAAGTATGATACCAAACTGAAACAGGGGATAGGAAATGTTTAAACAAATTATAGATATCGAAATCTCGAATTTAAAAGTTGCTACTGAAACAAATTATGCGAGATGTAGTGTCTACATTTAGCGGGCCAACTAACTTCAAAATTGCGATTTAATAATTTATTTCTGACTGTATGATTTTGGCACAAGGGTATAGTTAGTTATCTATGGCTACAGGCGATTTCTTAATCATCCAGTCATGTATACAACGTACGTGTGATTGACGCCTTACAATGTCAGATGCTACGGTAAACAATCACATGTAATTTTTTTATAATGTGGTTGGATACACTTTCCCGAGGCACGAAATAAACCTCACCAACTGACTCCGAACGGTGTTTAATATCCTCCAAAACAAACGTCCAACTACTCATTAGCAACGTTCATCACTTCATTATCGTACGAATAATTCTTGCGTTTCATTCAATAAAATACTCTGCTTGGGGGCATGGTCAGGTAAATACGTGAGCAATTCATAAAAACCTTAATTGTTTGTCTTCGTCGAACGCCCGTACATAATGTATAACTTTGTAAATATTCATTTCATTTATTCACTCAAAAATTTAACTACCTTTATAAGGATGTTTACCACATTTTACTGAATATATTTCTCCTACGTCAGTATCAGTCTAAAAGGAGAAAACTCTTCTGTTTAAATTTCTAAATATCAAGTGGGTGTCTATTAATGTTCAGTAATTTGTAATGTACGTTTTTCTTGTACCTTCTAAATTGACCAACTTCTCTAGAAATATACACTTATAAGTACATTGGTCTAGAAATTCTATTTCGTCAAAAGACTATTTTATTATGAAAAATAGCCAGAAATGAACATATAATGTAATTTTAATAAACTTACAGTTATGCTAGTGAAAGACATTTCTACGTAATTTTCTATTTAATAATGGTTCACCTACTTGTATAAAATGCAGTGCAGGAAATAGAAAAAACCAAATTATGACGTTTAAGTGGTGGAACGAAGCCCGAGTAAGGTGATTAAGGTTCTCTAGGTTTATCTCTACACACACACACTAGTTGAAAATGTCTTAGAAGTTTAATTGCTGTTTATCTTGTCGTCAGCAAATATTTGTTTGCCGCTTAAAAAGTGTGGCATTTTCTTTAAAATATTTTATCGTTAGAGAAAATCGTTAGTTAAAACCGTAGATTAAAAAAGCAATCAGCCCTCAAAATGTCCATTTCACTTTTAACAGTGATAATTTATTTATTACCACTTTTACACCTTCAAATCTAATTACGCTCATTTAAACACTAAATTTGTGCTGTAGTTATAATATAGTTGTTGTTAATAATGATTTAGTCCACACCCAAACAAAAAAAGTCATCGAATGGCTATTCAAAAAAAAGTTAATTCAAAATGAGTGTGAAATTAGACAATTACCATTACAACAGTTGCTGGGAAAAAAACATGTTTTCAATATAGATTTTTTATTATTAGATTTTTTAACGCTGCACTTTGTACGCTAAAAATACAGGTGGCCCGTGCATTCTTTAATGATAGACAACACATTATCACATACGACATTGAAAAATTGCTTCAAGGTTAAGCAACTATTAACGTGATTTTTCTTCTAGTATGTTAATGTACCGGAAATATTTGAAATATATCCGCCTAATTATTGAAAATGACCGACTTACACACGACATTCAACTGGTAAGACGTGCGTTGGCCGTTGGTCAAGTTTACCTGAAATCGCGACAAAATATTCCTAACAATATAACATTTATTCGGATGGAAACGTAAACACATTTAAATAAATTACTATTTTTATACATCACTTGCTTGACATTGTCAACAAGACATTTAGTTAATCTTCCATAAGTTTGGTAACTTATTTACGTGTCATGGGAAAATTTCATACAATTTTCTTCTACGTTTTAACATATACTAGAGCTGTACAATCGTTTGCAATAATAATGACACTCACTAAAATGAATTTTGCGATTTTTTTTTAAACTTCATATTGAAATCTACTTTAAATTTTTAACATTAGTTATTAGTTGTTTCACTCACCAAGAGTTCAAAAACTCTTTTAAGAGAGTGTCGTTATTATTGCAAACGATTGTACATCATTATTCAACAGCAATTTTTAAGCTAGGGCAAAATACACTGAATAAAGGCAGCAATTTTAAAAATACATTTCTTGTAATCATATATGGAAATGCTTTAAAATCCATACATAAATGATGATATTACAATGCACTACACAGAATTAGCAGAAGATTGCAGATTTTGAGATCATTACTTAATGAGACTTTTTGTATCCAAAAATTTTAAAAAGCCTTAATTTTGTGATTTTATTAATAATAATGTAAAATATATATATTTTGCTGCAAAACTCATAGGTTTAGAATTAAGTACCACATTGTAAAACTTTTAGTAAATTAGTGTATTATAATAAAAAAAACATCCTTGAAGTAAAGCTACACATAATGTGTTATTAAAACGTAATTATACGTACAATTGACTGACTCTACTTTACAATTTTGATTTTGGTAAAAATAAAAGGTTAAATTAGTAGATCAATCGACTTACCTGGTAAGGAAGTTTGATTATAATTATCCAGATCTATTATTCAAGGTTAATTAACATTGTGTGTAATAGTGTTTATTTAATTGCAGTATTAGCATACGAGTCATATCTACTTTTCTTGGTTCACCCTATATGATATATTTATTAATAGTTCCAAAAACTTTTATGAAAATACACCTATTTTATATTGTTATCTATTCTATTATTGCATTATTGATTCTTCTATTTAAAATTTGGGGATTTATCTCATACATAATTTTACATTGATTCAGTAGATTAACCCTCTAATTATTTACTTGCATGCCACGATATATATGTACAGGGAGTTAGGAAGTATATGCCAGTCATGTGACTGCAAATTAAAGTTCACACATATGTGAAACGTTCTTTCGTGTTATGTGAGAATTCTTATGAACCTCGAACACTAAAGAAGAATATATATCCTTCTATTGACTGCCCCGATACATATCTACAGGGAGTTAGGAAGTATATGCCAGTCATGTGACTGCAAATTAAAGTTCACACATATGTGGAACGTTCTTTCGTGTTATGTGAGAATTCTTATGAACCTCGAACACTAAAGAAGAATATATATCTTTCTATTTACTGCCCCGATACGTATGTACATGGAGTTAGGAAGTACATGCAAGTCATGTGACTACAAATTAAAGTTCACACATATGTGGAACGTTCTTTCGTGTTATGTGAGAATTCTTATGAACCTCGAACACTAAAGAAGAATATATATCCTTCTATTGACTGCCCCGATACATATCTACAGGGAGTTAGGAAGTATATGCCAGTCATGTGACTGCAAATTAAAGTTCACACATATGTGGAACGTTCTTTCGTGTTATGTGAGAATTCTTATGAACCTCGAACACTAAAGAAGAATATATATCCTTCTATTGACTGCCCCGATACATATCTACAGGGAGTTAGAAAGTATATGCCAATCATGTGACTGCAAATTAAAGTTCACACATATGTGGAACGTTCTTTCGTGTTATGTGAGAATTCTTATGAACCTCGAACACTAAAGAAGAATATATATCCTTCTATTGACTGCCCCGATACATATCTACAGGGAGTTAGGAAGTATATGCCAGTCATGTGACTGCAAATTAAAGTTCACACATATGTGGAACGTTCTTTCGTGTTATGTGAGAATTCTTATGAACCTCGAACACCAGTGTAAAGAAAAATGCAAACTACAAGTAGTTAAATTTATAATTCGAGACGAAATTGCGAAATATAATTGCCTTATACTGTGTATTTCAACAATTCACGGTATGTCATGGGAATGTAAGCAAAGTGTATCTACCAACCACAACTAGTCACCGGACAATTTGATTTACTAGACAAAGTGACCAGAGATAACTAAGAGGTCAGGTCAAATCTAAATAAATACGTAACATACATACAAATAGTGGTTTAAATGCCTTGGCCATATTTAACACCACCCATTTAGCGCAGCTTAGATGAACAAATATAGATATGGCAGGTAGCTAATGATTATTATATGCATAAAAGGAACTATCACAAATATTTTATTACCAATAAAACAGTATGAATAATAGTCGCGAATACTACTTACATACTTAGCATGTATACCCAGTTTTTAAGAGGTAGGATATTTTGTAATAAAGTATTGACCTTTTCATAGTGCGCATGTAATTTATACTACGATTATATTCGTCGTTAAAAACCATTCGTATGAATGTTTATGAGGCATTGTACTATTTCCCGGTTAGAATCAAAGGTTATCCCAATCGTTAGTCGCAAGTATGACTATTATAGTCATACCGAAACTTAAAATCCTGTAAACATTATTCTTGATTTTATTTATATGTATTTAATAATTATTATGACATTCTTACTACAGTACAGCACATCTTTATTTGTACGCCCTGTATATTTTCCTCCACGTAGGGAGTCGTGTGTAGGTAAGAACCGTTCGTCTTATATTTCAAAAAGAGGGATTATAAAACGTTAAGAACGAATATTTTGCAATGAAAGTTAAAGCGGTCTGTAACCCATAAATGGCAAATAAAAAGTCGTAAAGTTGTCCTTCGAGATACCTATGTAAATACAAAACTGTTGTCAATGCAATAATACTAATAATAATAATAATAAAGTAAAACTAGCCAGGTAACCGTAAATATAAATTGTCCTTATTCATCGAAATGTGATTCATACGCCAAATTTAATGAATAATAAAATAATAAACCTACATATGTTGGTGTAAAATTAATTTTAAAAACACATCAAGGCGTAATGGACATAATAAAATTTCCAATTTCAGTATTGTAATAAAAACATATGTACTTAAGTACTGCCTTCTGAGAAACAATACCGTGTACGGCTTTTATAATACAACGAACATTCGGTCATTCTACAGTGCCTAACTAGAGGACAACATTCATTACATACCCCGAAGATAAAACAGTTAAAATGAAAATATATGTCCTCCGCCAGTTTAAAGAAAAAATTAAATCAATGTGACAGTAATAAGTATGTATGTTCCGAAAAATGTTTTACTTAAACGTAAACATTTTTGGACATAGCATATTTACAATGTATTCCATGAAATGAAACCGATACAAACATACTTTTAATTAAAAAGCTGCTGACACCTTGTAAATACAATTCTGGAGACGAATAAACTTCGATAATATATGCTTACGCCGACTAGAAAAATTAAAATAAGATACCGCCAAAGGCGGTTTTTTATTGGCTTATCAATCAGTTTTATTTCGAAGCTTTACGGTCAGTTAAAACGAGATTTACCAATAATAGTATTTATAGTCGTCATAATAACCTCCTCTAATCGGTAAATAATCCATGTCCAATAAAACTTAGACTGATTCATGAGAATCTCGATCTAACTCATCGCTTGCGTTTTTATGTCTGTAAATAAAAGGCATAGATATACAGTATGCGCTAAAAGTATGGAATAAATTCAGTAAAAACGAAACAATTATTTTTTGGGAAAAATCCTCGAACAGGTCGATTTTTAATTTAAAAAATACATATTTTAGCGTAAAATGCGATTTTCAAATGTCATTTGTTTTCGAGTAATGACGTCATCGATTTTTTTTTAAATGGCAACACCATATTTTTTTCCTTGATTCTGAAAGATCGTTTAATTCTCTATCAGACAGTACTAAAATTTTGCCCTCTTACATAGAAAAGTTTTCGAGTAAATGACGATTGAATGTTAGAAAACGTAAATTTTATCCATAAAAATGTAACAATTCTGAGGTATGTAAAATGAAATACAATTGATTAAATTTTATACTTAAATTAAATGTTCGAATTGTCAAAAGTGTACATTAATAAACCACGTAATTTAGAAGAACTTCAAAATCGCATTCGAAACGAAATACGCAGAGTTACCCCAGAAATCTTTCATAATGTGCAAGAAGAATTTCTTCACAGACTTGCGCATTGTCAAGAAGTTGGTGGATGGCATGGATGAAGAAATGACATTTGAAAATCGCATTTTACGCTAAAATATGTATTTTTTAAATTAAAAATCGACCTGTTCGAGGATTTTTCCCAAAAAATAATTGTTTCGTTTTTATTGAATTTATTCCATACTTTTGGCGCATACTGTATAATATTAAACAGCTATGTTTTAACACTTCAAATATTGCAAAAATTATTGATGTTTTGGATTTTCGAAAGATCAGTAAAATTTTATGTACTTTTATTTTTAAGCTATCAAATTTGTACAGTCTTCCTGTCTGTAAATAAAAGACATATTATTATGTAGATATATAATATGAAACAGCTGTTTTAACGCTTGAAAGTTCAAATATTGTAAAAATTACTGATGTTTTGTATTTTCGAAAGATTTATAAAATTTTAAATGATTTTATTTTTAACTTGTAACAGACCTTTACAAAATATAACCATGTTATATTACTTTTTAGTGCAAAATTAACAATTAAATGAAACTAAATAGATATCCTGATGTTTCGAATTTTCAAAACATCGGTGAAATTTTTAAAATATTTCAAACTAACGAAGCCTTATAAAAAAAATGTTTTCTATAACTTTTACTTACACTAACATCCAAGTAAACATTTTTTCAGTTTGTCATGTGTTTTATGTCGCGTATTATCGACCGTACTACAAACCATGTAAAAGACGCATCGCACGTCATGAAGTACGTATTGCCTAATTGATAACGAATCCACGAAGCCCATCGGATGATTATTCGTTCAGTGACACCCTATACGATAATTTAAATGTAAATGACTGGGAGGAAGAGTGTGTTTTGCTCATCGAGTTTCAGTATTAACAAATATCAGAGGAAGCTGAGTAAACACGATATTATATAATACAAACCATTCTAGCATATGTTATATAGGTTGTGCGTACAAGAACGAGTACTTACAGATGTGTTAAAATGAGCATTCAACATATATAAATCGCTCTTAAAAAGTGTTTGGCATTCAGTGGCTTCTAAGAAAGCACGCTGATATTCCCGAAACTGTGAAAATAAACAACACTTTATAACAGGTAAACATTAGCAAGCGAAAAAAACTGCCAGCGAGGAAAGTGCCAGACATTTTAATACAGTCAGATTGATAAACAGGATTGTTATTTTATGGATCTGATGAAGCTGTAATGGCTCATTACTTTTAAATCGATTTTTTATCAGAAATTTAGTTCGCATTTCCAGGAAAAGCCAATTTTTCATATCAACCAACACCCTGATTCCCTGAATAGGGTAACAATGTAAATTTATGTTGTTTTGGTTGAAAAAGCACTAATCTGTCTTAGGTTGGAGACAACTCGAGTGTTTTTTTAAATCCAAAACACCCTTATTATGAATTCAGTCCCTTATTTTACATATGTCTAAAGGAGAACAAACAAAGTTCCTTTGAAGTGAAACCTTTACTCGGTAGGGGACCGTTTAATCACCGACAGAGATGTGGCTGATAGTCCTCCAGCCAAGGCCACCCATTATGGGTCTTTTACATTTTTTATTTACTAAATAACACGAAATTAATACTGTTGTCAGATGTTGCGACCAGATTTAGATTTCTCTCGAGATTCAGCATAGAAGGACGGTTTGAAATAAGTATTTAAACACTGACCCCTGCGGTCCTTTCTCAGACTTTTCGATAATTACAAAAATCATTTTAAAATAATAATCCCAAATCTATTTTAATTAGAAGCTTGTTTAATTTATGAACATATATTATACCATGTGAGACATCACAACAATCAATAATAAATAATATAGCCAATATCTAATGATGTACACGATGCCACAACACACCCATTAAAATAAAATATATAAATTTGGCATATTCAATACGATATGATAAAAATCTAGACCACTATAAAGTAACTGAATTAGTGGGTTCAGATTTTTTAACTTTTATATCATGCATTTGGTAACACGATAAATGTGTTTTCTACATCTACAAAACGAATATAAACGATAAACTAATGCATGGGAAATACATTTAGATAAATTTAATTAATTCCCTTAATTTATTAAAATTGGATTTTCTAAGAAGCTAAACGGATTCCACATCTCTTAGGCCGCCGTATTTCTCGCCGTAAAATGATCAAATTTTTGGTGTTTTTACTTTTTAGGTAAAGAAAGCACGTAGAGCAAAAGCAATATCAAAATTCAAATTCTTCATGTTTTGATTATCCACTTTTACTATCTAAATTCTCCTTAAATAAAAAATAACTTAAAAAGCGTTTGGAAAACATACATTATTTTGCTATTTTAAATATTATTTTCACATACTTTACATTACACAATTTACATTTACAAAATTTACATCTACAGTTAAGGCTGTTATGTTCGCAATTTTACAAAGCCGTTTTTAGACGTCCACACGCTTTCATATTTTTCCTCAATGGAAATTCGTATTAAGATGGAGCAAGTTTTAATCAACTAATAAAAGTCTATTTTACTCGACAGCAGAGCCATATTTTCAAAAAAAAAATTATATCTGAACAATATTTCGGTCAATATGCTCACATTTAGGACTGCGGTGAGACGTTGTTAGGCACTATTATAAAAAAATAAAGCTGTAGGCTAGTAAATCAAGTCTTCATATAACAGACAATTGCCTCAGATTTCAATTTTTTGCATTTATATTCATGAAATATGTCCGCCAAGAAGACATGTTTTGCTAAATTTCTGCATACAATTGCCTAACTTACAGGGGCACAAAGTTAAATTTGCCGTTGAACGTGCTTATGGGCGGAGCCTGACAAAAGCTACACTGTTTGGCCGAACATTATACCCTTAAATTTAAATTAAATACGTATTTTGAAAGATTTCTGTACTTAAAATTTGTTGGCTAAACGCAGTTGGCATGAGATAATATTCCTGTTATTTGCTCAGCTCTATATTATTCAGTTCTTAAATGTCAAGAACACAGCGCCCTTAAAGGTTATTTAATGAAGCCAGAATTTAATATTGTGGATCAGCAGGTTAAGAATTCTAGAAAAAAATTGTAAAACACTCTCCGTATATTAAAATTTACAGCTCTCCTTCTTATATATGCTTGTTGACCACAAGCACACAATATGAATTAAAAATATGTAAAATTTTCCTAGAAACAAGTACTGAACACTCCTCACAGTTTTATCACTTTCGAATCGTGACAATGACGAGCTGAGACCTTATAAAAAATAATCGGAACCTTCTTCGGACCAGACCTAATGATATTTACCATGCAAACAAAACTGAAATGGGAGCTAATATGAATTAATGGTAGACCCATATGGCAGAACATTCAACGACCGTTTCATGCCATATCATTAGTGCCAGCATTGTAAACATACTTTTCCATATAAAAATAGCGGATAAGCTAAACTGCAGGTCAGGTCAACCCCCATTTAAAACATATATGCGGTGTCATTCATTTTCAACCCAAATCAATCAATGTCTGGATTTAAATTCGTATTAAAATATTTTGGGAGGAGCGAAACTCTCGATTTTTTTATTGTTTCGATGTTGTGAACCTTATTATCAACGCAATCAGAAAGCGAAGATGAACATGTGTTTCAAATTAAACACAAATTAAAATGTAATATTTAGGATCGGATATAAAACAAATTAGCAACGAAACAGATAGAGGCAGAGGTCATGTCACTGAAATTGAATGGGATAGCGTTTAGTAGTCAATTTTTTTAAGATCATTCATCAAAATAATTATAAGGCATTACCACCAAACGTGCCGTGACATTGACAAAGAAGTCAGGATAAAAATAAGCGCACAGAAATACGCATCAGAACAGTTTTCATAATTTTAGTTTGGGTAGCAGTTTAAGTGATTCATGCTCACGCCAGGCAACCTTAGCCAGTGCGTTGACGAATCAGGTAAAATAACGTAAATATACACATTTTTTAATAATTTAGATATTAATTAAACTACAAATTAAATTCAAGTTAAGAAACGTATGAAGAAACTCAAATTTAAGTTGTTTACTCTTATTTTCTCGATTGCCACAAAACTGAAATTTAATGAAAATTTAAAGTTCACATTGTATATCCCCAAATTTTCACTCAACTTCTTCAACATAGTCATTTCTTATTCGACATATTTGCCTAAATCTTCTGCTCTTACAGTCCGATCAATATTTGTCCGCTGTCAGTATAAAAAATGATAAAAACATTCTGCAGCATGCGTCCACATTCGTTTTTCAAACATTTTATTTTATTAGGAATAAACCGACAAAGGAAGCTTTTAACAAACAAAAAACAAAGTTACAGAAGATGTTCAAAGTGCCCTCCGTCCATTTCCAAGCAGGCACGACATCTTCGTCTCAACGATATTCGAACTCTTTTGAAAACACCCTCCTTGGTTTGGCTTTCTTGACACTTTTGATTAATCCGTAGCTGCAGCTCTTCCAGGCTATTTACAGGAGTACCATACACTATGTCTTCAAATTTCCCCAAACAAAGAAGTCTAGAGGGTTCAGATCAGGCGATCTTGGAGGCCATAAAACAGGTCCGGCCCTTCCTACCCATCTATGTGGAAAAGTTTGGTGCAAATGCTCTCTAACGGCCATGGAAAAATGAGCTGAAGCACCATCATGCTGGAACCACATTTGTTGCCTCTGATTCAAAGGAATGTCTTCCAAAAACTCATACAGTGTGTTCTGCAGAAAGTTGAGGTAATCAGCGCCTGTTAACCGGTTTAGTAAAACAACAGGACCTAGAAACCTGTCACCTACAATACCCATCCAAATGTGTAATGAAAAACGTGACTGATGTCCATATTCTATTAGAGCATGAGGATTTTGGTCGGCCTAAATATGCGTATTGTGAAAATTAAACACTCCATTTCTTGTAAACCCGGCCTCATCAGTAAAAAGAATGTTTGCAAGAAAACGAGGGTCTTCAGCCTCATGACGTAGAAACCAGCGACAAAAAAACCAAACGTGCTTGATGATCATTTATTGGATTTAAGGCCTGTACTCGTTGCACATGGTATGGATAAAGCAATTGCTCGTGAAAGATTCTCCAAACAAGAGGACCACTAATTCCTACCTCGGCTGATATTCTCCGCACACTCGTACCTGGATTCTGCTCTACCAGTGCTAGAATTTCTTCTTCTGCTCTAGGAGTGGATACCGACCTTGGTCTTCCGGATAAATGGCACTGTTTGCTCAAGGAACCGATATCACGCAATCTTTGGTGAATTCTTGCAAACATGCGTTGTGAAGGAATTTGGCGATTTGGATAAGCGTCAACATAAAGATGTCGTGCTTCGGTGGCGTTCCCATTAGCACGACCATACATGAAATGCATGTCTGTTAATTCTGCGTTAGAGTAACCAGCTGTAGCGAAAGAAAACTTGTGCACTGAGAACAACTGTCAAATACGTACTGTTTATTTCCGCAACCGTTACTTTGCGGACCCATGTTTATTGAGACTTTTCTGCTTATTTTGGTTCATACTATTACCCCCCTAAATATTTTACACTCTATATATTTTAACAGATATTGTTTAAATTTGTGTTGTATTTCATATGTATTTGATATTGACGTCGCGTATTAACAGTTTTAAAAATAAAATTGGACTAGTATTATATTTTGAAATGTGTTGATAATGTACGAAGAAAGCTTGTAGGTATCAGTGTATTCAATAAATTAAAGAAATGTAAATATTCGTGTCGTACAACGTTTCAAAACTTAATTCTACATTATGAAACGGTGTTAGGTCATAATTATAACATACATTTTAAATATGTGTGTGCTACACTTCCTTTTTCTTCAACAGAAGTAGTTCCTTGAAACCACTTCGGTTGTCAAAAATTATTCAACACCTCGTTTTCGCTTTCATATTGAAAACAAAAGAAAAATGTATTAGAACAAGTCAGCTGCGCCCACTTATATGTGGGTTCAAGGTTCGTATAGGGACAATGCCCAATACACAACAAACACACTGTTACGTTATTATATATAGCTGGTGCTATTGAGTTTTTCGTTTGATATATACCCTCGGTCACCGAATCTGATCCGATCGTTTCGTATAATCCCACTTTATACTTGAATTAATCGTTTTCTAAAGGACCGTTTTGTAGGCTTTTATTTTTGTTTCAGAATACTGGGTGTAAATGAACGTTTTGCCGCCACCATCACTTGTACTAGATACTGCGTTCTTCCCAAACATAAATAGTGAGTATGAGTATTACATTCCGACTAATAGAGAATTCATTTTAAAGAAGTAATAGAATATTTTACGTCTGTCAAATAAATTATACTTATAGAAAACATAAAATTGAGCTTAGGTTCTATAGAATTACTGATATATTATTACGTATACTACTTGTGCAATTGAAGATTGCTTTCGAGGAATGTTCTTAGGCTGTGGTAACGGTAAATACTTAAATAGTGTTAAAAATGGGCCACCAAACTCAGTGACTAACAAACGAACAATCCGAGGCACCTTTTAATAATCGGGTTATCATATATTAATAGGTAACGCTTTTATAACCGATAAACTTGTAAACCCTTTTATGATAGGCACTTGCCACCGTTCAGAATGATTTATATGATTCAAAATAAACATTACTTACAGACAAGGGTCAGACTGTTTTTATTCCATTAAAATATTCCACAACATTAAATAATTTTTATTACCCTGTTAATATTTTAGTACAGTGCGTTATTTTACTTCCACTTTAACATATTATCAATATTTACTATTGATGTAAAATATTTTCAAACAGATTTTAAAAGCACTCGGCAATTCAATTGACTGTATTTGAACATTGTGTAAATAATTACTACTTGCATACTCGCGATAGTATCATTGTGCATTTTATAACTTTGTATTTTTTATTATTTTTTACAAATTTAAACATTACCCTAAACTGAATCATCGACAAAATTGTGTTATTATTGCACAGAAATATACAGGGTGATTTAGAACTTATCTAAAAAAAATCTGAGTGTACAGGGCACTCTTAAAAATACAATTTTGTAAAAAAAAAACAAAAAGGATAGTTGGACTATGATTTAAAAATACACTTCTGCACGGCACAGAAATTGCTCCACTGTAAAACCTGATAAGGCGGCAATCTGCAACCGGACAAAAAGTGGAAAGAAATGCTCAGGGAAAAAATAATAATAATAATAATAATCACCCTGTATATTCTTTACATAATTGTTGAATAATTATACTTTTATACTCTATAATGGTTTGAAGTTTTCCAATTATTTTAAAAAATGCTACGAATTCTATTGCACGCCGTTATGGTGTATATCCACTAAAGCATTTCTCTGAGTGTAAGTTATACAGTATGCGCCAAAAGTATGGAATAAATTCAATAAAAACGAAACAATTATTTTTTGGGAAAAATCCTCGAACAGGTCGATTTTTAATTTAAAAAATACATATTTTAGCGTAAAATGCGATTTTCAAATGTCATTTGTTTTCGAGTAATGACGTCATCGATTTTTTTTTTAATAATTTTTTACCTAGATTCTGAAAGATCGTTTAATTCTCTATCAGACAGTACTAAAATTTTGCCCTCTTACATAGGAAAGTTTTCGAGTAAATGACGATTGAATGTTAGAAAACGTAAATTTTATCCATAAAAGTAACAATTCTGAGGTATGTAAAATAAAATACAATTGATTAAATTTTATACTTAAATTAAATGTTCGAATTGCCCACCAACTTCTTGACAATGCGCAAGTATGTGAAGAAATTCTTCTTGCACATTATGAATGATTTCTGGGGTAACTCTGCGTATTTCGTCCGAATGCGATTTTGAAGTTCTTCTAAATTTCGTGGTTTATTAATGTACACTTTTGACAATTTAATTAATTTAAGTATACAATTTAATCAATTGTATTTTATTTTACATACCTCAGAATTGTTACTTTTATGGATAAAATTTACGTTTTCTAACATTCAATCGTCATTTACTCGAAAACTTTCCTATGTAAGAGGATAAAATTTTAGTACTGTCTGATAAAGAATTAAACGATCTTTCAGAATCAAGGAAAAAAATATGGTGTTGCCATTTAAAAAAAAAATCGATGACGTCATTACTCGAAAACAAATGACATTTGAAAATCGCATTTTACGCTAAAATATGTATTTTTTAAATTAAAAATCGACCTGTTCGAGGATTTTCCCCAAAAAATAATTGTTTCGTTTTTATTGAATTTATTCCATACTTTTGGCGCATACTGTATATCCAATTGCCAGTACAAAATGTATACCCTATCGCTACCAGATATGACATTCGATTAAATTATGCTTCTTTGCAATTTTACTGTTTACATTTGAATACTTTATCCAATTTATCCTTTCCTTGTTTACATACAACTTACTTGCAGTATGATTTCGCAATAAAATTGCTAAAAACCTTAAAAGATATATTTACCCACCAGAAGAGTTACCTCAAGATACTTGATAATGTAAACAAAGGAAGCGAAATGTTTTTCATGTTTGCACTTTCTTCAATAAACATCGGATATCAAGCTTGTGACTGATTGAAAATTGAATGGGCATATGTTTCGACAAAATGTACCGAAACACAAGACACGCCTACTGACAGCAGGTTTATAGCAAGTATAAATAACCACGTTTATTTTTTCTAAACTAAATATGTTATTGAGAAAAAAAGCGTCAGTTTGTACCGATAGAAGCACTCACAAACAAGAGGCGCTTTAATCGTTTCAATCATGGCCGACACTTTTTTGTATTTATTTTGTTGTTTCTCTTCCTTCCCGTTTCGACCCCAAGATCTTTTACGCCAACACAATTTCGTAAAAATATTTATGTATAAGTTTAAACTTTCCAGGCAAGAAAAACTCGGTATTGTAATGGTATTTCCAACAAAACCCAAACGGGAACATATAACAGAAACATTTCGACGAATTCGTAAAACCATCATAAAAACTTGTATAAACACGCGAACCAACTCTCGACCCCCGCTAATTCTGACCACCTATACGCGTCCCCGTTGTCATAATAATTGGCGTAAATAAGGTCGATGAACTGCAGCGGGTTTTGACTGATGCCGATTCCGCGAGGGGTGTTAAAAATTTAGGCATTTAGTTGTAAAGCTTAGCCCACCCCTGGTAAACTAAAAAAGAGTTAAATATGTTTCAAGGGCACTATTTTAAGAGGTCCTTACTATAGTCTGTTTAGAAATGAAAGAGAGTAAGAGCTTATTATGTATGCAAATCGTAAATAAATGTAGTACTGGTGCTTATATTCAATATTTTTATATTATGTATTATCGGTATAGATGAGGTGTACTTTTAAAAAAACTTTGTGTGATCGAACCGTACTAAATTGTAGCAGGTAGCTAAAATTTAATCCCCGACAATCCGTCTTTGTCTATGCCGCTTCAATTTCTCGGTTCATTTCTCTTATCAGTAAACAATATAAAAACAGCATTTCAAGACTAGAGGCTACTTTAAGCATCATAACCGGGTTAAGAGGGTTTTTAGTAATTCAAATAAAATTATTCAATATTATTATCAAAATATTTATTTAAATTTAATGAATAGGCTTTTAAAATTCCACACAAAAATATATGTATTTTGAAAATTCAAATTATGCTGAGTAAATGTAGGTTGTATAAATGTACAATAAAAAAATAAAAAAGTAGGTATATTCAAATTCATCCTCTGAATATTCTGATGAATTATCTTCGTCTCCTAGTTTGATAACGATAGGTTCCACAGTAACGTCAATTAAATTATGGAGTTCCCACATTTTCTCTTCTTCTTTTTGTACATGATGTATACATCTTTGCCAGTTATCTGCAGTTACTCGTTCCAAGGAATTTTTTAACAAAATTTTCACGTCACTTAATTTAAACGTCGTATTATTTCGCGCTACATCCCTCGTTGACCGAAGTTTCGTCTAGATAATAAATATTCCTCCCTGCGTCACGGAATTTTCTAATTAATCTTAAATAGGATCGCCAACAAATAATTTCATCTTTATCGATAAGAACTGACTTCCTGTTCTGCTTTTCCCAGCAAATATTCAACTCTCGCAAGACGGCCCATAATTTGCTTCTACTGATTTTTGGCAAATCGTTGTCCTCTGAAAGTTGACTTAAAATTTTGTTTAGCGTTGGTATTTCTTTTTTAAAATAAAATGAGTGTACTTTTCTGCGAATGACATTTTGAAGAAATCATCTATAACGACTTTTGACCTCCCTGTAGATGATTTTGGGGGATTTACAGTATCTTGTTCATTTTTTGTTTCCTTTAAAAGTCTGTAGATACTCGATTTTCCAATTCCGTCATTTTGGAACACTTTTCCACGATGTCATCAACACTGTTGATAGGATTTTGGTGGTTCAATGCATTAAATACATTTAATATAATAATCTTCTCATTCTGAGACAGCGCACATCTTTTCACGCGTTTAGCAGGTACGTAATCTGATAAGCTCGACATTTTACCCAAACATTATATCCTCTGGCACAATAGTCACTAAACACAAGTCGAATTTTACTCTACTGCACTAGCACGTCTTCGTATATTCAGCTCTAAGACTGGATTGATCTGTCACAATACACTGGCTCCTGCCCTATGATGTATCCAGTACAATATACTAATGTACACCCATTACCTGTTAGCATTAGTGTTACCCGATAATTACCTGAAACGAAATATTACCACGGCCATGGCCCGTTCTTATCTCGGGGTTTTCTTACTCTTTTCATTTCAAAACAGACTATAGTGTTCATCACATTAGAAAAACCGATTTCCAGCGGCGTCCTTCAGGGACACATATCTCCGTCTGTAGAAAAAAAAATAGAAACTTCTCGTCTTATTTTTTCATGTTCTTTTTGCACCCGAGAGATTTCGCGGGCACCGTATAACCGATTTTTTTATTAAAACAGGACGTACCGCCACTGAATAGTAGAATAGTATTAATCCCAAGCCCAAATTTATACCATACGCGAAAGGCACATTGTTACGATACATAGAAAATTTACATATTCATATTTGTTATTATGATGAGTTCATAGTAATTTCTTATGTAAATTATACTTGCTAATCGCAGATACAAATTTGGCATGTATTTTATTCCTAACCTAACCTAGAAATCATCAACCACACGTTTATTACGATGTAAATGTGTTTTATTTTATACGTGGATCGTAGATTTTGCAATTATTACGTGGGTACGCGCCAGATATGAATGAATGAACGTATCTGCGTGTGTACAGTTGTAACCGTTGGGTATACTTGTGTCACGTACAGAATTACTCCCGTAGTCGAGATAATTATGATAGAAAATATCCACTCTTTTACTAATTGTATGTTATTTCAGTGATTGCTTTTGCTGCTTTCACTCTTTTACCGATTTAGCTACTTCAGTAATCATTTCCAATTCAATTACGAATCTTCTTTTTTTCGTACCTCTATACGTTAGTGAAAAGATTAATTGCCTATACGGTTATACAAATTACTGCCATAATCGAAAACAATATATTTTCTTTATCAAAACAACAAAGCAACAGCAAGACAACCCTAAATTGTTTAATGGTTAATGCTAATTTTATTAATATTTAGATTGTAATCTAATGTTTACATACACCTTTATGTCAGCAGGAAAATAAATGCGTCATAAAATTCTTGCAGCTGCTAAATATACAAGTATATCGGCATGTGACAACTTTCAATGATTAATAATAATTGAGAGAAAAACAAACAATTCACCTCAATATATGTTTCTTGTAGATATTCGATAAATCTAACTGCCTTTATAAAAAAAACTATATTTAAATCTATCCCGGAACTACGTTAATGCATGTTAATAATCCATAGTTATGTTATACAGGGTGCTCAATGGAATCATGTTTTATGTTGTTAATTTTTAAAAAGATCCTGTTTAAAAAATTATTCGGACAAGGGCTTTTTAGTTAACTTAACATTGTTTGTTTCAGAGCCAGTAGTTTCGTTGCTATGGCAACCAAATTTGACGTGTAAAGTAATTTTAAGGGACATAGGAAAATATTAGTATAATACGTATACACGATTAAAAAAATAAATGCATATTTTCAAATCACAATTTAAACATCCTACTGACCGTTGGCGACTTCACAACTTCCAAATCAACGCGATGTCGGTCTGCTTCAACGCTCGAGCGCATCAGGAGTGCCGTGTTATCGGGAATTAAGGGTTGATTTGCTCCTCTTTCAAAATTTATTTTTTTTTCAATTTTTGCCTTCTTTAGGCCTTCTGAATACGTAGGTTTAAATTTACGTAACTTGACGCAAAATATACCGGATGTTCTATTTAATGTTGTTGAAATTAGCAAAATGTAACCGGAAAATTAGAACACTTAATGTAGTGTTTTAGAGCTACTATTAAATGCAAAATGTGTAACACCAAACTGTAATTTTTTTAAATGTTGAAAAACTACCTGAAATACACTGTATGACAATTTTCACATCTACAGGGTGATTCTGAACTTATCTAAAATAATTTGAATGCACATGGGACTCTTACAAACACAATTTTGTAAAAATAAAATCAAACAGAACAGTTCAAAAATGATTTAAAAATACACTTCCGCACGACACTGGAAACTGCCCCACTGTAAAACCTGATAAGGCGTATAACGTAAACTAACACAAACGTTTCTGCTTTTTCTCCGTTTTGAACTTGTAAGTTATTGGCAACAGCTATGATACCTTTGCGTAAATCATCAATAGGGTCCACTTCGGTGCAGAATACTTCATTTTTCAAATATTCCCACAAAACTCCACACTGCTGTAATACGCCATGGACGCCCCGAACTTCCACCTCTTCCACGATTCGCTTGCAAATTCCCCGCGTCACGCCTGCGTTTGCACTGAGCTTGCACTCACTGCACACCTGTGTAAAAGTAGCTGCATTTGGCACATGTTTACCGGGAAACCATTCTACTAAAGCAATTTCACTTCACCATAAAGTAAAACGATACCCATCAACTGCGAGTTGCTATGCGAAAGTCAATATGATAAGTAATATGATTTAAACCGCCTACGATATTGACTCACCTTGTATATCTCACTTGGTTTTCATTATATACCATTAGTCTAATGTTATCCTGTATGACCCTGTACATGCATAATATTCATATGCAAAGCATGTATAAAAACGTACCTTAACTGTGCCCTCAGATACCCCAAGGAAGTTATTTATAAAACCTGAGTAAAAAATAGAAGACCTTGTGGCATCGGCCTCAACCAGGTACGTACGTTATAACGCATCCCTAACGAAATATATTTAATGGCCTTAAATGCCACTCTAGGAATTCAGGGTCATAAAATTATACAACCGCATAGGCACTAGTAGCGATTGTAAAATTTGTAAACACAGCGTGTATCACAGCATACGCAAGGAAACACGTACTATATACCGGAACCGTATATCCGCCATCTGTACATACTTGAATCAATTTCCACCACTTGTGAAAATTTAAATGTGTCATCCGCAATAAACGCAAATCCGTCGTTTTATCAATTACGAAACTGTTAAGGTACTTGCTTTTTACTTTTTTAGTCTTACCGTGTCTAAAGTCTTTATTATACACAACTGCAAAATTACTAACACTAATAGCAATTTTCAAATTGCAGTACGTTTTTCTCGCATGAAATATTGTTTTCTTTACACTAATTGTAATACGGCACAAACGTTCCAAGGTGAAAAATTTCTAATGATTGTTGTAACACGATTATACGATTAACATTAAGAAAGCTCATTTGAGTTCTGATAAACGCGTTAGTGATTATGTAAACTTTACAATGACAAAACACGCATTTTTACACTTACGATCTAGTAGATTATATTAATTAATTACTGGTCTGTTAAAATCGAATTGATAAAGATATTTTGACCTTTAAATTATTCATTATTATGACAGGAAACAAAAACCGGTACTGAATAAAAAACATAAAAAAAACTGCAGAAAAAAGAGAAAATCTGTCGTTTAATTTAATACAATCGCAAACAAATGTAAAAAATATATATAATTTCTATTTAATTTAATTTCTTAATGGAGAGGCCACAAACCTCGATAACTGTGCAAAAAAAAATCATTACAAGCAGTAAAACCTAACTTTTATCTTTATCGTTTTAGACTTTGAGATACATTTTTTTGTACATTTCCCTTTTTCAGAAAGTTTACCACGCCATTGGCGCACAAATCGACAGACGCTTCTGATTTTTCGAAAGTGTGGTGATTTTCGATAAAAAAAAAACGTTGCGATGAGTATTTTTTTGTAATATGATGTGAATGAACTTTTTAGTGTTACAAATCTGTCCTACTTTGGTATATCGCGTCTGTTAGTCATGAAGCACTATCACGTCGTGGTTAAAAAAAAGCACAGAGGTATCTTTCAACATAAACAATGATATTGGTCTATCAATTTATTCCAAGAACAGATCTGGGAAACTGTTTGATGATGAGTAATCAAATCACAAATCCATTATAATACAACTAGACACGATTAAGTAAAAAGTAAATAAAGCAAAGATTTTTTTGTGCACAATCATATTTGGTATAATTTCATTTTTAAATAAACCTTTACCATCTTCGGCTATGTTAATAATTGCAAAAAAAAACTTTATGTAACAGGACGTGTATGTCGTCTAAAAAGGCAAAAGGCTTAGAGGAACCCGTCAAAAGCAAGGTCAATACCTAATTTTAATTAAAATGTTTAATAGGAAGAGCCCATGTTTACCCTATATGGATGTAGTTCTGTTGTCGAAATCTTCTATTAGTTTGGGTTTTTTTATAGAAATTACATTCAACACGTAGAGCAAAAAACTTGTGCAAATCATCTCTTATTAATATTATTTATATTCATATTCAGTCCACAAATTATTAATATAAAATTCATTATAGAATATTTATAAAAAAATTAAATATTTCAAAATCATTATACATTAAGAAAGCTATTTTTAATCTTAAATCAACGTTTGAAAACCGCGGTAGGTAAATCACTACCGAGATCTACGAGGATGAGTCAAATATATATCTTGGTCCAAGAATATCGAGTCTTTTCACAATTCTGACACGAAATTTTGAAAACATTATCCAGTATCAATTTGATTAAACAGATTTCAACCACAAAAATTCACAGAACAGTCACACATTCTGTAAAATAGCAGCATACCCGATTTATTTTAATATTTCAACCAAATTTGGAAACAAAAACTTCTTCAAAACCAATTCGAGGACGCAAAAATTCAAAAATGTCATCCGTACGCCATCTATATCTAAATAAATAAATAAGATCTGAACATT
Organism: Monochamus saltuarius; assembly: GCA_025584915.1. Lineage (NCBI taxonomy): Eukaryota > Metazoa > Arthropoda > Insecta > Coleoptera > Cerambycidae > Monochamus > Monochamus saltuarius. Next base: position 18,119,217 of record CM046730.1, on the reverse strand, counting down.
CTGAGCTCATTTTCAAGTTTCTCTTATTATTCTGTCAAAAAAAGATTCCTTGCCAGATTTTGCACTAATCTTTTGATGGAAAAATGAACATTTTTATTTGGCTCCTGAAAATTCAGAAAAATGTTTCGAAAACCAATTTGAGGACAGATTAGGTTTCGAATTTCTGTAATGTAGACAAGATTTGGCTCATTTTCAAATTCCTTATGCTCGATATACTATTAAAATCATGATATTCAGAAAAAATATGTTTGCCCTACAATGATTGATTTACTTTTGTTTAATTTTCACCAATCTTTTGAATAACTGATAAAATCCAAACACAGGAGAATTACAAATAAATTTTCGTTTATGTCGATGTCAATTTCGAGTTTACTATCATCGAAAAAAAATATTTTGAAAAAAAACGACTCCTGAAAATAATTCAGAAAAATGTGTCCACAAACAATTTGAGAACAGACATCAAAATTGCCATCAAATAAAACCGGAATTTTTACTTTTTACAATTTCAATAGGAGGACTTTCATCACTTTTAAACAACCACTGCTTAGATTATTTAGATTAGCTATAGTATTTGCTGCATTAACTTCAATTTTAAACATATTCTTTCTGAAGAATTGAAAAACTGATCATAAACTGAATTATAAAAGAGTAAAGTGTATACATAGTGGAAAGACACTATGCGTGTCCCATCTCACTTGACGACTGATAACGATGCACGTAAAACTGGCCGATTTTTATTTGATCCATCCCTGTACATTACAATCCAAAACGGAGGCAGCTTAAAGTTCAGCTGGCCAACGTTGATGTAGAAGTTGGCAATCACAATTCCACAAACAAGAATACACACTTATTAACCTTTAAAACGTACCTACGTACAAACGATTACATAAATTCGATAATTATTATTACCGCAAAGACCGATAATAATTATAGGTAGGTTACAATATATTTGCTGTGAATTTAAAAGCTCCCAACGCAATAAAACAGGTTAGCTGAAGTAGAAGGCGTTCAATCATTAAATATGTATTAGGATTAGATTTAAGGCGTTTTAAATTTTATTGATTGCATACCTTATTTATTACATTGAAAGCGGGAAACTGATGACATCAGTCAGCTGCGTGCCATCAAAATCTTTCAATCAGATATTATATCAATATTACGCGGTTGTAGATTCTGTAGTCTGATTTTAAATGCATAAAAAATAAAAAGTAATCGTTTTAAATTGACCCTACACACTATTAAAACCTTATACATTTTCTAAGTTCTATATTTATATAAAAAATGAAAAAGATGGTCCACCGCATTATAAGCTGACTACATAATGCGATAAGAAATATTACTTTTCGATTTAAAACCATGGACAAAGATCCGACACTCATATCTGATGTTCTTCGAAAAGCCCTAATGGTACAGCGCAGTAAAGTTAATAGCGAGATAAGTTTTGCATTGCAGCAAATAATATAAAATATTGTGTTCGAGACTGTAAAAGCCTTTGGCCTGTAAGTCTACCTCCGCAAAGACAGACAAAGACGTACAAACAGTTTTGGGGTCGTAAAAATTCCTGTCTTATCACTGTATAATCCCTAGGGAAATATATAATAATACAAGTGGACTTGTTATGGTTTATGGCTTATGTATAATTTTCTAAACCCTTGTAAAAGATGTTACAGTCATCACGCCGCAAAGAATATTATAATGTAAGGCTTTGGAAAATAGTGTGTACTCTGCTTTTCGAACTTTTATAACACTACAATATTACATTTCCATTCCTAAACATAAATTCTTGGAAAATATATATTTATCAAAATACTCAATTTTAAACTGAGTTTTTTTGTCATCCCCTTAGTTGTTTTGGTTAAATTTTGAATTAGTATTCCCTTTACAGAAGTACACATATATCTGGCGGATTATATTTGTTCAATTTTTACTAATCATTTAACTAGCTAGCCTTCAAAAATAACAATTTTATTTGATTATGTGAAAATTTAAAAAATATATACAATATCAATTCAAGCCAACAGATCTCTGTGGCTCTTCTGTGAATTTTTGTTTGTAGTATCACCAAATTATTTAATATTTTAAACATCTTTGAATAGCTGGAAACAAATCATTTTATTTAGTCCCTGAAAATCCTGAAAAAATTCGAGGGCGCAAAAATTCCAAAAGAATTACATTGTTCCCAATAAATTTTCGTTTATATCTTGGAAAATTAACGCGCCATTGCCATTTTTATTGCAAAAAACGACTTATTAGATGTTTCGTTTTTAATTTTTACTGATCTTTCGAATTATTTATTTAGCCTCTAAATTCTCCAAGACCAATTTGGAGTTTAACTTGGCTTAATTTAAATTTAAAACATTTTCACTTGATGACATACGATCAACAGAAAGTTCATGTACCTTTGAGCATTACTTCATGTATAAACGTTGTTTACATAATGTTCAAAAACCTACACCTCGAGCTTAAACGTACCCGTAATAAAAAATGTATGGCCTCAAGAATTAACTTTATTAGATAACTAGTAAAGTTTTGTGTAGATATAACATTTTATTATAACGTCTCTAAAGCACATTGCAATGTTTTCAATGATTCCTATATTTATATATTATTCCAAGTGCTAGTAATTTATATTGTAGCACCTCGTAGGCAATGCGTTTTCTTTCTCTTCGATTGCGCATAAGACTGGCATATTTTCAGTCGCAATGGTTAATTTGCAATTCTTTTTCGCCGAGATAAAATCTTTTTATGCTGCGAGTAAGATTCTCTCTCTCTATCTCTCTGCAACGGTACTTAATCTTGCAAAATCTACCGAAGATTCAATATGTGACAAGTACTGTAATTTATTGTCATACGAGTTAGCCGTAAATATATATGGCTGTCTATTAAAACACACATCGATTTCTTATTTTACTCCATTGTGTGGCAAAAGCGAATTTGTTGTCGTAACCGAACTTTTAAAGCGACTTCTTGCTGTATAAGTTTTTTATTCCGATGCCCACCTCGCAGCAACGTTGCGGCTCGATTAGTTATGATTCGACCTCTACAGAGTGTTCCAATTTCATTCCTGAAGATCCGCTACATATAGCATACAAAACATCGACTAGTTATCATATAAAATAATTAAAACAACTGTTTTGTATTATTTTTCATTAATGTAACTAAAAAAAAATTGAATATTCTTTTAAAAGAATGTATATTTGGGTAATATTTTAAAAGAGAAACCCTGTAGATATATTACAAGTAGACCACTGAATTCTACGTAAAAAAGTCTATCAGAAACAATTTTCATCATTCCGATATCTCAGCTATTCCCTGAGATACGAAGAATCCCTTAAAAGTTAAATTTCTATCTCATGTAGTTTCGAAGGTACTCTGCAATTACCAAATTGGAACACCCTGTGCATATCGCATTCTGATTCCCTAAAATCATAGTTTGCCACGAGCCGCCATTTTTAATCGGTAATGAAACCGATCCTTAAGTTGCTATATACTATCTATATTTTCTGAAACAATACCTTTGTTGAAATTACCGATCCCGAGATTCTGATCATATTGACCTGTATGTCATCCACCTACTGTAATATAAGTGTTACTTAGGTAAAATAAATCTGATCAGAGTCCGAACTACATTGTAGACGGATATATTTCATAAGTATAAAGCGGTGCTATGAAATGGGATTTTAAATTTAAATCATTTATTTATGATTCCGCTCCACCCACTATAATGAGATGGATTATAGATAGGAAGACGCATTATAAAGTGTTCAAACCAGCGTCTGGTTTGGATAAAGTCATTAAGTTTAAATGAATGTATGTATAGACGTCTTCGACTGCATACGGTGTGTCCTATAAGCGTACCACACAAATAATATATCGTTTACACTAATCATGTACACCCTGTAGATCGTAGTAAACCACTGACTATCCTGAACAGTTCTTAATAAATATGCTATTACTCATATTCATAGAATGCATACCGCATAATCAAAACCAATTATGATTACAAGTTAAAACAGCATTGTTTAACCAATCGGTAAGTGTGAATCACTTTAAACAAAATTTAATGTTATTATTACAGTACGGTATTTCCTAAAACGCACTGTAGAGTGCCGTATTCTGAACCAACCCCTCGGATCCAATTATCAGCAACCCACGTCCTTATGGCCACATAAATATTATAATTTTTAATAAACTGATAGTAAACTTAACCAGGTTTATATAAAATGTTAACCTTGACGGTTTATTTTTATGTTTACGAGGTTGGTATTATAATAAAAAAAAGAGATTCATGGCTTAAAGGAATGATCAATAAATAATAATGAATTGTACGCAATACAAGACGGTTAGGGTTCAGTTTTATGTAGTCAGTAAAAGCGAGTTCCTTACATTTTTTTCCTTTCGTACATATGTCAACCACCAGCGTAATGTAATATCTATTTGCATGAGAGGTTGAACTTATAAATAAATATCCACTGGTTCTCTTTTGGAATGAAATCGCATTTACGGCTTGAATGGTTTTTGAGTGACGCACAGTGATGGATATTTTTGAATGATTTATTAAAATTGGCTGCAATGAATCTGATAGCAAGAGGAAAAATAGTTGGTGTGGGTGAGTTTCAACAAAAATAAGTAATACTTGCTCTTGAAATAAAGTAATACGTTGTAGGAGGTACGCTATTAATACACCCAACACTAGTGACCTTACAGCCACGATTTTCTATATTTTGGGCAAACTTAACTAGCCGCTTGATAGGTCGTTAAAACTAAAATGTCAATGTCTGAACATGTGTCCGCATCCAAAGTTTTTTTATACCCAGCGGTTTATTTTTGGACTACATTTAATTTTCCGTTTCAAAAAATGAAAACATTTTGAACTACGCTTAAAATACAGTCCTCTAGAGAATAGGCCATAATTTAAGATTAGCTCCTTTGGACGAAACTAAGGTGACATCATACTGCTTCGTCAAAAGATTGTGTGTTAAATACAAATACCTGATTTTTGCGTATTCGTCTCAGATTTTTTTAAAGAATATACATTTTTGAGAAATGATTAGGTATTTTGAATCCATCGATTAGTTTTAAAAAAAGGTATACTTGTTATTCTTAAGAACGTATGGCCCTAAGAGTACGCATATTTAAAGTTTTAAACAATGTAATATTTTGTTTCTGATAAAACGACACACACCAACAAAAGTCTTGGACCTCATGCATATAAAATGATTCGATTAAACCTAGTGGTTTTTCTGTGGTAAAAAAGTACATGTACTTAGGGAACAAAAAAGACAATAAAATATTGCAGACTATGAACCTTTACTACTGGTCAGTTTGGCACTATATTCAGCCAAGTAATCCTTTGAATTTTTGTACATTATAATGGCAGGACGTGAAATTTCTACGTTTACCCGAGCAAGAATGACTGCTTTACATGATGCAGGACATTCTAATCATCAGATATCGAATATATTGGGCATTCCTAGATCATCTGTTGTACGGATAGTACACAGATATGAAGAATTTGATACAGTGGAAAACAGACCACGTAGTGGACGTCCTGGAGTATCTAATGAAAGGGAGGATCGGTATTTGGTGCAATATGCTCGTTGACACCGCACATCTTCAGCTTCAGCTCTCAGGGCCCACTTTCAAGGTACGTTTCGTCGAGTTATATAGACACCTACCATTCGAAGACGACTCCACAACGCAAATTTACGTGTTAGAAGACCATTACGGGTCTCCACTCTACTTCCAAGGCATCGTGCTGCCCGTCTCCAGTGGGCGCGAGAGCATAGGGGTTGGCTTTTACGCCAGTGGCGGTGGGTCTTATTTACAGACGAAACCAGAATTGGGCTGGTTACTGATGACAATCGACAAAGAGTCTGGAGAGAACCAGGTCGTCAACAGCGACTTCATTTTCCCCGTGAAGTTGCTCCGTATGAAGGGGGTACCGTAATGTTTTGGGGTGGAATAATGTTCAACCGCCGCACCCCATTAATTCGCATACCACAGAATATGACCAGTCAAATTTACGTCAAAGCAGTTATTACGCCCATTATCTTTCCCCTACGTAATTAGGTGACAATTTTGTGTTCATGGATATCGCGCAAGAAGGGTTCAAGAAACACTCGAAGCAGGACATATCAATAGATTAGATTGGCTAGCCAACTCTCCCGACATGAATACTATTAAAAAGATGTGGGATTTCGTTGCTAGAGCCATTCATAATCATATTCCTCCACCTCAGCCTGCAGATGAGTTAGTCGTGGCGGCAGAAGAGAAATGGAATATTCTGAATAGATCGTTAACCGCTTGATTATCTCAATGCAGATGTCAATTTGCTATTGGAACGTGGTGGAGGTCATACGGACTATTAGCCAAGTAGAGAACTTGCAGTGTTACTTCTTTCTGATATAATAAATCTTGTCAAAAATATCACACATTTGCTGGTTTTAAATTTTCAGTTACTCAGTTTATCGAACATATTCTTTTCACAAAAAAAAAATCAGAAAATAATATACTTTTATAAATGTATTTGGTTTTTCTGACAAAAAGATTTCTTTAACAATAATGAGGGAAGACTTTTGACGTTGTGTGTATAAACAAATAAATGTGGATGCTATTTGATATTAAAAATTTCAATCCTATTTGTGATTATTACCATTTCTACGATTGATCGATGGGTTAGCCTAGGATGTGATGGTAAGTGGTCCACCAAAGAGAACAAAAGTGTAACCATAACCCCCTTTTACTGTGGGTGTATCTCCAATTATTTGATAGATGGCGCAATTACGGGGAAAATCATAAATTGCCTGTATAAGAAGAAATATTTCATTTATGTTCGCCAAGTAGTATTACATGGCGGAACATTAAGACTTATGTTAGGATTTAATGGTTTAAAACGTAGGTAATCGACGCTATTAATATTTATTTATTACTATTTTTAGTCATAGAAAGTCGCATTCAATAGGGAAAGCTTTTAATGAATTTTCATTTAATACAGATAGAGTTCCTGAACCAAACAGGAATGCACATTTTTAATGGCTTCAATTTACATCCTTATCCTGCAAACTATTACGTAAGATAAATTATAGACTTCTATTTACTCTTTTCCTGTTACATAATGGACTTTTCTGGTCATCAACTTTATATACTCCGATAAACTTAATAGTTTCGCCATTAGGAAATATATTTTACTCACGGAATAATTGTCGTTGTACAGGGTGTACTAAAGCTAAACAACTACAAAATTTACCTGGCAGATTATCTAATTTAAAAATATCTCATGTTCTATTAAAAAAATAATAATAATTCTAATGACTAGAAATATTTATACCAACCAACGATTGACCTCAGAATATAATTTGATCTGTCATTAAACTTCTAATCATTAGCTGTATAATACAGCTATTAAATTAATATTAGTGATTACCAGTATTTCCAATATAGGCTATAATGTAAAAGTTACCGATTCGATACCAACCTAATACTATACTTTAATATCTACTTAAGGTAACAATTGCTAGATAATTAATAACTTAATATACCTAGTCCAATAATCTTACTGCAGTGTAATACAATTTTTACTTGGTAGTAATAATTTCACAGTTTTCGACAAAATCTTTACGACGAAAAGGCGTTCGTGCAACTAAGGTGCTTCACACCTACAGCTATACCATCATAATTCACAGGATATCACGTCTACTACATGCAAAAATGCGATGAAGTATTAACGGGTTATGTCTATAAACGATTCCCGTTTACTAAGGCCATTCCACTACATTTAAAAAGTAGAACTGAAAAATTAAAGAAGAAAGTTAATTAAAAATAATATAAAATCCTCGGTAACATCCCCCCTTTACCCCCTACACCCTCCCCTCTTGGATAAGCCATTGCATTAAACGGTATATGAAACATTAGATATTTCAAGATAATTGTATTTATGTGTTGTGATTTCTATTTAAAATTTATTTAGAGGTAGTCTGTGGATCAATCATCAACTATTTTGATACAAACAAATGGTTTACATATAGGTATATGTAAAATATCAGTACCATGCCAAAAGCAAATTAAAAACGTTCTTAGAATAAAACTTATTGTGCAGTAAAAATATACGTATAAAAATCGGGTAACCTATAACCTTGGAGCAATATTGGCTGACACCCAAAATTGATTTGTAAAAATAATTGCGTCGCAATGTAATAAATTATTTAATTTAACATATAAAATTCCATTATTTAAACCTGGAACATTCATATAATTTGACTATAACTTTTTGGCAAAAATTTCAAATGAGAAAGAACTATAATAAACTTATAAACCATATTACCGGTATGAAGACAGCAGCCAAAGATAGCAGCCAGGCGCTACGGAAACATCCGAATGATCATAGACGTTCGTCTAGATAAAACACAGTTAACATTTAGCATATATTTAAGATATCCTTAATAAAACATATATTTTTGTAATTTTCTCAATTTGAACGTAATAAGATAACGAATATTAATTGTGAAGAAACCGAAATGAGAAATTTGCGTGTTAAACTTGGTTACAGCTGGGACTCAAACGATACATAACGGATACAGTTGTAGTTCGTCCAGCATGAGGGATTGACAATAGATAATTACTTTATAAAATTATCAATTTTCTGATATCGTCGGAGGGGTGGAAATGGGGGTAAATTGAATATTAGATATTTCCACAATGGAAACTCGTCATTTTAACAGGCTGAAACTCGGTAGATAATTACTTTATAAAATTATCAATTTTCTGATATCAGTGGCATCCACTCGCAAGCCGTCGGAGGGGTGGAAATGGGGGTAAATTGAATATTAGATATATCCAAAATGGAAACCCGTAATTTTAACAGGCTGAAACTCGGTATATAATTACTTTATAAAATTATCAATTTTCTGATATCAGTGACATTCACTCGCAAGCCGTCGGAGGGGTGGAAATGGGGGTAAATTAAATATTAGATATTTCTAAAATGGAAACCCGTCATTTTAACAGGCTGAAACTCGGTAGATAATTACTTTATAAAATTATCAATTTTCAGATATCAGTGGCATCCACTCGCAAGCCGTCGGAGGGGTGGAAATGGGGGTAAATTGAATATTAGATATTTCTAAAATGGAAACCCGTCATTTTAACAGGCTGAAACTCGGTAGATATTTACTTTATAAAATTATCAATTTTCTGATATCAGTGGCATCCACTCGCAAGCCGTCGGAGGGGTGGAAATTGGGGTAAATTGAATATTAGATATCTCTACAATAGATCCGGCATTTTAACAGGTTGAAACTCGGTAGATAATTACTCTATAAAATTATCAATTTTCTGATAGCAGTGTCATCCACTCGCAAGCCGTTGGAGGGATGGGAAATGGGGTAAACTACATATTAGATATTTCTAAAATGAAAACCCGTCATTTTAACAGGCTGAAACTCGGTAGACAATTACTTTATAAAATTATCAATGTTCTGATATCAGTGGCATCCACTGCAAGCCGTCGGAGGGTGGAAATGGGGTAAATTGAATATTAGATATTTCTAAAATGGAAACCCGTCATTTTAACAAGCTGAAACTCGGTAGATAATTACTTTATAAAATTATCAATTTTCTGATATCAGTGGCATCCACTCGCAAGCCGTCAGAAGGGTGGAAATTGGGGTAAATTCAATATTAGATATTTCTAAACTGGAAATCCGTCATTTTAACAGGTTGAAACTCGGTAGATAATTACTTTATAAAATTATCAATTTTCTGATACCAGTGACATTCACTCGCAAGCCGTCGGAGGGGTGGAATTGGGGTAAATTAAATATTAGATATTTCTAAAATGGAAACCCGTCATTTTAACAGGCTGAAACTCGGTAGGTAATTACTTTATAAAATTATCAAATTTCTGATGCCAGTATCATCCACTCGCAAGCCGTTGGAGGGGTGGAAATTGGGGTAAATTTAATATTAGAAATTTCTATAATGGAAACCCGTCATTTTAACAAGCTGAAACTCGGTAGATAATTTCTTTATAAAATTATCAATTTTCTGATATCAGTGGCATCCACTCGCAAGCCGTCGGAGGGGTGGAAATGGGGGTAAATTGAATATTAGATATATCCAAAATGGAAACCCGTAATTTTAACAGGCTGAAACTCGGTATATAATTACTTTATAAAATTATCAATTTTCTGATATCAGTGACATGCACTCGCAAGCCGTCGGAGGGGTGGAAATGGGGTAAATAGAATATTAGATATTTCTAAAATGGAAACCCGTCATTTTAACAGGCTGAACTCAGTAGATAATTATTTTATAAAATTATTGATTTTCTGATACCAGTGGCGTCCACTCGCAACCCGTCAGAGGGATGGAAATTGGGGTAAATTGAATATTAGATATCTGTAAAATGGAAACCCGTAATTTTAACAGGCTGAAACTCGGTAAGTAATTACTTTATAAAATTATCAATTTTCTGCTACCAGTGGCATCCACTCGCAAGCCGTCAGAGGGTCGGAAATTGGGGTAAATTGAATATTAGATATTTCTAAAATGGAAACCCGTCATTTTAACAGGCTGAAACTCGGTAGATAATTACTTTATAAAATTATCAATTTTCTGATATCAGTGGCATCCACTCGCAAGCCGTCGGAGGGGTGGAAATGGGGGTAAATAGAATATTAGATATTTCTAAAATGGAAACCCGTCATTTTAACAGGCTGAAACTCGGTAGATAATTACTTTATAAAATTATCAATTTTCTGATATCAATGGCATCCACTCGCAAGCCGTCGGAGGGGTGGAAATGGGGGTAAATTGAATATTAGATATTTCTAAAATGGAAACCCGTCATTTTAACAGGCTGAAACTCGGTAGATAATTACTTTATAAAATTATCAATGTTCTGATATCAGTGGCATCCACTCGCAACCCGTCGGAGGGGTGGAAATAGGGGTAAATAAAATATTAGATATTTCTGAAATGGAAACCCGTCATTTTAACAGGCTGAAACTCGGTAGATATTTACTTTATAAAATTATCAATTTTCTGATACCAGTAGCATCCACAGGCTGAAACTACGTCCTTTGAATTGCATTATTCTTTCCTTTCACCACTTGTTAATTTATTTTCCATTTATTTATCCACTTATTTTCACTTATTTTTCCACATTCCACTATTTCACTTGGACACTTCACTGTACAACTGTCACTGACAACCACAGAATGATTATTCAAGAGGGCTCGGTGATAATGAATGGACAAAAACCAACCTTTTTTGTATTTGTACAGTGCACACTGACCAGTAGAATTAGCGTTTTATAGAATATTTACCAAGTTTCAATCTGTTAAAATGACAGGTTTCCATATTAAAAATATCTAACATTCAATTTACTCCAATTTCCACCCCTCTGATGGTTTGCGAGTGGACGCCCCTGATGTTAGAAAATTTATAATTTTATAAAATATTTATCTACCGAGCCTGTTAAAATGACGGGGTTTTAATTAAGTTAATTTTCAATTTACAGTAACAGTGTTCTAAATTAACGAACGTCTATGATCCATTCGGACGTTTCCGTAGCGCCTGGCTGCTGTCTTTACACCGGTAATAGACTTAATATTTAAAATGTAATTGGGTTTGTTACATACTTTTTAATATAAAATCTATTATTATGCCCACGAGTCACCACTGTCGTAAACACATATATTTGTATGCAAATATTTTAAATCTAGTCAGCGTAGACAAAAAATATAGCATTTGTTTTGAACATATTTTTTGGATCGGTCAGTGGTCGCGCGGTTTAAGGCGTCAGTACTTGAATCGAGGTGACTAGATCGCTGTGGGTTCGACCCCCGCAGCCGGTAGACCGTATATAAGTTATATTCGTGGAGAGATTGGCACTCTCTCTGCGGGTATGGTAGGGTGGAAGAATGTTGGCTTGGGTCAATGTGAGAGATTGGCACCGGTTGACATTTGACTACCCCCCTAATTAATGAGGTTTTCCAGGTTTCCCTCATTCCTGCACTGAATGGTGGTTAGGGCCTACCAACGTAAGTCGTTCCTGGGCGCAAATGCGGCCTGCTTAATAATAATATGCCGCCCCCTCTCCCGCACAAGTGTTCGACTTCTGGGCTAATCCTCGTGATTAGAATGAGGGGTAGAGATATTATTATATTATTATTATTATTATATAACTACGAATTTTGATTTAGAATTACAACAATCTATTCTCCTTTTACAACAGGTGTGTAAACATATAAATCTGCAAAGTAATGGCCTAATTTTAGTAATTACATCGTGTCTTTGTTCTGCTCAACGTTTATAACTCGTTAAAAAATGAAAATGTCGAACGCAAAGTTCCCCAAAATATAAGTGGGAAGGCAATACGAAAAGATTCTTTGGGATGCAACACAATGTTAGGTATGTGTTTTACAAGTAATTTAATATTTATAAGATAAACATTAATGCATTCCACAGGTGTTTCTGAAAATATTCCACCCATTCATTAAAACTATCTCATGATCGTGAAATGAAAATCCACATCTTGCGTAAACCAAACAACAAACAACTCAGGTGTTTTATGATCCAACGTGTCAAACAAATGCCAACGACTTTTTCCTACAATTTTGTATGCATACAAAATAAAAGCATTCGGGCAATATACCAACACAAACAATTACACGCAATTACAATTTTTCATAAGCTTAATTAATAATTAACATTAATTTGTCCGTTTCTCTCCTTACAATGGATAAGCGTACATTCACTTTCGTAACTGCATTTTTTTTGTTTTCGTTCCCACCGTTGTCAATTAACTGTACCACTGTGAACTTCATTTAACACCACATTAGATACTATAGTATTAGAACTGGTTAATGATCAAGTACCGAGCAAGGGAACAGTGACACGTATGATGTTTTATTTTCTGCAAATTTCTTAGGTTATTAAGAAAACTATTTATTAAACACAAAAAAACAAGACGGCTGGGCAAGATACAAAAATAAGATCTGAAATATCTACTAAGCAACGATAAAAATATTGACAACACATTTTTACATTGTTTTATTTATTAATTGTAGGGTTTCACAGCGTCCTCGCAGTTCTTCCTTGAATCGTTTTGTCTCTCAACGTATCCTTTAAAATTGTAATTTTTAACGTGTACACTTAGTGGGAACAAAGCTTTTACTATTCAGAAAAATGGGAAAGATAACGCAGTCATTTGTCCCGTGATTCACTACACTTCCGATTTGTCAAATAGCGATTTTAATTCTCCCAGCCAAAGTTAACAAATCCATCTGTGACTGGCATTGATAAATATTGAAATTATTTCCTTTTTATCTAAATTATGCCTACGGAGTGAACAGGACGGTAATACATTAGAAAGTTACATATGGGTATTATCTTTTACCCACGTATATTACAAAATACACGCCTATTATTTTGATACATGATCATTAACATCTTTTTCAATTATTACATGTACGTGAGCAATGCGCGTAATTTTCGAACTGTATGAACTTTATTAGCCATTGTAACATTACTTAATAGCATATAATTTGCGATACACACTATAAAATATAGTCGGATTTCAAAATAGTTGAGAGTAACTCATTTTCTAAACCCGCTCATAATTTATAGCACTCAACAAAGAGAAATAAAGGCGTCCGTCAATTTTTCGTATATTATTCTATGTTCCGCATACCTTGTATAGCATACTCGATTACACAGGCAGCAAATTCGCATGCGCATATTAGAATGCTCGATTTCTATTGGTAATGACCGAAAATAGTGTAAACTTGCGGAAGGACGAAGATAGAGGTTTATGGCGACACAAAATACGCGATTCGTTAGAATAATTCATGGATGGTATTTTAAGAATGAGGTACCAATAAAAAAAAAATCAGGTTGCTATCTCACGGGATGAAACTTTGCCTAGAATATCTAGAACGGTGCTTTTAATTATGCGTGACATGAATATAAAATCGGAAAAGTATGCTGCTAGAAAAAGGTGAGATAGAAAAACACTATACAGTATAGTCGGGTTTCAAAATAGTTGAATGACTCATTTTCTAAACCCGCTCATAGCACTCAACACAAAACGAAATAAAGCCCTCCGTCATTTTTTCGTATATTGCTCTGTTCCGCATATCCCGTATAGCATATCCGATTATACATGCAGCAAATATACATGAGCATATTAGAATGCTCAATTTCTATTGGTAATGACGGAAAATAGTGGAATCTCGCGGAAAGGCGAAGATAGACGTTGATGACGACACAAAATACGCAATTTCTTAGAACAATTCATAGATGGTATTTTAAAAATGAGCTGACAATAAGAAAAAATCAGGTTGCTATCTCACGAGACGAAACTTTACCTAGAATATCTAGAACGGTGCTTTTGATTATGCGAGACATGAATATAAAATCGGAAAAGTATGCTGATAGAAAAAGGTGAGATAGAAGAACACTATACAATATAGTCGGGTTTCAAAATAGTTGAATGACTCATTTTCTAAACCCGCTCATAGCACTCAACACAAAACGAAATAAAGCCCTCCTATATATGACGGACAAACTAACAAATTACGGACAATTTAAGGTTATAATGTTCGGCCAAACAGTGTAGCTTTTATCAGGCTCCGCCCATAAGCACCTTCAACGGCAAATTTAACTTTGTGCCCCTGTAAGCAGTTAGGCAATTGTATGCAGAAATTTGCCAAAACATGTCTTCTTGCCGGACAGATTTCACGAATATAAATGCAAAAAATTGAAATCTGAGGCAATTGTCTGCTATATGAAGACTTGATTTACTAGCCTACAGCTTTTTTTATAATAGTACCTAACAACGTCTCACCGCAGTCCTAAATGTCGGCAATATTGCGACCGAAATATTGTTCATATTGTATTTCACACTATTGATCTAGGCAATAAATAACCAATAATCCACCCTGTAATATAGCTAATAATTATTCCTGTGGTGGGTCATCGCCGTCGGTACAACTGCTCACTAAAATGCTTTTGGAAAGTAAAAGTAAAAAAGTTAAAAGAGAAAAAAAATCGATCCAATAATAAATAAAAGAGAAAACATAATAATCGTTCAGTTGTACTTTACAACTGTTCGAAACTCGACGAACGTTTGATTTATGGACTCTTACAAAGTATATAAAATTAAAAACCAATTAATAACAATCCACCAAAATAGTAAACATAATGCGATGAAAGTTCCGAACACTTTCTCTGGTTCTATAACGACTCCAATGTAAAAACTAATTAATCAAATCGACTAAATTAGACATTAACAACAATAAATTTGGCCTTATAAGGAAAATTATTTCTTTTATTTTTTTTAAAAATGATTAACCCGGAAATACGACAAAGCTAGTAAATATATCGCTGTAAATTTCTGTTCAGTCATTGAATTGATTGAATAAAAGCCAAAAGTGTTATGAATTGTTTCACATTGTTTTTCATTTGTTAAATCATCACCTAGCCTAGCAGGCGTGTAGAGCTTGACAAGTTACCAACATTCAGTAACAAAACAAATAGTAAAAAAGCGACACCGTCTGATCGTACTTCGGCTCAAGTCTAGCACACAGTCTAGCACAATAATAAAATCAATCAATGCAGCGAGAGATCAATCAAATATGTTAATTTAAACTGACAAAACGATTATGCTGCGAGTATTGTTTTAAAAAAATGCGTGTAACAAGTCTCAAGTGAATGTTGCTACGTTTTGCATATATTTAAAATATAATACTGATAAAAATAAAATCTCGGCTCGTTTCTATTAGAGAAACAATATTCGTTAACCATTTACACTTAAGTTACTAGTTTACTGCCCAAAACGTGATTTATTATTAATGACTCAATATTATTTTAAACATCCCACAATTAAAACCTATTGTGTCCTTTTCTACAAGCCTTCTCGGTTGTAAGGCAGTAAATAGATGATTTAAGATGTTTCTTTTTTTTCAACCACTTGTGTTAGAAAAGAGGATTTAACAACACAAAAGAAATTCCTGAATTCCTAATAAGTTTAAGATAGTGTATACTGTATAGGTTTCGATTTTTATCATCTTGTTAATCTGAGAACCTGTATGAGACACCATTGCGTCAGGATGGAACAACTTAGGTCATGGTTTTTTTAGGTGCCATTCATCATTTTCAAATCTTTTTTCATTCAACGAAACTGCGTATGGAAGTTAACCTCAACATCTTCGACAGGGCTAAAAATTTATCACAATGGGAAAGTTGTATTATTTTAATCGTAACCGAATTCACTGAAACGATTTTTCCCCATCGATTTTACTAATCAAGCTTGCCCTTATTCGCCTGTGCCTGGATGCGGGACACAATTTTAATCCTTTTATACATATTTCAATCAATATCGCTTTTGACGAGCACGGCCAACTGAAATATGCGCGGGTTTTCTTTGCTGTCGTCATCCTTCCGCAATCATTGCTTCCTTTCAGGATAATTTAAACCACGCTTTTCAGCGAACAAAAACTCTTATCCATGACCGTCTGATACAACCTATATGAAGCTCTCTATTTGAATACATAATCTAATCGTTCAGATAATCTAACTGAAAATAACACTGAAATGAAGCTCGCCAACGAAGGTTTAGACAAAAGATATTATTATTTTTAAGTTTACTAGAGTTTTCTAGTAATATTTTTTTAGGTACTATCACGACCCAAAACACACATACTTTACCACCCTGTATAATATTTATTACGATATATTTTAAAAAAATTATTAGTTTATGAAGGCTTTTGGGTCTAAAGTGAATCATCCCCTTCAATAATGACATGGAAATACTCCCTGTATGCTAATCCCTTTAAACATAACACATATTGATACTACATTTAGTCGATAGGCGTGATAAATAACGGTTCAAATGTGGCAACGTCAGTTGCTAGCGCCACTCTGTATCCTTTTGTTTAACAGTTCTTTTCATTAGAGCCTTAAGTATGTTAAAAACAATAGACAACGTTATATTCCCATGCATACTATAGTAAGAGCGCGTAATGGCACAGTTTTTCTATTGCAACATATGTATCTTTAGGCTACGGCCAATTCGTATACTATGACATCACAGAAATAATAATTAAACCATTAGAATTACCATCGTCGTCCGCATGGTACAAAAAAAGACCGCAAGATGAATAGTTGAACATACTCATATACGGGCATACAATTTATTTTAATTTTTTTAATCACTCTTCATTCTAGTTTGACGTCAGATAAACCGATATTAACTTTCACTATTATTGGACGATTTAATTAATGAAAATATGGAGTCAGAAAACAAAAGGCTATTATGTTGCAGAAGAAAAAAGAACCGAAAAGTGAAACTTTAGCGATCTAACGATAACCAATCTTCTTGCATTGACATTTAAAAATCGACCTGAGCATACATCTACAAACCTTAAACTTTATATTATATGTCTCATTTGTTATAAACGTCCTGTATATGCGATTTATACCACAACTAAAATTCTATAGATGTCTATAAATAATAATAGCTTTATACAAATATTAATATTAATAATTGCTATTTCATAATTTTAAATTTCAAGGTGCCTGATTCTCATATTTTTAGGTTATAATTATCTGTTAGCCCTCAGGCATTTTGAAGTGAGAAAGCTACGCGATTTGAGTGAACTATTTTAACGTTAGATTTTTATCTAGTCACATAAACATACCCATTAATTTTTTATGTATAATATTACTTAAATCAGAAAGCAGCAAAATATTTACGCAAGTTTACATTTTTTTACGAAACGTTTTTATACATTTAAAATTTTGAAGTTCATTTTCGTTTCGTAATTATATGTGGTTAGAAAATGAATTATGTGTTAAGCAACCTTAAAATTTAACGGCAGTAAAACGTTATTTGCTTGAAGGATTAAAATCAAATTTATAGTCTTATAAAATTAATCATCCGACGTAGCTATAGCGATCGTGTGGTTGGAAACTGAAGTACTGTAATTTCTGTTCAAGTTCGAAAAATATAAATCAAATTGTTTTGTATGTAATACAAAATGTTGACGAAGTAATTTACTGAATCCTCATTTTAACAGAATTTGTCCTGTTTGATAATCCACCCAAGTATGTATCCTATTTTGGTCATAATAAAATTTACGTTACATCAATGTTAAATGTTATACAGGGTGTTAAAAAAATATTTCAGGAGGTAATAGTATGAACCAAAATAAGCAGAAAAGTCTTAATAAACATGGGTCCGCAAAGTAACGGTTGCGGAGATCTGGACCACTATTCGTTTTTCAAACATTTTATGTTATAGGAATAAACCGATAAAGGAAGCTTTTAACAAACAAAAAACAAATAAGTTACAAAAGATGTTCAAAGTGCCCTCCGTCCATTTCCAAGCAAGCACGACATCTTCGTCTCAACGATATTCGAACTCTTTCGAAAACACCCTCCTTGGTTTGGATTTCTTGACACTTTTGATTAATCCATAGCTGCAGCTCTTCCGGGCTATTTACAGGAGTATCATACACCAATGTCTTCAAATATCCCCAAACAAAGGAATCTAGAGGGTTCAGATCAGGCGATCTTGGAAGCCATAGAACAGGTCCTTCCTACCCATCTATGTGGAAAAGTTTGGTGTAAATACTCTCTAACGGCCATGGAAAAATGATCTGGAGCACCATCATGCTGGAACCACATTTGTTGCCTCTGATTCAAAGGAATGTCTTCCAGAAACTCATACAGTGTGTTCTGCAGAAAGTTGAGGTAAGCAGCGCCTGTTAATCGGTTTGGTAAAACAACAGGACCTAGAAACCTGTCACCTACAATACCCATCCAAATGTTTAATGAAAAACATGCCTGATGTCCAGATTCTATTAGAGCATGAGGATTTTCGTCGGTCCAAATATGCGTATTGTTAAAATTAAACACTCCATTTCTTGTGAACACGGCATCATCAGTAAAAAGAATGTTTGCAAGAAAACGAGGGTCTTCAGCATCATGACGTAGAAACCAGTGGCAAAAAACCAAACGTGCGTGATGATGATTTATTGGATTTAAGGCCTGTACTCATTACACATGGTATGGATAAAGCAGTTGCTCGTGAAGGATTCTCCAAACAAGAGGACCACTAATTCCTACCTCGGCTGATATTCTCCACACACTCGTACCTGGATTCTGCTCTACCAGTGCTAGAATTTCTTCTTCTGCTCTAGGAGTGGATACCGACCTTGGTCTTCCGGATAAATGGCACTGTTTGCTCAAGGAACCGGTATCACGCAATCTTTGGTGAATTCTTCCAAACATGCGTTGTGAAGGAATCTGGCGATTTGGATAAGCGTCAACATAAAGACGTCGCGCTTCGGTGGCGTTCCCATTAGCATGACCATACATGAAATGCATGTCTGTTAATTCTGAGTTAGAGTAACTAGCCATAGCGAAAGAAAACTTGTGCACTGAGAATAACTGTCAAATACGTACTGTTTATTTCACTAAACATCAACCAACTATTATAAGAAAATACACAACGTTTTTTCAAAATAAAAAAGGAGCTAAAAAAGTAAAACATTCCATATCTCCGCAACCGTTACTTTTCGGACCCATGTTTATTGAGATTTTTCTGCTTATTTTGGTTCATACTATTAAGTACCTCCTTAAATATTTTACACTCTTTTTTTAACACCCTGTATTTTATCACTTTAAATATTTGTAGTATGTATTACACCCTGTAAATGTTAAGTGACGACCAAAATGGGATACGTACTTGGGCTGAATGACGATAAAACTTACTGGACCTTCATTTTAACAGAATTTGTCTTGTTGGTATTCTTTGCTGGAAACCACGTTGGTATTTGGAAAAAAGTGGAACTATTATTTATTAATACTAGATTAGTAATGCAAGTATTTAGAAAACAGTCATGGCTGGGGAGCAATGCCGTGTGGGCAAAGGCATTTACACAAATATTTCCATCAGACTTATAAATTAGTATATGTCAATAGCTGGCATGCAGTAGACAATAGTTGGCGGCAATAATTTACTTGCAGACGCGACCATTAAGTACCTTCAAACCGGTAGAATTTCTCGCCAGTCGTATTGATTGTGCCTTGATACATTTTATAAATGAAAGAAGTGGTTTCATTGAAAACAATTTACTGGAAAAGATGTGCATAGTAGTGGCACTGGCCACTTCGGACGCGCCGAGAATGCTAATGCCCTGCCAGTGGTGCTCCGTATACGAAAATTATTGTCCCATACAACTGTTTTCTTGGTTTATAAGGTGTCCAGGGACAAACCCTAAACATATACGGCAAACCGTGGAAAATCTTTTAAAAATCCTGACATTGAAGTAGGTTTGAGAACAACGCATTCTGTAAATGAGAAGATTTTACGCAGGCGTCTTTTGGCGGTAAATTTAAAATTATATTTCAGTTTTCCATCTTCATTTACCAATTTTATTCAACTAAGACAGTATGCTCTGTCCAAAACCGATTTATTAAAATTCTATTAGCGATTCATTCACCTACATTGTCGACTGGGGACATTTCGAGATCATGTGCCAAATCATTTTGGGCAAAAGTCCCGTTACAAATTTGTTTGTTATGTGTAGGCAGAACTATTAACTTTTTTAACGTCCCACTTGAAAATGACTCACATTAATATTTTTAATATAGACTATGGGCACGGAAGTTGCCTTAAGTGAATTGAACAATAAAAAAATATGTATATATAAATTGACACCTGTTGGTTTCGACAAATTAGCAGCTTGTTTATAACTAGCTTGAAATTCTTTCGTATTATCTGGTCCATACATGCAGTGATATTTTTCTTTGAAGTAATAAACAATAGTTGATATTGGAATGATTATTGCTACTAAAATCGATCGAAGGATGAATACTCAGATACGTCACTGTCTGCCACAGGCTCTGTAGTCGCTACGTAGTATGCCTTTCGGCATATCAATGATTCTCCAAGCCTTTTGTATTGTTAATGTCGCATGTTTGTTGCAGGTGTACCACCAGCATGGCTGGAGGGCGAGCCCCGCATTGGTGACTTGAAAAAATGAACTGTAGTGATCTCTATCAAGATCTGTTACTGTATCTGGAACAGACTGAGGTAAGATTTTGGTACTGCCACGACTAGAAAAACAGCATGCCATTTTTTCCTTATCCTTGATTAATATAAGATATTAAGACCTTATACAAAACTTCGGGAAGTAAATACAACAAAAAGACCTTTACACTGATCAACTACAAATACATATAATATTTCAATGAAGATGAGATATTATATCCACTCTAGAACCGTGATGATATGCGATCTTATGACCTTGAATCTGATAATTCTCTAAATGGAACTCACTAACGAGATTATAAACAAATTGTAATAAGACAAAAAACGAAATCAATGCAATGTTTTTGTTATAAATCAGAACCTTTTTTGAAGAGATAAATGTATAGAGAAAGCAACCTCACTGATTGCCGAACCCCATTGAATCAAATGACCGTTTTCCAAAGCGTGTTCGCAAATTTTGGATTTTTCAAATTCCCGTCTTTTTATATAATTAAAAATATATACAATAAAATCCAAAATTTGCAAACACGCTTGGGAAACGGTCGTTTGATTCAATGGGGTAGAAAATTAAAAGAGACCGCGATTATTTTGTTGAACGGAGATAAGTGTGTGTCAAACTGTTCAGTAAACATTGATCATTGTTGGCTACAGTTGTATCAAGAAGTAACAATAAAATAAAAATCATTTAACATATCTATTTTGAGAACGAAAACAGAGTTTTTTGAAACATTAAAAATACGGAAGTGCACGATAGTGATGTGATTTTTGTTATTTTTTACTTATCTGCTTTTTTCAGTGTGAGATTTTTTGGTTAGACAAACTTAGTTTCAAAAATAACCCTTGACTGATCCGTTTGGCGCAAGGGCTTATTTAATTTATCTTTATTTTTTACAGAAGTGTGACAAAAACCCAATAAAACTAAAACTAAAATTATGCCACAAATAAATGATTTCAGACAATATAAAAGTAAATTTACTTAAGAGGTTTGTATACAGGGTGTTAAAAATAATTGGTTTATTACTATTTTAAAACAAAAATGAAGTAATTATTAGGAAAAAGGAATTATAAACTACCAGACATATTTGTATGGAGGAAAGATCAGCTTAGCCTTGTTTATTACATGCATACTTATTATTTCTTATCACAATTGCGTAGTTCCAACTGTTCAATACATATTGTTTTGAAAATAAATCATAATGAATGCATTGTTTATTTTTTTAAATACTAGTCATAAATGTTTCTCTTTATAAATTTGAAGAATAGTTACTACAGTAAATAATTATGTTAATTGCTCGTATAATCTATAAATGTTTTTATCGGATTCAAAGCCAGTCGTTATAAAACACACAGGGTACTCGAAAATATCTAATGCAACGAAAAATATTATGCCAAATAATTTTACGGTCCGTCGATTGTGCCTGTCAGCTTTGGATTGTCTCGTAAATAAAACATATTAACTTGGTAATGATCTCTTTATCCTTTGAAGAATTTACATTTTCCAAACACACATTTTATAACCCATGCCCTCCAATGCGGGTGGTGTCTCGTGAAGTTACAAATAAAAGATAATCGTCGTGGGAAGAATTCTTAAACGTTCCGACACAAGTTTCTAATTAGGTCATTAAAGGGGGTAATGCATATGCACACTCATTAAGATATGTGTGACTGTTATGAAATAATTACAAAGTTTGACATATGGTACAAATTTAACTTTAATTGCCATTTGTTTTATTTACAAGTACCCCACGACTATCGTCACGCTATTTTCTGTTGTCTACCGACATTGTTGCCTAGAATAAAAATTGTATATTACTTGTTTTAATGTTAATATACTTCGGAGACTTGTGTATGTCGTATCTTTATTACAGATGTACCAAATTTGAAAAAACATTAACTGAACAATGTTAGAATGTTGGACGAACTTGTACCATTATTTTGACGAGTAAAAACCATCTTAAAAATTTGTCTGCAATTTCTAGGCACTCTGTATGATAATAATAAGCATGCGGCTGACATGTTATTCATTTATTTTCTTTGAGAATAGCTGAGGAAATTTTGAAGAGCTTATCAATACAAAAGAGATAGTATACATTGCTTTCGAAAAGTAACGAATAAATTCATTATTTTTGAAATTGAGAAGTGTTCGAAAAATCCCCTGGCACGTCGAGTTTGTTTTTAAAAAAGGCACTTTTTGACATACGACCCACATTTGTGACGTCATAGTTGTTGGAGATATGACGTCATAGGCAATTTTTTTAAATAGCAACCCCCAATTTTGACCATGCCATTTGAAAGAGCGTGTCATTCTACATACATACATCATGAACAATTATGGTAAATTTCAAGAAAATAATGTTTGGAAGATTTTAAAATTTAATTTTCACAATACTGAATATGTAAAATGTTCAAATGTGCACCGCTGGCTGCCTGACAGTAGCCAAGATGATTAATAAATTCTTTTTGGACATTATCAATAACTTCAGGAGGTATACGATGTATCCCGTGACGAATTCTTGCTTTTAAATCTTTCTTCTAAATTAACCGATCTAGTAACATATATTTTGCTTTTTAAGTGTCCCCACAAGAAATAATCTAGGGCTGTCAAATCAGGCGATCTGACTGGCCACTCAATCGGCCCCCTTCTCCCTATCCAACGATTCGGGATCAGCTCATCTAAATAAGCACGGACAGGTGTTGCATAATGGGGAGGTGCACAGTATTGTGATCGAATATTAAATTTTAAGATCTTTAAACAATATTTTCTTGAAATTTTTGTTATGTAACACCATAATTTTTCATGATGTATGTATGTAGAATAACACGCTCTTTCAAAGGCATGGTCAAAATTGGGAGTTGCTATTTAAAAAAATTGTCGATGACATCATATCTCGAACAACGATGACGTCACAAATACGGGTCGTATGTCAAAAAGTGCTTTTTTTAAAAACAAAATCGACGTGCCAGGGGATTTTTTCGAAAACTTCTCAAATTCAAAATATTTATTTTTACGTAATAATTAGATACCACAATTTAAGAATAATATGTGTACAATTTAGCTAAACTTTTATCAATTCGTGATAAAATGCATAGACAAGATAAAAGTACATTTTAAATAGCTTTATGCAAATAATGTTATGTTTATTTAATTTGGAAAGCCATGCAGTATGACCATTTATTACTACATAACATACTTGATTGGACTGGAATGATCTAAAAAACTGCGAGTCATACTCAAAATTTGTATATTTTAAATAAAGATAAAATAAAACATTAAACTTAATATGTTATTTTTATTACAGCTATTTTGAATGCAGAAAACTACAATTAAAAACACTTTTTAAAAATTGTTCTCGGTAAATTATAAGGAAGGACAGAAAAAACTTATCATCAAATAGTATTTATAGATTATTTTAGAATCTGAATATTATATACATATTTATTGGTACATCATAATTAATAATTAATTTTTATCAATTTGTGATAAAATATATATAAACTATTTTAAATAGCTTGTTTATGTTGTTTAAATTTTATAATGTCATACACTGTAAAACCATGTTTGGTTAGAATGGAGACATTTTATGAAATTGCTAATAAACAATCATTTTTAAGAAATTTGGGGAAGATCAAAATAAAACAATTAACTTAGCACGTTAATTTTATTTCAGCTACTCTGAACGTCAACTAGAAAACTACACAACACAATTACAACTTATCATTCTTTAGTTTTAATTTTTTACCCCTGGCGGCAAAAAATGGCGAATCCACGTCATTGATAAATTCCCTCCTTTCTCTCAACCTCACATTGTTATTAATATATCTACCAGCTTTTGATTCTTTTTTGCCCCTGGAAGTAAAAAACGGTTCCTCCTGCTCGTCTCTCCTGATGTAAACCCAGTAAGGTTCCGAAGCGAATAACGGTTCCTGCATGTAACTGGGGTTCTTTTTTCCTCTATTCGCCCAAAAGGGCCCCATCTCGTCCTGACCAGAGGACCTTTTGATGCACAAGCCCGATCCGCAGGACACTTCTTCGTCTTCGTTCTTGTTGAGCTCCATTTCGTCCAGGGGATGATACGAGTTCAGATACCTTTTTCTAGGATCTTGAATCTATAATGGATAAAACAATTTTCTCACAGAAACTTCACAAAACACAATAAAAAGTTTGTAATTCGATTACATTTAATTTAATGTAAAAACCTAAAACTCAAAAGAAAACTTATAATTTATATATTAAAGAAAAAAAATTATAAATATCAAAAATAAAAAGTCAAATAAAGCGTTTTTGAAATATGTTTTTATAATTACATAGAAATTGGCAAATTAAAGGAACTAGGAAATATTTCCTCTCTAAGACAGACAGAAGCAAACGGAAACTATCACTCACTTCAGCACTGACGAAACCAAGAAGGAAAATCAATTTTAAAAACTTATACATTTCTGGAAACTTCCAGTCTGAAACAAGATTAATACTGAGCACAACCAGGAAAAATGCTTCCTTAAATACTCTGTGTTCTGGTCTCTGAAGCAGAAAAAATTGGAATGGCTAGAGGTCAACCTGGATTAGAATCGGGACTAAGGGATTTGTTAACGTCTTTTTAGATAAACACGTAATAGGACTGTGTATTTGGCTTCTATGAAATGCATTTTTTGCCCGTTGGCGGAAACAAGCTGCCCTTTGCTCGGTTGAATCGATACAATTAAATTATTTCGTTGTGTTTGCAATACGAAACTAATTTAAAAGTAAATTAATCAATTATTTAATACGTTAAATAAACTTATGGGGTGTCAATTGCGTTTATAGAAACTTTTTTTGTTCCAGAATGAAATAACCCAGACATTCGAAAGGGGCGCTCAAAAATACCCCCCTGAGCCCCCTAAGAGGTCCAAGCCACCGAAAAACAGCGCATCTGAAAAAAAAGACATAGAGGACATCGATCTCGAAATTCTCATCCAGCTAAATGAAACGATCAACTCAGACATATCGGAATTGCTGGCAAAAAATGAACTTGATGACAACAATGTTCCTAACTATCAGTTTTACAGTAATAACATTGACAATACTTTTTCTTACATAAACGGTAATAAGCTATGTGAAGATGGACACTTCGACGATAAACATCTCTTTGAGTCTGACTTATTGTCGGACACAATAGGCTCAGACTCGTTACTTGGAAATTCTGTAAGTTCAAATTTCACACTGCATACATACTTAATTCACTTGAATATTCTTTGTAGATAACACTAAGTGATCATAATGCCATAAATGCAGCGACGCAAACATCACCATCTCTTTCTCCTAGTTCCACAAATTTAACGTGGAACTCAGAATGTTCATCGTCTCCCTGTCTAACGTCAACTTCGGACAGCGACCTTCTAGACGAAGATGCCCAATCGACGTCTTCGACAGATGGCAGAGACCACCCCCTTATTGCTGCTTGGACCCCAAAACAAAGATGGCACCAAGTTTTGGGCACGAAATCCTCATCAGCACCTATCCTCAAGAGGGGTGCCAACAAGGTAAGCATAGGAGTGTTTCAAGGCGTTAACCTTTCTCTCAGTGTATTCAAATAAATGCTTCTCTCAGTTTAGCGCGATTTAAATGTAGGTTACGTTATACCTATATGTAGTTAAAAAAGAATAGAGCAGATTTCAAACGGCTTTCAATATTCCATATTCATGTTACTACCACCAAAAGCATTATAGGTATATAATCGAACTTTATCTAGAGCACGAGTTTGAAAAGGGAGAGAAATAGGTTGCAGTGTTAGTCTTGGAGCATATGGTACAGAACGGGGTTCAATTCAAAATCAAATAGTATCAAACTTACATATTCGACTAAAATGGAGATAGTTTTTCTGTAGTATAAAGGGCTGGTCATGGTGTTATCATCTACAGAGTTGGTTAAAATTAGTCCTCTTCTTGTTTTTCGTATTGTTGTTGCAAAAGAAGTGGTCTATACATATAAAATTATTACAAAATTTGTTGTTTACTGTCCTCTGTCTTGAATTTGCACTTTTGCATCAATCCACGCTGAAATACATGCGTGTCAATCCTGTATTTTTTAGATTTCGGAGTCCTATGCTCCAAAACTATCGCATTTCATCTAGCTCGGGATTTTGTGTTGTGCCGGGATTGTCAGTTAACCGACTATTATATTAATCACGCGTATATAAGTTAGCGCCTTTGAACTTTAACTCGTTATCCAGATGGGTGGCCATGCATAATTGATCATGTAATTTCAGGTGAACAAGCAGTCTCGTTCGCAGTCCGACAGACACCTGGCCGGTGAGTAGTTGCAATATGTCTATCCGCGTAAGAGATTATAAGTTCTTCCGCAGTCTCAGTGTTAAAGTTAATGATAATTGGACGGTACGCAAGGCTGAACAGCTATGGCGACAAATGCGAACGCACAAAATCGCAGGTTGGTGGTACCACCCCCAAACATGCCCCCATTCATGAAAAAAAAGAAACCTGCACTCCACTAGATTAATCTATTCAATTGGAACTTTTAGATTAATTTTTACAACATAAAACTACAGATTTGCATCGCATTTTTTATATCTAAAATTTTATCAGAATATTTGAAATGTTTCAACAACAAAGACATATTTACAGTGTTTTTGTTGCTTCCTTTGTTTTAACTTCTGTGTTAAACAAATAGTAGCTGTTCATTAATAATATTTATTTCTTAAATATGAATGACATACGAAATGATGTTTATTATTTGATTCAAAAGATATGTTTTTGAATAAATTTATTAAGTAAATATTATGACACTTTCAAAAACAAAACTGTCAAATCTTATATCCCACTGTTATATGAACTAAATAAACAATTATTTAAATCCAAGTTGCATGAACACAAGTAACTGAAATTTTTGTTTCATAATTTTGCCAATATAATATCATTAATTTTATTATTATTATTTACTCACTTAGTTTTTGTTTTGTATTCGTGACCCACTTTGTATAAAATGCCATTTTCCCAACGAAAGAGAATTTTATTTTACAGAAATTGAGGCTGCAGAAGCTTGTAAGTGGTTACGTGCTACAGGATTCCCTCAATATGCCCAGCTGTACGAAGGTAAGATAATAGAATTGAATTAGGTACTTTCTACACCCACCCAAACCAGACTGCATTATCTCTCAACCCTTTTCTTGGTACGCCTTTTGTTATTGTCGATTATTGTGTCCCTTTGTCACGAGAGAGATAATAAGAAAACGTTATTCAACACAAACCCATTTTGATGTAACTGAAATTTGACCGAAATAAAATTCAAAACATCGGGAAAAATGAAGTCCGACTGAACAAAATGCAGATGGTAACATGAATTTAGAACTTTACTAAATATTATTATTAAAGCCCGCACCTCATTCGTAGATCACCCCATTATCAGGGCCGTATTTAGAACGTATATATAATGTTTTATGGATGGCACATTTAAGGATAGTTTCAGAAAAATCTACGTCTTTGCCATCAAAAAAGATCTACTATACGGTAAACAGTAAAGAAAACCCGCATTGGCCTGCAAAACGGTATCAATTTTTTTCTTCATACGTTCAGCACTTGGTCTTTATAATTGGGAGATAAACCGTCGCAAATAAAAAACATTATTTACTGCGTTATTTATTGATTACCCTGCCACAAAACTAAATCCCTATAGTAACTAGCGAAATAATCTGGGGGATAGCAATAATGCAAAATTAAATTGGTTAATGGTTAGGCTTCAGCTCCCGTCAACCTATTAAAGTTGTATTTCACAAAACAATGGTATTGTTTCAGACATGCAATTTCCCATTGACGTATCAACGGCAGCTCAAGATCACCCCCTTTTAGAACCCGATGTGCTTCATTCCCTTTACCGCCGCCTGCAAATCCTAAATAGCTGCGCCCACCTCCACCAGCAGAGGGTGACACACACGGACGAGTCTGAAGATGAGTATTGCGCGCTATCTGACAACTGGACCTATCAAACGGACATCAGGAGATGGTCCAGAACTTGTAACAAAATGCCTTCTCGTAAGTCCTTTTATGTTGTACGGCTATGCTGTCACTGATATACATTTGTTTAGAAAATCTTGAAGACACGTCTAAGCGGTTAGAGAGCGTCGATCGAGACGACGTTTTCGAAAAATCCACGGAAAGTCCGAGGGAAAGGCTACGTAGGGCTGGTAGCACTAAGTTCCGTCGGCGCAGGGAAGGTGTACTGTTTAGTGATAGGGACAATGTGTTAGATTCGCTTACGCGACAGTTAAGTGACTTAAAAACCTGTGACGTTAACCACGTGTCGGACTCGGAAATTACCCCGAAACATACTAGGAGGGCCAGGACTAAATCATTCGACAAAACTGATACGTGGTCGCATCCACATCCAACCACCGATCGGTAAGTTCCAGTTTACTTTTAAACCTAAAGTATAATAAGTGGAATTAGACTTAGCAGGTAGCAACGAAATTTGGTTTGTACAATGTCCAAGCACCAGTCAAGGATTAGTTAGAAACTGTTCAAATCTACTTCTTGCGTTACGATTATTGCCATTCTTTCATTTCTACAAAATGACATCAGTTTTTGAGTTCGACGTTTCAATTTTTCAGACCCATCATTAACTTCATCTTCATTCACTTCGCTTCATTTTTTTAAATACGGACCTGCTTTGTCATGACAAGTTTAATTTCTATCAAAATTTTGTCTGATCTTCAGACTAATATTTTAAAAAATGAGGTTAATCGATCCGAATCCATTTTATACAAAGGAACGAATTGGTGTTACTACTATCAGAAAGATGTGTATAAAATTTAATAATTATAAACTTGCATGGTATTAACGCAAGACAAATTAATTAGTTGTAGATAATGTATTTTATTATTTGTTCTAATTATTGAGTTGGAAAATGATTCTCCATTGAACTGAAAACAAATTAAAAATAATATACCCTTCACGCGAAATCGTTTTCGAGATTAAGTACTTGATTCTTGCATCAATTAAATATAGTCGACCAGATTTTGTTAATTACGTGTTTTATCAATTGGAACTGAATAGTGGCAGTAAATAATTGTAAGTCAATTAAATTAAATACAATTCTAGGAAAGTCATTTCATATTTCTAGAGTTGCAGTTGCAATGTGAAACTGGCACCCGACTTTCAAAAACTCATTTTTTTCTTTGTGATTCTTATAGATTATCAATTGCACTTGTTTGTAGTTTAGTGACTACATTAGATTTCGAGAAACTACAGACGAATTTTTAGCTTCCGCTTGAAGAATATTTTCTCTACCTTAAATTTAGGCAAAGCCGGACAAAACTAATTTATTTTTCAAAATTGTCACCTCTGTACCAGAAAATTAAAGTGATGGAAAGTTACTGTTTAATATACTTATTTAAAATAGAAACAGTTTTATATATTTTACTATTTTACACACGAAATATATTGAAAATAGTATTTTTTTCTTGCTACCAAAAACCACAAACGATATTCTATAAGAAACAACCCTTAGATTTTAGTGCTGAAAAAGTCGACGGATGAGTTTTTTCAAGGTCATATAACTCTTTTTGAAATTACTTCAAACGAAAAAATGTCACTAAAAATGATAATCTGTCAGAATCACAAAGAAAAAAATGAATTTTTAAAAATCGGGTTCACAGCCGTTGCAGTCACGTTAGATATACAGTGTGTTCCCATGAACGGCCGCAATGGATATACGGAAAGTATATACAGGATGATTCTGAACCGGAAATCGATACCAATTTGCTTATTTTAAATGGAACACTCTATATTATTACAATTTATTTTTATATAATCGCCTATACTTACATGAATTCAATTGTTTCTCAGCTTTCAGAGGCTACTTGGCAATATGAAACATTTGAGTTTTCGAACATTTTTATAACATCCGTTATATGTATTGAGTGCGGACGTTCGTGGTAATATACATAATACGTGGTATAAGAAACAGTTTCCAAATTAAAATAAATGTTGGCAATAAAAATCATTTATCAGATGAGACAAATGTATATTTTAGGGTAATATGGCATAAACTGCCGGAAAAAGAAATAGACGGACCGGAAAGGGACATTCCACCTGATACCACCGGACCTTTGTTGTCTCATATGTCATCCACACAATTACAAGTACTTAAGAAGCTAGCCTTACTTAAGTTAACCTCACACATGGAAAAATACTGCCCATCTCATAGAACCGGATGGAATTGGGACTTGCCAAAATTCATTCGGAAAATTAAATCTCCAGTCTATAAAGGTTTGTTATGGAAGTGAAATTTTTTCATCTTCTGGTATTTTCAGCAATATAGCGATAAATATATTTACATGTTTGAATAATAATTACGTTGTTTTCCTTATATATTTTCATTGCTAACCGTTACCACCAAATAGTGGTTTAAGTTAAACAAAAAATTTAAAAATTGTACACTTTTTCGAAGTAAATATATACATATCTATATGTTAGCTGATATATGCCGGCAATAACCAGAAGTATCAGAGAGCTTATTCCAGCTTCTATTTCATCATCGATATCGATTTGCAGATAAGAGCGTGTTTGGCGTACCCCTTACGATAACGTTTCAAAGAACAGGGCAAGTCCTGCCTAGGAATATCGAGGAGGCCATGAGATGGCTTCAGCAAAATGCGACGGATCAAGTAGGCATTTTTCGAAAACCGGGCGTTAAATCAAGGATACTGGCGTTGCGGAACATGGTAGAATCGAACGTAGGTGTCGATTACACAGACCAACAATGTTATGACGTAGCCGATATGGTGAAACAATATTTCCGAGAATTGCCTGAAACCCTGCTCACCAACAAACTGTCGGAAACTTTCATCCTCATTTTCCAATGTAAGTTACACGTCAGCTGATCCCGCATTAAATTTCAAAATAATTTGTTTCGTTTACAAACTCCAAATATAATTATATGATAAGGAACAAATGACCCATTAACACAAAGAAACGTTAATACGAAAATGGGTATATTAATGATTTTTAAGTGGGTGGGCAGCTATAATTCTTTGAGGAAATGTTATATGACAGGGCAGGGCCGTAGTTACAACCTATTGTAGAAAAATAAGTACACCCTTTATATTTTTTTTATTTGATCTAATGTTTACTCCTAGCTACGGCCCTGTGTTCTAAAATGTTTTTATTCGTTAGAAAATTGTCTTGGTTAAATTCAGATTTACGGAAAAAATAAAAAACCATTGATAACCACTACCCTATACAGAGTGTCCGGAAATAAATGCAACATAGAGCAAGAGTAGATCCTTGACGACAAAATAAGGCGATGTTGCTAATCTTACCTTAGTCGATGGTTATAATTATACAGGGTGTCAAAGTTAAAGTCAACATCGCATTATTTTGTGGTCAGGGATCTATTCTTGCTCTATGTTGTATTCATTTCGGTACACCCATACACTGTGTTTCACTTTTCATAGAGCCACCTTTTGTAATTTGCTTACTTGTTATTCATTTCTCAATTTTTTGCAACTTATATATACTTATAACTATTTTGATACTGTGAGGTCTTAATTTAGTCATAGGCGTCACACGTGGGATCGAAAAAGGGGATCAGTTTTTCGAAAATTGGCACTAAGCGATTTTTTTAGGAAATTATTTTTAAGGGACAGCTTTATTAACTCCTCTGTATTTGTGGACATAAAAGTAAAGAACCGTTGAAGATAGTTTGCCATATCATTTTTCGAAAACCTGATCCCCTTTTTAGATCCTACGTGTGACTCCTGTGAGTAAATTAATACATCACAGTGTCAAAATAGTTAGTTACTTATAAGTATTTATAAGCTAAAAGTTCAGAACAATTAAATAACAAATGTAGCTCCATGAAACGTGAAAAATTGTAACGTATGCATCAAGTATTATTTACTAATATTAGTTTAATTTTTTTTTCTAGTTTCTGATACATAATAAAAAATAAAATAATATGTTTCCCTTAAATTTGTAAATAATAAATATTATACGTATGTAATAACTTGTAAATCACCCTGTACATATATTCTCCAGAGTAGTCTATTTCAAAACTTTTAAAATAAAATTCTGCTCTAAAGAACTGCATATCCTGGTTAAACAGGTCATCCAATTTAGAATTTCCACACTGTTGCCCGCATTTCACATTTTACTCTAGTGACCCCATGAATAAAAATCAATATTTCAGATGTCCCCCCTTACCTACGGCGCGAATCCGTTCTGTGTGCTCTTTTATTAATGCCAGATGAGCACATCGAAGTGTTGCAAGTTTTACTACATTTTTTACTGACCATCTCCAAGCATTCGCAAGTCAATCAGATGAATGAGAGCAACTTGGCCATGTGTTTTGCACCATCTTTATTCCATTACTCTCAAGCTTATAAGCAGAATCTCGGATCTCCTCATCCAAAAGAATTGGCTGAGAACAAGGCTGGACATGAATGCTTGCTCTACTTTATGAAGAACTTCAACAGTCTATTCAGGGTGAGTGGTTCGAAACAAAATCCTGATATGAAGCTAGCAATATATCTTGTGTTGGTACTTAATAAATTGAAAAAGCTTGTATAGAAGAAATACTATATTTGAATTTCACCATATAATGTTTTCAAACGCCAAACATTAGCGTAAAAACTTTACGATCAATAAATTTAATATTTCAGATACCTCAAGAGTTCCTAAACCAATGCAAGTCGAGCGAAATAAAGGACACCAAAGCGAAGCAACTAACAGATCTGGGCAAAGAATTAGGAGGTTGGAAAGACTACTTAAATGAATGCCAAACAAACCTCTTGAAGGAAGCAAAAGAAAAATGTCGTGGTTGGGTTCCGGTATCTTCCCACAACCAAAAAGTCGAAATATTTTACAAGAAAGTTGCTGACGGTTTACCACTTCGCCTATGGAAAGTTTCAGCCGAAATAGAAGCACCACCTTCAGAAGTCTTGCATCGACTTTTAAGGGAAAGGCATATATGGGACCACGATTTACACTGTGCTAAAATAGTCTCCCAATTAGAAAAAAAAGTTGAGATTTTTCAGTATGTAAGAAAACATATAAGTCCGCTACCCAATGAAGAATATTGCATAGTACGTACCTGGAAAACCGACCTTCCCAAAGACGCTTGTTTAATAGTAGAAACGTCTGTGGAATATCCAGATATAATACCGGTTCCAAATACAGCAAGGGGAGTCATTTTGGCATCAAGATACTTAATAGAGCCCTGTGGATCCGGAAAATCAAGATTGCTCCACTTATCTAGAGTCGATACAATGTAATTTTTTTTTTCTTATCAAAATACATAAGTATTAAATAAATAAATAGCTAGATTTTTATATAGATTTTTTAAAATTTAGATCTGTTTTCCTGAAAAACAATTAATTATTCCGTTAACAAAACTAGAGTTGAGCATTTTCGAATATATATATTTTTTTAACTAATAAAACATAATTTTTCATTCATTATCCATTACTTCAACAACCACAGTTGAATAATTATACAGTATCCAAAATAAATTTGAATTATCCGTTATTTGACGGATATTCAAACTTCAGATAAACAATAACAAATAATTTAATTTATCTGTTATTCATCACCTAAAATAATTTTTGTCCAACTCTGTATGATACAATTCTGCAGTAAAAAAATTGCACCAATCCAAATATTTGTTTTTCTTTTTTAGGGGACGGACTCCTGAATGGTATCAAAAAAATTATGGACACCTTTGTGCTCTTTTTCTTGGGAACATACAAAACTCATTTTACCAAAACACAGTAGGTCCTGAGAGTAAAGTATAAATACCAAAGATGTAGATATTTTTAATTATTGTTATCTATTTTATATAATCGAATTATAGACAAATATATTTTTATAATGAAATTATTAATATAAAAATAATTTAATTGTATGCAATTCGTAATTCATTTTAAAATTGTTCATATAATCTACTAAAATTATTACATTAGGTATTGAACCTAATTGCTTTTCCGATCTAAATGATTAATATCCAGAAACCCTTTACTAATGATAATATATTGCATACAAAAATATTAGTGTAGGGTTTATTTATGTTCAATATATTGAGACAATATAAAAATTCGACTTTATATATACAGTGTGTTTTAATGTTCACCTTTAGAATTGAAGTAGTAACTTGCCTTAAACATGCCTTATTTAAACACACTGTATATCAATAAAAAGAATCAGTGAGATTTTTAAAAATCACTGTATAGGTGCAACTACTTGTCACATATTATGCTAGTCACAAATTATATATACATATTTTTAGTTTAATAAATCTATACATATATTTAGAATTAAAACTTTTATACTAGTGTAATATTGGAATCTATTAAACTAATCGATCACACTAAATGCAGGCCAGTATTGTCGATCTATAATTGTACATTAATTTCTCGATTATAAATATTCTATAAAATTGTTGTTCACGTAAATAATTTATATATTTTAAACTGAAATTGATATGCCTAAAATAACTGTTTAATGTTTGTAAAATATATAATATTTTATTAAACCCTGTTTTTCTAAACCTGACCTAGTACAGTGCCTTCATAAATGATTACAAGCCACGTGACCAAGACTGTGATTCTCGAAGAACAACTAGCAAATAGATTTCTTGTATCTCTCAATTGCCGTAGTGAGAAAAAGGATATTCGCATATGAATTGCTCTGCGATTGATTTGAGAATCTCGACCCTGACCAAGTGGCTTGTAATCATTTATGAAGGCACTGTACATATAGAAATTCACATTCTAAGGAAAAGTATACGTAAAATTTTATTGCGACATCAGATTTCTAGAAAAAATATCAAAATTAAAATCCCGATCTAGCACATAAGTACAGAAATTTACTTTCTGAGAAGTATATGTAAATTTTTATTTGCAATAAGTATCAGGTTTTTAGAAAAAGTTACTGATACCTATAAAACCCTAGATAGGGTACATTTACATTTTGGTTAAACAAGCTACTAATATCAGTATTAATTACTTCCATAATTCTCTCAATTTGACAGTGTATTTCCTGTCTAGTATAACGGAAGCAGACATATACATACTCTCGTAGTATCAAACGGTATTATTATATGCATGTATATGTAAGCCCTTCCCAGAAACTCAATAATATATTACACTATGCAGAGCTGTTTATGTTCAACAGTTCTGTATACACTAAATAATTATACATGTATACTATAATATAATAAGAAGTGCATAAAGGGGAAGCGGCAAAATCGAAAAAGAACAGTTTCATTATATTGGAATGCTAGTTTTAAAATCAAAGTATTTAAGAAGTACTTCTAATGTAGACTTCTTTATTGAAAAGCTAGATTGTAATATATGGGTCATTATCAATGTCAAATACTGCATGATGTTATTGAGTCTAGGAAGTCTTGAAGTCCGGAAAATGGAATAAAAGTAATATGAAAAGTACAAGAAAAGAATTGTGACCATGAAAAACAATAACTTTTCTATATTTCCTTCATTTAACTAAATATTCATACTTATTTAGTGAGCATATAACTGCATATCACAATTCTTTTTATGCAATGAATCATTTTACAAAAAACAATTGTTTTTTAAAATGGTGGTCCTACCTTTGCTGCTTCTGCAGAAGATATCTCTCGCAATTACCATGTCACAAACACCACAAACTACACACACTTAATGTTATCATTAAAAACGCACTTTGTACAAACTATTGCGATATAAAACACCATTTATACGCATTTTTTCACGTTTGAAATTCAAAATTAGAACCGGCACGACGTTACCACGCAGCTACATCTTACGAGAAAGGACAGTATTGCGAGGTTTGCTATTGGTCCACGCTTGTGCAGTAGTGCGTTCCGAAATATCTAGCAGTGTCCGCGTAGAAAGTAGAAAGATTTCAATGGGAGTAATTCTAACCACAGAAGAAAAAATTTGTGTTTAGAAGTTATTTTTAATACTATTACATTATATACCTACAATATATGCCTCATTAATATGGTTTAAAAAACTGTCACTCGGAAGGAAGCGAATCACGAGGAAGGTGGTATCTAATCAATACAACACAGACTTATATAATAATATTTTAATAGAAAATTTAATACAAAAATTAACCCGAACTTGTAGATAAGTAGTACCTACATTAACTTTCACGCATAGTTATATATTTATAACTAAAAACATTTCATATATCAACACATCTCTAAATTTAATAGAAACAATAACATTTTTTATAAAAATACATTTCCAATTAAAATGTACAATTTGCACCTATTTAAAATTATTATATATTTATTTTAAAGCATATATTATTTATTTATGTAAGGATTCCTCTAGTAAATGTAACTCGATAGTTGCCAGGGGCACAATTATTACAAGTAGTATATAACATGGTTATATCTAATTTTTTTTCCTAGAGAATTCTAAAAAGATAAATAATAAGTTAAAAAAACTGTTCAACATCAGTACATACATACTCTTTAATTTTAATTCTAATTAAAACACTATTACAACTCAGACTGTAGGTAATGAATTCAATTTTGGTGCAAAAACTTGTATTTCTACAATTTGAGCAAGATGAATCTGATTTACGAAAACCAAAAACGAATAGGTATCTCTTTAAAATTCTCTGTACAAGCCTTCAATACAGGTGAGGTATAATATCGGTGGGGTCTGACACATCGTTACATAGGCCTTATGGCCACTAAATCGGAATGGTAACTTGTATTGTGCCTAAGGTCAACGCCAATGCTTATTGAACCATCACTCAGATCTTGAACACGTGGTCTTCTGGCCCTTTTGTGGTGAGTGGTAGGATGACAACGGCAGTCACAGTGCATCACACAAAGTGCTACAGATGTAGCTAAAGTAATAACAAATGGCACCGCAAAATAATGTATAATTATAGCAACCTGCTCATCTCTTTCATAATGCGTCAAAACCACTGTGCGGTTTTCGCGAGAATGATAACAAGGAAATTCTGTTCCCTCAACCCCATACGTATCCGTGAAATTGGAACAGAGAACACTGGGTGGATATCCACATCCTTTTATGTTCACTAAGAGGACAGCGTCGTCAGTTTGGTTGTAGGGTTCTTCCTGTAAAACAATTCAAAGTAAAGAGACCATATCTGAAATTCCATAAAATTGATTCTAATTTCTCCACCCTGCACGAATATTTGTCCCATGGGGGCATATTTTGTGTTTTTTCGCCTATAAATAATTTAGGCATTCAGTACCCCTACTGTAACCTTGATTCCTCTTGCAATAGCTTAGAAACTAATAAAACTCAAAGAGTAGTTCATTTAACAAAACATAATATAAAATTTTTTTTATGGACCTCTATGGTCGGAAAAGAAATGAAGCCTATAGACACATAGGCGTCCGCACAGAAGGGAAAGAGAGGAGACGTTTTTTATCTCTACTTAGTTTTTTATTTACCCCTACCCTACCTGACAAATATTCTGCCATCATATATATATATAAAAAGTTTTCATTTTGATTGGTTTTTATGGCCTGAAATTACTCTTGCCACTCTCCCCTAGCAAATTTTCTCTGGATACCTTTACATATATATACAAGTAAAAAGTAAAATAGGACATTCAGAATTTTTACCATTCGAAATGTTTACTTTTAATTTAAATACTTTTTTAGTGGTATCCGATTAAGGTGTATTAAAAAATATGTAGGGTTAGCTTAACCTCAGTGAAGTTGTATTAACCATTTGATGCGCCAGTCAATAACATCCAGTATAGAAACGACGATTGTGCAGTGGCGGAGTTAATAATAAAAAAAATAATAACCGTTCATACATTTCACTTAGCGTCAGTCACTTACTCTTCCCCACTTGACCAACGCATTATAAATGAATAAATTATGATGATTTATGATTTTTAATTAATTTTTCTCACCTTGCTATCGTTGTAACTGACATAAATATGTGTGCAATGATAGGCATCGCTGGTACACCCTTCACGACACGAACTCCAAGAACAATTCGCCAACCCCATGAGCTCCTCTCTCCTCGTGGTGATACAAGTCACAGGCTCCGTCACGAAATTGGAAGCCAAAGTTGATATGGCCGGATCTACATACAATGGTACTAAAAACAAAAGTGACGATCCTGCTGACATTGCCAGCACTGCCAAAAGACTTGTCGAGTAGAAAAGTGCTTGCTCTCGACATGATCGACCTGCTACGGCCTTTGCTTTTTTTGCTGCAGCTAGTTCCTGGAAAAAGCAAACCCTTCAGGAGATCGCACAAATTTTTAATAAGTGTCCATTAAAAAGCCAGAAATATAAAAATATCAAATTTCCCACAAATTTTCAAATCATCCTACAATTAATCTATAACACTGTTTTCATCAGTGTAACAGTTGGTACAGAATTTTTCTGGTACTATTAAGTATTGATACAAAACATTCATAGTTGATGATACTACAATAATTGCTAAACTATACTATATTAATTATATTATTATTAGAATTACTTGGAAATTGAGTGTATTTTTCTTCAGTAATGATAAAAAAATATTTATTTCTATAACAGCCTGATGATTTTCGTGTTTATCTAGCAGGGTGCGTTGTTTGATTTATTTTGGAATGACCATCTACATGCAGCTAATGGACTGAATTTAAAAAGGGTGATACGCTTCATTAAACAATTGAGGGGTCAATATTTTTGGGCAGCCTAAGGACAACATATTTACCATAACACGATCATTACACAACACAAGGTGTGTGTGTCTACAAACATAAATCACATTTTTATTACATATTGATCTCCTACAAAATTTTAGCTATTTCGCTATTACAATGAGAGGCATATAATTCTAAAAGCATTTTCACTCAATCAATTCTGCGCATATCTCTGGACAATCAGCAGTGACTCCTCTATATAGAATAAAATTCAGGTGGTGCAACAAACTACAATAATTGACCTAGGTCTACATTGTCTTCAAAACTTACCTTAATTTTTCGCTTCCTAAGCTCCTCTTGTTGGTCTAGGAGCAGTTCCGAACTACTGCTCCTCATTTTAATAGTAGCACTAGGACATGAAGTCGATTAAAAATTTTTACCACTCGCCACGGTTCATTGTCATTGCAATCGAAAGGGGACGGCAGCTTAAAGCTTCAGCCAGCTTTCAGCAACGCGCAGCCGCCCTAACACTGCCCTACTGTGCCTGACACTTTTAATTTTAATTTTAATCATCAATACGAAGGGTCAGCAGATATAGGGTGTTTCTCAAGTTTTCTCTGCCTTTCTATGCTTCCCCCACAAAGCACACAATACGTGCAATTTGGCAAAATAAAAAATTGAAAACATGAAATGAATTAACATATACATATAATACCCTTATAATACGCAATACCGAAATCCCAAATGTAATTACATTTTACTATATTACAAAAATCCACAAAATAGAATAAATAAAAGAGATAACAGGGAATTCGATTTAACATCTAAATTTTGTTTATTTTTTACTCATTCAATTACATTAAAAAATACTCATTAAACCTAACTATAACTACTCTTATAAAACTTCTTATTATTTGTATATGTTTCAATATTTACAATATTTATTTTGTGTTACGCCGCTGTTTTTAGTCATACGTAGCAACAATTTATCGTCCCTAAAGATATTAAATGCGATTGTTTACTGTATTCAGTCCATAGTTGCAGTCTTACAATAATAAATACCTTTTTCAAGATAGATATAAAGCCTGTCTGACACGATCACATTTTCAACAAATATCTGTAATTAAAGCAAAAATGTGATAAAGAAATGTTCCTAAAATATTTTAATATTTCTTTGCAATATTAATTTGACGTGGCTCAAATTTTTATCAAAAGTGTGAATAAAAATGTTATAAAGGAAATATATAGAATTTTGCAAAAAATTGCAATTTACATGATAAAAATGCAGGTAACATCATACTAATAGTTTTGTACCACACTTTAATAAGTTTCCATTGTTTAGATATAATAATAATAATATCTCTACCCCTCATTCTAATCACGAGGATTAGCCCAGAAGTCGAAAACTTGTGCGGGAGAGGGGGCGGCATATTATTATTAAGCAGGCCGCATTTGCGCCCAGGAACGACTTACGTTGGTAAACCCTAACCACCATTCAGTGCAGGAATGAGGAAAACCTGGAAAACCTCATTAATTAGGGGGGTAGTCAAATGTCAACCGGTATCAATCTCTCACATTGACCCAAGACCTCGATTCAAGTACTGACGCCTTAAACCGCGCGAGCACTGACCAATCCCTTAAGTGAAGTGCTGACTAAGAATTTCCACCCTAAGAGATATTTAAAAAAGTAGGTAATAATAGTTTTCTCAAAATATTTACCAACAAAACAAAGGCAGTAAAAATATTTATTAATCTGGCGTTGTATTGAGGTAACTTATTTATTTCATTTGAATTTATAGTTAATCGTTTCAGAGCAGAGCACTCTTTAATATTCATAATGAGCAGATTTTTCAGTGCAATATAGGTATATTAATCTTTATACGATTCATTTGTCAAAATATTCAAGATTGTCCGACTTTTTAGTGCCAATTCTAGTTTAGCGTTTAGTAATTTTAAAAATTCTAATTGTAAAGTTTAGGTACACAGCTTTACATGCAACATGCACAGCGTTCAGTGCTGTGACCTTGACCTGCGACAAACGAGTTTCAGAGATTTCAGGCACAGAACATGTTTCAGGTTTCATCACCTCGCTTCTTCTTCTTCCTTTATTGGCGTTCGCCCATTGGACATTTAGCCATCGCACTTCGCTTCTTCCACATAAACATAAAATTCCTCTACTTCTTCTGAAGTTGCTTAAAACTCTTGCCCGAAGCAGCAGTGGAAGCATGAAGACAGAATAGATAGAATCTACTTTGTGACATAATAATAGATACTATAAACACTGGTAATAATAAACATACCATATTTCTATAATTTATCATGTTATCACTTTATGTATTCGAAAAAGAACGTGGATTACTATATATTCTTGAAAATATGATAACAAAGTACAGAAATATGATATTTTGTTTATGTTTATTACGTCACAAAAGTGAGTTGGTGGTGAATTGAATCATATCACGTTTCCGCTGCATATCTGTATCAAAGAATATTAACGTATACGAACACGTTAATATTCTTGTCTGTATCGTTTTAGACAAGGAAAAAAGATTTGGAACAGTTTATTTTCTCTAGTTACGTTTTCCTCCTAATTGGTCAAAAATAAATCCCATGTTTAATGTTGGCCAATGGGATTTATGTCTATTTTGGAATAATTTTGGGGACACGTATGTTGTAACAGGTTGGAACTTGCAAACAGCGCATGCCTATTCATTCAGTGAGTGTTATTGTAGTGGTATGTTTAGATGTTATGGTTCGATTTCACTTAAATTTAAATAATGTAGATCAAACAAAATGTTTAAAGCAATCAGTCTTATAATTTTCTTACAAGCCGCTTTGCTACTGACAAAAGCAGAACCTATTTTAGAAGATATTCCGTCGTTACCATACTGTCCAGATAAGAACGGATCAGGGTAAGAGGTTAATGTTTATGTTTTTCAATGTATTTAAGTATTTGTTATTAGGTTGGTGCTGGTTAGCACTTTAGATGGAAATTTATCTGCGGTAAATTCAACTGGATCTTTAATTTGGCAAATCGATACAGGTCCTGGACCACTACTCATTTCCAACATTCATAAGTTAGAGGTAATTAGGGCAGCGTATTGAAATTTCACCATGCTAAAATGTTTCGTTTTAGTTAACCAATAATGGAGAATGGATACGTATCATTCCATCTTTAACTGGTACGTTATACAAATTCGATGGTTCTACAATAGATCCCATTCCTATAACTGCAGAAAGTTTGCTCAAGTCATCATTTCGATACTCCGATGATCTTGTCATTGCAGGTAAGTGATCTTACATATATTTTTTAAATAATATTTGAATAAAATCGAATCGTAACTTTGCCTTTTAATTTTTAGGGGGGATCGAAGTTAGAACTTATGGTGTTGGGTTTCGGAGTGGTAAATTGATTTACGAATGTACAGCCATGAAGTGTACAAATACAGAAAGTCAGAATGTGGATGATATGCTTCTGGTTGAAAGAACTACTCACACTATTCGTGCTGTCGAACCTAACACGGGATCTGAGAGGTAGGACTAATTTATTTATTTAGTTGTCAGTTAAATATTTTTTAAGTTCTTATGCAAAGTAAATTTATGCTAATAATATGTTATGATGTAATGTTTTTTGTGTATAGGTAATATACCTCAAATCGAATGTGTAACGTAGTATATATAATTTCAAATCTTTATAACTTATCAGTTAAGTTATCTGGTGGATTAATATGCGTTTTTATCAATTTTTATTTAATTAATAAATAATATATATTTCTATGAGTA
This sequence comes from Monochamus saltuarius, assembly GCA_025584915.1. Lineage (NCBI taxonomy): Eukaryota > Metazoa > Arthropoda > Insecta > Coleoptera > Cerambycidae > Monochamus > Monochamus saltuarius. The sequence continues at coordinate 18,075,750 of CM046730.1, read as the reverse complement.
GTAAAGGGTAAACAACAGTTAGATATGACTGATATTGTGATAGATATGTATCGATGAGAAATAATAATAAAATAAGTTGTATATTATACACTTGATGCAATCATTTTTAGCTTTTTATTTATTTATTTTTTAACTTTATATATTTTTCAAGATGGAACTTCAGTGTTGGTCTCCATAACATAAAACTTCCTAGAATCAGTTGTATCGATGGCCATTCCAATCTTTTTGATTGGAATTTGACGGCAGTATTGCCTGAAGGAAAACTTCGAGCATCGACGATATTAAATAATGTTGAACATAGCTGGCAGTACACATTCACCTCACCTATAGTAAGGGTTTGGAGATGGAGTGGTAAAAATTTGACAGAGGTTAATCTATTTGCCTCAAATAATATCCCAAATGTTGTAATTTCTTCAACATATTTACCTTCCATTTACATTGGAATGCATAATAGACAGGTATACTAACTTTTATCAATTATATTGTGCATTCTTAAAGATTACAGTTTCCCTAGAATATGACTGCATGAAAAATACTATTTAAATTTTAAAACTTAAAAACTTCTTTCTTTTTAATATGTGGGCATATCCAAGAGGAAAGGTACTGAGACAAATTGCCTGTTATTTATTTTTTTTATAATTAAAAGAAAAACTAATCCCATTGTTGTAACTGATTAGGAATGAGTCATACAAATTTTAGTATATAATACCACTACATACTTTAATAATAATCTTAGGCTTATCAGAAATTTGTAAACAAAACAAATAAGAAAATTTCATCAATCATGTGCTCTCTTATCATGCGAAGGTAATAAACAAATCAAACTGAATCCTGACTTGTCATGCAGATTGGCAGTAATTTTTTTAATTGCTTCCTAAAATATTGGATAAATACACATTGTTATAATTGTTTTTGACCAGTATTGCCTAGTGAAAATTGAAGTACTCATTTTTTGATAATATGAAATAGGAATTGCCTCAGCTTAGATCTCAAAAGAGGTTGTGCATATGTGTATATTTTTTGAATTTTGTCGAAATAATATTTGAAGTTATAAATGCCTCTTGAGTTTTTAATCTGGTACTCGTATGCCATTTTTTAAATTTTATATTACAGCAACTTTAAGAAATATTAAATTTTGTAAAAAAAAACTGGTTGTATTTTGAAATTGATTAGGTATGGAAAAGAATATTTTACACAACCCCTTTTGGGATCAAGGCAAAGACTTATTTCAATTCTTTATTTCTCATATTTTGACTGAAATATTTTTATCATGAAAGTTCTCGTTGAGAGCATATAAATCACTTTCCTAAGTAATGGTATGGGTAACTTTATTATCAAAAAATTACCACTTTAATTTTCATAAGTCCACACTGGTTTTGATCCAACATTTTCATTATTTTAGTTGTATATTCATGAATCTACTAGCATGCAAAATATATTACATGGTAAAACGAAAAATGAGCTAATGGTAACTGAGAGTACCAGTATCACAAAAATTCCATGGAAACCAATTTCCGCTTCATCAAAAATGACAGAAGATGACTCAACAGCGTTATCGGTGCTTAATTTGTCGGAATATGTAAATGGTATATTTTATTTAAAATGTATTCAGGATATAAATAAGTAATTTTTACAGGTAATGGTTTCTATTTGTATTCAGAAACAGATCTTCGTAAGAAAGATAAGTTACTGTGTGATACAAATAGCAGCATTTTAAGAGACATACGTGAGAACGAAACTATGGAAGAGCTTGTGGGTGTCTATTCAATGTTTTTGTGGTGGAAGGAATTTTTTCTTATGATGAGCACCATTATAATTTGCCATTTTCTGTTCCGATTTTGGATGCAGCATTATTACAAGCAAGAGGTTATAATCATAGAGAAACCTGTGGAAGCCCATATTACTAGAGAAAGACAGTTATCGGAGCAAGAAACATTTTCTTCTCCATATTTAAATGATTTTGAAACTATTAGGTGTATAGGAAAGGGTGGATTTGGACTTGTGTTCGAAGTTAAGAAAAAAATTGATGAATGTTCTTATGCCATTAAGAGGATCACTTTACCCAATGAACAGAAATCAAGAGATAGAGTAATGAGAGAAGTTAAAGCCTTGGCTAAGTTGGATCATAAAAATATTGTTCGATATTTCAATTCTTGGGTAGAGTATCCACCATTAGGCTGGCAACAAGAACATGACAAAAAATGGTTAAATTCTTTTTGCGATGGATCGTCTATGTTTACCGATGAAAATACAACTATAACAACTCCAAGTCACCTGTCTAAACCAAAACGTAGTAAATCTGCTTCGGTTAGCATTGACATTCCTATTAAAAATTTCGAAGAATATATAGGAGATTTGGATGAGGATAGTGACAAAGAAAGTGATGATTCTTATATAGTTTTTGAAAAAAATTCTGAAAACCATGAACATTCGAATAGTCCGCATGTTACTTTTGAAGATAATTACTGTAAAAGTGTGAGAAATGAAACCACAATCTCGTCCGGAATCGAAACGACAAAAAATCTTTCACCTGTTATTGGCCATATGAAAAAGAAAATTGATTGGAAGCGTCCTGGAAGACGACATCATTCTTGGGATTTGACAACAGAAAACAATGCCATTAACAAATCATTTAACACCCCACCAGTTTATTTATATATCCAGATGCAGTTGTGTCAAAAAGAAAGCTTAAAAGAATGGTTGAGCACACATCAAGAAAGGGATTATAATAACGTTTTGAATATATTTTTGCAAATACTAGATGCTGTAGAATATGTCCATTTGAGTGGGCTCATCCATAGAGATTTGAAGGTGAGTTTACAGTCTACAATATTAGAGTATCAAATATATTACTTTTGCATATATTCTATTGCATAACTTCTTATAGGTATTTTAATATACATATTCTAAAACAGTTACAACCTATATCTTATTTTATAAAAGTTACTTTTTAATTATAAAAAGGGACTGTCAGACAAATAGGATCAAATCGGGTGAGTAAATAGAATTTATGACCGTACTTGAGTCTCTTTTTCGACTTAAGTGATTTGATCATCTTAATAATTTGCTTATTTTAAGATTCAGGGTGCATTAGAATTTCCATTTCACTTAAACGGATACGACACATTCCAGCTATTTACTGACTTGAACTAAAATTCAAATATACTGGGAATACTTTATATTTTCAATTTATTTATATAACTATACTGTTCGGTTTTCAGCCTAGTAACATCTTTTTCTCTCTGGACGGACAAATAAAAGTGGGAGATTTTGGGCTAGTAAAAGACATGGATGATGCTTTTGACTTGGAAATGACAAAAAAGGGTCATTCACCGGCATACCGTGGTCACACGATTGAAGTTGGTATGGTTTTTTTTTTATTTAAGCGTCGAACAATTTGTACTACTCACTGGAAATAATTTTAGGAACACAACTATATATGAGCCCAGAGCAATTTCAAAGTCGTATTTATGATTACAAAGTAGATATCTATTCATTGGGTTTAATATTTTTTGAGTTGTTAGTTCCTTTTTCTACTGATATGGAGAGAATTAAAACATTATTAGACGTGAAGGAGAATAGGTACCCAACAAATTTTTCCAAGAAATATCCTAATGAGGTAGTTTGTTTTCTGTTTCTTATGTTATTAAAAGTAAATATAACTTATTTTAGTACATTCTTCTACAAAATATGCTGTGTAAGAACCCAAATAAACGATTAACAACGATCGGCATCAAATCAAGACCACCATTCAACAGAAAGGATCCAAATTTTAATGAGGATTCTCATTACCGCTTAACAAATTTCCAGAAAAATTAGTTAACATGTGTTTAGACTTCTATTGTTCTCATATTTTTGTTTATATTTTAAGCTTAAGTTTTAGTATAATTATATTTAGATCTTATTTTTTTCCAGTCTGGACTGGCTAACTGTGATTTATAAGCAATTTAAATTATTTGTCTTAAAAGAGTTCATTTTTCGTTTCTTTTGTTATGGAATCGTATCTTTAGGTACTTATTTGTAAGAAATACCTATTTGTGATAGTTGTGAAACTAGTTTTCACATTTATAAGTATTCAGAAATATTGGATGAATATATATTTACATATATTTCAATATTTTTTACTGATAGACTAGATATTACTTAAGTTTTATAAGATTTCAGAATAATTGTTATTTTATAAATAAAATTCATCTTAAAAAGATGTTTATTTATTTTAAAACAAACATGATAAACATATAACACTTTGTGCTTATAATAATGTACGATATTCTCTCTAGCTTAGAATATATAAAAAATCAACATCAGGTTAAAATTACGCTTCTAAGGTGGCATGACCCTTCTTTGATTTTACTTTATCTACCCCAACACTTACATAAAATTGTGTTAATCAGCCAAACAGTCAACAATATCGAAACGTGTTTATCACAACCTATTCATATAACAGCAAAGTCATAGATAATGTATGTGACAATGTTATAAGCAGTTAGACTAAGTCTATTTCCTACAATAAACATGAAAAAGTGTAATTTAGCTGCTTAACACATATAACTCGATTTTCAGTAAACTTTAATAGAAAAATAAATGTTTAATTTCAAATAATTTGGTCATAGCCATTTACGTATCTGCAAAATTTATTTTGCCTCGGAAAGTAATTTTAACCTACGAAGGATACTAAACTAACGGTATAAAAATTATCTATATTTAAAAAATTTAAAAGAAAATATATAAAATTCACACAGATACATACATTTTATAAAATTGTCTGAAATAATGTATGCACTTTCTCTAGGATAATTTTTGGTTTAATTATTGAGTGACTAGTAAGGAGTATTTTGATTTTGTCTGAAAATTATACAAACTGTAACACTGACAAAAAATTTGAAATGAGACCTGCAATGTCGTGCTTTATAAATCATTCGGAATAATATTGTCAAAATATGGAGTTTTATGTATGGCAAACCACTCACGTTTTCACAATTTTGATATTATTACTAACAAATGTTTTTAATCTTTTAAGATATTACTCAAAAATATGAGATTTACTATAAAAACTTCAGTTATGGATATGAAAATTTTTAAATTTGTTATTTAAGAAATGGTAAAACAAATAAATAGGAAGAGTTAAATTGAGAAAACATGAATAGGTGCCTTTTTAGAAAGACAAATTTCAGAAAGTCCAAATAGTTTCCTAAACACCTGTTTTCAACTAATAAAAAAATTATATAGTGAAAATATAAATATAAACCTATTTACATTTTGATATAATTTGAACAATAAGGTAACAATATATGCGGGGCTACATTCAGAAAAGTGCTGTCTTTAGTTGGAATTCTTTAAAAAAAATGAGATCTTTGGCTTTGGCACCTCAGTGATAATATGAGTATTATAAAACAGTCCATTCAAACCCAGTACTGATTTCTACGTAGCATAATACTTTTACTAGGACAAGACGGTATATCCGACGCGTCTATACTGCTCCAGTCATCGGGTTGTTCGTCAACTCCATAAGGGTAACATGCATGTGGCGACGGAGATTCTAATTCGCCCCTATTTAAAGGTGTAACCTTACACTGGGGCAACGCTGTTGACATGGGAGTGGGGAAACCATCGATATGTGATGATTTCAGTGGTGGGGATGATGACAGCAGTCTATCAGGTGGACGGGGTAGAGGGATGGGTTGCGTACATTGTTCCTCTTTATTCATTTGTGCATCCAAGGAACGACACTTAATAACAATTATTACAGCTATACCTAAAACCACTATTCCAACAGCCATACTCACTAAAAGAATACATAATTAAAATTATTTACTAATACTAACTCTCTAACTGAAACAAACCTATTAACAAGTAATCTCTTGTAATATTTGGACTGGCCAAATGTCTTCCCCCTTCATGACTTGCGGGGTCACTAGGCCCAGGTAAAGTTGAAGAAATATCGTTATCCAAAGCTGATTTAATATTAATTTTCAGTTCACCAACGGCAGGTTGAAAAATACTTGCTGCCAGCATAAAAACTAATTTATCCTGAATACCATCCCATGGTACTTCTATATCCTTAATCGCTAAGTAAATCAAACCACTTTGTACTTCTTCGTGAGTGAATGTATTAACAACTTTGTCAAGAGCATTTCGTTTCTCGCCGGAGCTTCGAATTATCTTTCTTACTTGCCCATACTTCGGCAAACTTATGATAGTATAGTTAGGATTACTATTTGTTAACTTAGCCAGAGGTGTAGCATCTAAAGCGTTCAAAGTTAATCTGGAAGTTTCACCTGCCTTCGTAGTAAAATTATAGATTTGCATAAAAGGTTGTACTTTAATAATAACTTCAATTTCACTTCCAAATGATGTATTGCCTGCTGATATTTCACCATATACTTGGAAACTATCGTTGGCTGCTGTCATATCCATTTGTAAGTACATAGTTTTTTCACTTGTTAAATCTGCATAAGTGAATGATGTCATAGGCTTGTTTTTATAGAAAGAGTTTGCATGATTATCTTTATGTAAATCTCCGTGTTTTGGTGGACGTTTTACAGTGAACTGAACTTTATTTTTATCAGCATTTGTATCAATGAAGAATTGTTTTTCTGATAACAAAACAACATCAGATCCTTGGTCTAAATACACTGGAAGCCCAGGTAAAATAGTGATATTTATTGGTATCACTATAATGTTGAAAAGTTTAAATTGTGGTCTAAATCGCTCATCCCATATACGGAAATGAAAGGAATCTTTTAATGCAGTACCATCATGGATGTAAACAAGTCTATTTTCATCAATATCTGCTTGAGTAAAATATGTAACAGACATACCTTCCGGTAATAAAATCAACTTGCCTTTTGTAGGCTCAGATATTATATCATATTTAAGTTTTGATGGAGGAGTATCTGGATCTTCTGTTGCTAACTCATGCCTCGTTATCGTATGGTTTTCTCCTTGGACAACTTCAAGACTTGGAGCTGGAGTGACAAGCTTAAATGGTTGGTCATTTACAGGATTTACAATAATCGGAACTGTAACATTACATAAAGTTACATAACCAGGTATAAGATAGAGTGAGAAGTGTATATTGTCTCCTAAAGAATCCGAGTTATCATGTTCATAGTAAACTTGACCCGATTCCAGTTGTTTTTGTGTGAAAGTTGTTAAGCTTTTATTATGCTGTAGGAATACTTGACCATGAAGTGGCGTCATGGCCGATGCGTGTATTATAGGAGAACGAAGCCCTGCATGGTTCTCTAAAAAAGATATCACTCCTGAAAGGTTTAAACGAATGCTAGTTTCACCACCTTCATCAACGGATATTTTTGGAATGCTAACGTAGGCATCTAATCCACCAGAAGACACAGAAATGTCAATTTTCAAAATCTACGAATACAAAAACTAAAATAACCAATACACATTAAAGGATATAATATACCTGGTTTACTAATTTTGGAGCTAGATGGGCCCTAACATTAAACATAAACGAATCGTTGGCATACAAATCCGAAAATTGGTGAGTATGTTCATAAAAAACTTTTGTATCGTTCAGATCACCTTGTGTGAAACTCGACACTACCTTAAATATTCCCATTTTCTCAGATTCCATCATCAACCTGCCCAAAATTGGAGGTACAATAACTTCATAATGAATTTTTCTGTTAAAGTCTGATACTGTGGTAAGCAAGTGATTAGATGTAAGATATTTCCTTTGCAGGGGAAAAATGTGTAGGGGTTTGCTTACTAGCTTCAATTGTACTGGCTTGGTTTTAATGTGAAAAATATAATCCTTGGTTGTGTGTAAACCATCACTTACGTTAAACTTGAACCTTGCTTCAGAACCATCTAGAAAAGTATTTCACATAAATAAAACAATCAATATAACAAATAATTTAAAATGAAAAAAATAATACGTCTAATATTTTTTTGCTATTTAAATATTCAAATAAAGGATAGAATATTGATCCCTATAAAAGTAACAAATTTGTATTTACTTTGATGTCGAAATACCACCATCCTTTTGTCTAACCACTCCTGAGTGAAATAATTAAGAGGAGTTGTGACATCAGATATTAAGGAAACGCTACCCCACCAACAGCTTTGTACTTGATATTTCAATGTATCTTTAGGTCTGTCGTCATCTACAGCAGCTGAAAATTACATTAAATTAATTTTATTTACAGGTCAAGGGAGTAACCCTAGTGTTAGTACTTACCCAACATTTCATTTGTTATAACCGCAAAGCTACCTTCCCACATAACAAGACCTGTATTATTTACCAGTCTAGGTTTTTGATCATTAACTGGAAGCACAGTAATCTTTAAAATAATTGGGAAACTTTTTTTCTGGCTAGTCTCTCCCACTATTGTCACTTGGTCTTCCAAATTTTCAGTGCCATCATGAGCATACTGCACAACACCTGCTTGCAGTTCTTTTAGAGAAAACGCTTTAGACTTGATACACCTTTTGTGAACTTGGATGCATCCATGTTTCACGTTGTTAGTGATAGTGTACAACGTAACTTTTGATTTATAGTATTCTGTAAGCACAAACAGATGAGCTGTTGTTAAGACAGTGACACCTCCTTCATTAACTACCAAGTTGTTGCTTCCTAAGTAAAGTCTTTCTGGTATTATTTCTATGTCTAACTGAACATTTTTTCTCCACACTATTCCATTTGTAACATTAAAAACGATTCTGTCCCTAGTTTGATTTGTTCCCGATTGGATATACAATATTTTGTTTTCGTTTATTAAGTTTTGAGTGAATGATACAACATTTATTTGTTCGTTGCCATTTTTACCGTTGGACAAAATTGTTAAATACCCATATTCGGGCATTTCTCCTATATGATAGGTGATCGCTGACGGTGGAACATTTATTTGTGAAATCTACAAAAAAATTATTTTACATAAAATGTACAAAGTGTGCAAAAATATTAAGTTAATTTTTTAAACAATAATAAATATTTTTTACCTCTAATATCTTTTTTGTAATTAAAGCACTTGTTGATTCCTCAACCGACAGCTTTTTCAAACTCTTGATGTCAAGGGGGTCCCAATAACTTGACGGTAACATCCAAACACCTAACTGGGCAACATTAATAGCGTCTTTGCAGCGAATTCGGATCCCGATTTCGTCTGCATTACCAGCAAGCTGTTCATTGAGATAGCTTATTAATCCTCTGGTTATATCTTCGTGTGTAAAATTTTTAATTACCTGAAACAGATTTTTTTTACAACACATTTTTTAAAATTTGAGAACTCACTTTTAGTGTTTTTGAAGAAACCACTTTTCCAAAAGTAGGGGGGCTCGTCACTTCATAAACCACATCTTTATCAAAAGCGTATACATTTGTAGAATATGAGAGATGTTCACTCGTAATTACAACTATTTTTCCTTGTTCTACGATAATTTTTTTATTCATATCAACATGAATAAATGGTGCTGATGCCTGTATCTCCAAAATTCCGTTTACGTGGAACTGTCCATCAGTCACCCACAGTCTTACTTTACCATATTCAGGCCCTTTGTGCTTGAAAATAATTCTGCTTTCGTCTAAGTCTTCCTGAGTAAATTCTGTGATTTTCGTACTAGGATTATTAATGTAAAAAAAATGTCCATTAGGAGATTCTCGACAGGTGTACACTATCATTGACGTTGGAGTTCCTAGATCTTCATCTGTGTATTTTAAGTCCTTTCCTGTCAAAAGTCTTTCACCACCTACTACGATGTGAAAAATTTTATCAACAGCTCTTACAGGACTATTATCGTTTTTCAAACGAATATTTATATTAAACTGTCCAACGTATTGGAAATTCTCGTCGTTCGTTGATAAAGCAATAAACTTAAATGAATCTGATACAGTTTCAGACCCATCATGAAGGTAGTGAAGCAAATTGTTTTTCAATTCAGTTGCAGTGAAGTAACTCGTATCATTTTTCACAATATCGCCTTTCTTGACTTGCAAAATGCCATGTTTGACTTTATTCGTCAAGTTGTATAATAAATCTGATACAAAATCTGCTTCTAAGTACAAGTGGGACGGGTTGATTAGCGCGGAAGATCCTTCATCAACATCAAGTGATTTTAAATTAACCGTTACTTTCAATTTGTCTTCCATGGGAGGGGAATAGGCTATTGTCAAATCTGAAGAGACGTTATTGCAACCTGGTGACAAAACAACGAAAGAAAAATAATCTTCCACATCCGAATAAGCCTTTTGGTACAGTCTGTATTTAATATTTTGTGAAACAATATCTTCCTGAGTGAACATATCACAAGATCTTAGTCTGTATTTGGAAACGGAAGAAAACAGGAAACCATATTCAGGAGGTTTGGATATAACGTAGGTTATCGATGTAAGCGTTTTCATCGGTTTTGTTTCAAAGGACAAGTACTTTGTGGATATTGGCATTTCCCAGTACTCGTGTAATTTCATTGTTCTGCTATTCAGCTGATATAAGGTACACTTTGCAAATGTCAACCTAAATGTATATAACTGAGATTTATCTAATGTCCTGAACTGAAATTCATCAAAATCTGGCTTTGAGCTAACATGTCTGTACCGTACTCGATGTTGTTTCAAATCACCACTAGTAAAACTATCCGATGGTTCCCAAGAATTCACATTTTTTTCTACTTCTATGACTCCATATTGAGGCTTTTTTACAATCGTGAATTGTGCTGAGTAATCTGGAATGGCTACATTCGATGTAAAACTTAAATTATAAGGCGTTATTATCGATGAAGTTTGATGTAGAACTATTAGGCCTGTATTTCGTTCCAGTCTCCAATATTGGGGAGAAATAGACACTCGTAATTGGTAAACTGGACTAATTTCTATACCATCTGAAACTTGAAGAGATATGTATGACGTATTTGAACCAGAACTTTGGTCGAAAAATACGATTTTTCCTTTTTCCACATCTTCTTGAGTAAAAGACATTATTTTGACGCCTGGTTTCTTAATGTTTTCAAAAAATCCACTTTCTGATTTTAAAACTGAATAAATTAACTCTGATGGGGCATTATCTGGATCAACCGCTTTAAATACCTCTGGGGATAGAAACTTTTTCGTTCCCTAAAATACAAAAATTTTAAATAAAATTATAACTAAAAGCGTAACTTTTATACAACAAAAAAAACTTACTTGTACTGTACGAAAAACAGTTGAATCACTGATATCCAAAGCAGGGGCATCATTTGTCGGTATAACATTAGCTGATAAACTAAAACGAAATTTTCCTTGCAGGTACACAGGCAATGTAAAAGTGTCAGCTGTTGAAAATTCAACTTCTAAAACCATACTATCATGACTACTCTCAGACCCATCATGAATATAATGCACTTTATCCCTTGCTACGTCATGTAATGAAAAAGAATTCTTCTCATGGGGCCAAATGTCTATCGTTATACTCCCATGTTCCGGACCTTCAACAATGTAAAAGTTGATACCTGAATCTCTGATACCGTATTTTTGATAATCAAGTATCATGTGCAGATTCCTCGTTGTTATAATTTCACTTTGTCCTTCTAAAATATCCAGTGCTTCAACTGCTAACAATTCCAATTCCGTGGCCAAGCTACTTTTGGAGAATACTTTATAACGCTCAGTGTAGTTAACGTTAACGCAAAGTTCTTCTTGACATTGGCACTGAAACGAGTCCAAACCCTGTTGGATACAAATCCCGTTGTCTTTACAAGGGTTTTGTAAACAAGGATATTGCCACATACATCCTGGCAAGAGACCTTCAGTTACATGAGCATCTGGAAGTCCTTTTTTCGCGTCTAATACGTAAAGGTGTCGAATACAACCTTTAAAGCTACTATCACAAGATTTGCTACAACCTTTTTGAGTTGCACGGAACCTTTTACTAATTTCTAAACCACCTAAATATGAACTATCACTTAATTGAAAGAGATGTCCATGGATATTTTTTTCACTTACGACTTTTTCATCAATGGTAAGCTCTATAGACGAAGTAGTCAGTCTGAAGAATACTTTATGCCATTCCCCATCAGAAATTTTCGTATTCTTACTTAGTAATTTTAATATTTTCTCTCCTACTTTTACTACAACTCTCACTGAGTAATTATTCAGTTCTATCAGAAAAAAATCTGGCTTTAACTTATGACCTGGGTTGTAAAATAATATTCCATCTCTCGTTATGGTTCTTACTTCGAAATGAATTTTGAATTCTTTGTAATGCTGTTTTTGTGGGATGATCATGTATGCGTCGTCTTCGACGAAACTGATAGGGTGGTCTACGGTTGCTTCGAATTCAGCGGCACAGTTCCAAGTTATTCCTTGGACAGTAGATTGCGACTGTCGATGTCTTGCTTGTTCCAACACCATAATGTCATTATATCGTAACTGCAAAGTTAAAACAATAGCAGAATGCCTATTGTGAATCAATATTGACTTACCCCTGACAAACAACCTCTAAATTTTTCTACGTGACCGAAAAATATATCTGTATTGTTTTTGTTTTTGTTGTCGCCAACGAACAGTCCATAGTGAATATTTAATTCAAAAAATTTTCCTGGAAGATGCTTTCTGCAAAGATAGTAATTAAGCAAAATCAAATTTAATATGATGTAATATTTTACTTTGCTAAAGTATTTCAAATATGACGAAAGATAATAGGGTGTTCAAATTAGAAGGTCAATAATAATACCTATTAAAGTATATGAAACAACGGTTATTAATAACAATCGTTTTAAAAATAATAAAGGCTTGACTCATTAATTTGAGACACTCTGTACATTTCAATTAAGCTCAGTGCTGGAAAATGAGAAAATTTTCGAGAACTTTTTAATCATTTATTACAATGTAGCAGAAGACCTACAAGGCAATTGATATTTAAATTTCTGTTTGCTTTAACTTTCCATATTTTCCTCTTTCGTCAATATTAGATCTTTTATAGTCATTTTTTTTTTATTAATTATGTAGAAAATTGCAGTAGCCCTAAGGCATCACAGATTATTACATTTATGGACAAGGTTTTTACATACTTTAATATAGAAAAGAACTCTTTTAACAGCATAATTTTTTAATAAAATTTATTACCAGACTGCAACATTATTTTTTTAACACCGTATAAACAGTGAGATAAATATGATATTAACTATAAGAACGTTTTTACAATTATCTCTGAAATATGTGCCTTACTTTGTAAAGGTAGAGAAAAAACCATTTCAGGAGTGTTTATACAAATATAGAAAAGTATGAGACGGTTTAATAAAATTTCTTTTAATATTCCGTATTTCTGACTTTAGCAAATAAGAGCTTTTATGAAATGAAGTAACATTTAACTGTAAAAAATTAATGTAGTAACATCAAGCAGTTTCTGGTACAAAAGGTTAATCAGCTGTAAAAATGATGAAACGATATACTTATGTTCTGACATAATTGCCTTTAATAAAAATTAATTTGCATCTTGCTAATTAAAAAGCCTTAATTACTGGGTACGTACGTAGTGTCGTTCCGAGTCTGACGCGCGGAAATAATAATAAAGTGTCGACCCTTGCAAATGCTAAACAGGCCGATTGCACCCTTTGTAGTCCGAAAACAATGATAAGGAAGGAATTACAGGATCACCTACGCATCTTCTAAAAATTCTGTTCGTGTAGTCAAATATTCACGCCGGCAGAGAATGATTAAACTAGAAGTTATTGCATAATATTAGCTGGGTCGTATATGCGCAAAGATATGATGTAAGACACACGGGGATGTTCCAAGAAATTTAGAAAGAAAATCGTTGTTTTATCACATGTAAACTACTGCAGGTCATATATTGCACAAAGGTTGATTCTGTAGAAGTAAACACTACACAGTAAACACAATACAATTTTGGTGTAGGTAAAAACTATTTCGTTTAAATAAAACGTAAGAACTTATTTCATAGTTTCAAATACAGAGTGCCCAAAATTAACAAGCAATATGTTTCTAGGGTATTCTACGTCAAAAAGATTACTTTTTATTCTTTATTTAAACATGAGTAAAAAAATGCATCCAAAAGAAGTTAGCCACTCTGGTCATTTTGTCTAAATAATTTCGAAACTAGTTGAGAAATTTATGAAATTCTGCCACCATAATAAAAATTCTGCTTTTGAGTGAAAAATATTAAATTTCAGAATTTTTTAATAAATAATAAAGGTGCCCTTAGTTCATATTGATAGAATGCTCCATTTTTCAGTAAAATGCGTTTAGAATTAATGTTAAGCCGAATTGAAATTGTAAATATTTTCTATTATAGCAGGTTGTGAAAAACAAATATGCCTTAGGCGTCATTTGATTGCCTGTTCAGTTATATGTAACATTATTTAGTTATTTGAATTTATTATTATGGATAAAAAAATAACGTTTCGTTTTTTCTACCAAAAAAATGTGCAGTGGCCACGATACTACAGCAGACTGCAAAACTCTTAATTTTGCCCCCGAATTCCTTTTGCATTTTAGCAAAGCTTTAAGTGGAGTAAGGAATAAACCGAAAACAAGGTTGCTTTTAAATTGCCCTTGTTTCTATCCCGACAGGAGCTCCAGTACCCTACTTAGGTATCTGTTTTATATGTATAGTGTCGATTTATTTTAATTAAAACGTTTTCGACGGCCGAACACGCGGACCCCGAAGAGTTGGCGAAAAAACGTGGACTTTATAGTTAAACGGCGCATTGAAAATTTATCAAGGGAGAAATAAAAACGTTTTGGAAGGCGGGTGGAAAATCGCACGTAAAACAAAAACTCTTGTCGTTACCGTCGTAACTCCTAAATTTTAAACGCCACAAACAGCTGTGCGCTATATACAGGGCGCGGCAAATTTAGGAGGCTTTATAAATTTAGCTTTGAATCGTTTTTATAATTTATGTGTACAGGGTGATCGATTTATCTGAAGAAATGATTTTTTCTTCAAAACAACCGAAGCAGAATTTGTTTGGGCTGACTAAGACTTTGAAATTAAGGATAAGGACAACGAAATCATAACGAAACGATGCTGGACGTCGTGACGCCCTATTTTTTTCTCAGAAAGGTACCATACGGATATTGAAAGAATTTTTCACTACTGCTCGAAATATGAAATGATACAGTTAAGGTAGCAGTAAAATGATCAAATTTATGGTGTTTTTAGGTACAGAAATCTCGAAATCTTATATGCAGAAGTTTATGTTATAACAATTATATCTATAGTTTAAATTGAAAAAAATACGCTTTCTGTCGTTATATATGCGGTTTTCTTTTTACTTTGTGTATAATAATGTTCAGTCTAAAACTCTCTACAGGTACAAAACCATGATATGTAAATAAATATTTACTTTCAGTAGCGAGAGCTTTTCAGCATTTGGATTCACAGTGCTCTGATTCTTATTTCCGGGACAACATACATATATTTTCAGTAAAAGGTAGCAGTAAAATGATCAAATTTATGGTGTTTTTAGGTACAGAAATCTCGAAAAATAAAACGCGTTGAGCAAAAGTAATATCAAAAATTAAATTTTTGATGTTTTGTTTATCCACTTACTATTTAAATTCCCCTCAAATAAAATAATAACTTTTAAAAAGCGATTGTAAGACACACTATTTTGCTACTCTAACCCCACATTTTAACAATTATTTTCACATACTTATAAACAAACAATCTTATATGCAGAAGTTTATGTTATAACAATTATATCTATAGTTTAAATTGAAAAAAAATACGCTTTCTGTCGTTATATATTCGGTTTTCTTTTTATTATTAAAGATTATATCAGTTATCACACTATCTACTTTGTGTATAATGTTCAGTCTAAAACTCTCTACAGGTACAAAACCATGATATGTAAATAAATATTTACTTTCAGTAGCGAGAGCTTTTCAGCATTTGTCGGATTTTCTTAATACTCTTACACAGTGCTCTGATTCTTATTTCCGGGACAACATACATATATTTTTCAGTAAAATCGAGGATAAGCGTATGTAGATACGGAAAATAACCCGCAGTGCACAAAATAAATAGTATACATATAAACGGTATTTTATATAATCCACTCGTTAGCATGTTCTGAAAGCTTGCATTCAAGTAAGGATCAAACATGGTATAGGTATTACATTTTATAATCTTTAGAGCATCTGCAGGTATACAGCAGATAAGTCGTTATTAACATTTATTACTATTTCTAATGCCTTAAAAATTCATATCCAATTAATTTCTCGCTCAATAAAAAATAAGTCGCGCGTGTTTTAGTTAATTTGAGGAGAGTACCTACTTTGTTTTGGAGTTTTGGCTCGGTCTTTTGTTACTGGCGCCAATACTACTGGCAATTTATGTATCATTTACTCGGTTAAATTAAACATAAATATATCACTCCAAATTATATTTAAAAAGTGAGTAAACTTTCTATATAAATGGTTTTCCGTAAAACCTACACTCAGTAGCGCATTATATATCTTTCGTCATAAAGCAGGACTTCTTTTTTATCTTTAAGATTGCTTACCAAGCCAGTTACAACGTAGAGAAAACTTGAAGTATCCGCATTTTTTGTTTATCTTTAAAGGCATCTTGCCTTTCGTAGCTTTTTTGAAATTTAGTTTGGTTATCGACAAATTATAGAATTAACTAATCACATTTACTACTTGTTTATATAAGAATTCAGATTTCTTATTGACGGGGTACTCAAGAAAATAACAAATTTTACCTAGTGGTTAATGAACCTCTGCCTACATCGTTAAATAAAGTGTGCGAAACCGAGGTTATTTATTGAGAACTTTAAATATAACTACTTAGATGAGTCACACTGTAAACGGATCATTATTTGGAGCAGTCCCAATTTCCTCTCTCTTCGGAACATCTTCAGAATATATAAACAAACAAACCTCATTTTGTACTCTTAAAAAAATACCATTATACATTTTATTTATATACTTATATTTCATTTGCAAGGCATAATATTACAAAACATATCTAACTGTTATAAATATGTGCTTAAATTGAACAAAGAAAATTAAACTAAATTGAAATATTTAATCGGGAGTGCTGCAAAATACAGAAATATTTTCTTCGCCATTAGAGGCAAAATATTTCTGTGGAATGGAGTGAGCGGGACTCATTTTTGCCCTTGGGAGATTAAGAAACATCAACATAGCGGGAAATATTGGAAATGATTTAAAATGTCTGATAAACGAAACGAATTATGTTGGAAATACAAGTAGGTATTCCTGATATTTTCAATTCAGAAAAGACATACATAATTTTATCTGTTTTTGGTTAGTCTTCATGTTTCGTAAGTATAAGAAATTAAGCTAAAAGTACCTAAGCTATTTTTTATTCATAACTAAACTTCAAAAACAAAGTTCATAATTATTTTGGACATTTCGATATCCCTGTCACATCTAGTTTTACAAACAAAAATACCACTTTCATAAATTTCTTGCCCATAACGGAATGCGCATGGCTACGATATAGCAATATTCAAATATTCATTAAAACCAAATATAAAATGGTGTCATCAAAAAAAGACACTTAAAATTCATTAACAAAACGTTCTATCCGGGTGGTTATTTTTTGTTTGAATTAAGTGAAACACTATCCGAGAGTAAACATACTGTGGGAATATATCAAAACAGTACGCCATGTTTTTAACCAGCATATGATTACGAAAACAACGTTGTGTGCATTAAATAATTGAAACTTCAGTGCTCCTAATTTCATCACAAAAGTCACTTCAATTATTTATGCAGGTACGTACTTGGAACGTGTATTTGCTAATTACATCTGACAGAGCTTTGCAAATTATAGGAAAATAGCTGATAGATGGGTGTCATTAGATACAAAATGTGATTTACTAATTATGCTGTATTATTGATCAAAACCGTAAATTTAATTAGAATTGCGTTTAATTTCATATTTCGTCGCACAATTTATAACCACACTTGCTACAGAGAAATCCTAAAATACAGAAAATAAACAATACATATATTGTTGACTGCTCTATACCATTAAACTTTCATGAAACAAAATAAATTACAGATGAATGCATAATGCATACAAAAATACAACAAATATGTATATACATATTCAAAAATTAGTACAGTTCTGATAATAAAATACGTCTGATTATATGATTCAAGAAACATACGTATTATGGCTATTTTAATAGTTTTCTTTACTTCGCATAAATAGGTATGTTCGAAACTGTATATTTTTTTCTTCCTGTAACTTCGACGTCGCTAATCAAAAGAGAGAATTTTTAACTCACTTGTTTTTAATGTCTAATACTAAATTATATAAATGAACCGCAAAAAAGACTAATCATCAAAATTCAAAGGACGAGATTTAACTAAATAAACAGAAACTCGGATTACTTACATAATTATCTACACCACATTTGGTGCGTTTAGGTAAATGACCATCCTTAATTACAAAATTTACATACTGGATGTCTAGGTATATACCTACATATATAAGTTCAAAGCTAGCTTTAATAGCCAGTTGTGTACCTCGATACAGATTACAAAGGTTCTGTCCCGCATTTTCGGAACTTTACAGTTACAAATAAAACCGTTATACTGCAGTCCAGACTAAAAATCTTGAGCCTGATTTAAACTAACTTCTTCAATAAAATTTTATACTTATCATTCACAACACATCAAAAAAATAGTAAAATAAAGTAATTACAAAATGCGCCTGATTGGAATACTATCTAAAATTACCGGTCTCGATGAGCTGCATGCACTAATATTATGTAGCATCTACAGGGTGTTAAAAAAAGAGTGTAAAATATTTCAGGAGGTAATAGTATGAACCAAAATAAGCAGAAAAGTTCGCAAAGTAACGGTTGCGGAGATATGGACCACTATTCGATTTTCAAACATTTTATTTCATTAGGAATAAACCGACAAAGGAAACTTTTAACAAACAAAAAACAAAGTTACAGAAGATGTTCAAAGTGCCCTCCGTCCATTTCCAAGCAGGCACGACACACTTCTTGGTTTGGATTTCTTGACACTTTTGATTAATCCGTAGCTGCAGCTCTTCCAGGCTATTTACAGGAGTACCATACACTAATAATGTCGTCAAATATCCCCAAACAAAGAAATCTAGAGGGTTCAGATCAGGCGATCTTGGAGGCCATAAAACAGGTCCGGCCCTTCCTACCCATCTATGTGGATAAATGGCACTGTTTGCACAAGAAACCGGTATCACGCAATCTTTGGTGAATTCTTCCAAACATGCGTTGTGAAGGAATCTGGCGATTTGGATAAGCGTCAACAACGCGCTTCGGTGGCGTTCCCATTAGCACGACCATACATGAAATGCATGTCTGTTAATTCTGCGTTAGAGTAACCAGCCATAGCGAAAGAAAACTTGTGCACTGAGAACAACTGTCAAATACGTACTGTTTATTTCACTAAACATCAACCAACTATTATAAGAAAATACACAACGTTTTTGCAAAATAAAAAAAGTGGCTAAAAACATAAAACATTCCATATCTCCGCAACCGTTACTTTGCGGACCCATGTTTATTGAGACTTTTCTGCTTATTTTGGTTCATACTATTACCTCCTTGAATATTTTACACTTTTTTTAACACCCTGTATAAATGCAAACCGAATTGGCAGCGTAGACGGTTTTTAATATAATCTTAATTATTCCTACACCTAATCGATTTCTGAAATAACTGAAGGCAGGTCTGTATAGAAGTTATTAATAGGGAGGCATATTTCGAGAAGGTTGAGGGGTGGGCACCCTGTATTGGTAAAACTGGGAGTTAAATCTCGAACAGGAGGGCGATGAAACGGAACGTTCTATTAACATAAAAAAATGATTAATGAAAATGAATATGCATGCTGTATTTTTTGTCGTCGGATGTGTGTGGCAGTGAGGGTTGAAAACTTTTTATAAGCGGTACGTACACTTAAAAACGGTTAATTGGCTCTTTTGTATTCAAATGTAGCTTTGGCTTCATTGATATTGACGGTATTCCATTAACTTAACATAAAAATTAAATCTTTAAGAACCAGTTGTGAAATACTACAAAATACAAAAATAGATTGCTTTCAATGTCATTACAATCAAGCTTTTTTGCACCTTAAGGCATGTTCATCTATATTATGACACATGAAACGTTGCAAAATCCTGTTTGCTCTTATTATAAAACATTTTTTTCAGATTTCTACCTCAATTATTTAAATGTTAGCTTTGCTTGAGATTAGCCCTTTTCATCCAGTGATGGGTCAACGAACGCTATAATTAACATGTTGACGTCGCCGCCAAGTAAAATTTTACATCCGAGTGAATTGCTGAAATGATAAAATGGAAGAGAACAGCGCGAGTATTTTGTTAATTCGATTTAATCGCGAAAATTTCGAAACGACACCATACACATAAAAGTGCAGTTGTAATAGTGGCATTTCTATTTGTCTGAATTTGTATAAGTGTCGCGAGTTAAAAGCAATTTTACGCTTTCAGCTTTTTCATTTATAAGCTGACCGTTACTATTTTACTTTATGGCCATGGCGATGTTTGCATTTTACATATATACGAGCATTTCCTTTTTGAATTTGCCATCTGTAGTGCCAGTTCGGTGACATTTGAAGGCTCTGGAACTGGAAAGTCATGGCCTGCTGTTTTGTTTCGCATGCGAGACTGAAAACAGATTTCCAGCAGCAAAAACGAGGGTGTGATATTTTTATGCTTTAAATTACACATTTCATTTATCTGTTTCATGTGCAACAAGTAACCTTCTGTGTACTTATAATGTTGCAAACATTTTCAAGAAATGAAAGGCATATATTTTTCACAAATTCAAATTTGTTGTAAGTACGTAAATTTCAATCGACATGAAAATATATTCAATACTCTGTGTAGAAACCACATAGAATAAATTCAGTAATTTGTTAACTGTAAATATTACAGAAAAGAGCTGAAACAGATATAGTGATTGTAGTGGGCCTTAATTTGATTTATTATCAAATTACTGACTATTTCATAAATAGTTTCCATACTGTATTTTGCCCGATAAACAATGTTTTAATTAATTAAACTTGTACCTCGTAGATTGTTAATATTGCTTTGGTATTTATTCCACCTGGCTTTATTGCAGTTGGCATAACGAGGATATAAAAACTAAAAAGCGCAAACAAACAACTACAAGCGGAAGCAGGATTCAACTGAAAGACCAACACGAAGAGTGTGCTTCGGTCACTAATAAATTTTAATTAAAAATAATACAATGGAAAATTGAACCTGGCTCTCGATTAATGGATACCGTTGTTTTGTCTATTCAATTTCCTCACACCCTTTGTTTATTAGAACAGGAAGTACGGTATATGTACCGGAAATTTCCATTTTCCAACTTTTCTGCAAGCGTCCAGCTCACAGAGCACAACAGTCAAACTGCTCTATTTACTTCGAAAACTTTTTTGAATTATCGGACACAGCATTTGATAAAATTTTATTACGTCCTACCTCTGTTCCAATAAAACATTGCCTAGTTCTTTAACAGAAATTAAATATAAATATTTGCAGTTGACATAAGTTAGGTAGGTATATCAAAAACTGTAAATATTATAGATATAAATAATAATTTCGACCACAACGCGTTAATGAAATTATATTTACAAAATCTGTGTGAAGTCAAATGTAATGCATATATATTACGCTATGTAATTAATTAAATAAAATATACTGATGTAGCAATCGTAAACTGATACATATAATAATTAATCATTAGGTGAAATAATGGCTGCACATACATAATATTCAATATTTTACATCATTATCAGCAAGTATCACATTATTTACACAAATTCTCTTTTCAACAACCGTTTTTAGGACACAATTTATCTGCAGATAAATATTTTTTAGAGTGCAGACATCATTATGTTCCAGTAAATGAAAAAAACTGTTATGTTGTTTTTTCTATGTCTATGTTTTGATGGTTACATTAAAAAGACACACTTTCTCGTTCAGCGGGTACAATTGTTTCTAAGAAAATGAGATATTTTCCCCTATTTCCAACAATTTTAATCAGATTTCCAGTTTGCATGTCTGTTCTGGTAAAGATATATTACTAGCAGAATTTCTACTTTATTATATTTATTTTAAATTACTTAATTTGTAGTTGCATTTTATATATTTCGGTCTAAATCTGTTGACAAATTGTTAATGTTAGAAACACTTATTATATGTTAACTTATATTACATTATGTATGTTTTGTTAAATGCACTCTTATGTTTTTATCCTAAATGGAACATTTATGTTGGACCATAAATGGGTTATTAATATTACCATTATATTCAGGTATTTAATCTCCCTGGCAACAAATGAGTACCTAAATATTATATTACGATGTTAGATTAATTAATATACATGGATGGTATGTATTGTACAAAATTATATTTCATTTTCACTGAATGCCTTTAACCGCAGAATTTCCATGCATACTTTCATTATCCTTCTATTTGGCTTTAGCCGGTAATAATAACCCGAGACAACATTAAATTGTTTTAACCGACATTCCAGTTGAACAAGAGTTAGCGAATTAAAAACCACAGAAAATAAATAATCCAAATGTTCAAACTGCCCGCATTGTTGAGAGGAATTCTTTTTCTAAATGATCGCAGCAGACGCCGTTATTAAATAAATTTAAATCCAGGACGTTCATCGCTTCCCCTATCTCATGTTGCCACTGTACGGGATGTTTCATATAATGGTCACTGCTTCTTCAAGCAAAAATTAGAAATTACTTTTATGATAAATTTAACAATATTGTTACGGATTTCCTAACCCGTCTTTTATTAATTACTCTGTACACTACTGAATACCAATTACAACTAAACACTATTTAATTAATCACTATCTAAATCGCACTGAATCTCCAGGAAATGTCCAACTAACTAAACAGTCCAATTCAAGACTGTAATTTAATACTGACTAACTCGGCCGTTTATTCTTCTTTTATAGACGAAACGAATATTCCAGGTATTTTCTAGTATCTCTAGAATTAGATCCATTTCTCGAACGACTCGAACGCTTCTCGTCGATTCCCCATTTTTCCAGTCCCGCCTCGATACACGGCATTTTGTTTGTTTACCAGAATCGCGTAGGGGAGATCGGGGCAATCTTAGCAATTTGCGGTACCACAGTCGTCGAATTGGGAGTGAGTGGGGCAAATTCTGTGACAATATTAACAGAAAGATATGTAAACTACATAAAATGTTGATATAGTACTTAGCGTGGATTTGTAAATATAAATATAAATACATGCTGTTTTTATCATCGTAGGTCTAATGTTAAATGAAGATAATTAATGACTACTTCATTGTATTTCAACACATTCATGCTAGCGCGAATCACCATTGAAGATGACGATAATGAAGAATAGTGAAACACTTGAAAAAACCAAGGCAGGGGCTGCATGAGATGTTTCGGAAGACCATCGTGGTCTGAGAGGTGGTTCGGACTGTAGCAGCCGTAGTATTGATAGCAGGTTCGCCCCACAAGGAGTCTAAAGCGAAAACAACAAGGGTAGGTTAAGGAATCCTAGTTAAGGTTAGGAATGTGCACGTTAATTATGTTAATGGTACGACCAGTTACCTAGATCAAAATATAGACAAAAATGACTTAATTTTTCATAGACCAAATCACCAAAAATTAGGCATATGATGATAAATACAACTACTTTTTAAACAATTCCGCTTTATAGAATATCTACATACAGATTTTGCAGTTAAATAGGTAACCTTACACCGTGTGTACACCCTGTAGATTGAATAGATCTCATTCATGCTTTATTTCACCGCTCCCCAGTGTTTTTGATTTCTTTTTTGTTTAATCCGGTTAGTGTTTTCCGTTGACCAGGCATGTTTTCACTTCAGCCCTCCATCATTTTTAAATGAGCCACCGTTAGTGGACGGAATCGAATCACAATGGAAAATGATTTAGCCTTTCTTTTCACACACTCGGGAAAAAATCACCGGGACCATTTCTCGCCTTCATTGTCTATATGTCTGATATACGAGCCTTGAGAACAGAAGTTTTTGGTACTGAAAGAAATTCCAGACAGATAAATTGCCAATATATGTTTCAGATGAATTTTCTAGCCCCGCTTAAGCTTAATACAATTTGTTAGACAAAAACTCTCCACATATACAATTATTGCAAATGAATTTACTAAACCTCTCATATGCTTCTGGCATCTACAGAGTGTTTTAAAAGAACGTGACGTAAATTTTACAAAAACAAACTGTAATTCCTCCATATGAATACTAATTCATGAAATTATACACTTTACTAGAAGCTGAAAATGAGTATTCTCACAGAAGCGTTCAACTGCCATGCTTTGATTCTCGCTTGACGTTTCAAAATTACATTATTGCCTACCCGTCTGCTGTCCTCAAATAGACACACATGAAACGAGGAGTGTTTTTAATTATATCTAACTGGCAGTTAATAACGTATATGAAGTAAAAAACTGGAACTAAAAAGTACAAGAACAAAATACATGAGGACATATAACATCCCATCAAAACTAATTTTTATAGATCCATATTTTTTCACAGCTTTGTAAACATAAGAAATGCTGAAATACCTAAATAATTGTACACAGAAAACCACGTAGTAATTTATGAACAACGACAAGATAATTAGTGTCGTATGTAAGTTTACAAATTTATATTCAACTTTCTTTAAAAATTAGTACTATATATGAATATCCTAGCAGCATATATATAGACCAGAAAATATGAACCAGGTGGTGTAGCTATATTTAAACAGACAGAGATTTTAAATTAACGAATGGCAAACTCCAGAAAGACAACAAAACGAATATAGTTTTAAGAGATGGAAAGATAGATAATCCAATAAATTACAAAAAGGCAAATGTTGCGAAAATGCAAAAATATATAGGTACGAGTGTTCAACGTTCAAATAAATATTTTATTTATATAAATATTAAACAATATGGAAATATATATTTATTTCCTATGTTTGGATATTCATTCATATTTGAATGATTTCTGCATATTAATAACATAATAATTTTACAAATTGTAAACAACATAAAATTGGCAACGAAAATATGTTATGCTTTTGTGGTAATTAAAAATAATGACTACTCTTTTTTGGCTTTAACGCAGTAATAAAATCACTATTTATATATATTACCAAAGTTTACAGAATAAACATAAACTTTGATACTACGGACGTACTACGCAAATATTTTAATTTAAGTTAATATAAGGCATTATACATATTTTTCCAAATACACCTTTGCGTGTTATAAAAATATACAATTCCTGTTCGAAAATCTATGAATAATAATACAAATATTTATGAAAATGATAGAAAAAATTTAAATAACCGTAATTTTCGCCTTTCCCGAACGGCGTTATAAACCATGATAAAATCGTATCATACTCATGCATTATCAAGTCTATTGTGAAAATTGCATAGGCTCAAAGTTGATTATAACAACGTATAATAATGCAGCTACCAACATCCTCTCTAAAAACCCAATTTTCACCAGATTTAGCAGCCCAGCTGAAATTTACATGATGCTGATAATTAAATTATGCACATATAAAAGCTGCGCGACACGAGCCTTATTGCAAAATATTAAATATTTGTACATAAACATACTACCTACTCATGACATATTCACAAAAGTGCCTGTTACGTACTCTATATTGAATTATAAAATAAATTATTGAGCTTAATTTCTAGTAATCTGTTGAAAACAAAATAATGTGGCGAGGGTTTAATGAATTGATTTCACGTCATACTAATTTTATTGAGGATTCCGGTTGACTAAGAATATATAAAAAGACCAGATGTTTTTAGGACCTTCCTGGGATCAGGTAGTATTATAAATTTGTATTTGTGTCCAGGAATATTCCAGCACAACATAGGATGATATAGGACGGGGCATATTTATTTTATCATCAAAAGGGACAGAAAGTGAGAAAAAACGTAAGAGGTTTTTGTTTAGCAGATCGACCAGTCCAGGCAAAATTTCAATCCTGGAATTGCAATACTGAACGAAGGAAGTCGGCAATATCAAGTTTAGAAAAGAAACAGTCTACTTTACACAGGGTGTTTCAAAACGTGTGTCGCTCATTCAAAGCAGAAAAGTTCTTATTAACATGGGTCCAATAACGAGATAGTGTCAAAAAAACAGAATTTTTTCAGTTCTTTGATGATATCTTAACCGTTTTGAGATACAGAAGTCAATGTACTCGTCGTATTATCATTATATTAGCCACGTATCATCATACGTGTACAAAATTCTGATCTGTATCTCAAACGGTTTCTGAGATATCGTCAAACAACTGAAACTCTTTTTTTTCACATCCTATATCTCAAAAACGGAGCATTTGCGGACCCATATGTTAACAGATTTTTTTTTCTTACAATAAGCCAAAGAATTATTTTCCTACACGCCCTGTATATTAATAAATAGATAATTTTAGCTGCATTACATATCAATAATAATAAAAGTTGTAAATTTACATTTTAGTAATAACCCATCATCGATAAAGTCATCATTCAAGGAAGAACATATATTTAAAAATCGTTTATGTTACTTATTTTACGGTCTTTAGCCTAGCATTTGTCGGTTTAATTATTTAATTTCTTGCAATGTAGTACTAGTCCTGAAATGCTACAAATATTCTTGTCCCGAAAATAGACCTGTTTACCTAGTACATCAAATATAAAACTGCATTCTGAGATCTAGATAGTTTGTAATAAAGTCATTTTATTACACATAAATAGTACATTTGATTGGGATTTACTATACAATGTCTGGTCTTTAGGCGCCTTTTGGATTTCAGTTTATTTAGTTATAAAACGCATACTTATATATTCAAAATTTAATGACTTTTTAAAATTTTCAATAAAAAAAGAGAAACATTAACAGTTCAACAGAAGCAATGCAAAAAACAAATAATATGCATAAATGATTTAAAATCAGCCAGAACTTTTACTTTTTACTGACAAAACCAATCAAATAAAAATATGTTTTAACAAATTAAATATAAAAATTGCAACACTATTTTATTAAATATAAAATATCACTAGATATATCTAGATACCAATTTATTAGGTGATTCACAATCTTTTTAACTTGACTTACATCTTCAGCTATAATTGCGAATAAAGTATCAATAAATAATAAATAAATAGGTACTTCTATTTATATATTAAAAATAAAAATACCTACAAATTTCTGTTCACTGTTGTATGATTTGTATGAACAGATATTGGTGATATCTATATATTTAACTGTTTAAATAGCTACTGATATAAGAAAAAATATAAGACTTACTGTACTTTATGTGATTTATCAATAGTCATGGATAAGTTGGCCTCTCTTCTTTCAATGATGACTTCGTGCCATTTAAAGTCATTCAGCTTCAAGTTATTAGGTGACAATAATTCTGATTCACCAGCTCCCAGGTTGATATTAACTTTAATTCTGCCATTCTCTAATTCAACAATACAATAATCTGTAGTTCCAGCTACTAGTAATATTAAAGCATCAAGTAAATGAGTTTTAAATTTAAAATGAATATCTGTGGAACTTCTGGCTTCTTTGAATGGCACCGAAATAAAACTGTTCCCATAAAATGATGCTAAAACCAAAATATCACCCTTAACATTCACAGATAATCAAAAATAAATAATATCTTACCTTGGTCTATGCAGCTACATACTTTTAATAATAAATAAAACGAATACAACACAAATACTTTGCACTCCATTATTTTATGTCATGTTTTACAGGTTTTCATTTGCACATGTCATTAAAAATAACAACATTACACGATCACCTCCTGCGACAGTACACCACCATATCAAATTTTCAACACGCAACTGAAACTGAAAACTGTGATGACCTGAAAGCTGAAAGATTAAACTAACCAAACCGAAGTAAGCTCCACTCTTCTTCTTCTTCAGCATGAGCTTGTTACTAAATAGGGGTCGATCAGATAACGAGCTTTCGTGTGCTTTCGTGCTTTACGCTTTTCGGTGCGATTAGACAAAGACAGGAAATGCAGCTTAATTAATAATTAAAATCTTATAAATAATTGTTATTTCCCGCACGTATACTGAAAGCAAACAATACACAATACATTTTAAGTAAAGTATGGGTATTTATGTATTTCATTGGAAAAATAATTTAAATATATGGATAATATATTTTATTTCATTACTGTGTCAATGACAAGTATCTTTAAATGAAAATAACAACCAAGTTCATTTCTTATTGCTGTTTGATTCCTTACTATAGCCTATAGTGAGTGAAGGAAGTTGTAAGTAGATTTAATCACAAAAACGTCAGTAGTCAAATTTCCAAATTCGTTTCAAAAAGCGTCATTATTATTGCAATAAATTGTACATTGTACACCTCGTGAAATAGCGAGGGAGTAGGAGAGGGGCTGACAAAGTCAAGAATCTTCTTACGATCTTTGCTTAAAATAATGAATTAACCAAAAAAGAAAATCCCAGTTAAGAAGTACCATAAATAATTAAATATATATCAATTAATTTATAACTGTACTTTATGAATTTATTAGTAAGTTTTATTACGTAGGTAGTCCTAACAGAGTTGTTGATATTTTGTTTTGTTGATATTGGTATCACGTCCAATCAGGAATCAGTACCTATTTGTCCGTTAATTTTAGCTTGCGCAAATGTTTTTTTTAACGGTGCAATTTTCCCGACATTTTTCAAATTTTAACGACTATTTTGTATAGTAGTGCAGTGATAATGTGATTGTGTGTGTAGTGTGAACGATTCTTGTGCAGCGAGTTATATTTCAAAATTTTAACCTTTTGATGGGAGGACCTACTTCAGGAATAAGGAATACATATCAAGCCAGGTAAATAAGTAGCATTAGTAAAACATAAATTTTATTAAATACTTATTTGTATGTACATATACAAAAGAATAAAAATAGACAAATAACAAAATTAAGATCTAGATGTTAATAACAAAAGTTAACTAATTTAAATAAAAGCTTATCACATGGCAATGTGTATGGAGTAAATGCCCTTTTTAAGGGTGTACATTTATACACATAAATACAATACTTACAAATAACCTAACTCTAATAATACAATCACAAAAATATATTTGGTGAAAAACAAAGATCATTCATAGAAAATGGAGAGCAAAATAAATAGTGACCAAGTCCTTGAGTCACAACATTCTATGTGATTTAAACAATTACTGGATATCATGAAAACGTAATATAGCCCTTCCGGGTATTTCCGAATGACAAAGTTTTTGTATAACAGTAGGAGTTTCATCAGCCGAAAATTCCGTATGTGGTGGAGGTTTGATATCACCAGAGGCTACATTTTCGACAAGTTGCCTTAGCTGATCAATAGATCCTGGTGCAACAGCTTCAATTTTTTGATTTCTCTCATGTATTAACCTTGAGAATTTTGGTAGTAACCGTTCTGCTACTTCCTCGCTAACTAACACTACGCCACCCTGAAACAAGTAATGCTATACTTAAATACTTTCAAATTTAAAATATTTTTATATAAAAAATATTAAATCGATTGTGCTCGTTATTTGGAATAAAAAATCTGATTTTCTACTATACTTACAGAATTTAGGCATTGCAAAGATCTATGTAGAGATCTCGAAGTAGTGCCGAAGTCGATAACAATATCTACCAAGCCACTGCAGGCATCTTTAGTCCTTTCTATTAGTTGTTTTTCATATAGATCCTCATTCCACTGAACTATGTTGACGCTGTAAAGAAAATTAACAATAAATATATGTCGTCTATTTGACAAAATTAACCATATGCTATATTTCACATGTCAAAGTTTTCAATCTATCATAAGCATGGGCGAAGTTAGGTCATCAAATATGAGCAGAGAGGGCTAAAGTCCCAGGTGTGCTGTGAAAATATTTTTAACACGCTTTTATTAGCTTTGCCTGTATATATGTAACAGAATCTTTCAGCGTAATTTTCACTAATTTCAAGAAGTCTGATCAGCTTGAAAATTTGCACAGGGGTCAAGGACTGATGACAATACAATTATTTTTAAATAACTTTGCCCATGATCATAAGTGCAAACTAAGTAAAATTTATTATAAGTGATAAAACAGGATAAATTGACATTTATTTTAGAATATTTTCATTATTTACGTACTTTTTAAGTTCACCAGCAGCAAGCATAAAACCTTCGTCCTTCAATGTGGCAACTGTAATCTTGACTCTATGCTGATATTCAGGAGTTTTGAAATGGTGCTCAGCAATTCTTACAGCCCAAAGAGCCAATCCACCGGTGCCAACAATAAGAATTCTTACAATATGATCGGCAGCACGTTCCTTCAACAATTCTACAACATGGTCATGAGCAGTTGTAACTGCACTTTTGGCTAATAAAGCACCACTTGGAAGCATAGCAGCAACACCCAAGGACAAGTGATCAGGTATGGTAACAAGATACGACAAATCTGGTACAATAATAAACTCAGCATAGCCATGTGGTATTCCATCATATGGATATAAAACCACGCGTTTTCCAACTGCTATTTCTTCTGATGGAGTAACATCTGATCCCAACTCATCTATTACACCAGCTACTTCATATCCTGGAAATAGAGCGCCATCTCTCATACCATGATGGGCTGGACTATATCCAGAATCTTCCGTGGATTGAACACTGGATACAGAGGATATGCTAGAAGTTGATGGAGACCTGTTTCTCATCCTGTAGCAAGCCCCTGCACAAACTACGCGAATTCTAGCCCCTGTAGCTGGAACATCTGGTACTGGTACTTCAAAACTGAAGACGCAGTCTTTGATGATTGGTCCAGGAGACTCAATGGAAACTTGACGGCACAGCTTATTCATGTTGCTTGGCCTGCAAAAAATGATTAAAGATTAAATGAATATTTAGAAACTGGATACCTCCATTTAAAATTCAAGTGAAATGTAATAGATAAAAAGTTAATCATTTAACAGTTTATTAAGAAATAGCTGCTAACCCAATTTTTTTAAATAATTCATTTTGCAAAGTAGAAACAACAAAAAATACTTATTTATTTCTTGCATTATTCAAATAAATTTAAAATATTACTAAGAACTTTTAATCATAGATGTAAGTAATTATTAATTATGAAGAAATAATGATTACTACCTACATTATAAATACATACATTGGAAATAAATAGAGTATAACCACAGAATCTGTGGTATAACTGTAATACATTATAATATATTATTGTTTTATATTTTCAAGCCATTAAATTAATTAACAAAAGTTATGTGTTCCATGATATTTCTAATATTAATTACTTATTTGTAAATAATATCAATGAGGCATTTAATTAATGGTTGTCTTAACGCCAATCGATAACCTATTCGGGTCATTGATATCAAATAAAAATAAATTTGCTTGGGGTCTAGTTATATCATATTATTAGATAGTTCTGCTACAACAAAATTACTAAACAAAAAACAAGATATAGGTATTTTAGTAAATCTAAGTTTTACAAAGCTGTAGAAAATGCTATATTACATTTAAAAAGTTGTACCTATTTTATATAAAAAAATAATTCAGAAAAATTACCGATATAAGAGCAAAAATATTTTAGATAAGAATTCTATGAAGAAATTAATTTTTTTGAATTTTACAAACAATTAGAAAGTGAAGTGAAAATTCTTACCGATTATTAAACCTCTCAAGAACAGATTCAGTCAACATAATTGCAGTAATAGTTTGCAAAAATATTTTTCAAGAGAACTTCTCACTTTGCGAAGCACAAAAACACTGCCTCCTTGCCCGAAGCGCTCGCTTATTTACTGGAACGCTTGTTTACATGGTATCAGGATGGTTGTGGAAACACGTGGCGGATTCGTGATCACTACTGTAAAGTGGAAATCAAGGCACAACGGCACGTCCTTTGGACATAAAAAAGCTCACTTGAGTGCTAAAGCCACGAAATTAAAGCAGATCTCACAGGTAGATTGGTCGTTAGTTGGTTTAGGATTTGGCTGAGGCGAGCTCATTTTGTTGCTACACAGAAAAAGAGAACAAAGAACGAGGACACGAAGCGCAGCTGGAGAAATTTTTATGCCACAAATCATTACCTGTGCACGTGATACTCAAAGGATACTGTTGCGGTCATTGAGCTGCTCTGGTGCTTTCGATTTGGTCTCGGTATTGTTCTCAGACTTCTCACAAATTAATTTCATCGTTGTATTCTTTTAATATGCTCTCTTATTTAAGGAATATTTCTCTTCAATGTTAGAAAAATGCTTATTATTTGCTGTAATTCATTTTTGTGTAAATATAGTTAAAACGTTGTGTACACTTATATGAATCAAATATCAAAATTAAACAGAATATATCGTCATCAATCAAGAATTTAGTTACATATAGTACTTTTTTCTAATAATTAACTCCCAATAGGCAAGTAAATGCCTATTTATGACATAAAACAAAACTAATTAATGAACAATGTATACTTATTGTATGTGTATCTTTTAATCCGTTGTTACACTAAGTATTAATTACCTAATACAGATTTATCATCATCAAGTTGCATATAATATGTTCTGATTGATGTTTGACGAATCTAAAAAGTATTTAATACACAGTAAGTAAACAATATATATCTGTATAATAGGTACTTTCTAATTAAAAAATTTGTATACAGTTTCATGCAGCAGTTTCTGCTGTTTTAGAAATTTAAACATTTTTAAATAACATCCATAAATTTTCAACATACATTATTTGCCTACCTTGCATCAAATTTCAATAAGGAGGTAAAAAGTACAGTTCAATCCAACTGTCAGAAAATATTTTATATTTTATTATTAACCCTTGCTACTGTTTTAAATATACAACATACCTATCTGTCATATCATCTAATCCTTTAAATCTATAATCTGGTGGATGGATTAACTGTAGTTGTTTCTTAAAATCTTGAACGAAGCAAGTAAAAATTTATTGTAGGTACAATAATTTTATTATAAGTACTTAATTTTCTTTCTATGAATAACCAGAAATACCAAATAAATACATTAAATTAGCATACATTTCCGTGTTTACGTTTTTTCATTTAATTTTTTTTTGCAATTCACAATAAATTAATTACGTGAAATATTCCAGTTTACTTAAAATAATATAAATAAAAGTCGATCTAATATTGTTAATGGAAATATACTTGTACAAACAGACTAACATCAACAGCATTTAAAACAGTAAACATAAGTAGTAAATAGGTACGAGTATTTGCATCCAGTTTTACTTATGCTACGTAATGCGAACATGACCCCCTGCATGGCACAGTTGCAAGAAAATAAAGAAGCGATTACGAACATGACGCAGAACGGAATGGAGTAGTTTGTTTACTTCCCATCATTCCACTTATAGTGTTTAAATTTTCCTAGTAATTTGATTGTACACATCTACACTCAAGAGGGTACAACGTCTTTTCTTTGTATTAAATGTTTTACAACTACTCAAATAAAGAATAGTATCGTGAATAATTCAGTACCACGTTTTGTATGCTTGCACATAAAGGCATCATAAATTCTAAATTTAACTCGTATTGAAATTGCTATTGAACCACTGTCGCTATTCCCAACAAAGAGATATAGGCTAATGTATAAAAATAGTAATTTTTATTATTTTTCATTTGAATACTTCAATAGGTAGGTACTATATTTTAACTATGAATAAAATGGTAGGCACCTCTGATAATTGGTTGAGTGTATGGCTATTAGTAACTGCAATTATTCTCGTTATTAAACTGTTTACATAATATAGCAACGCACGCTTAAGGGTGAGGAAAATTTACGTGTAGACTGACGTTGTGTAACTGATCACTCAGTAAACACGTGAGAATCCCGTGTTGTGTTAAAAAACCCTATTGAAGTGAATGACTATGATACTCGACGGACCTCGAAAGAAAGTCTGTTGTAGCCAGTTATTTTAAGCTACAAACAGCAATTATTTCCACTTCAACACAATATACTTTGGCTTACGTTAAATTAAACGTATAATCTAGTTAGACACTGCAAAGTTGTGTAACCGTGTGTAAATTAAGAATTATAATCATTAAAATATATATTTAAATATTTTTATTGTCATTTCAAAGATTAACTGTACTTTGGCTGCAATACTTAAATTGATCCAATTCTTTTCAGATTTGTCAATATTATAAATGTTTTGCATATATCGACTGGTGTATATAATATTAATCAGGCATTATCAAGCTATCGGTACAGTGCTGTTAATATGCCAATTAAGATTCTTTGAACAAACAAGAATACACGCGTGTTCTTAGTAGATTAAGTGTCACTTGAAATATTTTTCTTAATTCAATGGATTTTTTTTAATAGTAAAAATATCTCATCAAAGATAAACAATTCTCTTTAGATATAATTAATGGATTAACTAGCTACAAGTACCTATATCTGTAGCAAAACACTTCTGTGACATAAAATACATTTCGAATAAAATAGGCCACTACAAACATCTAAAATTAGAACTAGTTTATTTTATAAGCAATATTTGTCTTGACTTCAGCAACCTAATTTCTTATTTATTATTTATAGTAATGCTTTGTTGATTTGTGGTATGACGTTAGATAGTAGATACCACAAAAAATGATAAAAGATTTGTTGTCCGTACTCCGTAATCGTTGAACACCTAAAGTGTTTCATATTTATTGACAAAAGCTTAATCTTAGTACATAATGTAACAGATAAAAATAAATATTGTAGCTACGGCTCCACGTTGTCTGTGTACGTATTAGTTTAAAATGACATACAAACATCACTTTTATTGAAATAAACATATCCAAATGTATTGGTTTATTTTTATTTGCGAACATATTATGATCGTTATGTGATCAAAACAAGCTACCTATACACGTGTTGCGTGTGTATACGCTGTTAAAAGATAAGCGGGGTGAAATGCGTTCATGTAACGCTTAAAAACCAAATCAACTAAATTGTAGAATATTTTCTATGTAATTTTAATTTTTTTCAATTTTACACCGCTATCTTTATTCTGTAACAGATAGTTTTCTTTTCATTCTCCCTTTAGCTAGTTGCCTTCCTCATTTTATTTATAATTTTGGTAAAAAAAAACAGACTACCTACCTGCCCTCTCTCTCTTTAAAGCTCCGTTAAAAATTTATGTAAGGCGGTGCTTTTGGTTTTTAGACCAGACCACAGTCGTTTATCTAAATCAGCATGTTGATTGATTTTATAAGAACAAATGTCTAAAATCTTATAATGTATTAATTGGTTGCCATTGATACTTCAAATAGCTAATTCGTATACGTACATATACTAGTACTAACATTCGTAATATAATATGACCAAATTTATCTTTAGTTTCAAAATAGGTAACACTAAAATAACCTAAGATGAAACAATTAATTGTTTAAACAGTACACGAGCTTTCCACTTTACACTATCTACAAGGTAAAAAATATTTACAATTCGATTTTACGTTGTTGATTTAAATTATATATCTTGTTTTCAGGTTTCTAGTCTAATACGCAAAATACTGTAAATAATATTGTTTGATTGAAGTTTCTCTCATTGAAATTCAGTTCTCATCGATATAAAAAAAAGTAAACAAACAATTGTTTACTCTCATTCCAACTAGTAAATTTAATTTAATTTGAATAATGAATACTGCTGTTTTGAATAAAATGGGATTCAATGAGATGGACTTTGCTCCTTCCATAGAATTGTGAAAACACTTTTTTTTTTCCACGTTTTATTTACTGACCTTGTGGAACACGAGAAGCTAACAATTCAAGACTAAATGATTTATTTTTCAATTTTAGTTGAAACTATACTATAAAATTTGAGTTTCAGCATGTTTTTGAAACAGAATAACGACAAATAACTAATTACAAGGCAAATACTGAAAATATCAATTATCTGTATTATCTTTACATATATTCTTTTAAATGTTTCTTAGAAGCTGTGCTTCCATTCTTCTGAATCAAGATGTGCTTCTCAAACACAAAGATAAAAACAATTACACCTCACGCGTTTTTTCACATTTATTTTACTTTTCATTCTCCTGTCAAGGATAGTATTGAAGGTTACAACAAATTGAGTGTTATTATATAATTCCGATATCTGTGGGCTGTTTGTAAAATTTCAAACCGTCAGAGCTTTCACATTTTTATTTATTAGTAATAAACTCGGTAATATAATATAATATAATTAAGCTACAAAGCAAATACACAATAATTACAACGTCGTTTAGCACACTAACATAAAAAATGAGTTAATGGTACGACGTTATTATACATCTTTAGAATTTTGAATAGAAAATGAAATCAGATTCTGAAAGTGACAGGATGACCTTTGTTATAAATATTTATTATAAAATCTTATTTAACAGCACTGACAGTATCTATTTTATTATATAATAGTTAATAATTTAATAATAAATGTAAGTCAACCTGAATTTAGTGTTCATACTAACGACCCCTTGTTGAAATTAACAGAATGTTTTATTTACGGTTCAGTCAGTATTAGCTCATAAATATAAAATTTAATTGAATTAATTATCTGTAACAACAATATGATTCAGAATAAACACGTGTGTTTTGCTGTTTTGAATTTTCATGAGGCTGCCAGTCAAAGTTCTGCCGGAAATTTTGTTCAATAATTCAAACATTAGGGTACCTACACTAAATTAAGAAGCCTAAATCGACGCCAAGGACGATGGAGTTGCAGATGATAATTTGATCGTTCGTTGGCACTGTAATTTTAGATGGAATGAAAGCTGGCCTTAAAATATTCGCTGGGAAAACGTCCTCAAAACGAAAATTTTAAATATATATGGATGGCAAAATAATATTCCAGAAAATAAAAACTGTTGTTAAGTATATTTCTTTCAATTCAGAACATTGAGTATTTTTGAAATTCTTATTGATATAGCGTTTTATATGAGACCTAAAATAGTTTGATGACAAAGTTTTGTATGTTGGTCACGTCTTCAAAAAGTGAGATACTGAAATCGGGCATCAATTCAAGGTGAATTTTCTTATCAGAATTTTAAATATTTATTATATGACACAGTGTACCTAGTACTCATAACAACGTTCACGCAGATAAAATATTGATTATGTGATTCCAAGATTAAGTTAGTCCAAACCTTGATACAAATTAATAAAATATTTCTCTTCATTAATTTAATTCGTATTTTCAGTGAAATGTTAAACAAGTATTTTGAATTTTTAATTTTTATTACATTTTAAAAACAAATAAATATGCCTTATCGTTTTTTATACTTTCATCACTCTTTGCGGTTCCTTCCCGTTTCATATTATTTTCTAACTAAATCAGTAGGAGACATATTTATTTTACCACACAGAAAAGATTATTTAAAACCACTTATAGCCTTGGGAACTCGTGTAGTTTATATTAAGCATATTTATAATGTATATTCATTAAAAAACGGTGTTGAGATATATATGTGTAATGGTTACTTTGTTCATAATAGTAAACCTGGTATTCCTGGTCTACAATAAATTTACCTTTGTTTAGACATTGGACTGTTTACCAGACACTGACTCCTAAATCTGCATACCAAAACCTGAACAAGGTAATAATTATAATGAATTGATGTTATTCCCTAATCCAAAAGATTACTGAATAACAAATCACAGTCCTTGACTGTTATTTGCTAAGCACGTATAGCGTGCATTTTCATAGGTATCTTTGCAGTGGCTCCAAAGGCAATTTTTTATACTCTTCCTATATGCGCAGGTTTAAAGTGAAATCCTAATGTTATTAATTCTTCTATAGTTCTATATATAGTTAGTGACCAAATCGTATCCTAACGAAATAACGGTGTGTTGATAATTTAGCCGTATTCATAACATCATGCTAAAGTAACTATAATTGATGAACGTCTAACTAATGTCTAGAAATTGACCTAAAATTAACCCCAGTTTCGGTAGTAAAACGAATTAATTTATTAAAAGGACTTTAAAAATTCCATAAGGAAAAACTCACTTATTTTTTTATTACTCTAAAAATTATATAATATAAAAATTAGGTATGTGCATTGCATTTAATTAATTTTTAAATATAATTATGTCACTATCACACCGGTGGGGTTATCGATATACCCTGTGTTCCTATGGCAATTTTTACCGTAAATATTTTTGCACGGTATTTGAATATGGCAAATAAAACATATTTACTTAATTTAACTACTAAAGTAGAAGAAAAGAAGCACTATTTACCTAAGCATACTTTTTAATTACTATATATCTCGGAATAATAAACATTT
Organism: Monochamus saltuarius; assembly: GCA_025584915.1. Classification (NCBI taxonomy): domain Eukaryota; kingdom Metazoa; phylum Arthropoda; class Insecta; order Coleoptera; family Cerambycidae; genus Monochamus; species Monochamus saltuarius. The sequence goes on along the minus strand of CM046730.1, from coordinate 18,037,459 downwards.
TCTCCGTAAATTTATAGTAAGGTGCTTAACAAAAGATCGTGTGCTAAAAGAGTAGTGCAAACAGAAAATATAATGATCAGCATGCTGAAGCTAAATGAAAGAAAGAAAAAATAAAACAAGGTGCAGTACACAAATATTAAATTTTATTTAAATTGCGATAGACATCTATTTATTATACGTACAGCCGATGTGTCCATATAATAATAAAAAGGCTACACCCCAATGTTCATTCACCACACTGTTGTTGACATCGAAGGACTGTTCAAAGTCGACTGCGCGAGCATCTACCCTTCTTGCGTCATGCGCCCTAAAATCATTAGATAGTCTATTGGGTATGATGGGTTTTGGGTTTGGGTATATATGACGTTCAGTTTCACTGGCGACGGATTTTCACGCTAGCAAAGCTTGAACTACTGCCATCTGTTAGCAGTTCATCAAAATAACGTAGTATCTGTGATAAGAAACATCTTCGTTCAACTTTTGTTGACCACTTCAGTTATTTTACATATTTGCACTTGACTAAACATAATTAAATTGGCAAGAGAAAGTAGCAATTTTCACATCGCCATTATACTTTATACAGGGTGTTTCAGGAGATGTATTGTAGCAAAAAAGTTTCCTATGAACTTAGGTCTGAAAACGCTTCATTTGGGATATACAGGATGTTAAATTATTAAAGAAAATGTAATTATTTTTTTTTAAATTTGACATCCTGTATATCCTAAACGAAACGTTTCCGGACCTAAGTTCATAGGAAACTTTTTGCTTAAAATTAACGTGGAATATAATATACTGAAGTATGTACATCTCCTCCTGAAACACTCTGTGTATACCTACGAGTATTATGTCGATATTTATTCATAATTTGTATATTTTTTGTAAAATCTAGCCGGCAAGCTTGTTTCGTCTTTTCCATCTCCATTTGGGGAAAATGCTTTACATATTTTAAGTACAGAAATAAATTGTCTAAAATTGTAATGTTTATTTACAAATAATAAACAGTAACTATACGCAATACAAAAATATTTATATATTGATAAATAATACTACATACTTATTATATAGCAATTTTAGGTATATGTATTTATAATTGGACGTATATGTACGATACATTAATCCTGTATCCTTATATTTTTACATCTCTGAACTACTGTTTGACAGTAGGCACACATTTTTTTACTATTGATATATCTATATTATTTTATTAATACTACAATACATATAATATAGCAATTTGAATTTATTTATACCATTGGTAAGTATACTAATTAAAGTACTATATATTTTAATTTAGTCTGTGCAGATTTTTTTACAGAAAATAGATTTATTTTGCTAAGCAATATTTGTTTATAAATGCTTTGCATATGTTGTTTAATATTTTATACTCTATATGTTTTAAAACATATAGTGTGGAGCATATGCTAAAAATCTTTTGCATGTCTATATTACAATGTAGTACCTATATCTAGCGATCGCCAGTTATTTGTTTAAAACTACCAAAGGGCGGTCTTTTTCCAATCGAAGGTTTGTCCCTGAGCTTAGGTTTTAGTGGCACTGTTGGAACTTTTTTTATTACTGGAGGGTTGAGTGCAATACCCCCTTTAACTATTTTTGAATCAGACGTTTTTTCACAACTGTCAGTGCTTGCTTTGTCGACGTCATTTTTTGGCTCTACATCGGGACTCATATTGGGTGGAGTATTTGGTACTCTATTACATTCTTGAAAGAACATATTAACATTTTTGTCGTTAAGCCGAGGTATCGTTTCTAAGTCGGCACTGACACGTTCCTTCATGGTCGATGCTTGATATTTTTCAATTTTATTTTTTACGCCGAATGTAGAAGCTTCATTCTTGGCCTCTGTCGTGTCATCAGGTTTTTTATTTTCTGCTGGAAACGGAGTGGACATTTTAGTAATTTTCTGTTTTACATGGACGAATGCTTCGTATGTAGCGTCTTCATCTTCGTCTGAACTTGGCTCAGGTGCTTTTGGCAGTTCTTTTATGTCGTCATAAGAAGCCAGTGATTCTACAGAACTGTGGGAGTTGTTCGAGGATTCTATTAATGGTGGTGAAACTGGAACCAGCTCTCCTTTCTGTGGTCTCCTTGTTGGCAAAGGTGGTCCAATATCAGCATCATATTTCTTATTTGGAGATCTTATATTGTTATTTTGAGAAGGCTTCATACTATATTAAAAAAAAAACCAAAAAATTAGTACATTAAAAAACTATTTAAACGTCTTATATTTTGCGCTTACATGTCGTCTAGTTCAAGGTAAATATCGTCTTCTTCCTCTTCATCCAATTCTTCATTGGGATTTTCTGGGGCGGATTTGACAATATCGTAATGTTCTCCAACATCATCGTCGGGGGAAAGATCATTTTTCTCTAAATCTAGTTCTTTGCTGTGTATTACGGCTTTATCATGACATCTGTTGATATTAACTGCCCATTGTAACATGTCTTTATTAGTTAATGCCATGAACTAGAAAATAATGTCTCTATACTTAATATTATTAGGTGCATTTTAATTTAATCCGAGATCTAAACGTTGTGTTATTATTAATAATAGTTGTGTTAATATTTTATTTAGTTAAAACAAATAATATATCTTTGAGTGTATCGTTATATTAACTTACATAATATACTTTTCGGTCTAATGTATTCATCAGTTCAAAGTTAGTACTTTTGGATCCATCCGATTCTTTAGCTTCATAGTATTTCAAATTAAATGTACAAATTGGTTTTAAATCTTTTTCTGTGTAGTATATCAGTAACCATTTGTTATGTATAGTTCCGTATACGCGTTTCATTTTTTCAAAACCCAGTAAAAATTTTCTTCTCATATACATGAAACCATATTTAAAAATCTGGGATGCTTCTCTAGCAGGAAGATCTAAAATATTAAAATTTATAGCTGCTTGTTTATTTTTTATCTCAAAAATATTTTGATATAAGTACATGCTTTTGTAATAATAATGACACTTGCTCTGAGTAGAAATTTCATTAAATCTGTATTGGCGAGTGAAACAACTAAGTACAGTTGAAAGTAGATTTCATTATAAATACGTCAGCAGTTCAAAAGAAATTGCAAAATTCATTTTAAAGAGTGTCATTATTATTTACGTGTCCGTATTCAAATGCGAATTTGTGTTTTGTTATTGATTTCATTAAGCCAAGTATATCTTTTTTTAGTAATTTGTCAGTAAATTTAGCTTGATTAATTTTTATTGTAGATATTTAGTTAGCCCAACTTTATCAATGAAATTTTTCCGTAGCATCTAATAAATATTTGATTCAATGAACATAGTAACATACATATGACTTCATTAACAGGAATTAGAGGAAAATTAATTAACTTAAATACCTTTACAGTACAGTAAAAAATACTTTGAACAGTATAAGTAAAGGAAATAATTTATTTCAGAATACCATAGACCGACTATAATACTTACCGTCGTAAGGACAAGGTGATGGTTCTTGGACGGTAACTTCCATGTTCAAATTACTATCATCTACAGAAGAATAAATATCATGTTTTTCTTCATTTTCTTCAAATACTAAAACTATTTATATATTCATAAGTGTTTAGCTATTCAGCAGTAAATATATAACAATAAAATATGTTAGTATAAACATAAAACATACTTAGGTTTTATTTTTTAGATCACTCAAAATTCACATGCAGTGTTAAAAAGTTATTACGTTAGCTAAACACTTTAGAATCTCTTATAATAACCTTTTTTTGCATCCATATCCACGTACTCCTCACATACCGGATTCTTCTGAATTTTAGAAATTTCTTGTAGTTGGACTTTTGATCTCGTGATGAGAGACTCCACCAGTTTCTTATCTCTATGAGTCAAAGAGCCTAATTTGTCGCTGTTTAAAAACTGGCAAATATCTGCAAAATATGAATCATGTACCCTATCTTCAATTGTATACATAATAACGATAATTGTATTATTTATTTGACTGTATTTAATATTTCAAAAATTTGGCATGTATTTTAAATGTCTATTAAATTAAATTAAGTGTATATGTTTGTGCGTACTTAGATACTATTTTTTCCACACTTATTAAATGATTAATTACTATTTATTAATGCAACTTTTCTTTTAGGAAAACAAATAAATTATTTATATCTATTAGTATTTTAAATATTCAGTTATAATAACAAAAGCCTGAATTGTTTACATATTCCTGAAATATTTGATAGCTTATCATTGGTCAGCTATTTATCTAATTTGTTCACCATTAACACTATTTTAACACTTCAACTAAGTAACTAAAAAATATATCCTACCCTGCAACAGCACTGTGAGATTATTATACATTTTTTGGTAATCGGTTTCCATCTTGACGGTCACTATAATAATTACAACAGTTTGACTTAATTGACTTCTATTAAACACTGCACTGCGTTAGTCACAAACTTCACCCGAACATTTTTGGATATTGTAAGTCTTAGGGGATTTAAATTTGAGGTGAGCCCCTTTAAATTTTAAAATAGCCACTTACTCCCGCAAAGCCCTTATTTCATTCAAATTCGGGAACTACTCGTGGAAGCGGGTGATATCGGAGACGACGGACTAGCGATCCATTTCCGTCTCCCTTTTGCTCCACGCCTCGTTTATATTGTTTAGCAAATGTGATAACATATATGTTATTTCCGAAACCCAAACAAAAGTATGCAAATTATGATTTTGCGAATATTTGTTTATATTTAATATATAAAATTATTTTCATGCGGAAAAGTTGTAGAATGAGTAAACTACCCCCCGAATTGAATCCTTTGTGACGGATGTCAGTACGTTGATATTTTGGAACGTATTTTTTTAAATACATTTATAAAATTTGACTGTTAATAAATACGCGTTTTATAAAAAAATTACCAGTTTGACTTTCGTGTACATTTTATAGTGTCAAAATAAATGTATGTTGTACCTATTCAAATATCTCTAGAAATTATATACCTGCATATATATTATATTTTTTGCAGTTACATTCCCAAATGTATAAGTTGCGGCAAAAATTTAGACGACTTACGTCACGGCTGACATTACGCAATTGTTTTTATTGTTAACATAATAATTAAAAACAATATATTTTGTGATTTAGTGCAAACATTTAGTGTTGTATATAGTTTTATTATTCTGCTCATATGCAGTTCCTTAAATATTTTTATGAAAATATAATGAATTATTAATGTGTTCGTATGACGTAAATCTTCTGAATTCTTGCCACAACTATATGTATATCGTGCTGGGCATAAAATCGGTGTGTAGCTGCCTTTCAGTGGCGTAGCTAGGCGTGGGCGAAGCGGCCCCTCGCCCACGGCCTCGCACTTAAAGGGGCCTCGCGCGAGGCCTCCTTGGGGATGATTTAAAACCGACCGCCATGAACTCTAAATAGTACGAATAACACCCTAAAAGACCTTACTAAGAATAGCTTTACCGAGGCTTTACCAGACGTACTATAGTTAATTTTTACACCCTGCTGGGTGTCTATTATCGACATATTTTTCAGTACTGAAGAGGTTACAAAAAATATTTATTTTTAGTATTTAAACACCTCATAATTATGAAATTTTCAGATCATCCAGACTTCACTACTTTAACTTTACTAGTTTCACTTTCTAGTGAAATTAGTTTAACTAGTTAACTTTCTGATTTTTCACCATTCTTTTCTTGAAAATATACAGGGTGACAGGGAAAAAATTACAATGCATAGTATCACGCGATACAGGACCAAAAAATTATAAAAAAAACTTATATACAGTAATGTCCAATCGTCTTTTGTTTTCAAGATACAGCATTTAATTTTTTTTTTGTAAAATATATATATTTTTTTAATTTATCCCGATTGTACGAAAATACTTGAACCAAAATTGATGCACACTGTGACTTTGCATGTAGTTATTATGTGTCACAATATGCAGTTCATTCAGCATCCAATGGCGGAAGAAAAGGGCCTCGCTGATGCGACTTTGCCCTCGTCTAAATTAGTCCACGCCACGCCACTGCTGCCTTTAATTAAAACTAAATTTTATGACGCTAAATATATTTGAATTTAGGTTGTTATAAAAAAAAATTAGAATCGATAATTATGAATTAACTAAAATGAAATACATTAAAAATAATAGATTTTCAGTAACGGTACTATATGTACATGTAAGGTACAGATTTTCAGGCATTTTGTCATATAATTTCGATATAGAACATTAAAAATTCAAAAATTTTTATATTTTCTAGCTGGCGCCATGCATATTACCATTGTTTATATAAAGTTTCCTATATAAACAATGAAATTACACAATACACATGGAACAAAAATAATGTGGTTATTGCTGTTTTCGAATGAGTGTTCTTAGTGCTCTTCTATGTTCATAGACATAGATAAAGATACAATACTCATAGAGCTGAAAAGGTAGCATAAAAGAGTTGTGATGCCGAAAACGAAGAAAAGTATAATTAACCTTCCCTAGATTAATTTATCTAGGATCCCTAGTATCTAGTTACGTTGTTAGGTAGTTATTTATTTTATTTAGGAAATACAGTGCCCCGACCACCGATAGAAAATCTAATAATTATAGGGTAGGAAACTCGGGAAAGAGACGCAATACAGAACATATTAATAGGATTAAGAATTTACAGATCACAGTTACAGATATATGTGTTTGTCCTCACTCATTTTTCGATCAAGTAAATGTTCCAAACAATGCCAAACATTCGCGATTCCATGCACGGTACAAACTTGACGCATGCACCTATTTTCAGTGCATGTCAGAGAGAAAATAATACTATTGGGTTTGTACTTTGTTCCAACCATAATATACCTTATGCTATGGTTCCAACACAGCAAGAATCGATTCCGAACCGTCCAGAATTAGTCAGTAAGTTCAGTTGTTAATGTACTCTCGGCGAATGCGACGTAAGACGGGGTTGGTCAAACATTTCTCACGGTTCTGAACCAGTTCTCGACGGTTGTTGGAACAGACCTATTATATTCTCTCTGGTGCATGTAATCTCGTGACGGTATCGTACCCGTACAAAAGTATTTATTTGGAAAAATAAATGTGTTATTATGCTGAGCTTTTTAATAATTTTTGTATTCATCAGTTTATCGCCTTCAAGAGCGCAAATTCAGTTGTTTACGAATTGATTTTTAACGAACAAGACATTATTCACGAATCAAGAATACACGTATAGTCTCTGTTCTGTAGTTACAGTAACGTACAACCTATTGCGATAATAATGGCTCTTTAAAACAAATTTGGCCATTAACTTTGAACTACTGACGTATTCGTGACTTTGACATTCATTGTTCCTCAAATAGATCTAATGAAATTTCTACTCATAACTTAAAATAGTTCAGTGCCATTATTACTTATTAAAACAATTTTTTGTGGAATATAATTTATCTTTACCCTCTTCGTCACTATCAGAATGCCCATCCAACGGGTTTAATTTCTTTGAGCAGCAAGGTGTTTAGGGATTGGGTAATGACGTAAGAAAAAGACAGTGGTAAACTTTTAATATTTATTATCCATCATACAAAAAAGAAAACAATATTAAATGAATCATACATTTTCACAATATTTTCATATCACATATCAGTCAATACATTCATACAAACATACATAAAATTAATATTCTATTAACTCATTTAAGTATATATTTTTAAGAGAAACTTTTATAAATAATAATCGTTTATCTTACCCTAATACGGTCCAAGATCATAAATTTTCATTAAAAAAAATGATACTAAACAATTCTGATGGAAAAGGTACAGTGTTAAGAACATAATCTTGTGTTTAGTTACACTGGAAACTTTAGAGAGACTCCTTGCACTTAAGTGTTGCATGTACACATAGAGGTGAAAAAATGACAGGCAGGGACAGATTAAAGTCGCTTAAAATCTACTGTAAAAATTTATATAAAACTACAGTTTGTGATGTCCAGTAGCGGCTTTTAACTGGCCTAACCCCAGCCAACCTTAATCTGCCCCATAGAGGAATGTAGACACATGCAAGTAGTACACGACAACACAGAACGCTGTGAAACATCCAACCTTATATAGAGTTTCAGGTAACAGAGATTTATCAAACAAACTGCACATGTACAAGAAGAATTAACAGGTGATTAGTTAATTTAGATTAATTTTATAAATCAAATTTTATATTTTAATGATAGTTACATCTCTAAATATTGTAAGAAATAAAAATAAATATAATTTTTGAAAAATTGCCAAAAATAAATAGGATTATTAATTCGTTATATTTGCGCAATTTGTTTTATCCATTACCTGATAGTCTATGCCTAGGCTGGTGGACATTGAATGATGGAGGTCTTGTGTCTGACACTTTTTGAGGCTGGTTCTGTGATGTGCTAGTAGTGGTTGGGAGTTGAAGGACCGTAACGACTGCAATTGTCCAATGGTGTCCGGGTCAGGTCGGGTTGCTCTATCTCAGCTCAGCCTCACAGGAATATCTGCAAACAGAACAGAACACTCATGACTAGTGAAGTCGGTTGGCGCAGGGAAGAGCTGAGTATTGAGCACACCACCGCCCGTGTTAGTACAGGTTAGGAAGAGGAAGAGGCGTCCACCAGCCCAAGAGGCGAGGGAGGGGAGTTATTGCATAAAATACTCAGGGTGGTCCGAGTCTTTCTCAAACCTCTTGGCCTCCTCTTGCATGCTCTCTTTTATTTTCAAAATAGCAGCTGATTCCGTTTGGTCCTGCAAGGAAAGCGACCTTTAGTGGGTAAGTGTCAGTCTACAAGCGCAGGGGTCCCACCAGGAATTAACTACGTTTAGGAAAGGTATTAGGATCAGTTTCTAATTTATTAGAATGGACCAATAGTCCACGAAAGATATTTTCACTACTGAATTAATGTTGTAGCTAAAGCCAAGTAGCATTTAATAAAAACACCTACTATACGAATCTACTGCTTCTGTTAAGGTCGCTTCACTGTCCCTATTCACAGTTGAAGATCGAGTGTTACTTTTAATGTAGAAGTTAACAACCTTACTCTATGTATACAAAAATTGACATTTTTATATGTTTTTTCGCTTACTAGAACTGTCTTAATTTTTATCAGGAACAAAAAGAAAATTATTAACTTTTCAGAAACTCGATCTTCCACCATTAATTATACTTAGTAACTGTTAAAGCAAATATCTAACTCTAACAGAACTGAATTCTTACCCACATACAATTCGAGAGAATTACCAAGTATTAAAATGACATATGACTAACTGGGTAACTCGGGAAAAAAAGGCAAATTTACGTGTTTTAGTGGGACCCCTGAAAGCGAAAGCACCGGCCACCGCAACTACTCACGTTTTCGCCTCCTCCAAATCCAATGTTATAGTCCCCCATGCCACTTCCGCTATCCTCTCTTGGCGTACCTGGTCCTCCATTGGCAGGGGAGTTTTTCATACCGTCCATCCCGTCTCCATTTAACACCGGTCCCATTGAGTTAGGCCCCATGGGACCCATGGGGCCCGATCCATCCGGCCCACCTCCCATTTGGAAATCCCCCGGCATGTTTCCACCCACTGCGGGCTTCATCAGCGTGTACATGTTCTCTCCACCAGAATTACTCGAGTCTTGTGGGCTAGGCATGATGGGGGTACCAGGGCCAGCGGGACCCGCAGATCCCGGAGGTCCCCCATAGTTGCCTGGCGATGATGATGAATAGTTCATCGGCTAGAAAATATGCATTTATTATTTCTAAACTATATTGCTTACTTTTTGTAGATAGTATTAGCATAGTAAAAAGGTGTTCTAATAAGTTTGACCACTCCTTTAATATTGTTGTATTGTATTTTATAATAAATTCAATAAAAATTTTAATTTACCATTTTGATATCTTATTCCCCTATCAGAGAATTTAAGGATATAAGTTCTGACTTGTACGTAAGGAGATCAATTTATATACAAACTTTGAGAGGTGTTCAAACCTCATATCTGAAATTTCTTTTAAATATGTTGGGCATCTAGTATAATGCATAAGAAACTGCCGGCCACCAACATATTGGAATCTGGATGATGGTATTAGTTCCACTTACCGTTGATGTGTTAGGTTGCCACTGCGGTCGTCCACCAGGACCCGTCATTGTCATCGGGGGCATAGGCCCCCCTGGACCTAAACTACTATTAGGCGGTGGCCCCCTTAATCCCGGGCCATAGGTACCTGGTCCTAAAGGTGCCATGGAAGGCCCCCTTGGTGGGTTCATTCTATTCATAGCTGCTGGTGGACCTAAGGGGAAATTTGTTTTTTTATTATTTTTGAAAGAGGTGTCTTTTGAGGTATGTACAGCACCAACGACACCGCATGCCAGCACCAATAAGATATACCATGCTACCAAAAAATATGCATACGTTTTTATTATTTATTTTTCAGAAAATTTATATGCAGAAAGTGTGCTATCGTTATTTTATATGGTTGTGTATTTGTTATGCTCAAAACCTTTTAAAAAAAATGTATATTTAATTGCTGTGCCCAAATTGGTCAATAATTCATGGTATTTGACATATCATCATTCCTATATTATTAAATTGTAATTAATTACGAAAAATTTTAACTAAAATATTGTTTGAAATATAGACATGCAATTCAGTAACAAAAAAGTATATAAGTGTCCATATATATATATTTCATTACATGCATAATACCTAGTTTTTTTTTTACTTGTAAGTCCTGGAAAACTACCATCAATGTGAAATAAATTAAACTTTAATTCCAATCTTGAAAATTATAAACTATTTTTTTTTGCCTGGTTTAAATAATAACTGAAAATGTAAATTTCCTAAAAAATAATAACTAAAAACGGTTCTGCATAATTTTTCTGCATGGCTCATATGATATAAAAGCAAAGCAAGCAGAAGAAGTGTATGCATATGGATGTGTGATGGTGAAGGAGCGCATTTGCCTACCTTGCCAACCTACAAATTCTCCGCCTTCACCTGGAGACAGAAATAGATGCATTACATGAGGCATACACTGCTCAAAATTAAATAGGGAAACAGCTTCAATTTTTATAGTTCTATTGAAACCCGTAGAATAATAAAACACTTTTTCATTTAATTTAGTAATCGCCAGATTTGTACGAATATACAGACATTTTGAAAATTTTCAGTCGAAGGCCACATATCATGCTATTCTATTCAAAATAGTATGCTAAATGCACTTATATCGTTTTTAAAAACAAACAATTTATACTCATTATTTATGTTTTATTTCACAGGATTGTCTCTAAAAGAATGTCGACATATAAAAATCCTTAGCTAAAAATATGAAGCATAAATTATTTGTTAGTTATTGTGTACTCAATATTTGGAAACTTAAAAGTGATTCATTATCGTACCGATTACAATTAATAGCGTGTAAGCAGCATCCCTATTTAGTTTCGTGTAGTATATTATGAAACCGCTTCATGCTTGTGCAATTCTCTCTTTTGTTATAATCAATATTAAAGTAACTTTATTAATAATTAATCGCTATCGTCGCACCTTACAGCCAAAAAGCGAGTCCATATCATTTTGGAAACTTTTAAGAAAAATTCTGCATAGTAAAAAACAATTTATTTTGTGCAGTTCATTTTCATTAGTTTAATATAATATACAATCCCAAAAAATTATTTCGTTAACACTGATATTTATAGTCTAGTTGTTCCATTAGTATTTAATTTAAAAGAATAGCAGTTAAATCTGCTCTATTTAACTGAAAGCTCTGTAGCCATAAGGTATTATCAAATTTAAACAAAAAAAATATGTATATAAGACTGTTTTATAAGACATATTTACCTTGTCTTGTAGGATCCATATTATTCGGCATCAAAGGCTGTCCTGGCGGCTTTAAATATATATATGTTAAATGAAATAAATTGGATACATTGTCGAGTGATATGTAAATTTACTTTTTATGTTTGAAAACAGGATATCATTGGAATCTTCACAGACGGTGAATGTTTTAACACCTCATTACCTAATAATGATTATTTTCCCTTTCCGTTAAATTTTTTTAATCTGTTTCAATAACGTCCAATGTTACCTTGTTACAAAGCGACATACACATATACATACTCCATTAAAATCACTTCCGATTTGAGGCATCCTTACGCCAGGTCTGGGACCTGCTGGATATCTCGGACCCATAAAGGGCTGTGATGTCATAATTTGTGAATGTGGTGGTGGGGGTTGCGAATGCGGCGATGGTTGACTCGAAGGATGCGTTGGTGGAGACGGACGTAATGTTGAATTCTAAAATAAAACATAAAATTGATATATTTTTTCAACAAAATCAATATGGGCCAACATATATGCATTTAATTGTCCATAAATTTGTAAAAATTTTCATATATCTGACCAATATTATCAAAATATATAATAAAGTATGTCTCAAAATAATCCATATAAGTAAAATATACTTACAGGGAAGAATCCGGGAGGTAAAGGACCACTTGGCATGCCATCCGCAGGTGGCATTTGACCCAAGGGACTTGGAGCCGGTCCTGTATTCTGAAACATGCCCTTTTCTAATAGTAAAAAATGGTTCTATGTGACAAATAACTATTAACAACTGCTAGTGGAAATTTAACTCTATTAAAAAAATTCGAATATGAAAATTGTCTGCTGAAAATGCAACTAGCAGATGATGCATGTAATGTTAAGAAAATTTTAAATATAAACTTACATGTGCTATTCCATTTACTCCATATCCAGAATTTACAAAACCCTGAAAAAAAAACAAAAAGTAATATTTGGATATTACAAGTATTATCAAACATAATCAGATATTTATAAATAATATTTATTCGAATGAGTCGAGAAACAAATAACCACCCTATATCAGTATGGTAAAAATTCATCCATTTATTTAAGTTAAAAATAATTTAAAATATTATTTCTATAATACAAACTATATAATTTGTTTTTTTTATTTTTTTAAATTGTTTTAAAATAAATATCAATTTTCATTTATTTTTTAATTAGTGAAATTAATTTCGTCGCGGCAACAATGCATTGCTAAGTGTAGCATTTAAATAGTACGCATAGAAATCTTGGAATCTCGCTTTCTAATTTATCTTTTGTAAAATTTAGAGTGGCCTTTCACTAGCGTGCTAAAAAAGATTGAGTAGTAGGAACACCGTTGTAATTACTGATATTTTAAAACGACCTTAATGCACTTTAATTTCACCACGTAGTTTTTATGCCTTTGTACATAACAATTCATTAACACTGAAAATAATAAATATGGAAAACACCTATTAAATATATAATATTTCTAGTTCATTTTCAAATGTAAAATGGAAAATTTTCCAGTCAAAACGCTAGTTAACATTTATATGATTTACCAACCCCAATATATAAATAATCTACTATGTGCAAGTATTGTATGCCCTTTAATACATTTTTAGAGGTCACCCAGTATTTGGTAAACAAACCGATTCACGAAGTTGATCTAGAATTCGCCTCGAAATGCTGCCTAATATCCATAAAGTCATAAAAGCAATGTTTATTTTACAGGATACTGCAAATGCGCAATCGAAAATTTATAAATGCACGTTTAAAATTAGAATATATTTAAATACATAATACCCACCTCTAGTTTCCGACACAATACATGTTCGTTGTTACGAACATTTTTATTTTCCTTGAGCGATAAAATAAAATTAAGGCCATGCCAAAAATGAGTACCTACGTACTTTTTTATTAGCAGAACAATAATTGTTAGAGGCTGACTTATAAACGAAAAACGATAAAGGGTAGGTATTTACTACGTTTAATTCACTGATACTGATTTAATAGTGCTGGGGCATGTTTTTTCTTAGTCGGAAAATACAATTATTCCTGTATAAATGGAACTATTTTGTACAACTGGAGCCAAGTTAAAATTTTCCACCTTTCACCATGGGCTGAATACTGTGAAGGCCAATGGTTTCTTTGTTTCCGCGGGTAAAATATTTTGTTAATTGCATAATTTATTATTTATTATTAGACAACTTGCGATAGACAGACCTATCCGTACAAGAAATTTATAGATACACCGTTATCTATATAGTTCATCCAACTCTTCAATGACTTACAAACGTTCAACTACAGTCGATCAGACCCGACGCTTGCCGGGTGTTTGTTAGTAAACCTTGTAAGCCACCTCGGAGAAATATATTTGCCAAGATTATCAAATTTATAAATATTTGTCGAGTTCAGGATGTGGAAAATAAGATTAGTTTAGTATTGTGGGCCAATAAAAACTGTCCACCTGCATTGTTTGAAGTCAGAGCAGACTAGTTTTTGCTGAATCTGTGTACCTAACATTTACATAGTACTTATAGGTTATATTTTTAGACTAGCGTATTATCTTTGAGGCAATTAAACTTGCTAAGTATTCATGCACGCATTAATGATACTGACATTTTCGATGTCAATATTCAATGCATAATTATTATACACAAATACTTACAAAAAACGTTAGGATATTATCTACATTATGGGTATCCGCATTTCGAAAATAAATATTGATGTAACAGCACGAAGAAAGTTTTATTTTTGGAACTGTAGACATCAATAGAACTCGGTGAATTGGTTCATGTTGTAGCTATAGTTTTTGTAATTTTTAGATGGGTAAATTTAGATGTCTATACATATTGTCTTAAAAGGTTTAGTTAATTTAATAATTAAAAAATAACAAATATCGTTTTAAAAATAGTACCAAGTAAGGCGCCTAAAATATTTACCATTTGTGCAAAGCAACTGCTAATGTATAGAAAAATTACGCACGCTAATACAAACTTACTTACAAATGTAAATATAACATATAAAAACCTACCCTAAACCTATACAAAGGTAGGTAGGTACCTTATTTACTAGACAATGAGGATTGATTTTATTTCTAAATAAACACTATACCTACTTATTTGTACATTACGTTATTCCAAATAAAATGTATTGTTACGTAAATATTACGTATATTCGGTTACGTTAATAATAACTTTTAAATCGGCCACAGTACTAGTAAAACTGTATAATTTAAACAAAAATTTCTA
Organism: Monochamus saltuarius; assembly: GCA_025584915.1. Classification (NCBI taxonomy): domain Eukaryota; kingdom Metazoa; phylum Arthropoda; class Insecta; order Coleoptera; family Cerambycidae; genus Monochamus; species Monochamus saltuarius. The sequence continues at coordinate 18,022,406 of CM046730.1, read as the reverse complement.
TTTTAAAAAATCTCAAATAAAATGATTTGATTGAAAATTATTTTGAATTGAATAGGTATACATAATTTAAATGCAAAAAATTATATACCTAAGTAATATAATGCACTGCTCTGTATACAAAATTTAGTGCAACATTAGGTATAATGTCATTTAAAATAAATAGCGATATCAATAAAATGAATATTTCTGGCACGATAAGTTAAAGAAACAAATTTTTAATTGATTTTAAAGGTTTAAAATCAATTTGACATTTTTGTCGTTGTGACGGCATAGGTATTATTTGAAATAATAAGTATTAGTCTTATTATACCTATGTGACCCTGTAATATTTTTTATATATTCCCGCTAAAGGTCAAAATAATCACCTTCAATGCATGGAACATTATTTCGCTGTTTCTTAAACGTAAGACATATAAATATGTATTTCATATTTCCAAACATAAAAAAATTATCCAAATTTAAAAAAGCAGTTATTCTCGACGAAAAGCAGTTATAATTTTTCGTTGCCAAGACACCGAAGAGCTGTCGACTTGATATCAAAACTACTGTCGTACGTCGTACCGTAATTCTAGCTCGGTAGATAAAAATTCAAGGCTCTCTACTTGGGCTGTAAGAATGTTAACCAAACGAGCAAATAAATATAAGCTAAACAATATAAACAGCGCACCGAAGGAAGTGATCATAAACCATTGATTAAATAAATCCTTCCAGAATTAATTCATCTAAGTTTCAAATAAACTGATAAATTTAACGTGCAATTTCAAAAACTAAAAACGGCGTTTTGTCGAGTACTGAACTGGGCGAATATACCTGGTCAAACGCGTATACTCAGCGCGACGTTGCCACATATCAACACCACGAAGTATTGATCCAACTAAATACTAGCAGAACAGAAAAATACTCACGTAATCATGAAAAGCCTTTGCTTCTGAAGAATGCTCACAAGTGTCCCTTCTTTCTGGAGCCGCACAATATAAATCCCAAAACACACTGGAATAATAATCAACACTGTAAAATTATTAATTAAAAATAAAATGACAACTTACCACCACCATGAATGTAAAAATCCTGGTGGTTCTCCTAACGTTATATTTTTCTCCCACCGTATCTACAATATTATTTTATTTTAGGCATATATCACAAAAAAAATATATAATTTTACCTCAGATAAAAATGTTTGGGCCGCTTTTTGGGCACCAACGTGCAGTAAATACTCGTAAACGTACAATGCCAACCTGTGGAAAATATTTTGTAAAAATATAGACCATTTCGTACTTAAATACCTATGTTAAGGATCAGACGAAATTTAAATGTTAGCAAAGATTACTTCATTAGAGTACTAAGTACATATAACAAAATAAAACAACAACAATGGGCTATTAAAAGATGTTTAAAATATAAACAAAATAAATCGTAAAAAAGCACGTGCTTGTCTCCGTGTAGAAAGTTTAGGAAACTTACATTAGCAAGAAGGATTACTTAGGTACAATACGAAGTATTAAGAAAATATGTTATTAAAGTAAGCAGGTACCTATATTTAGGTGAATAATTGTAAAATTGGAAATCAACTTACTTTTCCCTAGCCTGTGCATCGGACGGCACTGTTGATCCCTTTCCTTTAGCGTACATTTTAAAAATAAATAAATCTACTTAGCAAGTAACCTACATGCACTTTAATATTATTTGAAACACGATTATTTGCTGGAACACGCTGGTCCTACATGATAAAAGATGCGGTTCATAGCTTTATCTCAAAGACAGCACTATAAAATATCACTTTAGAATTCGTAACATTTCTTAAACAGTTCTTTGATACACGATATAGAGAATATCATAATAGATATACAACCAAAAGCTTTACACAACACGTCAAATCAAAATTCTTATTCGACGCCGCTACATAAAATCATCACTAGGATACTCTGCATAGAGCATGCGTTGAGACTACGTCCCGTTATAAAATGACTGCTGTCTTGCTTCACTGCTTCCTTTGTTCGTAAATACGTATTTTGCTAAAATCACGACACTTATTCACTCAAGCTTTGCATTTTATAATTTGAATTTTGACCACAGTTTGTTAAGAAACACTCTCTCTCAATGTTTTGGACCAACTAACATGGCAACGACCCTATTTGTTATATTCTTGCGGATGCGCAGTAATGGGGGACAAAACCATTCTAAATCCAAATTCAGCTAAAAGCACGAAATTGTTTCCTTATCCATGACCCTATATATATTTTTAATGCTAAAATCCTATTTTATTTTATAATGAAAAAGCCACTGAAATTTTAAAATGTTAATTCTATATTGTTCTTATTTTTTTAATATTTATCTCTAATTCTATGTAATTTGTTACTGCTAAAATATTTCTTAACTATGCTCACTAAAAAAGAAAATAATTATTTAATATTTGTTTAGTTAATTGTTACGTATATCACAACTCTATGGTGACCCAAAAATATTTGTGTTCAAATTTACTACACACAACTTTAAGAGAGGGATAGGGTAATTTTTTAAATGCATATAAATGCAAATATAGATATTAATTTATATTACCTATATAATTATATACTTGTACAGTTATTTTAATTAAAGTTGAGAAAAATGGTTTATGTTACTATTATCATTTACTAGATACAAACATTTTCCATTTGATTTTAATTGTACAAAATGGAAATTTTTGTCAGGTATTAAGTTTTATACTAAATGAAATGTACTATCGTTTGCAATAATAATGGGAAGTTTTGAGTAGAAATTTGATTAAATCTCTATCGGTGAGTGAAACAACTAATAACTAATATTAAAAATGTGAATTAGTTTCATTACAGTCAGGTATTAAGTTTTATACTAAATGAAATGTACACTGGCGGAAAAAGCGGTTGGTAGTGTGATGGGACCACGTACCTACTAAAATGTGGATGGGACATAATCGAATCATGGAAAAGAATGTCACATATGACGTCATCATTTCTTCAGTTTTTGAACAATAATTTTTAGGCAATTTTTTGCGAGCATCTGTACCCACTGATTTCAAATGGTTGGACATCAACGTCTGTAGCCTTCTTTCTATCAATGTAATTATTCTACCTATATAGGGTATTTTTAAAATATACCCTAATATAGGTACATTATTTCATTTATCTTTTTCTGTTATTAATTTAGTAGGTATATGTTTACTTATAATAATATAATTAGGCATATACATAATTTGTATAGCGATTGTTTTTTTTTACTCTTGTTATTTGACCTGTGCTACCTAGTTCATGGTAGTGATAAAATATAGGAAATTTAAAGCTCTTAAAAAAAATGTCAATTACATTTATTAGGATACTTATATATTATATACATATATTAAGCATATTTTATAAAACAATAAATATAGAAAAATAAAATTGTGCTAAAATAATTTATATCAGATAACGGGATTCCATACTGTCATGATTAGGCAACAACAAAATTACAACCATTTGAAAATCTAATGTTTAAAGCCCCTGTTTTACCAACACCTAGATATATATTAACATGCTTATGCTCTAATAGCAATCATCTGAGGGCAGTTGGGAATATTACATCGAATATCGTTTCCACAAAGTCTATTTTGCCTTGATTCGTAAAAATCAAATAGTATTGGCTGGTGACAGAATTGGCATTCCTGAAACAGATTCGGTAAAAACCAATGCTTGCAAATTATTAAATTTATTACCTTGCCACACTGTAAACCAGTAAATGGCAGGTTCAATTCATTCCATACATCTTTCAAATCTTTGACTAATTTATCCATAAGCTCCTTAGTATGATGTGGTGTTGGAGCCAAGCGCAATTTTTCCTCTCCTCTTGCGACAGTGGGATAATTAATGGCTTGTATATAATGACCTTTTTCTTTCAATAAAGTATCACAGACAGCACCACACTGAACAGGATTTCCAATTTTTATCGGGATAATATGACTGGGAGTATGTTCCACTGGAAAGCCATTGCGAAGTAAAGTATTCCTGAGGTACTTCACATTTGACTGATGTTTTTCTCTTAATTCCCTGCCTTCAGCCGAGGCTAAAATTTCCACAGCTTTACAGGCACCTGCTAAGACAGTTGGAGGCAAAGATGTTGTAAATATAAAACCGGCAGCATAGGAACGCACCATGTCAATCAACGAAGCTGAGGATGCTGTGAAAAAATAAGTTAATAAGGTATATCAAGAGAAAACTGGTAATATGTACACGTGAAACTGATAACTACCTACATATCCGCCAATGTTACCATAGGCTTTGCCTAAGGTACCTGAAATCATATCCATTTTATGGAGAACATGTTCCCTTTCACCAATTCCGGCACCATGTTCACCGTACAATCCAACGGCATGCACTTCATCCACGAATGTTAAAGCACCATATTTGTGGGCAATGTCGCATAATTCCTGAAAATTTTGTTTATAGGTGTTTATCAAATTGAAAAATAGGCGTCAATTTACCTCTAGAGGACAAACTGCGCCTGACATAGAATGAACCGTTTCAAATGCAACAATTTTTGGAATTTTTGTATCAACACTTTTCAGTAGTTCTTCTAAATGATCAGGGTCATTGTGCCGGAAAATATGTTTAGGAACATGGCTATTTCTTATACCCTGGATCATTGAAGCATGGTTACCAGCATCAGAAAATATATGGCAACCTAAAACAATTATCGATAACAAAATCTGAGAATAATTCCATACTTCAAGTGGATGATTAAGATATTTTTGATCCGAGAAATAAAAGTTATCAGTCGACTTTAGACAAGGTCAGAATTAAAAAAATAATCACTAATCATTACTTCTATGCAATTATTTTTAATTCAAGGTTAATTTTAATTACCCATCACTAAAATTGCTTTTTAATTAACATCCTTTTTGAAATTATATTTTTGTACCTGGCAATGCTTTAGCTAAAGTAAACAATGTAGAATCATTGGCAACAAAGCAAGACGTGAAAAGTAATGCTGCCTCCTTCTGATGCAAATTTGCAAGTGTTTTTTCAAGCTTTTCATGTAAAATAGAATTTCCTGAGATATTTCTTGTCCCTCCGGCACCTGTACCATATTTTTCTAAAGCATCACTAAAAATTTAAATTATTAATTAGATTTTTTTTTGTACATTTTTATACTAACCGAACAGCGCTTTTCACATCAGGATGGCAAGACATGCCGAGGTAATCATTTGAACACCATACGGTAATAGGTTTTTCACCCCATGAATACTCCATAGCATGAGGAAACTGACCTGGTCCCGCAAGCCTATTCACTTTTTTGAAAATTCTATAAGAATGTTCACGCTTCTTTTTCATTATTTGTTGATGGAAGAATTGATCATAAGCAAAGGTGCCTAAAAAAATTACCATTTAACTTTATAAATTTAAAGCTAAATGTATTACTATTATACTTGGAAAAATCAATATCTTTGTGTTCAGGATATTTTTCATATAAGGGATCTTTTGAATTCGAAAATCTAAATTGAATTTGCATTACCATCAGAACCTGCTGTGCTGCAATAAATTATCATATTTTTAAATGAATCATACCAAACACTCTTACCCACCAAATAAAAAGGTTTTTTAGTTTGAGAGACTTTTCAAGGTTGATATTTATCACGACTTAATTTATTCACTCAATGGTATTATACAACATATCTGCACTCTGCAATTTACATCTAGCAGGGTATTTTGACTTTGTAGCTCTAAGTAGACAATTTTTTGAAATAAAAATTATTTTTATTTAATTATATCATTAACTTTGTTGTAAAACCTGTGTGCCTCTTGTTTGTTTAATGTTATTTATTGCCATCTATATTTAATATATACCGCAATTTACTTTTTTTAATTTTTACATTAAGTACTTAATAAACCTCTATGCGTTTGCACCCTGTTCAAAGCTTATATGAACAGTAAATATAATTTTTTTTCTGCATTAACATAATTTTTATAATTTTATACTTAATGAAGGTCAAACTAATCCTAAGAGATGTGTTACATACTTTCATTGTCCTTGGCTTTATTCTCAATATTTGATTCAACAATATTTTCATCTTGTTTAACTTCTTTAATAACAGTTGCCACTTCATTTAGGAAAGGGCACTCATTGTTGGATTCGTCCTTAAAATCTAAAAATACCAAGTAGGTAGAGAAAATAAAAATTATTGTATAACAACATATCACCTTTTACTTGAGTAGTTGGCTTATTAATCATATCATTCAAATTTCGAGAGATAACAGGGCATTGGCTGCCATACGTCTTTAGCAAAATCGGAGCATAATTTTTTACGTAATTTTGGCTGAGCCTTGTTAGAAAAGGGCAAGACATATTTGACGATATGGAGTAACCTATAAAAAATTATGTAATCCTAAATTAAGAAATATTTCAAACAGAATACTTACTGCTGAAGCACTGAACTGACTGAATTCGATTCAGGAGCTTTGAAAGACCTGTAAAATTCGTCTAAAACCCACAAAATTTAATTAGAAAGTGAATTTTATTAATTACTTTCTAAACGGTCAAGTAGGTCATGTATGATAAAGTATGATACTTGATTCTTGAAAGGCACAGAAATGTAAAGTACCTGTGACAGCAGCGACAGCACTGACGCGCGACTTTTAACTACACGTACAAATATAGCTTTGACTAGAATGTATTGTTGGATGGAACAACCTAATATTATGTAGTCACGATCCAGTCCGATAAATTTTGAAAAGTCATGCCAATTCAATAGTTACATCGACACAAAATTGACCTCGTGCGTTCAATATCATTAATGAATATAAATTAGTGAACGAAATTTGTCTATCACCTAGTAGCTACCAAATTGTGTATAATAAAAAAATTAATGATAATGCTGCTAATCATTCCTAAATAAAATTCGTGACAGATGTTTTCTTTTGATTATCTGAATCATTTATTTAGGTTACATTACTAATATTTCACTAGATATAATCTAGTTTTTGTAGCATACCCAAATAATTTGATATGTTGGGTATTTTTTTAAATAATAATAAATAAATAAATGTTTACACCACATACGTCAGAAATTATTTTACTTATTATTTTTTACTGATAGCAAAATAGCTAAAAGCAAATACAGTTATTTCAATACATATATGCAACGACAGTACCTACTAAATTTTAATATGCTTGATTATTAGAAAATTTTTGAAATTAAAGAATATTTTTTTTTAAATCAAATACTGTAAAACACCTAAGGCCCAATAATAGTTTAAAATATATAAATATCTTTAAATTAACTATATATAGTAAAACATTATTTAGTAACTTGCAAATGTGAAGAAAATATAATAAATTGCTTACCACAAAAGCCATAATTTCTGTCTCCTTATTATACTTTTCACAACTGATAAAAGTATCCACTTTTATCCTAAGCTCTTATGCTCTTTCATTTGTCAATATAAGGGCGAAGTAGTAAGTCAGTTGCGTCAAACATAAATAATTTATATTCACAGATGCATACTAATGTATTAACCAATTTTAAATTATAATTTTCCGCCTTTAAATACTATTTTTTTGTATACAGACCCCATCAGTTTCTTTTATCATCACATATTTGCAACAGGAATATGGCAAAATGAGACTATAGCATTGTTAATTCTATTTTAATTTTGTTTTTAGCTTCACGCTTTATATATAATTTTCAGTTATGATTTTAACATTTTTCTTATGTATTATTTCTTATTTTATTCCGACGGGTTTCTGATTAAGATTATATTTTCTCAAGCCTGGGACGTTTTTTGGATTAAGGGTAGTAAAATAAAGGTTATTTATTACTAGTATATTTTGTTTTTGCAATAACAAACTTATTGTTTGTATAACAACGAACATCTGTAAATTATTAAAAATGAATACTAGTACTATTTAAATTTTACTCAATATAAAATTTTAATTTCAATATGAAAAGGTACTAAGGACATTTAACTTTTACAAACAACATATGCTAATAACATACCTTAAAAAATTATGTATTTATAATACATATGCAAAATGGTTTGTAATAATATACAACACATTTTCAATATTTTTTGCTGGCATACATTTTTAAATGGTATTGTACTAGTAGTAATAATAACAACTAATTTTGACATTAAAATCGCTCAGTAAGTCTAGCACCAATACTGAATAATATTTACAAATATATGTTTCTATACAGTTTTTGTAAAATTGCATACAAACAACATATGCTAATAACATACCTTAAAAAATTATGTATTTATAATACATATGCAAAATGGTTTGTAATAATATACAACACATTTTCAATATTTTTCAATGTACATCTCTGCCCCCTCTGCCTTCTTCATTTCACGATGACGTCACACTGTTGTCAAAATATATAGGAGTTATATTGGTAGTAATAATAACAACTAATTTTGACATTAAAATCGCTCAGTAAGTCTAGCACCAATACTGAATAATATTTACAAATATATGTTTCTATACAGTTTTTGTAAAATTGCATACAAACTGTTTGGTAGTGTTTCCTCAATGTTCAGAACAGTTTAACAACTTATTTAATGTTTAACATTTTAAAAATAAGTTTTGGACTCACACAACCTATAAATTTAGGAACATTAAGCATTCTATTTTTAAGATTTTTCAGGACTATTTTGTATTCGTTCACTGAGCAAATTCCAGGAAATTCAGTTTGAAGTAAATTTGTGTAATAGCAATTTTTTCTGTCAGAGTTACAGTATATTCAATTGTAATTTTATATAAGTTGAGAACAACTTAATGGACACTAGAAATTTTCTATTCCAAAGAAATGTCAGAAGTTAAATTGAAAGAGAAAATAATGTAGTTTAACAGAAAATATGCTACATATTTATAAAAAATTCACACAAAAACAAATAGCTCTGACCAAACAGGATGTTACTTTTCTGTGGTCAACCTGTGATAACACAAAATTAACTGTTTATGCATAAAAGATTGTTGGTTGTTGTTGTACAAGTAGAATTGTAGAACGAAAACATTCAAGCACAAACAATTTGCTGTATATATTTTCCTGTAACTAACCTGCTCGTATCTTTTTTAAATACTGAACAAACTGAAGAGCATTAATATTTAGAAATCTACTTATTAAGGCACAATATTTTTGTCTTTAAAATGCTTAACTATTTCTCATTACTTTTTAATGATCAAATAAATTAATTTTCAGTCGCCAATAAATTCACGTTTAATAAAAAAGAATAAAATCTTACTTTGTCAATAAAGTTCCTATTCCGTATAAAAACCACAAGTTTGTATTGTATAGTTAAGCATTAGAATTAATATTATAACAGTAATTTTATGAGTAACGCTTGCAAAAAAAGCGTTGTAGCATCAATTTTAGCGTTATAATACATTTACAATTACTACAAATATACTTAAACTTAAGTGATGTACATTAAAAAATTAGAGCACAAAAATAAATAAATTATGTACATAAATAGTTTGCGTACATTTACAAACGTGTTGTGCTCAAATAATACAAATGTTTTCCTATGTAATTTTTAAAATAATCATGAAAATTTAAACTATCTGATTCTATATATAAAGTTAGTTTAAAGTACATTTAAATTCAATTGAACATAAAAATAACAAATTGCGAATACTCTTCTTCCTATATAAATGCATTCGACTTGATCAAGTCAATGTGCTAGATTAAAGAAAATGATTTTATAAATCACTAATAGTTAAACAAATATTGTAGATTTATTTAAAATGAAGATATTTTTGCTAAGGACAGGTTTATGATTTAACTGTATTTGCCGTTTTTTTACGACGTTTATTTAAGAGAGGGTTATTGGAATTTTCCAATGTTTTTATTTGTACTTGGTCATAATCTACACGCATCGTTGCTAGTGAACGTGTCATCTCTTCCTGCACCTCTGGCCACATTTCTACACCTTCTTTTAGCATTTTATTCGTATGTAGTGGAGTCTGAGGAACTGCTGTGTATTGCTAAAAAGAATAGTTGTTACAAAAAAAAATATATCTTCTGAATAACTTTAAAGACTTACTGCAATCCATCTATTGCTCATTACTTGTTCTATAGTAAAACGTTTTGCGGGATCAACATTGAGCATGCCCTTTATAAGATCTTTGGCATCCTGACTAACATTTTGCCATTCTGGATTTGGAAAAGTGTACTGTCCCATTCGTATCCTATTTTTCATACCAGGTGAGATAGCAAGACCATGGTTGCTATAAAATGGAGGAAAACCACATAACCTAAAAAAATATAAAGTCAACATAATGTTTCTATTAGTCGGTACAAACTTACAAAATATACATAATGACACCTAACGACCATACATCACAGCTTTTGTCATATTTTTCTGGTCCTAGTACTTCAGGAGCTGTAAATAAAATAAATATTAAACTACCTACCTACAATTCTTTTAATAACACATACCAACATAGTATGGAGTATAACATGGTGTTTGAAGAGTGTCTTTTACTAGGGTTTCTTTGGCAAAGCCAAAGTCAGTTAATTTAAGTACACCATAACTGCCAGTTTTTGAATACAACAAATTTTCTGGTTTTAAATCTCTGTGGGCAATGTTATTATCATGTAGGTATTTGACAGCTATACAAATTTCATGCATAACCTGTGCTGCTTCTAAAAATAAAATTCAAATAATCACCAAGTTGTTTTTCACTTATACCATAAATTTTACCTCTTTCAGTAAAGGCACCATCTGGCCTATCCTGTATTCTCTGAAACAGTTCCCCCCCTTCCATACTACAAAAACAGCACAAAATAAAAAATATAAACTAACAAATTAACAAATTCTGCTTACCATTCCATAACGACAAGCAAGCATGTACTATTATTGTAAGTATTTTCATAAACATCAATGACATTAACAATATGACGACACCCACTTGCACGCCAATGTAAATCAACTTCTCTTTTGGCTTTAACACTATCCACAAGTATCTGAAAATAAAAATAAACAAAAATTGAAGGTCGCCATACTCAATCAATGACTAATAGAAATCTCACTGAAAGTATTGATAATAAGGCTACCTTTAAGGCAAATTTTTCTTTCGTAGCTCTATTAAAACATTCAACCACTTTGCCATTTATTCCTAGCCCCAAAACTTGCTTTGTAATTTCATAGTCTTCCGTTATCGGTGTACGTTTAGGAGTGCGGTTATGCTTCACTTCTTTATTCATATTGATTCTACTTTTCTTTCCGAAAATTTTTAATGTAAGTCAACTGAAATAGTAATAGGTTATGAGACGTTTGTTAATATTACACAATGAAAAGAATGAATGGTTTCTGGTGATATGCAAATATTAGACTAAAGAATTCATTGAAAGCATAAATACCCTTTTATAGTTTCGTAATTATTTGAGTTAGTTACGGACCATTGATCCTAGTAATGAAGTACCAAACCAAAATATTCCGTTTCGTACACTTCTCGTATTACGAATGATTAATCAACTTTATAAAAAAAATTGCAGTCTAGTATTCATTTACCTATACAGTCCCATTTGATATTTTTAGCATATAAATAAGATTTTTTCTGTTTTCATTAATGACTCGTTCGTACACCACCAATAACCAATAACAAATTTTTTTGACAATTTTTAGTCACTAACGTGGCCGCTTTCCAGTTAACTGAATCTTCTGGAGTTGAACTGGTTCTGAATGACTCCTTTTGAAAGTTGAAACGGAACTGTTTCGGGACATAGATGTTTTCATTTCACTACAAATGGTAAATTTTTAACAGGATATTTTATTATTATAAATAATGCTGGTTAGTGTTTATACATCACAAATTAATTTACTTAAAACATGATGGAAGGAGATATTAAAAAAGTGTGGATCTAGATCACAGAGCCTGTGGCAGTGTAAACTTGGATACAAATCATGGATCATATACAAAATTTGTTATGAATAGGCGATTGAACTATATAAAGTGAAGAAGAAGAAAACATTCTATAATTATTTATTTTTACAGTTGTCATTTTTAAATGTCAATACTATCGGATGTCAACATTGTCCATTGTCATTGCTAATTTCAATTTATACTTGTCAATACTTGTGTCGTGTTGAGGTTGAGGAAACGTATTTATTTATGTTATCATGAAATATACGTTGCTATCAATGTGCATATTTGAAATGAATATCAAACTAAAATTTTTAAAAATATCAGTATAATGTTACATATTCTGTAGCACACTGGTCAACCATACGGTAGCAGTAAAAGTTATTATATGTAAACATGGATCCAGGTACACCTGATATTTCTCCTGAAGAACGACCTACCGGCGAACGCTGGGATCCTCTTGGTGCTCCAAATGATGAAGAAAGTGATTTTGACCTAGACAAATTAAGTTTTGATTGTGACCAGCATCAGTAAGTAATTTCTCTTTGAAAATTTAACTCTCATCAGTAATATTTTAGATATTCGTTAGAAAAAATACGGAGCCTAGAGGAAGAACAGGAACTTTTAAATTCTTCATTATTTGCGTTGACTACACATTTTGCACAGGTATAGAAATTATTTCCAAATCAGTGTATTGATTATTATTAACTTCATCATTTAGGTACAATTTCGATTGCGTCAAGTAGTTATTGCTCCTTCAGAAGATAAAGAAGATTTGTTAAAATCTCTTGAAGAATTTGCATTCCGAGGAATTCCAGATATAGGTTTAGTAAAAGAACGTATGGATGAGGCTAGCTTAGCCGAAGCTGTTCGATTAAGGCGTACCCAACAAAAAGAACTGATCAATAGACTGAAATCTCAACTAAGAGAACTAGAACAGTATGCTTTTGAAAATGGAGAAGCAGGAGTTCCTCAAGATGTTTTATTGGAAAGACAGCGTGTTATTTTGAATGAGCTGAAGACAAAAATGAATTTAGAACTTGATGAGCAAAATTATTACCAGGTAACTATCTTGCTTATTTATGTTCTTGATAAAATTGTGTATGCTTTTATAGATGACTCAAGCCGATGTCAGCAAACAAATAAGTGTAGCTCTTGATCAGTTAGTGAGCCCTCTTCGTGTTAAAGAACATCTTGTTGCACAGTTGAAAACACAAGTTGCTGATTTGGAACGTTTCATAAGTTATCTACAAGCTGATACAAAACATACAAAATGCTCATGTGGTTGTTCTTATCATGCACTTAAACAACCTTATAAGAGTGAAACTACATTAGGTTTAATACAAAAAACTGCTACTATTTTACAAATGTTTGCTGTATTACAGCTGGGCTGTGGTTCAAACCACTTTAGGAAAAACGATTTGAAAAAAACCATGAAAGTAAATCATTGGGGGTAAGAAATTAATTTTTAACATTAATGTGCAATGAATAATTTTTTGATTTGTAGCGATTTACGGGCAAAACTCGAAATGGCAATTGCTAGAGTAAGAGAACTAGCAGAACAAAATGAAGGCAAGGGTACTCAAGGGGACTATAGTAGTGACTCAGAATCTCAAACAATTATGTGCAATGTCCAGCTCACTACAGCTGTGCGGAAATATTTAGCAACTTGTATAAGAGATCTCATCCAACATGGTGCAACTTCAACACAGAGTTCCAGTCTTGTTCCATTTATTGGATGTTTTCCTAGAAGAAGCTCTCTTACCAATACTCAAATACATGCCTGGGAGATTATTCTAGAGTATTATCACATGAAAAATGGAGAGAAGTACAATTCAACCCCAGCGAGAAAATTATCTCAAAGTTTTAATTTGGATATAGCTGGAGCTGCCCCTTCTTCAAATAAACACAATATGCTTTGCTGTATTGACAATATTATTTCCACACATACCCCATATAAGAGAAGTTTTGATTCTCATTTCAAAGCATTTATTTGTGCTGCCTTGAAGTAAGATTTTGTCGATTCAAAATTAATAGATTTGTTAAATTTTATTGGTTTTAGTGCTAATAAACTTGTACCCTGGTTAAATTTAATTTTCACTTGCAATCAACTGGTGAAATTGCATTATCAACCTTGGAGCTATGTAGCAAAGACAGGTGAGTAAAAACACTATAACTTAGATGCAAGTCTATAAAATATCTTAAAAAACATATTTTGTTATTGAATGATAGCTTATAGTCATTTAGGTACATACCAAAAAGAAAGTTGCTTTAGTTGTATATTTTCAAAAATGTTCTTAATATTTCTTCTTTAGGTTTCCAAGACAGTTTAAAAAGTCTCGACACCTTATCAGGGTACAAATTTGAGCTGCCTGTTGATCTCGCAATTAGACAATTTCAAAATATTAAAGATGTATTTACTTAATATTTAATTGAAAAATCTTAGTAATTCCATACCATTAGTTTTGTTAAGACATTTTGTTACTGTGATCTCCCATTTGTTTTTGGATTAATATTAGTATGTGTGTTAATGTTACTTTCTTGATAATTTATGTTTGAGTAAATAAAAAAACTTATATTAGAACAATGCATTTTAAATTAACATAATTGTCTACTATAAAAAATGAAAATGGATAGACCCATTCAGTTGAAGGATAGGTTCATAATTTGACTAAGTAAAAAAACACAATTTAAACTCAAAACATTTATTACATCATTCATTTTATAGTTTCTAAAAAAATAATATAAACCATCAATCATTACTGAGCAAACAAATATTTATGATGATAGCGCAATTCATTATATGGAATATCATATTTTGATATTTTACATTAACTATTCCTCACAATTCTACAACACTTTTTAAATGCTTATGGTGTAATCTAAATTAATAATATAAAGAAAAATTGTATAAACAAGTGTTAACAAAAATAAATTTCTCTAAAATATTTTCCTAATTATTTTTTCTTCTTGTCAGTGTCTTCCAATTCAGCTTTATCTTTCTTAGTAGTGAATGCCATTCTAATTTTATGATGTGTTTCGGAAAACATTAAGGTACCTGTAAATACCATAATAGTGCCAATCCAATGGGCCAATGTAAATGGATTTTTGAAATAAATAATAGAAAACAGTAACGAGAAAAATTTTCGTAACGTAATTACTAATGTTACTGTGAGTGACTGACACTCTGTAGTTAAAATATAAACATTGCTGATGCACATATATTGAGTAATCACATTTAGTAATAAGAATCCCCAAAGTAAAGGAATCCCTAAATTAAGTAGTGGTACTGTGAAGGGTTCACTATTTGTTGCTATTGATGCATGTTCTATTAAACTACTAGAGTATAGAAGAAATCCAGGTAATGGATATAAATGCTGCAAAAAAAAATGTAATGTAATTTTCTGGCTTTCTATAAAAAAATAAAATATTTCTTACACTATAATATAAAGCTTCTTGAGGATGTTTTCCATGTTTTTTATAAAGTTGTTCTTGGAATATACCCATACCAGCAGACATTAATAAAGCTCCCGTCAATAAAATAATACCAATAAGCCACCAGAAAAAGTGGTCAGGAGACACTTCACTTTGTACGTTTTGATAATCTGTCTCACAATCGGAACATGCCTAAAATAAAAAAAATTGCAATAGCAGAAAAAAAAAATTAATTGCACCTACAGCTTGGGCTTGCGGATTTGTGGAGTATAACGTACAGATTATAATTCCAAATGTAATAAGTAATACCGATACATATTTCTCCAAAGTATATTTTCTTTTTACGATCACAATACCCAAAATCATATTTGCTATAAGAGATCCCTGAAATATTTAAAAAGAGAGATTATTTGCAGTATGAAATAAATTCAAACTTACTGCTCTAAATATCATATGTAATGGTACAGGAATGTTGAATGCAAATGCCCAATTATTTACAACACTTGTTGTAAAGAAGAAAAGATTTAATTTTAAATAATGTGGAAATGCAATCTTTGGTTTAACAGATCCGAACTTAGAAGTGAAAATAAAGCCATGGATTGCTATGAATAAAAACTGACAAAATGTTATTAAATGTCCCGCACCAGGATCTAACCTACAAATTAAAATGCATTAATAAAATAAATTACTTAAAAATATATACTTACTTTATAATGTATTCAAGAAATATATTATTTAGCATACAACCTAAAAGAGTAAACACAATTGCTTGGACTGCTTTGGCGTTCATTTTAAAAATGTATTAAAAAAATTATTGGTTACTTGTATTACATAAGAAACACGAATCTTATAGACGTACACTGATATTGACTTAATCACCACTGTCACCAGTGTCTCAAGTGACTACAATTCGTCTGCTATCGTGAGTTTGTAAAAGTATGTTATATTATTATAAAATAACATAATGATAATGCAAAATTATCAAGTTCAGTCACTGTATATCTATAATGACTTGTACTGGATAATTGTTACCAAATTATTTTCTTATCTCTGGCATTGGCAAACAATTTATTAATGGGGTAATTAACCTAATCTAAGCCAATCTGAATTTTTTTACATAACTGTCCAATTTCGAATTATAACGCGACACGTATATTTACTATATTTCTAGGTTATGATTCATTACGTCGGCAATTCGTCATACGCACAGTATACTAAGCAATCAGTAGGGAAACTCAGCTTTCCCGCGTCTTCCAAAAATCCGCCATGTTGTTGGCGACTGACAGTTATTACTATAATTTCTCAATCAATACCTCAGTTTACATGAAACTACACTGGATTACAACAATTAATTAAGAGTTAATGCAAAGTATTATAACTACGAAACAACTTTGGTTATGTTTACGCCAAATTATTAGCTATTTTTTCGTATGTTCTGTGGAATCTGCCATATTCTTGGCGACTTTTTCTAGAGTGGGGGTATTTAAAAACTGCCAGACGTATTTCATTCATAAATTGTCTAAGATTCCGTACTGATTCTTTAGTATACTGTGGTCATACGAAACCTTAGACAAAAAAAAATCATTAAAGGATAAAGCCAAAGGATTCTTGAATTTGGTGTTACCGTGCTTGTTTTTATGTTGTTTTGTGTTTACGCACGTCACGGTTTAAGGTACGGACGGATTCGCTGGTGCGACTGCGGCTGCAGCGACTCGTCGCCAACCAACGTGCAACTTCAAAAAATCGATTGAAAACTGGAAGGGCACCCGAAGGGACTGAAAATGCAAGGTCGCCACAGGATCCCAGATTCTAGTTACTGGAATTTGTCCCGTATTGAATGTTTTGCCTCGTAATCTTTATTTCAAATATAAATAAAGGATAAAGGTCATTTCAGTAATCGTCGTTATGACCTATGACCTCATGTCCACTGCACAAACCTAGCTAGGTTTGTGGTCCAATGTTTTCAGACGTTTCAGTCACAGAACACAGAATATCTAAAATAGAATTAGGTTTCTATTCCGTGGTTGTTAACTATAAAACCATTGGTAATGGATACACAATGATAAAACGAAATTCTAGTCGAAACGAAGAATAAAAATCGAAAATCGAATTATGATCATGATCGAAGCAAAGTAACCTAAAATCAATTTTGTTTAACTTTATTTATGTTAGTCGGACGTTGCAGAAAAATATACGTTTAAAGATATTATGCAACTGTTTATAATAAACATTTAAATTATAATTAGTGAAAGTAGGTGGAATATAATTTGTAACGTATATACATTGGAAATAGAAAACTTAACCTATAATATGCTGCTTATTTTTTTAATGTTATTTAAAATAAGATAATGGAAACAAGCTCAGTTGACGAATTAAGTAAATCAAGCAGAGACAATAGTATCAAAGACTTAGGTACTTCACAAACTAGCTTAAAGAGTACAAAAAGCTTGGATAAGTCTAGCACGAGTGGGAGCTTTAAACAGGAGAAAAATTCAATACAGTTCAAGACAGAACTAAATCAAGAGTTTGACAATCAGAAAGTACATAGCGATGCTTCGTTAAAAGTGCCTCATAAAATAATAGCTAACTGGAGATCAGCATGTGACAGAACAAAAGATAAAACAAAGGATTTATTGAAACGTTGGCGTACATTACCCGAAATTGAAGCAGAAAACATTGTTAAAAAAGCTGACAGCCTGGATAAATCTGAAAGCCATCATGATAGTAGTGGTTGGAGTGTACATATTTGGAGTATGTAAACGTAGCACTTGGATTTTTCAAATATCAATTTGTTTTATAAATTTTAGCAACCTGGGTAGATAGATTCAGTGTAGATTCTGGGGATGATATAGATGAAAAAAATGGTTATCAATTAACTCCAACACAAAATAATAAATTTTCTCATTTTTTTACTGCTTTATTAGACCACGATCAGGATAATTTAATCAGCGAACAAGATTTTGAGACATTAATTGAGGTAAGAATATTATTTCAAATTTATACGTATTTATTACATATCTGCCATCATCAATTTAAAACTGCTAAAATATTTTTGAAAAATAAAATTTTATTAATTAGTAAAAAAAAATTTCATGCTTGCTTGGATAAAAAGAGACTGCGACATTTTGCTGACTGGTCTATTAATTCTCCTGAATTTAATATTCTTAGAGAGATAGAAAGAGGTTTCATACAAACCTTTTTATCAGGCATATCAAATGAAAGATTAGGTATCGTATAGAAAAATATATTTAATATTTTTTGTTAGTCAGTTATCGTTTATAGGGTTTACGGTAAATGACATAACTTACATAACAAAAGAAGGATGGCTCCATAAATGGTCGGAACTTATAGATGGCTCAAGAAATCTAGGAGATTTTCCTGTTTGGCTGCAGTTTTTTGTCAAAGTATTATTTCAAGTTATAAATAGAAGTGGTAAGTTTTTTGTATAAGAGTTGAAAAATATTTTGTAATTAATAACTGATATTAACCATAGATGTTATGAATATTTTTTTTTCCAAGGAGGTAATAAATAAATGTTACACTCAATTATGTTTAAATAGAATCAGTATTTTTGTTTATTATTTAACAGGTACTGGTATAATCACAAGAGACGAATTGAGTGCATTTTATTCGTCAGTCCTAGGTCTGGATGCCGTAAAAGTGGGAGAAATACTGGACCATGCCTATCAAGCCATGACATCAGTAAGTTTCCAGTTCATTACTGACTTAATTAAAATGACATTAAAATGAATTTTAGAATGGTGACCACTCACTGCATTTCAAATCATACCGTTTATGTTTTGCTAACTATTTATTGGGTAGATATCCTAATGGACCAGGGCAATATATTTTGGGTGCCCCTCCAAATAGTTTGTCATCTATAATGTTTCCTGTGGATTACTCGGCTCTGAATGCAAAACCTGAAGACTTAGAGCAATACACACCAGATCAGAAATCTAATAGGCGTAGCGTTATTGTGTGATATATATATTTTATGTATTGTTTTTAGCAATAGAAAGTTAGCAATACTTTGTCAAATAACCAGGATCTAAAAATATTTTTTTCACATTTATTTGGTGTCCATAAGTAAGATCTTCGTCAGTACATTTTTGTTATAACAGTTTCAAACTTGGAGAACAGGTCAATTACCTATTAGGTTTTTTTGTACTATTTTAATAATAATATAAAAATAACACTAATATTGTACAATTTTCAGAAGTGAGTATTTTAAACAACATTAAAAAATACGTAAGGCTAATTTTCTTCTGCTCTATAATTGTGTGTAGAAAATAGCACGCCAAAGTGCACAAATATCATAATATAAACATTTGTTTACACAAGTGCACCTTTTAAAGAGAATGAAATTCTAAATACTATGTGATATTATTGACGTTGTTAATAAATGTATGATTTTATTTTATTTTAAATGTGTTATTGATTACTGTAAATGTTTGTCACCTACATATCACATTTTAATCCTATTTGTTAAACACAGGATGTTTGAAAACATGCAAAATTTTTATTTTTTAAATATAACCTTATACATATTTTGTTATTGAAAGAAGAAATTCTTCAGTTTAGTTGGACATTTTTATCAGTTTTTCAATGTCTTGTGTAATATTTTTTCGATCTAAAATCATATTTAATATGTAATAATTTTTCACTATACATACTTCAGTACATTTAAACTGAATAAGTTTAATAATTCCAAAATTTTATAGAAAACTAATACCATAAAAAAACTATTGAAAAGTAGGTAACTTCAGAACATTAATATTAATGGGAATTATTCCAAAGTCATTGCCTTAGAATAAATGTTTATATATAAACTAAACAAATTGTTTTTACATCTGAATTCTGTTAGATACGTTCTTGTTATTTTATTTGAAATTGTGCTGTTAAGATTAACCTATATGTGTAACTATACAATCTGTACATTGAATATAAAAGGAATTGCAGTTTTTGACACAACTTTTGTTATATTTGCATGCGATAGTTGAGGAATTGTTAATGTAGGACTAGAAAATTTTAGCAACTTTAGGCTGATGAGCTTTTTTATTAAATATTTATTAGAACAAAGGGCACAAAGACAGTTTATAATGTAGGAAAAATGAAACTGTATTGCACATTAAAGCATTAACAGAATATGTCTTTTTATTCTCATCTCTATGCACCATTCTAAAAAAATAACCCTAACTGTTAAAATAGTGGAATTTTACGCTAATTACAAGAAAAAATTTTTATTTGAAAGTTTTTATGCTAGTACTAAGTACAACAAATTTTTACAATAAATACTTTAATTTTAACAATACATAACAAACATAAACTAACTTTTATTTACTCTTTAACAAATATTAAGTAGACCTTGACTAAGGGTAGTATATGTATAAAAATATAAAATTTTATTTTATATCACAAAATGAACTAACCAGTCTTCACAAGAATCTTTAAACTCGGTTAAAAGTCTCTCCTTTATAATTTTTGCACTAGCGTAATCATTTTCGGCTAAATACTGAGACATTAAATATATACTTTTCTGGCAGTCATTTGAAAATTTTCCGTCTTCCCATAACTTATAAAGCAAATGTATGCACTCTTTAGTTTTCTGACTTCTGTGAGTTAAAATAAACTTTCCAAAATTGTCTTTAGCATTTTTAAATAATTCGTCAGACACTTCTTGTTTTTGTGGTATTGGAAGCAGAGGTGACACGAAAGCTTTTGGTGGCGTTGAAGCAAGAGACATCGGAGTTGAAGAACTAGTACTGGGACTAGATACAGTGAGGGGAAATGGAACCCTCTTGTTTGCTATTCGACTTTTAGGAGGTGGATTTGATGGGCTATAGTTCAACATAGGTGGATCATTCCAGCCAGGATCCACTGAAATATCGGATTATAAATCTAGATATATGTATAAGTAAATTAAACTTACCCTTCTTCTTTTCCTTATCCTTATTTTCCATATCTATTGTTTATGTTAAAAAAAATTCTGAAAAAAGTTGCAAGCCTAACCACAATTTTACTTTCACATTTGAAATTCTCAACCTCAACTAACTTAACGCTTAACCACAGAATAAAGGAACTACTAACGCTTTCCTCACAGACGCTTTCCTTTCGTTTGTTTCTGATCGTGATCAGTTCACATAACTTTTATTACGTGTTTACGAAAATTAACTGAGTGATCTGAACATATTTTTCTAAATAAATCCCTATTGCTACTAAATAAAATCATTGTCTTAAACAATGATAAAATCGACACGAATAGAATTTCAAGTGTAAAGATATATGATATATTAATTCTTGTAAATTATTTTGTGATTTGATCACATAGACTACACTAACCGCCTAACCACTTTATTTATTTATCGAGTTTGAGGCTTTAATATTATCTGACTTTCTAAACTTATTGTTTGAAGCACCGGCTGTCTAATTTAGACATCGAGTTACCTCTTATCTAGGGCAAAGAGTAATTGTATATACTCTTTGTCTAGGGTTACCCATACGAGTAACTAAATTATTTAGTCGTATGGGGTTACCTCAACATTTTTTCTGCCCACATATTTCTACTTCCTAGACGGTGATAGGAGTATGAGAGATATAGAGTAAAATTTCCTTTATTTATCTTATCTGAACTTGATAATATAGTTATTTTGCTCATGATTTCGCGTTAATTAAAATTAACCAACTACAGATAGAATTCGATAAATAATTCAGAATTGCATTAATAAAGCAAAGGTCTAACCATTGTCAAACAATGGCCTAACTCACCGCTTCACGGTACAGGGCCGTATTGGTCGATTTTTTTAAATATTATTTATGATATCTTTGACATGTATATATGCTTATAAAATTTATTCAAATTTGGTATGGTGTTAACATATTTATATATGCACATGTGCATAATTTACTATAAAATTTACAAACTTTTTTAGGTCGTGGTGCACGGGGTATAAGCGGGATTTTCTTTACCAACTTCTGCGTCACTGACCAAATTATAATCATTTAAGATTTATTTTTAAATCCCATGGACAATTCTACATAAAAAGTTATATGCTTGTTGAAAATCGATTTGAAATTATAAATATTGTTTATGTATAATTATAAAAAAATACAAAATGTTATTTAAATTTTTGTATTTAAAATAATACATTTATTTTAGATGTATAATATACAAGAAATGTTTAAACCTTAACATCTAAAATACAACACAAATTTAATTTTTCGTATTTACCTATAGCTATATATATATGTATATATATATACTGTATAAATAAATTTTTAAATTTAATATGGAGGTATTGGAACTGATGTATCAGAAATTTTATATAAAAAACAAGTTTTTATTTCAAGGTAAATGTAAAAAGTGATGTTTTTTTAATCTTGTGGTCTTGTTTGTAGATTTAGAAAATATTTTCAGTTGATATCCACAGATCATATACCTGTGTGCATGTGGTGATTGTTCTCAAACATAGAAACAATGGTTGTAGGAGGGGACCAAGATTTAATTAATAAAGAAAAAGAAATAACGAAAATTCTCATTTCCATAATTTGCCTTTATGGTAACGATGGTTTACCATTAGACAGAGTTAATGAGGAGTTTCAAAACTATTGTGGGTTCGTCATCCCATATACAAAATTTGGCGCTGAAAATTTAAGATCTTGGATATTAACTTTACCAAATATCTACATAGTCTTGGATGAGCAGAATAATGAAGTCCTTATACAGCAGAGCCCAAAATCTACACATATCAAACAATTAATTTTGAAACAGAAATCAAAGTTAAAGCAACAAACAAAGAGAAAAAATAATGAAGCTGGGTCTTACCACAAAAATACCAAGAGGGCAAAAAGATTTCATTCCGATAATTTCCCTCAAGGATCATTTCTACACACATCTATTAATAATAATTTTATAAATGAATCAACTAGATTTGATAAATTTGAGCAACTTGTACGTTGTCATATTCTGTTTTTTTTTTTATAAATAGTATATGTTTTTTTTTTAATTGCAGGAATGTATGCTCCCCTTGTTGTACAAACATCAAGCGCTTGGAGATGATTTTTTCATAGATATTGCTGACACAAAGCTTGGATATTATGTTCCAGAAAAAGGTAAAACATATTTAATTCACTACAATTTTATATATTGTTTTTTAATTTATCGCTTTCCTAGGGCCAAAAGAATGTGGATTGTGCGCCACAGAACAGACTATTTCAGACCTTACACAGAAGGTCCAAAATGCAATATATTTGGCTCCTAGAGTAGTTGTTATGATAGGATTTCAAGATTTATTACTGGTAAGTAATATTACAATAAAATAATTGTTGTATACAATTTTTTTTTTTCTTTAGGGCCATAATGTGAACAATATGATTTATGATTTGAGACAACTCATCGTTGAGCTGAAGAAAAAAAATACAAGAGTAACACTCATTACATTGATACCGTCCCCCAAATTACCTAAATTGAAAAGACTTCAAGTCAGAATGGATATTTATAATAGAGCTATTCTAGACTATGCGTGTGGTAAGTAAATCGTTCCTATAAAAGTTAAAGTTTACATATATTTTTTTAGATATTGAATTAAAATGCAACGTTATTGACATGAATACTATTTTCTTAAATGAGGAAGACAATTTCCGTAGAGATTTGTAAGTATTTATAATTTTATTTAAAAAATACAAGAAATATCAAAATTAGTTCTATTTTAATTTAAATAGAGTGTTATTTAGAAATGATTATTTTTAGCGACAGGTTTACCAGAGTTGCTAAAAAAGATCCTTACAAGGTATTTTCTGATTATGGAAGAAAAATATTTTTAAGTGCCCTAAAGTCTTGCTTGCGAGAGCAAATTGAAGTTGGACATTAAATGAATCGACCACATCAGAAATAATTTCAGTGTACTGTATCATATTCCGTTTCATTACTCTAAGTAAGACAAAGTGCACATGTTTTACTATTTCTAAATGATAATGGATTTAATAGGGTATTTTGAAGTTATTTTGATAATACAATTTTTATTTTTATGTGGTCATATACTCGTATATGCTTATATGCATCATGTAAAACAAAACTTGAACCTTTTATTTTTGTCACTTCTTATATTTAGTAAATATATACTTTATATTGCATAAAACAGATAACATATTGAGCACTTAAGTACCTTCTCATTAGCACAAGGGTAGATTGGTAGAAAAATGATTATTTTTCATTTAGTCTGTGTACAGAATATTTAAACAAATCTATGAAGTACTGCATATCTTAATTTATTATATATTTCACTAAAATAACAAGTGACAGTAAATTTTGATAATAAAAAATAATCTGTTTCTCTAAAAGAAAAGTGATTATTAAATTAATATCATGTTTATTTGTTTGTTCTCATTTATGTTTGTTATATTATATTTATATATTTATTTATTTATTTATAGTGTTAAGTAATGTATTATGTTTTTGTTTCAAATGAACATCTTCCTTTGATTTTATATAACACAATTAACCACAACTATGTATACAATATTTATTTATATTTATATCTTAAAAATATATAAGTTATTAAGCAACTTTTGTTTCTTTTCAGCTGAAGTTAAAAATATTCAGATTTTTATGTGCATCATTTACATATAAATACAAATAATCTGACAATTCTAATAAAATATCAGTTGAATTGTTAAATAAGTTCATTTATTTTAAGCAGCTTCTTTTTAAAACTCATAATAATCTATTAGATATAAGGTATTAAAAAATGTGTAAGTGTACAAAATTAGCTAAATATATTTATTGAATTTTCCCATTAATAAAAAAAATAACAATGGACTTCATAATGTTTTTAAAAATAAATAGTACCTATTCAACTTAATTTAAAAAATATATTAATCTTTTTCACATGTAAATTCGTCTAAGATCAGCAGGTGAAGTAATCATATTACACTGCGGACACAATTTCTTAGCTCCCAAAGTCTGCAACCAACACTCCTCACAATGAACATGCCAACAACAAACCGATATAACCGGAGTACGATATCGTTCCATACAAATTAAACATTTATACACCTCTTCTCTATTTTGTTCCTTACTTTCTAATTCTTTTATTCTATTTTTCAGAACCTCTAATATAGGATCTCCCATAGTTTCTACAGATTCTAAATCACTTAAACGATTCTTATCGGAGCACAAACGTTTTGGGTCAGTACCGGTAACTGCTTTTCGAAGCGCCACATTTTCAGGGTCACCACAAGGAAGTATCACATCAGTTTCTGAATATTGCGGGGAACCATACATCTGAGTATCATCACCGTCAACATTTAAGTCTTCATCCTCATCTGCCATACTTATAGTTGTCCCAAGGCTTGAAATACCACCTTGAAGTAAACTTGTAGCTCTTACACGAGACTGACCTGCCCATTCATATTCTTCGTAAGCTTCTACATCAATGTTTTCATCGCTTTCACTACCATTTGCTTCGGATCTTCGCAAACACAGCTCCACGTGTAAGGTTATGTCTTCGTTTACCTCTTTGTTACAGATCGGACATATTTCTTCAGCTCGTCGTTTTCTAGTTTTAGTCTTTTGTCTGCTCTGCCTGTTTAGTCTGACTTTTTGAAAAGTTTCCCAATTTTTATCTGTATTATTGTCACTTGAAGATGAACCATTAGTTGAACTAGATGGATTGTTTTTAATCTTGAGTTTTGATGATGGCAGTTTGTTCAGTTTCTCAATTTCTGAGTTTAGGTGAGAATCTATTTCTGTTTGTCTTAAAGTTACACTACACACTGGACAACATGAGGGGTCGTTTTGTTTCTTTTTGGTTCTACATCCTCTTCCACTCTCTTCAGAATTGCAGCTACTACTAGGAATTTCATTCTCTTCAATACAATTATCCATTCCTTTCCATTAAATACTAGTTTGAACGGCCTAAGTAGCACCTCTAATTAGTTTTATTATAATATTTTTCTACTGATTCAGATTAGTTATGAAGATGTTTTTGGATTTACCTTGTGTTTTGTTTACATTTTGGGGTTAAAAATTCTTGAAATTTTCCGATTTCTTTTCAATCTCCAACACACTACATTCTACATTTTTAATAATACAGTTTTTCATTTTCATTTAAGTGGTTTGAATGATACAGCCACTCATCTATTTTAATATTTTGTATATCATTATAAAATTCACAATAATCATAATCAAACAATCTTTTCAAACAAAAAGCTGTCAATGTCAATATAAACAGTGCTAGCAACGTAATAATAATAAACCTAGAAAATTATTAAAATATCGCAAATGTAATAATATACCTATTAGCAGTTGTCGGTAGTTCTATCAGCATCAGTAGTTCTGTTCTACAAAGGGATTCAGACCCCTTTCTCTATGATTCAGACCGTGTTCAGCAATTGTAAATGACTACTATCGGTCGTTTACCAAAATTGTGGTCACAATAAGTTTAAATTTCTGGAACAAATTTAAACTAGCTAACTTTTATCTCAGCAATAATATCATTTTAGTAATTATTAATTTTGACTCTTTAGCTGTTAGATGATGCACATACACACATTCAAGGCTTTGGCTATAGTTTCTTTCACAAATGCTGGGGTTGGGTATACAGATTTAAAATTATATGACGTCATAGAGGTTCTCAAAATTATTTTATTTAAGTTACAGAATTTCTTAAAAAGATCTCCACGTTAATTTCATTGAGTATTAGCAATACCTGCGATTAGCTAAGTTGAGATTACTTGAAATATCAAGTAAATAGATATATATAGTTATATAAGTAAAGGTTACCAGTTGTGGTTACCTTCTTGTTATGGTAGGATCGGTAGATGCATCCTTATCAAAAATTGTCTATGCAGTTATCAAAATGAGCGAATGTAAACATTGAAATCTATAAATGTAAAGTATTTTAAATATTACTAACTATGGTGTAGTTATTAATAATTTAATCAAAAAAATGTCGTTTAATTCAGATTCAGATTTAGAAGTGAAAGTGCGTAAATGTAAGTCAATAAGTAACAAAATCAATAACCAATAATTATACACTTTGTAGCAACAGAGAGAATATCAGAAAATATGCATATTGTCGCAAACGAACCGTCTTTGGCCTTCTATAGACTTCAAGAACACGTACGCAAAGCCTTAAATCCTATGGTGGACAGAAGAGTTGATGTAAATAAGTTGCATACTGAACTTCAAGGACGATGTTACGATATAGAGTATGCTGTAGGGTACATATATTGATATATTTGTAGATATTAGTGTGAAATCTAAGTTTAATATTTTGCAGAGCGTTAAAAGCAATGGGGAAAGCTGAGGACAGTTTTAAAAACATTCAAGACAATTTAAAAAATGCAATTTTTCTTAAACAACAGCTCAAATATGAAGAATCTAGGAAGAAAAAATCAGATACCAACTCTGTTTATAAACGTCTTTCTGCTCATATTACT
Source organism: Monochamus saltuarius (assembly GCA_025584915.1). Classification (NCBI taxonomy): domain Eukaryota; kingdom Metazoa; phylum Arthropoda; class Insecta; order Coleoptera; family Cerambycidae; genus Monochamus; species Monochamus saltuarius. The sequence goes on along the minus strand of CM046730.1, from coordinate 17,994,680 downwards.
TTAGATCTTCCTGAATTACCAGAACTTTCTGATGTAGTCCGAGAAACTGCGAATCGTGTGGAACACATGATGTCAAAAGCTACACATTCCTCTTCAAGTAGTTAATAATGTATTTGATTTTGATTATGTACATAATTCAATAAATTATTTATACACAGATATTTATTTTTAGTCTTGATTACAAAATTTGATATCTTGAAAATATAAAATTCAGGTCCTAATCAATTTTTAAATTTAGTAGTGAAATTAAAATTCATTAAAATCAACAGTTGGTAGAATTGGTATCGAGTTGGTAGTACTGCCCAACGGTTGCTATCTGTCAGTGTCACTTTGATGACATTTGTTCCATAAACAATCGAAAAAAAATTATCAGTAAATGTTAATTATTAAGTTAATAAATAGAATAAGTAGTTAAGAACGTCTTTAAAATATAAGGTAATTTTAGATCAGTTATGTTTATAACCTAATCTGTCAAACAGTGGCGTGCAATATTGAGATCATCACTGTCAGTATGACGAATATATAAATGTTTACCTATATTCCTAATATGGATATAAATTAATGATATGTATTATAATAAATTAGTAATAGCTCAATTTTAAATAAAAGTAATAATGATTTTTTTGTAGACGCAGTCTGTTTGGCGTATTTCCGTAAAATCGTGGCAACATCACCTGATTTAATATAAACCACACATGCGTTCAATATTTTGCCATTGACTAAACATAATGCGACGTCGCGAAAATCGGCGCATGGCGTCGTATTTCGTTCAAAATTAGAAAAATATAAATTAGAGTGCGTTTAAAAAGTCCAGTGATGATGTATTAGGAAAAATTTTAGTTGTTATATTCAGGTTCAGATTTCTAAGAATTTAGGAAAAGGTTGGCGAACTGTTGTAGTGTGTGCGCCGCCTCTTTAAATATTGATTTTGGGCCGAAACGATTGTCTGGCGGTTGTTAGAAAATTGTGTTTTTGATATTAACCACAGCAAGAACTGACGGCATGTAAATATTACAGTTACTAATTAACACTTTATAACATAATTGGTGTATGATTCGTTTTTATATAAGACCACATTAATACTTATAGATTTCTTTATAAAAATGGTTCCTGGTGTTTTCTGACTATTGATTCTTGTTATAGAATATAATAATTATTATACAGTGTGAGTGATTATGGTTATAACTATTAAAATGTATTCTCAAATTATTTATTTCATTAAGTGTGTTCAGACTATTCTGATTCGGTAAGGTAATTCTTTTTCTAAGTGTTTTGCCAAAAGGAACTAATTAGACACTTCAGTGTGATGATTCATCTATCTAATAGTTTTCTAAAAGTATTCACACTCAATGTAACCTTTTTAATAAGATACTTTTAAATAACGAAAAAATTGTCGTAGGTTTCGCAAGAAGTTTATTATGGAAGTTATATTTATAAATTATATATAGAAATGACCAGTTTGACTTTGGCATTAGATAATATCGATGTTAGTGAAAATACAGAGCAAATAAGTAAACTTTTTCCCAAGTGCAGACCAAGAAGCGACATTAATTTAAATCCTATTATTGCCTCGGAGAGAGACCATGAATGTGTTGATAATACAACAAATACTGTCATGAATATCGACAGTGAAAATGATAGGTAACTTTTTTAAATAACATATTCATTATTTAATTATAGGTGCCTTCATTTGAAAAACGCTACATGTAGGGTGATCCATATATATATAGTTTAAATATTTGCAAATTAAATTACAATTCTTTTATGAAGAAAATGCGTGTTTTAATTTGTATCATTCTTTGATATGTGTTTAAACATTTTCTCTTTTTTTAATCTTTTTTAAAATTTAAGTCGATTTGATAATATTGGACTAATTGCACTAATAAATTTTTTTAACATACATATTGATTAGTTTGTGTTATCTACAAATTTAAAAGATAAATCTAAAATAGCATTTGATATTGACTATAAAATTTATTTGTAACTTTATAACTTTTGTGGTTACTGCTGTTACTGTAAAAAAAATAAATCAGTGTCAGTGGACTGCATGGTCATTTTATTAAAAAAACAGAAATATTTTTTGTTTCACCCTACATGTATATCTATCTCTATGCAGGATATATTTCAAGTAAATTACGTATCAGTCATATCTTACTAATCATACAGCATCATTATAAATAACATCTACTTATGAGATCATGTAAAACTGCCTATTGAGGTCAAACATTGTATCAATATATACAGCCTATTGATCTTTTAATCTTGGCACATTTAAAATTAAATGGAAAAACTACATGATACTAAAATTTATTTTTTTCTCTCTTTTTAAGTATTACTGTTGTAAACTATTTTAAAACTTTTTTTGCTTTACTACATGTTGTAGGCTATAAATTTTTGCTTGAAATATGTACAGGCTTTGTATTTATAAATAATACTTGAATAAGTTTATAACTTCACAACTTTTTTATGGTAATATTACTTTGATTTGTTAGATGGATAGCTGATAGTTCCTGCAATGTTAGTAGAGATAATATAAGTCAGCTGCACTCTACAGATGATGACGATATTATTGAACATAAACACTCGTCCGGGACATACAAATTACGAGATTCTAGGTATTTTCAATAAGAAATCATCACACATAGAATTTTCATAATGATTGTTTTTGTTATTATTTTTTGTAAAAATGTGTGCATGACTGTGTCATTTTCATCTAAACTCCAGTTTCCATCATAATATATTTAATTTTTGTTTAATTTAGGTTTGCATGGCACCATTTCAGCGAACACCAGTTACCATTTGTTCTGCACGAATACCTACTGCAATATTTTAAATAACCTGATTTTTTAAATTAACTATCAAAAATTTTGTTTTGAATATAAATTTTATTGAAAATGATTTGAATAAAAAAAATAAATAAAAATGCAATATATAAAACAAAATATTTAATTTGTTGTTTAATATTTTATCATTTTTTAATACATAATAAGTATGTAACTATGGTATATTTAAGAGTTGTACTCTGAATTTGTTGTTTGCAATACAAATATGTTAGAACCTATACAAAATTCATTTGTACCTGTAAAATGTTATGTAAATTTTTTTTAAATACTTACTTAAATACGTATTCTTAGTAATAATAATTGTTGACATGTTTGATTTAGGATTATAGAAATCGCAGGAGGGAGGGAAATCTATTCTCAAAGTCGAAGTAAGGCTCTAAGGAAGTCTCGAAATTCATTGGCGAACGAAGATGGAGAGAAAAAGGGTCAAAAATCCCCAATGAGGCAAGGTGTATGGGAACTCCGAGGCCGCAGCGAGGCCAAAAAGCTTCGAAATTCCCGAGATTATACCGAGACAGTATTTTCATCTGAAGTATGTTCAGTAGCTCATGAAAAAGAGAGTGAAGAAAACTCTGTAGCAAAATCTAGTCCGATAAACATGACATTCCCTGGAGAAGTGGTTGTTTTTGATGATATTGGAGAGAATTGGCAAACGGAAGAAACCAAAAGAATTGAAGACGAACACTCAAATCACACTGCCGCAAACATTTTTACCTCCAGTGATACAGATAGTGAAAAAGTTACCAAGGTTATAGGAAATTTGCCAATAGCTGTCTATGAGGGTTCACCTAGACGTTATGGACAAAGACATATGGAAAACAATTGCTCTCACCCACAGCTTCCTAGTGCACAAAGTTTATTAGCTTCTCCCAGTGTTTATCCACCTAGACCCGGTTTTCCGCAAAGAGTTGTTAGCACGCCTAGTCCTGTTGAAAATGACAGTAACTTAAATATTGAGAATAATTCATTTAACGTAAGTGCTATAAATTTTATAGTTATTTAAATATATTTGTTTATTACACATTACATTATAAAAGGATTTATTTTAAAAAATTGTACACAAATTACAGTAAATTTTTAAAATAATAAAGATTAATTTTAAGCAGTACATATTATATTGTCTCCTGTTGCTGATAAAATAAAATAATCTAAAATACATTTTATTATCTATCAATGTGATGTTTTCATAAAGTTTATTACTGTCTTCCTATGAAATATAGTAAAAGCATTTAACCCTGACCTGGACATTAAATAAATAATTTTATTTTTAGCAAAATTCCTCATCACCGCCACCAAATACAACTTCATCAACGTTTGACTATTTATATGAATTTTCTGAAACTAGAAAGGTATTAGAAGAATTCTTCAAGTGTCCTCCACCGGAAGAAGAAAATCGATTAGAAGTGGAATTCCAAGACTTAGAATATGAATTGCGGCGACAGGCTAGCGACTCGGGCAACTCTTACGTAGGACAAAGATTAGCAAAAAATCTGCCAGGGGAAAATGAATTTTGCATGAGAATAGATTCACCTAGAAAATGTTTGAATAACACTAGTATTCCTAATGTACAGGTAAGATATTACTGAGGTTGCTTTAAATTAAAATAATCGACTAGTATTGTCAGTTATATATTTTTTCTAGGATCATGATATTGCAGAGCACGAGAACAATTTTTTAGACTTGTCCATTGGTACAGGGTCTAGCGGAGATTTAGGAGAAACTGAAGTAGGTCTTCAAGTGGGCCACAGCCGGAATTTCACTCTTTCTCCTGAAACAACAGATTGTGATTCTAATTGTGGAGACTTGGACAGCGAAGTGTCATTAATGTTAATGGAAAATGATATGGGACCTTCTGGGGGTCTCTTAGGTATGTTAATCTGCTTCCAAAAACAAAATCCAGTGCCAACCTAAAATGTTCTAGGATCTAATACAGATATAGCTATTCCGAGTGACTCTCTACGTTTATACTCCAGCATGCCCGTTTTAGAAGATGGATTATCATCTGGACATGCTAGCGACACTGACAACAATAATCCAACAGTTATGCTGATGAAACGTCAGATAACTGAAATAGAAAGAGAAATCAATCAGGGCATATGCAAACCTAATCAGACAAGTAACAAACCTAGTGAAAATGGTTTGTCACCTAAGAGTGAGTGTTGTAATACTTCTCCTGTAGACATAAATGGTTGTGTTAATAATTTTGAAGAACCAATGGTAATATCGCAAGCTGACTCTCTTGGTAATACCCCATTTTGAAACATATGGTATTTTACAATGACAATATTTTTTTTATTTTAGAGAAAACACCCCCACCTCCAGCTCCAGCCCCACATCGATTAATACCAGGAGAAAAATCTAGCGACGTTGAAGCAGCTATAAAAGATATTCGTTTAACTTTACAGAGAACCAAAACTCTACCCTTACAACGCCATCCCGAAGAGGATCCTGAAGAAAATGAAGCTAGCCCCATTTGGGTACCCAGGTAAATTAAGCAATATAGGAAAGTAGTTGATTTTATATTGATATCAGTCATTTCAGGCAAAGGGGAATGTCGACTGCGAGTGGTGATTCTGAAAGGAAGGTTAATAGTGGAGGAGAAGAAGGTAATATGGTTTTTTAGTACCGTTGATAAACTCCGTTCATTGTTTTTTTGTTTCAGAGGAAAATGACACCGATCTAGAAACAGACCGGCTTTTGGGACAGCAGAGAACTGACGATCAAGGTTTTTATGATGATAAGGTAAGTATTGTTTTTAGGTGAAATAAATTTTAGTTAAATTCTTTGATTAACTAATTTCAGCAATTTAATTGTGTAGTTTTTCTAGTATTTTAATAATCCATTGCTGACATCACGCATCTTGCACAACAAGTAATATGTATTTATAAATTTATAAATAAATTATTTACTTCTGTCAGTTTTTAAATATGACAATGACACATAAATGTAAAAAAGTACATTCGAGAATTTTAAAAAATATATACAAATTTGGAAATAGCAATGAGAGCATTGTCATTCAAGGACAAATTTGAAAATTATTACATATTATTTGTTGTGTTTTTTTCAAATAGATGTAATATTGTGTTAAATAACTTTTGAAGTAGATTAAAACAGAGCTTACTAGACTGGCTCAAAACGAAGACTATCCAAAGCATGCCCTTAACCTTTTTATTTATATTATTAGGTTTGGAGAAAACCTAAAAGTCGGACAATAATGCCTCCAATAAGTCTGTCAAACCCTAAACATATTCTAAACACAATGGACGAAGGTACCCTACCCTTAGTCCCGTCTGAAACTCAAATTTCTGAACCCCCTTCCCCGACAGCTGTCTCTGACAAAAGCCAATCGCCTCAAAGCCAAAAGGGATCAGTATCTTCAAATAAAATGAAAAAGGTGTGAGACTGCGCATGCAAATAGAACTCTTTTAGATTAGATATACTACGGCTTACATTTGTTTCTTTTAACACTGAGTAATTTATACTAACAGTTCTGAGTTACTATCCCTGAATTTATCTTGTAGTTATGTTAGACTAAGAAACTGTAGATTATAAAAGTTGCATGAGGTTTGGTAAAAAATCCCAATATATTATGTAAACTAGTCTGGGTATATGAAGTTTTATTTTTCTAACACTAAACTAACAATTCATTAATATATTAACTGTAGTGTTACTATAAGACATTTATTTTTGATTATTGGCAATAATGTATTATACATCTACATAAAAGTATACCGGAAATAAATGTCTATTAACACTTTAATATTTAGGAATTTATAAAAAAAGAGACCTGCTTTAGTAGAGAAAGTAAGTAGAACTGGTTTTCGAGGTACTACTACTAACAGTAAATATCCAGGATACTTCATGTATCAGTTAATAGACAGGATTTGATTGCTCTGGCTTTAGTAAATTCCTAAATATATCAATGAAGCCTGTACAAAATTGCACTTCCAATTTTAAAACACATATGCACTTCATTCAATAATGGCCATTAAAAGGGGTAAAGTAACAGCAATTTTCTGTGTAAATAGTTTTTTGTTTTTTTTTTTGTTGATTCTACAAAGTTTAAGAAGGAATGTAATACTATTTTCTATTTTATAAATAATGAATGATTTTGTAATATTGCGAAAATTTGTTCTTAAACTAGTGTATTGATTCAACGAAATTGATTATATTTAGTACCCAGCCTAGTCAACAGAACAAACAGACAAACATAACTCTACACATATATCAGAATGAAACATTAAAATTTAGGAGCTTTGGAACATGTATATAAGCATTTCCAGTTAACATTAATCACAAAATCTATCAATGGTTAACTTGCCACAAGATATCTAACTTTAAACACATCTTTATTTGCAGGATAAAGACAATAAAAAGAAAGGAAGAAACAAGGAAGGTAAGTGATGTTTTTATTTTTTTATCATTTTCTGTACAAATAACTACTTTATTTAACTTGCAATACATTTGGAATTTTATGGTAAGTGCAAACGTGATATTAAAGGGATTTTAAACTAAAACATCGTACCTCATACATTTCTTCAATCCCATTCTCCAAATCTATACATCCTAATAATTTAAAGTGATTAAAATTGCAAATGTAAATGTTATACAGGATGTTCCAAAATTAAACGTTTTGCCGACTGTTACATATTATGTACAACTAATATATCTGTTCATACACTTAACTGTATATTATATACTGCGAAAAGAAAACATGTTTCCAAAGCAGATTTTTACTATATGTTCAAAAGAATTTTCAATTAAAACGAGATTTTTATAACATTACAGCGACATTCTCCATGTTTTTGCCAATTTTTAGACTTAAATGATAGATTCAATATTTCAAGTTAGTTTTAGGACACCTTGTGTAATTTCAAATAGTGGTATATGGTTATTTACATGCATTATATCTTTGTGCAATTATGGATTTGTATTGATTTGGTTTAAAATTCGCTGTTTCATACTCAGTAGTGTTAAGCCATTAAATGTTGTCCACCTGTTAAAGAAATTTTTATTAAAATTTGCTTCTTTCTTTGCAGATGTTATACAACGTTCAGTATTAATAGAAGGAGTGCTATTCCGAGCACGATACTTAGGATCAACACAACTAGTGTGCGAAGGTCAGCCCACAAAAACTACTAGGATGATGCAGGCCGAAGAAGCTGTCTCCAGAATTAAGGTAATGCATGTATATATATTATATATCCATAAATCCTTTTAGTTGTGAGCACTGATTTGACTACCTACCTAAGAAGTACACATTTTATTTATTTTTTTGAATTTTTAAATCTACATATTCAAATGATACAAGTATTTTTGTTTTTATCTGTCATTATGGAGTTCTGGATTAAATTTTTTTTCTTATTTTTTTAAGTTGATAAAAATTTGAATTATTTTTACAATGGTACAATGGTGACCAAAAAGTATACAGAAATTTAAAAAATTGTCTGATATTAAATTAAAACAGTTAAAAATAACGACAACTGAGATAAGTAATATTTATATATTTTTTTGGTTACCTTCTACATTTGCATTTCTCTTTATTATTTTTATTGTTACTGTTTGTGGAATCTATGTGCAAAATATTCTGTGGTATTTAATTATCAAAATTCAAAATAAATATTTCTTTATAATTTGCTACTCATACAAAAAATATATGTAAATTGTTATAATGTATATTAATCTAAATCTTCGATAAAATAATTTTTTGTCACTTTATAAGTAACGGTAAAAACTAGTGTTGGGATCACTCGAGTGAAAAATAACTGATTGTTTGGTTATTGCAATAACCGAAATCACTCGGTTATCAGTTACATGAGTAACGAATTATTTATTTGATTTTTTATTTACTGTTCACTAAGTAGGTTTGTCATTTTTTCATATGCGCAAGTAAGAACAATCTTCTTTTTAAATTCTCAAGTAAGGAAGGACACTGTTTGCTTTGTCAAGTAGCAGGGAGTTGTGTATATCAATTTACGTCGTATTTGAACTATTTTTTGTCTCTTTGTGTCCCGATAAATATATTTTAATATGAATTTAATCATTTCCTCCAAGTTATGACATTTCTAGTAATAGTAAGGACGGAAGGACACAGAGGCTGTAGTAAGGATTGTCCTTCTGAAGTAAAGAACAGGTGGCAACCCTACTGTTCACTTATAATTTGTGTGTTCGAGCTCAAGATGTAACAAACAACGAAAAACCCAATAAGCATAGAAATGACCATCATGATATTGCAATTTCAACCTAATGTAATGTATAGACAGAGGTTACAATTTTGAAATAATTTTTTTCGAAAACTATATTCAACAGCACAATTAATTTTAGATTCGTGTTCAGCACCCTTGAAAATAGGGGGGTAGAAATTTTTTTATTAAGATTGCTGAGGTTTCCGCTAATGTAAATAATTACCAACAATTCTTGAAAAATTTAAATAATAAATTAACAAATTTTTATATACCTAACTCTCTAACTTTGTTTTGAAATCACTTAAATACTCAGTATTCAGTTATTGAAATATCTCGGTTTTTCCCAACACTAGTAAAAACTCTGTGAAATAGACAACCACTCTACATTTTAGTACTAAGTAATAAGATTGCTCAAAATTCTGATCATTTGAGTTGAATTTTATGATTCTACATATTTAGGACAAAAACAGTGTTGAGTGCTATTTTTTTATACTGGCATGTGTTTGAAAACATATTATTCAAAAAATTGTTTATCACTATTTTGCAGTAATATAGTTAATTTTAAACAGATATTGCTTTGAGACATTTACAATATGAATTTAACAGTTACTAAATATTAACGAGAATTTCAAAATATTAGTGTAACGCAATCTATATTATTATACAAAGGTTTTGGATCTTTTTATATCTCGTTGATTGATGCAGCAAAGAATTCTTAAAACTGTTTATATGTACTAAAAAAGCATGTGGAATTCTGTCCATTTGGTGTTATATACTTAAAATGAAGCATTTTGGATTCAATATAAAAATTTGGAAAGGCATGAGTAAGCATGTCTTTAGAATAGTGGCACGGATAATTTAACCCCAACTTTGAATATTTCTAAAGACTGAGTGTTTTTTTTAAATAAATTGGACATGATATTCTGTACGTTGTACCCCCTTCCCCACTTTGAAACGGCAATGCCCCTTTGGTGCACGCTTTGTGTGCTCTATTTGGTTGGTTGCCTGTTACATGTTTTACCTGGACTTCACTATGTCGCACTCCCTTTCTGTCCATTGCTTTGGATGTTCTTTAAATTGTACATAGAAATTATGCACAGCAACTGTTACGCCGTGAATTGTGCGTAATGGTCCAGTTTTCCTTTCAATGTTGTAATAGATGTGCCGATTAGAGTAGATATACCGGATGTAATAGAAACAATGATAGTGTGACAGAGGTAAACTTGTAGGAGGTATCCAACCAGATGATTCAAAGCTACGGGCAACAGTATGCCCCAAGCAGTCCCGAAAGTGGTAGCCTTGACGACGAGTCCCAAATGGGTGCAGAACTAGATTCGATCGCTGAAAATACTGTACAACCACATACAAGCGGTGAGCTTTTCAAACATTGCATTATTTTGTCATGTGACATCAAACTACAATACTTTTCAGTTATTATTTTGCATATATCTATGAAAGTATGTTTTATTTATTTTTTTTACTATAAAGGGCAATAATTAATTGAAACAAACATTTATCAAAATAAAGTGTTTTGACAGAGGGCAAAATAATATAATGTATACAATACTGTTACTGTATATTACCCATGTGTAAATATTAATCATAATAAATAAATAATATTGATAGTGAAGTAACTTCTGACTGAAATTGCCAAGAAAATGTTTCATATCCTTTATAGTTTTCATTTTGCATTTATAGTATCTAGAAAATTAATGTGGAACTTTTAAATTATATTTATTTGAAGCAAGTCATTTTTAAATTATTGTAGTTCGATGACTATATTTTTTGTAAAGGAATGCAATGATTGAAAAGTGCTTACAGAGGGACAACCGCATTTCAACGAAAACCCCTTTGGTGTTGGGTCTGCTGGAACAGTTTTTCGTCTTCATTTCCTTGGTTCTGTTGAGGTGGATGAGGAAGGGGGTAGGAAACGACGAAAACGGCTCAAGAAAAATATGGTAGAAGTAGCTGTAACAAAAATTAAGGTCTGTCTTAATTTTTTAAATCCCTTCTTTTACATGATTGTATTTTGTATATCTTCAGAATGTGCCATGGGATTCTCAGTAAGCAGGCAGTGTGTATTGAATTAAAATTAAACTTATAATGTTCACTATACACTTCCTGTGCAAATTACTTCATGTAATTACTTATCCTTAATTAAGAAGTATATTTTATCCCTGAATAGTGATAAATTAAAATTACTAGTATATGATATCCTGAAATAACTGCAGAAATTTTAACCTATATGTTTTTATGTATATATACTTTGCCCTGGTCCAAGAGATAAAGATTATAAAAATATTAAGTTTAAAAGATTGCGCACATTGTGCCTGCACGGACCTGCACCAGCACATACCGTCACCTGCAACGACCATCAATGCATGTAGTGTAAGTTCTGTTCCCACAAATGTCAGGGATTGGTTTCAAACTCAACTACAACTTACAAATTTCAAATCGTCTGCCACACAGACCGTGCACAAAACGTTGCTGGTCCGTGCTGGAAAAGTGTGTAAAGATGTGCAGGTTTGCAGATCCGCGCTTTGCTGGTCTGTGCGTGATCTTTATTATTTTTTTTTGCTTGTGCTTCAATAACATATATTTATTTGATATATGAGATATCAATTTTAACTATATAGCTTTATCATATCATTTTGTTTCACCTCATAATTGTAACAAAGAAGAATGCTACTACGATATTAAGATGTACAACAAAAACTATTAAAGGAAATATGTTTAATCATTAATTTTATATTGTTAAACCATTTTGTAGTACACAGGTTGTGGTACCTTTATGCTTGTGTATATAAGAAACAGCTTGACTTTCTCTATACATTATCATTCATTCATATAATAATGGTGACTAATATACTAACAATATCATTTTTTTCATTGCGTCTTCTTTGGACATAGGCTTTGGTAAGCAAATATATTAGTAAACAATGAGCCTGTCTCTATTCTAAATTATTGTTAGGCCCCGGATGGAGAAAGCCAACCGAGCACAGAAGTTGATCTGTTTATATCGACCGAAAAAATCATGGTTCTCAATACAGATTTAAAGGAAATTATGATGGACCACGCCTTGCGAACAATTTCATATATTGCTGATATTGGTGATTTAGTTGTCCTTATGGCTAGAAGAAGATTTGTGCCCCATGAAATGGAAGATGCTCCGAAGATAAATAGGACTCCAAAAATGATCTGTCATGTTTTTGAAAGCGAAGAGGCTCAGTTCATAGCTCAGTCTATAGGTCAAGCTTTTCAAGTAGCATACATGGAGTTTCTGAAGGCAAATGGAATAGAAGACCACAGTTTTGTCAAGGAAATGGATTATCAGGAAGTTTTAAACTCACAGGAAATTTTTGGAGATGAGCTACAGATGTTCGCCAAAAAAGAAATGCAGAAAGAAGTAAATTTTGTAATATTTCTTATAATAATAATTATTATTATTATGATACTTTCAGGTGGTGGTACCAAAAGCTAAAGGAGAGATTTTGGGTGTTGTTATTGTAGAGTCGGGGTGGGGATCAATGTTACCAACTGTCGTTATAGCCAATTTAGCACCAAGTGGTGCGGCAGCACGATGCGGTCAACTTAATATTGGAGATCAAATAATTGCTATAAACGGAGTCAGTCTCGTTGGCCTTCCATTGTCAACATGTCAAACTTATATAAAAAATTCCAAAAATCAAACTGTAGTTAAATTAACTGTTGTACCATGTGCTCCTGTCGTTGAAGTCAAAATCAAGAGACCTGATACTAAATATCAACTTGGGTTCAGCGTGCAGAATGGAGTGGTGAGTAAACTGTAACGTCGTCTGAAAAAAATAATTGCGATAGATTAGAAAATAGTAACTTTCTTTTAAAACATATATCTAAAAATGAATCCACGATATTTTTATTTTAGATATGTAGTTTGTTGAGAGGAGGTATTGCAGAACGTGGTGGCGTTAGAGTGGGACATAGAATAATTGAAATAAATAACCAAAGTGTAGTTGCTGTTCCGCATGAGAAAATTGTGAATTTACTTGCCACTTCTGTAGGTGAAGTGAGTATAGATATTAATTTTTATATTTTAGTAAATATCTTCTTATTTGGGATTTGGGGTCTACAATTTTGATAGAAAATATAATTTAATATTCTACAGTTTTTTTGTGTTTTAAAGAAAAAATTACATGTTTTCTTAGATACTGATGAAAACCATGCCAACTTCCATGTTTCGTTTGCTAACCGGTCAAGAGAATCCAGTGTACATCTAAGTAAAATCTAACCGAGGTTCGAAAGTGCCTACTTGTAGTTGATATTGACTGTCCTTGGGAATTGTTTTAAGTTTGATCGTGCTTGAGTCGCAGATCAATATATTTTTTATTGTTAGTATAAGTTCTACAGACTGAAGACAATACAAGCAAAGAACTGCGCTCTGCACAAAACTTTTGCGCTGAGCTTTCGTGATAGATCATATCTCTGCTTTGTCGCATAATCTATTTATTTGTTGTGAACGTGAGCATACCAAAGACTGTTGGTTGGCTTAAAAGAATATTTCATTCTCATAAACCCAACTAAATAAATTAGTCACTTATTCATTTGTTTGTGAGCATGAAAAATTTTGTTTCACTTGATGGGATACCATGATTTTTTTCTTATTTCATTCTGTAAAAAGTACACTAAAGATAACATTACCAGCTGACTGAAGAAATAGGTTACAGTTGCTTTCTTCATAACTACTAATTTGATAACTTGAGATTAATGACTAAAATTTACGATTTTAAATTAAAAAAAAAAAATCAAATTTATATTAATATTTTTGGTGGAATATTTGTTAAGGATTATAAAGAAGCCATGAAACGAATATAATCTGATATGTTTTCCTGTTATTTCACCATTTACTGCCGATGCCCCTGACATTTATTTATATATATATAATAAATAGATCATTTCAATGCCAAAGAACAAAAACTCAGCGGTAACCTATTTCTATAGCAAGTGTATAAACTGCAATGTTACAAAGAATTTCTGAAGATTAAAAATAAATTTTCTATTATCAAAAAATGAAAACAATTTCCATGCTTTTTATGGAAAAAACTAAGTAAACAAATATATATTGTTTTGTTGCTGTAGAATGTATAAAATTTTATGTAATATTGCATTAATTTGATAAAGAATGATTTGAGAATAAAATATTTAAGGTTTTTCTTGTAAAGAGACTATGCTGAATGTACCCTGTATATTAATTTAAAAAAGAAATATTCCATTTACCCAACCTTCAATATGCTGGCTCAAAATTACTGTAGTACTCTAGTCAGCATCAATAGGATTATTTTGTTTTTATGTATAATTTATATTGAGCAAGATTTGTCTTTGTAACTTCTCTACGTAAAGTGTACTGATGTAAAAAATAGTTTTTCGCTGTTTTTAATGTCGACATCAGTCAGTTTTTTCAGAACATTACCATATCACAATATCGTTCAAGAAGTAGAAGCAAATATATTTTTAGACTAAATATACACAACTAATGAGGTTATTATAAAATCCAATAAAGCCTTGTGATAAATAAACTGATCATTTTACTGTATATCACCTTACAGCAATTTTGATCAGTTTTAGAATATGATTTTGTAAGTACAGTAGACTCTCAACTGTCCGGCTTGCACTTATCCGAACTTCGTGTTATTCAGCCTTGCCTTTTTTCAAGTTTATATGACATATATACATAGTACATACTATTGCAATATTAATGATACTTTCAAATGAATTTAGCGACATATTTTGTACTGCTCGCATATTAGCAATAAAATTTACTTTCAATTTTTTGTTTTAGTTCTTCCACTCAATAAATTTCGATATAAACACGTCAGAAGATGAAAACAATTCACTAAATGCATTTTAAAGTGTCATTATTATTGCTATAGTATGTACATACATGCATGTATTCATATTTTGTTCAGTACATAGACAGCAGGTTGTTTGCAAATTGATTTATCTCTTGATGAAGAATAAACGAAAGAATATAAATAATCGAATATATAAAATATAAATATATGTATGTAATACATTACATAACATACCTATTATGTATATAATTAGCAATATTTGGCTTTTCTCTTTTATGGACTAACTGTCCTTCAAATCAAGTCGGATAGTTGAGAGTCTACTGTATTAGGCATATTTAACGAAGGGAGCGTTACGTGTTCTCTGAATGATATAACTGTTCTCTTCTATTTTTTAACAAGCTTTTGTATAATCGGTAGTAAACTGCTAAGAGTATTAAACATTTAAATTCGATATAATTGTAGGTTATTTCTGTAATGATGTATAACAAAATTTTTACACTTCTGTTTTTAAAGTGATCACTATCAAATGATAGCAGTTCTAGAACAAAATTGATATTTACTGCTACCGATTGGTCCCTTCATTGAATGTGACTATTATTTTTCCCTCAATCATAAAGTATGTGCGATTGAAGGAAAATGTATTTATTGTAGGTATAGAGTCAACCAGGGAGTACTATATTTTTATATTCATTATTGATTTACAGTAACCTAGTCCAAATTGAAGTACAATTTTTAATTATTAATGAACGGTGAGGCTATGGTAAAACTCTGAAAAAATGTTATTAAACCTTAAATGACTGTATTGTATATTATTAATAGACTTCATAGTACAAAAATTTAATTTATAGCAGTTGGCCCAAATTGTTTGATTATTTTTTTGTAAGATGCATTATTTTATATTTGCAATTTTATTCAGGCCTCAAACATTTTCAATTTAGCCGCCTTGTCATTGATTTTTTGTTAATGTGTATTATCATGAACAAATATTTTTGTAGTTTTAGTTTATAGTTTTTAAATGTACGTTTTGTATTTATTAGGTAATTTATAGATTAAGATATTGAATTTATATATTCACTCATCGATGAAAAGTGTATTATGGAGTCTGATTAACCGTTATAAAATCTGTGAATAGTTTATTTATTTGTACAATTTAATTATTTAAATACTCTTTATTTTTTTAAACTAGTTGTATTGAATTTTTTAATTTATATTTCTTTGTATATAACATAAATAATATTTATCATTTTTAAATCTTTATGTTATTAAATGGAATGCATCATTATAATCATATTTTTCATTTCAAATACCTGTTAAAATTAATCTAACCATATCATGCCTACAAAAACAGTTCCAGTAAGTAATTCATTTGTCTCATGTATTTAGCCATTCCTTTTGTCTGTATAATAAAAACTTAATGTGTAACAAATATTTACAAAATACAATTACAAAGCATAGATATTGTTTTGTTTTCTAAAATTTTTTAAACCCTGTCCTCCACTCATTTTAAAGTGGAATAAAAATATGTAATACGAAAGTGTTTGGTTTGTTTAATTAAAAAACTTTCAACTTGCAACCTTGAGTGCAAAATTATGTTTTCATCAGTCTCCAATAATTAAAAATGTTTAAAGGCAACGTAATTGTTTTGCCAAATAAACTTTTATTATTAACAGTTTTGATTACAAATATTATGTATATAATCTTATCAGTGGCTACAATTTGCATCTATGAAAAATGAATACAGGATTACAAATGTTTAATTGAATTGTTTGAAATCCTAAAACTGTAACAGTGAAAACAAATACAAATAATCATCAAATCTTGTTGTGACAAACTTTCAACTTTTTTGTTTTGTAAAACAGTGTTTATTATGCCTAAAATTTAATTTCAAAATTAAGAGTTAAAAAAAATAAATATTACATCTGCAATTTAATGCAACCGTATAACTTCTGGAAATTTTTATATACAACACAACTGATCTTTTAACTTGACTCAGGTTTGCTTAATTGCCAGTGGATTTTAGGATGGAATTCTACTTAATATACTTTTTATATATATTTTTTTTATAATAAATCTATCAGCAGTAAGTATAAAATTTATTTATAAAACATTTTACAAAATAAGAATACATTTGGCACTCCTGCTATTTATAGCGGTAACTTTGTTCATATTGTTCACACAATTTCGATAAAAGCACAAGTGTAACATTGAAATTTATTGTAAAATTTAGAATTTGGTTTATTTTTTTTTACAGACAAAGTAACTAAGTCAATTAATTAAAATTAACGATTTTTGTAAGGCTATCAAGTTTCAAGTTTGAATTTCAATTGTTTCAAACGTAATTTATAAGAAATAGACGTGATGCATTAAGTTTGTAGATATTATCAATTACTTACTATAATGATGATAAATGGTGGTTTTTATAACAAAGTATGTCTTAAATAATGTAGAATTGACAATTCAGTGTAAAGAATTTATTTGTAAAAAGCCTTACATACCTTTATTTACAACAAACTACAAATCCATTTTTCTGGTGCAACTAAGCACGGAATTGTCGCTAAATTGTACATATTTGAAGCAAGAAAAATATCCCTTTAATACTTCTCAAACCCAACTGATAAATTTCAATACTTAAAACCAAAAACTAAAAGCAGAGATGAGGGAGCAAAATACAAGTAAAAAAGGATCTTTAAACCGATAAAATGTTTATGAAAAAAAAAAAAAAATTATAATATACAACATTATAAATAACAATAGAGATTTGTTTACACTAAAAATTAAAATATTAAAATGCTTAATTATAATTTGAGAAACATCTCTCGTAATAGCAGAAATTTTATACAACTATAGTAAAAAACATAAGAATTCCACATTTTTACTCGATAAATTAAAATAAAATATAAATCAATGGAGTAGAATTGTTATGTTTCTTACTGTGGCCCTGTCAGGGCAATATTTAATTGCCCATTGCGTATCTTCGGGTCCATTCTTTAGCATTTCGAATAGCTTCTGATTCATTTACTTTCCACAATTCTGCTACATCATTAGCTAGAGGGTCATCTGGATTTGGAGCACTAAGTAAGGCTTGAATAGATAATAAAACAGTGCGTATTTGTAATGCAGGACTCCACTTATCCTTTAATATATCAAGGCAAATTCTACCGAGTCTATCGATATTTGGATGATATATTTTTGTTATAAATCTTACTTTGGGTGCAGACATTGGATAGTCTTCTGGGAGGAACAATTCTAGTTTAAAGAGGCCCCCTTCAAAAGGTGAGTCCTCTGGACCTGTCACAATAACATGAAAATAACGAGCATTGCTATCGTCGGGTACAGCACTAATTCCCGGCACTGGTTCTTGCATTAATCGTTGGGTTTCTTTAATTATCCTGCGTGGTAGGGCTGCCATTTTTTGCTTATCAATGCAAATACTTCTCTAATTTTTGGTATAAATTAATCACTGCACTGTAACACAAAATGGACCTTATGCACCTTTTCACTTTTTGTGATCAAATCCACCTCTCATTATTCCACAACAACTCTACTTTTTTTATTATTAAATGTGGCAGATAACGAATTTGGACATATCTACCGACGTTTTCATTCTGCGGCCTGCGGTTTAATGTACTATAGGCAAGCATGCGCGATTCAGTGCCCGGGATTTTCAAAAATAATGCCACATACACCACGCTGAACAATAGCATGTATATTTTTTTAATATATCGTTTATTTCAAGTTCTAAGCTTTCTTTGTATACTTCTATTTATTTTGTGATATTATAAAATCATCGTTATGTAGTTATTATTAAGGTTAAAAGGTTACCACAAAACATGAGGTCACAGTACTTTATCACAAAACATGTACTTATAGTAACAATAGTACGTTCCGAAATACTAGGTCATTGATTCCCAACTAAAGCCAAAAATATATATTAAAAAAACCCTAACCATTTTTATTATGATTTTGTAACTCTACGCAAAGGATTATAAATCACTTCTAAATACTTAGTCCTCCAAACGTTATATCATCAGTACGATCAGTACTTTGACAGAACTGATTAACTAGATTGCATTTTTCGAAAAAATTTAAACTAGATAAAAATACACGGTATATAGTTGATAGACTGTGGTAAAGATATGCGGTTAAAGAAGTGGTTAAAGTACAGTTGATCTTCGTGTTATGTGTTCCATGAATAGAAAAGAATTATACTAAATTTGTATTGTTCCGTGTTCCATGTACTGCCTGTCTGCCACACAACACACAATCCTTGGTTATCTATGCTATGATTCTGCCATCTGCCAACACCACCTCCTCCCCTCCTGCACTGTTCTGTGATGTGTTGATGTTTTGTAGTTTGTACTATTGAACTATTGTAATATTCCTAAAATCTATATTTTGATATCAAAAATATAATTTTTAATTCTGAACTTGTTACAATTTGAAGTAATTTTTTTTCTGTTTACAAAGTGAAAAAGAAACCCGTCCTAAATGTTAGATTTTAATTCGGTGTTTGTTTTGGCAGAAACTCTAGCTACTGAGGTCAATAACATCAATAGTGATAAGGAAACAATAGATCTGTTTGTAATATATGGATGTTTTGGGGTAGTACTGTTTTATGGAGTTTCCAAATATTTGGATGCTAAACCCGAAACGATCAGGACTATAAATAATAACTATTACTATTACTATTAATTAACATTTTAAAAGATGGCTGCTCCACCTCATCATTTTATGCAGAATTTGAATAACCCTCCTCAAACAGGTAATAATTAAATAACCGTTTACGTAGGTATTATAGAAGTAATGAAGGAATGTCAAGTTGCAATGTCGAGATTTTTTTTTTGTATATATATCGTTAGTGTGTAGTGTGTCTAATATGTTATCTAATAATATACATCCCATTATTTCAAATTCAGGGATGAGAAATGCATTTGGTCCTGGTCCAATGCAAACCCAGATGGCTCCCGGAGGAATGCAAAATGCTATGCCAAATCAAATACCAGTACAGATGTCCAATCCTATGGGCAGTCCTATGGTACCTCAAATGTCTAATCCAATAAATGGTGCGATGAACACGCAGATGAATCCAAACATGAATGGAGGTTCTGCTATGTTAAGTCAGATGAATCAGCACTTCACTATGAGCAGTCCAATGAATAATTCGATGAACGGCAGTCAGATGGCACCCCATCAGGGTCCTACACAAATACCAATGCAACAGAGACCAATGGGTAATAAATATATAATTTACTCATATTTCATGAGATGCTTATTATTAATAATGTTTAGAATTCACTCCTGCTTTAAACCATCATGAAATGCCTCAACAGACTCCTGGAGTAGCGCCAACGCCTCCTTCAGTTCCTGTACAGCAGCAACAACAGCAAGCAAAGGAATTTAATACAGCATCGCTATGTCGTCTTGGTCAGGAAACAGTTCAAGATATTGTTAGTAGGACTCAAGAGGTGTTCCAAACCTTGAAGTCTATTCAGGTATGAAATAGAATACAATTTATTTTTTTCGTAGTTGTTTTAAATTTTTATTTATATATCACAGCCTCCTAATGGGATACCACAATCATTAAATGCCAGTAATGAGAAAAAGGCCAAAGTGCAGGAACTTTTAAGAACCATTCGAGTACTCTTTAAGAGGTTAAGATTGATTTATGAAAAATGCAATGAAAATTGTCAAATCCAGGGCATGGAATATACTCATATAGAAAGTTTGATACCTTTCAAAGACGAAATTGATCCCAAACATGATGAAAAGAAAAATTCTGAAGCTTATCGCTTAGCATGTGAAGAAAGTAAGGAAGTTATGGAGCAAGTTGTGTTGAAAAATAAGCAACTCAAAGAAGTAATTGATCATTTAAGAAGAATTATTTGGGAAATAAATACCATGCTGACTATGAAAAAATCCTAGCAGTTATTTTAGGCGTATAATTGCGCCCAATTGTTATATAATGTGTATATATATGTAAACATAGGAATGTTTTTAGAGATAATCTTTGGTATTAGCCTGTAGATAAATTTTAAATATGCAAGACAGTACATATTTTAAATAATTGTCACTCGTTCTTATGCCTTTTGTATAGGTACAATATTTCTATTTATTGTATTGTATTAATTTGACATTTGCTTACATTTTTTCGAATGGATTGATTGTAATTGATGTAGTTCTTTAAGAAATTACTATATTCCATAAAATTGTTACTGTTATATTTTAGTAAATTGATCTAATGTTTTATAATTCAGTTCATATGTAATTTAATAAAAAGTTATCGATTTTATTAAAAGTTTTAAAATATTTTGTCTTAATATATTTTAAATGCAAGTTGTATTTAAAATGTACATTGAAGAGAAAAATTTCAAACGCTGACAGTTTCTATACAATTTGTTAATTAGAGCATTTTTAATATATGTGAATTTATTAGATATAAGATGGATTATCTTAATATGTAAATAAAATATTAAATAAATTTGTCTTGAAACAAAATTATTCAAACTAAATATAAATATTTTAGTGCAAAACATGTTTTATTTCAACTATATACATTCTTAAATTAAGAGGTATTTGATAAACGTACAAATTTAATATTTAAGGAATTTATTTAGTCTTCTTTATTTTAAATTATACCATGCTTCTAACAAAATAAACCATTATTCAAAATTAAACAAGTTTATTCTAGCAGAGGCAAAGATAAAAATAGGAAAACAACTACCTTTAACATTGTGTAGGCAGCGCAATAAAATTATTTAACTAAAATATTGGGATTATTTTATTATTTAATAAATTATTTCACGGAACACCTGGCAGAATTTTACAGACCCATGTCCCACAGAATACCAATTCGGAACCACTACCTATCACTTTATAATTTCAATAACCATCGCATTATTGAAAATTTATTTATTACAAAAATCTATTAATTTAACACAACAAACTGGAAACAGTATTAAATAAAATATTGGATAAGTTAAACAGTTAATGAGAAACATAAAAAATAATTAACAGTCAGAAATTTAATTAAACTCAGTAGAAAATTCTGTTGCACATTTAGCACAAATACTGTCTACACATGGTTTCCCACATCCATGGCAAATGTTAAGCAGTCTATTTACCATGTCGTCAGTTTCTTTGTCAACGGTATTAACATATTCCTCAGTTTCTTGATTTATCTGGAGCTGCTCTAATTCCTTCTCAATTAAATTTAGCAGTACAGTAACTTCTTTGGACTCTAGTAAGCTTGATGCCGTCTTATCTTCAAGTAAGATTCTGCGTACATCACTTACAGACTTGATTGTATCTCCATAGTCCTCAACGATTTGTCGAAATCTGTCAACACTCTTACTGCGGGTACTCCTCAGTCTACTGAAAAAACGCTAAAAAAAGTTGTTAGTAAAGTGAGGTTAAAAAATAATAAATACTAACAGTTCGAAATTCAGTCCTAAGAGTTTCTGTTGAAATTCGATTATGTGATACTTCACTTTTGGCTCTTCTCAGCCGGTTACTTGGTTGTTGGTTGGGGTGTTCTGAAGACATTTTTTCATATAATTAAAGAAATATTATAGCAAAACAATACAAATTCAAAATTTAGATTTCGCCGCACACCACACAAGCCCCCTCTTGTTGAAATGTCAAACAACCACAAAAACAACAAACAATAAAAATAGTCCATTTTATTTGTTGACATATCGTTACCGACAACCAACGTACCTACCTCTACCAAATTGGTATACTGGATGATGTCATAGTAATATGAATGTAGTTGTAACAAGAAATTTTTATCAGTTAATATTTTGTAAAGTAAGTATAAAAAATAAACATCTAAAGTAAAAAGCTGTGTAAAACAAGTCATTTCAAAAGTATATGGAAAATTCATACCTACTGCTAACGTTAAATATAAGTTCTCAAGCCATCTTCATCTACTATATTAAATTTAAATTGTATAAAAAATATTGTATTAATAATACTAATTAATAATGGAAAATGTAATTTGAAATACCAGCTATATCCACCATTAAACATGTACATACATTTTATTATCATGTACTGAATTGTCACCAAAATTATAAGTAAATTGTGTATAGGGAGAAAAACTAAATTGATGAAATACGAACACAAATTGTTAGCCACATACGATCAATAATTAATTTGATAAATTACTTTTGCCACACCTAAGTTGCCATGACAATCAGGGTGGAAGTCGATTTGATTCCTCTGAGAAAAGAGCTGATATTTGTTTCGTCATGAACCAAAATGGGGAATAAGTTAGTAACATTTACAGATCAACAACTAGAAAATTATCAGGTAAAATAAGTTTATGTAGATTGTACTATAATTTATTTTGTATTGTTTTACTATAGGATTGCACATTTTTCACGAGGAAGGAAATTCTAAGGTGAGTGCATTATTTTAAATAAAGATGTCTTTTGATGTATTAGTGCACGTACACACAGTACAATACAATTTTTTAGAGTTTTCAAAAGGTTTCGAGAAGTTCGTCCGGACATAGTACCAAAACAGATGAAAGGCAATGAAGCTGTACACATTAGGATACCTCTCGAAGATAGTACGGAAAAACTGCCAGAGCTAAACGTAATTTTATACAAAACCATATATTATATATTTTTTTACTAATTTAATTTTTAGGAAAATCCATTTAAAATAAGAATATGTGAAGTATTTTCACGAGATGGAAAAGGCAATTTATCATTTGAAGATTTTTTAGATTTACTATCTGTTTTCAGTGAGCAAGCTCCTAGAGATATAAAGGTGTTTTATGCTTTTCGCATATTCGGTTGGTATTAAATGTTGTGTATCCTAAATAGAAAAATACAAAAAAAATCTCGCTGTATCTTCACAAGTTTGAATATTTTAATATCATTGATTTTTATATAGTGATCTGTAATATGACAATGACGTCACTAACTGTGATGACTTAACTTTCGTATTTACCTCTAGATGGCAAAGTGATGCAAAATAAATTTATATTTTGAATATTAAAATATTTTGATAGTTATTAACAATATAAGTTGCTTTTGCTTTTTAATTTAAAAGTAATTTACTATGATATAACCATAAATATTCATTAAAATGCTAATTATGAATTATTTAATAAATTTCTTTTAGATTTTGATAGTGATCAACATATTGGATCAGAAGATTTAGATCAAGCTTTACTTTTGTTAACTAGACATACCCAAGAATTAACGCCTGAGGATAGGCAACAAATTGTTGAAAAAGTAATCGAGGAGGCTGATGTTGATGGTGATGGAAAACTTTCCTACATGGAATTTGAACATGTGATAACTAGAGCTCCAGATTTTCTTTCTACTTTTCATATACGCATATAAATTGACATTATAACGTATGTGATTATTTATATGTATTTATTCATATATAAATAATATAAAAGATAATTGTTTTTTTTCTATTGCAACAACAATTTATTTTTGTGTTAATTCCTAAAATATATAGTCTGATTTTAAAATAACGGGCCATGTATAAAAGAAGTTTATAATGAATTAAATTATTATTAATATGTAGTACAGGTAGAGGTAAGTAGGGTAAAGAAAAAATAATTAAATATAAAAAATAAATATTTTTTTCATCAACATTTATTGTCAATATATAATTCTGACTTGACAGTTTTGGCATATTTGTGATAAAGAGATAATATAAAAATAATCAAAAATTATGATTGAATCTTCATGAGAAAATATGATCCAGAGTTCCTAAAAAAGAAAATTGTTAATACCTAGTGATATGAAAAAACTTTGTTCTTTATTATTATTAGTAAAATATTTTTTTATCTGATAGAACTAAGAATAAGTGTCAATAAATAAATGAACTTTTAAAATTTATAAGATATTATATTATGAAATTATATATTTTTCCATGCTCCATATGAAGTATTTACAAAGGAATACATATTTTTTTTGATAGTGCCTATGACAAAACATTATTAATTTCCCTTTTGGCTAAAATTATCAAGAAAAGTAGATGTTAAATAAGAAGAAAAATGTGATTACCTTACTTAATTCCTTTCCCGTCACTCCTTTCTCCTATTCTGTTCAGTACTACGCCCACTAACGGCTTTTCTGAATATGCTCAAACTCGAAAAATCCTCTGTGACAACATCAAACATATATCGGTTACACTGATGACACAATTTATCGTGCCCTTAATACACGAGATTAAATACATTTGGGAAAGTAACATTCATTTCAAAAGACCGATGTACGAAGAATTTGAGGAAATTCAGAAGAGAGATAATAAGGAAGAAGTAGAAAACATCAGTATTAACATTAAATTGTCCTATGTCAGCCTTTTGCTATCACACGATATAACTT
Organism: Monochamus saltuarius; assembly: GCA_025584915.1. Lineage (NCBI taxonomy): Eukaryota > Metazoa > Arthropoda > Insecta > Coleoptera > Cerambycidae > Monochamus > Monochamus saltuarius. The sequence goes on along the minus strand of CM046730.1, from coordinate 17,969,469 downwards.
CGGATAAAATTTTGATTTCAATTGTTTTTTTGGGTTTTGTTTTTTGAAAACTTGGCTTCTTAGACTTTGTAAGATAAACAAGAAGATAGATATTGCATGTCCTGAGTCAGTTGCTCAGCGAGGCTTGGGTGATCACAGAGTTTAATACAGATATTGAGAAGAACGTCTCCTGTAAGGAGGAGGACGAACTAGACGGGGGTTGAAAGGTCCAAGTGCTGCTTCATTAGTAGAAGAAGCACTTCTATAAATGGTCAAATTACGAAGTCTGCTGCAAGGTCCTTTGGGCCATTTGTGGTTCATGCTCCAATAGACAATAGGTCCTATTGCTGAATGCATATGACCAAGAAAGAGGGTTATTCTTTGGACATATTCTGGTGGAGCTGACATGAGTCCTTCATAGAATTGGCAGACGACATAAGGAAACCAGCACATTATAAACAATGTGGACAAACACAGGAGGCAGTTGGCTAAATGTCTTCTGCTTCTTAAGGTTGAGGTGGGAGGAGGAGTTTCTTCGATGGTATCTTGAGCATTTGGTATTCTCATTTGTTCTCTACCCTAAAAAAGAAATTGTAAAATATTAAGTGCTAATTTATAAGTTTTTCACTTCAGTTAGTTACAATTATAAAATGAAAATGATCTATTGAAATTATATTACACAACCAGCCTTGCCAGTAAATATACATTCCCTTATTTTAGTTTTATGTATTAAGTCCAGAGAGAAAAGTCCAGTTTTAATTTTAATTTCAATAGGTAGGTATATATCGATTAATACTGCATGAGATTACGTGAATAAAATTATAGGATATCAAAGAACGAATTAGATACATCCTATATAAATGACAACTTTGTTGTCTTGGTAAGCACAGAAAATAAAATTAATATTCATATAGTTACATAACGTGTGTCTTGACTAATGTTTGCAAAACACCTACAAATTTTACTAATTATTAGTGTGGTACAATTGTGATAATGCTGTTCTTTTGAAAAACAATTTAAGTTTTCACGAGTTATTTCTTACTAGAGTATTTGAAAAGATAGAAATTTCTTAAATTATTTATATATTGTTTTTGTTGTGCCACTGATACATTTATTTAAACAAATTTAAATGTAAAACAAATATTTTTAACATATCAAGTTGCTTCGTTTGCCTACCTGTGAAAAACAAAACAAAATCTAATCGTCACGTTAACCTCAAAAAAACGCGAAGGGTTTTGTGAATGTGCGTGTGTGTGATTTTACAATAATTTTTGCTTATTACTGTTAAGTGGGTAAGTCACTGTTTGATAATACATTTTATAATTACTATACTTGTTTTAATATATACCATATAATTGATATGTCGTCGGTGTTCTGCGATATAGTTTACAGATAAATCCACGCGTTGTTGGAAAAAATAATTTATTAGTAAATTCCTATTTAATTTTGTATGTTTTTTTAGCAAAGAATTTAACTTGAATATGTTTTTAGCAGAGAAAAAACTGTAGTGTAAAATTTAAATATAACAAACATTTTCAAATAACCAGATTTTTATATAGGCAACCAAGAATGTACATACGTCTGCATGTTAGAGTTAGTATAAAAGAAGTCCGGTAAAAAGCCAGCTACCAGCTATAAATTGTGGCTATTTGTCGATTATAACATAACATTACGGCATTACGCATGTTGTCTTGGTATAAAATTTAAAAACATTAGGTAACACTGTGACAATACCAAAGCACATGGATGGTTTGTTCAGTCATTGATAATGACGGTTGCAACTTCGTAAAATAGTTCAATGTCTTCTCATTCCCAATTACCTATTTCCACAAAACATCCTATTTCACACAAGCTTTTTATTAATGAAGCTTCTAAAAATTTAGATGTCGATATAGTAGAGACGTTTAGAAAAACCAGTGACACGTGTTTATGGTTGTCATATTTGTTTCAATCTGTGTATGTGTACTGTTGGGTTTAGGATAAGTCGTTTCAGGAAGGTCTCTGGTTTTAGGGATTGAAATGAATAAAATTTTGTATATACATAGTGTCTCCCCCGATTACTATCCGGGCAGAAAAAAATTAAACCCTACGCAAGCAATTCATAAAGCCAGGTAAATGCGGTTACAATTATATTTTACATACTGTTTAGAAATTAAGGGAATGAGACAGAGCCGGCTCTAAGGATTTAATTAACAATGCAGCCGGTAAAGTTTTGATAAATTTACGTATAAAAATAAGTACAATCTATTGCAATAATAATGCCACTCTTTAAAACAAATTTGTCCATTTATTTCGAACTGCTGACGTATTTGTAATGAAATCTACTTTCACTTTTTAACATCACTTTTTAGTTGTTCCATTTACCAATATAGTTCTAATGAAGTTTCTACTCAGAACATCCAGTAGTTTAAAAACTGAGGGAGTGCCATTATTATCGCAATAAATTGTACATTTTAATTTTTAGGAATTAGAGTCTTTATTTAATAAAATTTGGAGTTAGTTACTCAACTTCTGATTATATCAGTGTCATAAATTGCATTCATAATTTATAAGTTTTGCATTATTAACTATATTAACTAATACCACTACTACTTTTTCATTTCTTAAAGTTTTCAAACTTCCAAGAAATGTATTAAATTTTCAGACCCGTTACTGGAGAATATCCAGGAAAGAGTGATGACGTAAGTAATGATAAATAGCGCAGCATACGGCGATCATAAATTTTATATTTGAAAAATTACTTGGGAAAATAATTAATCACAAATTCGAAAGTACCTACCTAGTGCAAAATTTAAGTGTATTTTGTGTGGAGTCGCATAACAAAGAATGCATTTATAATGTAGACGTTACTAACTACAATTTTTTATAACCAACAATACCTGGATTAGTCATTTGAACTGTCGTAGGCATGTCGTGGGCTAACATCGGTCAACAGATCCGCTTTTTATTATAACAAGATTAGACTTCAGGATAATTGTTTCTATAAATAAGTAATTTCCAGTATTTCTTTTTTGTTACTTAATGCCTCAATAGTTACAGATTATTTTACATTTATATTTTAATTATTTATTTATTTAGAAATGTTGCATGATTTAATTCATGTAAATTACTTAGTGAAAAAACACACTAACTATAACATGAAATGCATATCAGTCATTCTTATAATCACTAAAATGAATGTAAAAAATATTTCAGTAAATATAAAATAAAATTTTCGTTTTTTAGGGTTATTAACGAAGATTCACATACATCAGGAAGTCATTCGATTCTGAATTCTCCGGCCAAAACAGTATACACAGATACAAAGTCCAATATACCGTAGTATGCATCAATGTCGGAATAATAAACCTATACAGTGATTAAAAAAACCTGACATACTTCTAGGCCATAAAGACAGGCCACAGATGACTGTTTTAACAAAATACAGGCCGTTAAAGTTTCTTTAAAATTATACATACATTATCTTTAATAATTCGAAAACGTATTAATATTCCTTGCCTAGTGCAGTGAGGATCTATACTAATTTATCTGATGTCCTGCTCGATATTTTACAGGTAACAGTGGCATACAGTCAAATTTTGTTGTTTCTTGTTTACGTTATTTTACTCTGACAAAATTATTTCAAACGCGTTTTACTCGAAGTGGTTGATTTCATCAACATTTTTCTTTTATTTGATAAAATTGCAGTAACGTAAAAATATTTCAAAAATACTCATGTTGTTTCTGTCTACATTACTATTGTCGGTAAAATATTGAATAGTCGATCAAATAATTGGTCTTTAGGTGCTAACTTATACGTGGTAAATTTGAAATAGGAATGTTAATGCGTTTTGGAATTATTAAAGATAATGTATAGTCGCGGCAAGAATTCAAACGTCTTACCCTGTCTTACTTAACGTCCTGTATTTTAAATCTATGAAGGAGGCATCTGCATGTTATTAGAACTTTTTTAATGTACTTTTTGCCCTAGACATCTGTTAGTGGTTTTTTTAGTCAGCCTGTATAGAAAAGCGTTGCATTTAATTATTGAATGGTTGAAATTGTATTTTGATTACACTGTTTGTGCCACCCCCTTACAGTCCCGCTTAATGCTGCCGTCTCTCTGCATCATATCACAGCACGGCCTTGGTCATTCGGATCTTTCCATACAGTTGGACTTCGTTTAAAGATTGTGGTGAGTAATGTATATTTCTTTCTGTATAAAAAATATTGTCAACAAAATTTATAAAAAGCCGATATCTTCAATTTAATAATAAATAGTAATGCTTTGAAAAAAATTAGAAGCGATCTGATTTTGAGATAGGTATCGTAACCAAATTGAGACCAAATAACATTTCTCAAAATACGGCTACGTTTTCATATTAAACTTTTACAATACAGACCCTGCACCATACTTTAAAAGACAGGGCTGTAGTAGTTTTTAAGAATTTCTAATGTGTAAAGTAAAATGTTAGCACTCTACAGTTATATATTTTGTCTTATATTTTTATTTTATTTCAAGTAATATTAAAAATAATGCAATAAAACTGTGTTGTAGTAAATTTACCGAGTATTAAAGCTATATTTTGGACAAAATACTAAATTTATTAATAAATTCTTACCTTCGGCAATCCGGCAACTATAATGACATGCGTAGGTCTTCTGATAAGCGGTATCGGCAGTGGTAGTTCTCCATGTTTGGCTCTAGCAGTTAGTGAGAGGGCAGTCAGTTTTGCATGAACCCCTAAATGGCTCAACATAACTGCGCAACCTGGTATGATATGCACCATCGTGACAGCTCCTATTATCAAACCTTTTTTCCATGGATGTTTATATCTCGAGATGATTTGGAGCGATGCTAACACTGCTGCGGATAACCATGTGGCTGCTACGGCAATGCTCATCACTTGACGACGCGTTGCAACATGACCTATTGGGCGGTAGTTTTTTACAGTGAAATATCTATCGACTGATATGGCCATCATAGATAATGTACTGGCTGATACTGGCAAGTTCTGTAAGAAAAATAATATAATACGTTTTTGGTTTATGAAACTGCAAGGAATTACTGGCATGTGTGTGAGAGGGAAGAAAGTTTATTATGCTGTCACGCTGCCACTGGTTGTAGTAGGTAAATCTGGTCGTAAAATCTGTTTTAATGTCCATTGTCGATATTATCAGTCATATCAAGCTTATCTAAAAACTTACAGGACATGTAAACGTAAACCATCATTGCGTGTATTTAATACCCTAATAACGTTTTATTACATTGGAAAAGTCGGTGTCCAGTGGGACTGGAACCCTACCTAAAGAGTCCATTAACATCCTGGCTGTTAACAGTATTAAAGTCGACTTTTAGAGCTTTTCTCAAGCGTGTGTCTTATATCGTAAATTTCAAAATTAGTTACGCAGCGAGAAGTTAACTTTTCGTGATGTCGTGTGTCATTGAAAGTTGTGATCTTTTCCGCATTATTAAATGTGACAATATATTGTTGGTTGGGTCAGATATTAGTTTTGAAACATATTCTCATACGCATTCAGTTTGTAATTAAATTGGTCAAATCCTGGTAAGCGTTAGGAATTTAAATGAATTAAATATCTGCGGATTCGAAGATTTCTGCATCATTTTTAATTTATTCCGCTCGTAAATACAAATGAATTACAAAGAATCCGAAAAGGCAAACAGTTCTTGTAAAATAAATAAAACCAGATTTTTCATCACCGAGTCGCGTCTTAAATCTTTAATGTCCTCGCAGCAACACTCACGAAATTACAAGCTTAAGATGTCGGTTGCTCTCGAAATAAGCCCAGTCGAGTGTAGTCCTATCTGTCAGCTGATTGGTATATGTTAAACGCCAGACAAAGTTGTTTACGGTTTTTGGTTTTATCGCCCTTTTGCCAAACCCGAATGTATTTATTATGGAAGCGTTTTCAGTAAATTCCTGCTAAAGATTTAATGTGAATTCTTCTGAATCTGAAATCACATAAGTAGAATTTAAATACTGATAAAGAATGAATAAAAAATTAAAATAACGACTGAACGATATTAGGTATGTATTGAAATCACGATTGCGAATTTACATTTCAAGGGTCAGCATAGTTTACTGCAGATCAATATTTCCAAAGAATATTTTCAATTCAGTTTTTTTATAATATACATATTACTTCTGTTTTGATTATTTAGCACAATATTTGTCTGCTAATTTTGTGAACTAACTAACTGCTTGGTTTCTGTGAAATATCTACAATCTATTTAGAAAAGGAAAATGTCGGGAGACACGAGAGCGGTTCAGTTTCAGTTAATTGCTTGTTTAACAATTCTAAAGTGTTTTTCACTTTCAGGTACTATACCGTTAAGAATTGAGCTACAAAATATTTTAACGCAGTTTGCAAGTTAACTTCTCGAACACAAAGTTAGCAGCCGACAGTTAGATAACTTATAAAATTCGCTTTGAAGCGTTATGGAATACAGTATTCGATCTCCTGAAAATGTAAAACACAAATTTCTCTTTATTCGATAAAAGAAAATTATTTAAACTGGATCTAGCACGATAATTATGTAACAGAAATCAAACAATTTAGAAACGTCTCCAGTTTACATGAAAAAAATGTTTAACTTTTAAGAAACATCAGTGGTATTGTTCTTGCGTAAAAAGTATCTGCAATAAATCTTGAACAATCGCATCTAATTGACGGGTTAAATTTACAGTTTCCAACCCATTGAAACTGAAATCCACGGAACATAATTCAGTGATATTAGAGATAAATTCCAGATAATGAGCAAGGCAGTTTCTATATACCTTAGCCGCAGCTCACCCGTTTAACAGGAATTGACAATATAAATTAATGAATCAAATCAGGGAAATCAATAGGCCGTTGAGTGCCGCCGAAGGCAGTTGCCAGAAGCAAATAGAGATATCCAGTCTTAGCCGATCCAAAAATAGAAAATGCACAAATTGTTACATTAATTACATATAGCGTATATCAGCGATGTATTTTTTATATATTTTTCTTAAAAAGACAAACAATTCTGAAAAAATTAAAGTTATGTTTAAATAGGTCGGTCAGTGGTCGCGCGGTTTAAGGCGTTAGTACTTGAATCGAGGTGACTAGACGGAGTTGGTTCGAGCCCAGCTGCCGGTAGACCGTATAAAAGCTATATTCGTGGAGAGGATTGGCGCCCTCTCTGTGGGTATGGTAGGGTGGAATAATGTTAGCTTGGGTCAATGTGAGAGATTGATGCCGGTTGATATTTGACTACCCCCCTAATTAATGAGGTTTTCCAGGTTTTCATCATTCCTGCACTGAATAGTGGTTAGGGCCTACCAACGTAAGTCGTTCCTGGGCGCAAATGCGGCCTGCTTAATAATAATATGCCGCCCCCTCTCCCGCACAAGTCTCCGACTTCTGGGCTAATCCCTGTGATTAGAATGAGGGGTAGAGATATTATTATTATTATTATAGCAAAAATTAAACTACCTAGTTATCGTATTAAAATACTAAAGATGATGCTTTTTTAAAATCTTTTTCTTTTTAGTAGCAACTGCTCTTTTTAAATGTTGTCCAAACGTATGGTATATTGTTCAGGAACTATAATCGGTGTCAAACATATATTTTATTTAAATATAGTATCTATTTTCAATATCTTAATCGCATGAGAACATATCTTCAGTTCTTTTGGAATAATAGAAGTAATATCTTAAAAATCAGAGATCTCAATCGTAAAAATATTTTGGGTTTCCTGTAGAACGAAATATCTATCCTGGTTTGAAGCTTCGCAATATAATAAATTTGTTAAATACACCACAATACGCTATCCTGGAAGCGCCAATTATTACACCCCGACGATCAAAGGGAAGTTAATGAAATAAAGCGTCAAATTGATCGTGTACTTACATACAAGGAATTTTTGATTCTTACGGAATTGCTTCTAGTAGAATATTATCATCTTCATTGACAGCCTAATGCTTAATATATTACACACTATTTTTCACAGGCAGACGATGTAGGAACGTTTTGTCAAACTGATTTATTGCTCTTTTTGCGGGAAAATCCTAAGACTAAATCGGTCGGAATCATTTCGTTTATCATTTCCCTCGAAATTAGAAAAAGATTAGAGGCGTTATTGCGTTAAAAAAGCGAACAGAAATTTTGCACCTTGAAATGCCTTCACCTAACTAAACATTATCTTTTATTTACGCGAACAAATGTGTATCTTTAACTATACAGAGATTTTTAAATAACATTTTAATTTCATTTCTTCATATGACTTCTTCTATGTTAAACTCAATCAATAAAATTATCTCCCCTCCCTTTTCTCCGTTAGTATTCGAAAAAAGGTGTAGGAACTTTTAAATATTTTATCACGAAAACAATTGAATACCGCATTTCCAAGACGTTGGGATTTTTTTAAACACCCTGTAGATTTTTAAGCCATTGGAAACATCGTCAACTGAGCTTTTCAAAAATATATTATACAGGATAGTTCCGGATTGAAAAGATATCAAATACACAAGAAATAATTTTATAAGATTAGAATGGTTCAATATGACTCCCTTCTTTGTCAATGCAAAGTTGATACCTTTTTATTAAATTAATGTTATATTATTGCTAATAAAAAATGCTTAATTTATAATACATATTTAACTCCAAAAGGCCTTAAACAGTCGAAGCATTGAACACTTTAATCGAAAGAGTACTTATTTGATAACATATCATCTTCAAAATCGTGCTTATTCTTATCAACTAATGAGGTAATTCTATATTTTTAATCGTTTAATAAATTAGTTTGCTATGCAAAAAATTGCGCTGGATTACTGTCCGCATCCGAGTATATTTCCAGCTAAGGCTAGGGAAGCGTATATTAATTCTATGACTGGCAGGGACCACTTACCTACCTACGGCACGTCAATGACCGTAGTAGAGTAAATAACAGCACGGTAAAGCTTTAAAATCCTTAAAAAATCACGTGCGGATCAAGAGACAACAAACTAGAAATAATGAGTGGATATCACATTGCAATTAGGATGGCAGGTTAGGAAGAACTTCTCTCTTCAGAACAAAAATGTCTTTCACTTTCACGGTTTTATATTTATACAGTAATGAGCAATGAATATGGTACGAAAATGTAATTTTTTCTCTTTTTATATTAATCAGGTGTTATTATTTGTTTCAGAAAAAGTTTAAATAAGTGATAATTAATTAACGAATTAAACATGAAAACTACAGAAATAAGAAGTAGATTATAATTTATTTTTCACTGATGTAGGTACAATGTATTACAAAAAATATGGCACTTCCTCAAACAGTTTTTGAACTACTCGAATTTCTGAGTAGAAATTTCACTAGGTCTCTGTTGGTGGGTTTAAAAAACTAAGAATTAGTGTTAAAAGTAGCAGTGGAATAGATTTTATTTTTTAATACTTTATGAATATTTTATTGTACGGGTATAAAATAATATGAAACAAGAAGTTATTATTATTATTATTAGTATTATTATTATTATTTTTTATTAAAGCTGTCTGTGGCCATTGTTTTTGTGCATTGCAAAAATATTGCAGATATGAACAAAATAAAGAAAACATATTTAAGTTCAATAAATATTGTATTTAAATATAATGTGCAAGGAGACTGAATTTGAAAATAACGTGTGTTCTTTAATTTATGAATGATGACAAAGCTGTAACTTGGAAAAATAATGTTTGTTGTTGTACTTTAAGAAGGGTTTAGAAAGTACGAGTTTCTTCTACGCATTCAATAAATTCCCAAATATACAGTGAAATGTTACACACAAGATAAAATATGGAAAACTAATTATTGAAGATCAGAGCAAGTAAGTTTGTAAGGTGTTGTGAGAAATAGTGCCGTGTGTGTAAGTAGTCACGTGTATTTTTGATGACATGCAGTGATTTTTAGTAACCTATACATACCTGCATGAAATGGGCAATTGACAGCCAAACATGTGAGCTCGGGGGCAGACTGTATAGAACAGCGGTTACGGGCCCACTTAAGCTGCACACAAAACTATCAGCTACTATCAGACCCATAAGTAAGGGACTCTTTGTCCCACGTCCCCACCAAAGTGAAAACGCAAGTGTCCCATTGCCAGCCAGCCCCATCACGAATAGGCACCCATAAACAAATACCATGATATCCATGGTAAGAATTGGGATGCCTTCCAGCACTGGTATTTTAATTTTTGGTTGGTTGCTTGTGACTTTAACTTAGAAAATACATGTTTCGATGGACGTTTAGGTTAGATACGTAAAGTGGCGGTAGCGGGACGAGCAGCCCAGCCCTAGCTATGACTCGGCACAACTGAGTGTTCGCTCTGACGGAGGCAGAGAGCCACCCCCGAACATCTTTCCATCCCCGACGAATGTTGTTCTCTCCCAGTATTGGACTGGGTTTGCACGGAAAATTCGGAGAATTAGACCCTAGTGAGTATACGCATACGGGGTCGCGGTATAACCGAACCTGATTTATACAGAGCCTTCTAATACAAAGTAAAATAAATTTCCCAAAAAAATTAATAAAGGCGCACCTGGAATGCGGAGCTTCATATTCAGCTCCAAATCAGAAGTGGGATTTATTCGATCGCGGAGTTCAAGAAAATTAGTGATCTGCGATTTTTATATAAGAAATAATTATTAATGAAATTAAGAAACCTTAATGTATCAATGTTTTTAAATTCGGGAAGTATTTTTCTAGTGTCGATTTTTGAGGGCTAATTGAAATTTTATACGAACGGGTCCCCTGGTATTAATGGTTGGACACGCTGTACATGGTACGGATATTGAGCCTTGCGTGATCACAGTGCTGCAATACACCGTACACGCCCTGGACCTCCATCTCTTCCAGGATTCGGTTACAAATTTCCCGCGTCATGCCAGCGTTTGCAGTACACTTGCACTGCACACCGTTGTAAAAGTAGCTGCATTTGGCACATGTTTACTAGAAAATCGTTCAGCTAAGAAGTTAGTACGATAAGTAATCATATACTTATTTGAAATCGCCTGGCTAGAACAATCAGAACTTTCATAGACCTCTTCGTTGTTAAAATACAGGGCGAAATTTAAAAAAACTACTTCAGTGGCGTACTTGTATATGTATGTAGAATAAACCGGTTGATGTCAAATCCAGCGAAAGAAAAGTTTTTGATTGGCCCATAGTTAAATAGGGTAACTTTTCTGGACTAACTATTTTAAAGTAAATTGTACATAAATTCTCACTTACTGTCCCAAGTACGGCGCTGCGTTGTCTTTCGTGCCATTTTGATCAAATTCGTATCGGACATAATTTCTGTTATGATTTACGATATTTTTTTAACAATATATACCGCTCGGGGGTATTTGATAATTCACAAAAATATAAATGAATACAATATAAAAATGCCAGGACGCAGAACGAACGTATTAACCCTATTTACGTCCGTATGTATTTTCTCGGGAATGAGTAAAGGAGAAAAATGGGCATGCTTTTTTTCAGTCTGTTTATAGCCATTATCTGATGATGGAACACTTCCAAATGTGATCGAAATATTGAAAAGGATAATAAACCCGTCAGAAAAGACATTGTATTTTTCATTACTGCTTTGATGTTTGATTATGATATATTTATAAATGAAAAACTCATTATACTATTGCCTTGAAATACGTTCCCTATACAGGGTGCTCCTGAAATGCATGTGCCAGCGACCCACCTTAGATTTTTAAGACCAAAATACGACAATTTATGCTAGATTTATCTATATGCAAAAATGCAGTTATATAAAAATATGTTAGTAAAGGCTTTCTTTGATGCAAAAAATCTGATTGTCACAATTTTTTTGTAGTAAAAGCTAACCATTTGTTAAGTAAATTCCAAACTGATAATATCAGCTATTTGCTCTTTGAAGTAAAATTGTCTCAAAGTATATTTTTATATAACAGTTTTATAGGTTGATAACCCACAATTAAGAAAAATTATAACATTACTAAAAAATTATTATAAAATGCTTTAGTTTTATTAGCTAAAATGGCAGAAATGTTTATAAAATAGTTATATATTTCTCGTATAAGCTGTTTTATAATTTATAAAATATTTCGATCTGACAACAAAATATTGTTGTATTTCGAAAGCAATAATAACACAGCAATAAAACATAATTGTCGTATTATTTATTATATATACATATTGTCGTTGGGTCCCATCTCCATTAAATATTTCATAGAAATGTTCACTTCACATTTCCTTTTCTGGTATCCATCATTCATCAAAATTATTCATATAATTTGAAAGGCGTTGTAATTTCATTATCGCGTATCGTGCTTGGACCGAGCTCATTTGTTTTTGTTACGTTTCGTATTATTTTGTGTAAAAAGTTTGGAACGCATTGACCCCATTTGGGCCTAGGTACATTTTCCCGGGAGATGCAAAGCGAAAACGGATACTTGAAATGCAAAGAAAGAGAAAAATTGGTATAATCTGGTGAATGGCTGTGTGTTCGTGGCTGCCCGGGAGTGATATCTTAAATTATGAAACAAATACGTAATAAGCATACGGCTCCCATTTGTTTTACTTTAGTTGTTCATTTTGATATTTAGCTAACACGACCGTTCCACGAGGCCCATGCATTAAGCAGCTTCTGCATATTGTTTTCGTGTATTTCCGTTTTTATTTCACGTTTCTAGTTCATTCGAGAGTTTCGGGTTCATTTTGAACAGCGGAATGAAACTGATTAAATTAATGCCTCTTGAAATTAACATCATAAACTGAAACTGTTTTTAAAAAAGTTTATTTTCACAATTTCAATCGTCATATCTAGAATGTCGTGGATATAAACTATGGAGACATAACACAACAATATAGTTTTTTATAACCTATGAGCCCTTATTCTTTAAATATGCGTCTTACACCGATAAAAATCATTATAGTACACGGTGAATTGTTGGTAATTTATTGCCTAGGTCAATAGTGTGAAATAACACACCAAAATGTAATGTTACAGCTGTTATAGAAAATTGATACTTATGAATATGCATTTTTTATAGTCAAAATATGTTTTTGTTCACATGAAATGTAATTTTACAATATTATGTATTTCTAGAAAAAATCAAGTAATCTGACTTGAAAAATGTAAATGTACGGTATTCACATGGAGATTTGTAATATAGTATGGATTTTTTACATTAATGTATAACATAAACATCGTGTAAATTTACAATAGTTTTTATCGGTGTATAGATTCACATTATCTTTATTTCGGTTATTATCAGCTGGAAAAGCAGACATATTTTGACAGTTGGGAACTTAAATCTGTTGGTTGATAATTAAAAAGTAAAACCGACTTACCCTATCGGAGTTTTAATATTGATTGATAGCGGCGGGCATAGGTGCCATACCGAATAACATTACTGTTAAAAGTCGGTTTAAAACTGTGCTGCTACCTGTTATAATCCGATGAGCCATTAGTTCGGTTAGTTGTTAAGTAGCCACAAATTATAGCTTTTTATTTTACAGATTATATTGTTAATTATAAAGCATTTTAAAAGCGGATGCTCCACATTTTTTATTTTCCTGTGCTAGGATAATCAGGTAGAATGGGATGACGGTTAGTTCATGTCTTTAGATGTGTGATAATTGGAAGGAAGTTTTACTACTTCTATTTGTAATAACTGTTACGCTGTTACTTCGTTGTATGTATTGGGTCATCTACAATATTTTGACTGTAAATTATCAGAAGCCAATTTAAAAATGTATTATTATTTTTGTAGCTATATGAAGAGTGTGTCGACAGATCAAGTTGACAGGAGGGAAAACGTTTTACTTTTAATGTCATGGAAAAAATTTGTTTGTTAAAATGTACAGAAATACAGGTTTACAAGAGTCAGTGTCTATATAATTCGCAGGATGTCCCTTTTAAAAAATTATTAGAAATACAGAAGATTTTATTATTAGAATTCAATAATAAATACACTGTGAATTATCTATCCCTTTCTGTAAAAGTGTATTGTTCATCCATTATCTAAAAATGTAGTTCATTCGCATTAGAAAATATATTGAAAATCTTCTTCTTGAAACAATGTACATTCCTTGGTTTTTGCAACTACAGCTACTGTTAGTATCTGTTTATCTTTTACTGCCACGAAGATAAATATTTTGTTTGAAATTGAATATTTATGAATTATATAACATTTATATTGGCATACGTAACAAAATATAACCATATATTTTTCGATTACGAATATCTTACAAAAATCCTTATTAATGAACTGTACATATTTGTCTATCACACCTTAACACAACTAAAACGCATTAGGTCAGATTGATGTGCCTCTGTGCAATAGAAATCGCATGAAAAATTCTGTAAAATTTCGTAATAATTGAGTAAACGTTTACATTATTTCTGAAATTTCCAAATTTTATTACGTAAAAACACATATACTTATTTTTTCTTAAGCCAATCAGGATCTCAGAAAATTGAAATGCAAAGAGAATTTGTGAAGTTTGTTCCACGATATCAAAAGTATTTTGAACGACATGGTGACTATAAAAATAACAACTACGTAGATATGCTTGTAGAACCGTTTATTTGTGTTTTTTTTTATAACTAATTCCGTTTTTTGTATCTGTATTTTTGTCTTAAATGGCTAAAACGACGAGTATCCTACCAATGAGTTGGGCTACACATTGACTCAATATTTCAGTAATATTCGGTATTTTTTCGGAATATCCTCTCATTTTTTTACACTTAATGTGTCTGATATAGATAAATGACCGTTTTCGATGTTATGATAGATACAATGAAAAATACTCCCATCCCCGCCCTCATAAATTGTTTAGACTAAACAATGCAATTGTTTTGTTTTAAAATGGCCTCTTAATAATTTGATCCTATAGAGGTCAATGCTCTAGGGAGTCCCACAAAAAATTTCATTTGTACCGCGACTTTTTTTACGCGTGATAAGCTTTTTGTTAATATTTTTTTTTTTGTTAGTTAATTATGTGGTACGAAGTCACTAACACTAAACAGCCTTTGGTCCAAGTACCAAAGACCTAGCGAAGCTGTAGCATCTAACAGTCGATACAAAATCTGAGAGGTGGGGAGGTGAGACCTAGTTCGGGTGATAGCTTGAAAAATCTTGCAGTTATTTGGATTTATCTTACTAGTTTCACATGAAATAATTATAGATGTTATTCGTTAGCTTTGCTCTGTACTGTCATTATTCATTTATTTCTGATAGAAGCCAAATTAAACATTCTTTATTTAGAGTACTCGCTAATACTGGTGTCCTTTCTTTGAAAGCAGATAAAATATTTGTTTTCCTTTAAGGAAAAAAACATAAAGGAACAAAGTATAAACAAGGTCATCTAGATTCCAACAAATAATACAATTACTTGTTTTTCGACGAAATTTCAACAAACGCGATAAAGATAATTGTATTTTAATACAGTTTAATCAAACTGTTGTTTGATTTAGAGAAACGAATGTTGAAGTAAAAAAATCGTCTGGTTTTTTTACATTCATTTTATTACATACCTTTAAATTACATTGCCTTTAAAGTTTATTTATACGACGATGAATGACAAAGTTTATTAAACGAAAAAATACAAATGTGTAGGTGCTCTTAAAGCATACGCTCCGATATATTGAGGTAAATCTAGAAATGGAGCTTTTATTTAAAACCCACGTAAATATTTCGAATGCTTTACGCAAACAGTTCATATGGGAATAATTGTTGATGCCCATTTTAAATGGGATTTGCATACTAACGTACTTGTGGCAGAAATTAGAACATTGCTTCCTAAGTTTAAATATTTTGCACACATTTTAAGTTTAAAACATTTAAAAGTTCTATTCTATTGCACGAAAAGCTGAAAAATATATATATATATATAATTAGTCATTGTCAGGAAACCAGATATAAAAATTATGCTATAAGAATACCCAGAGCAACAAAAACCACTACTCAACTATGTTTTACAATGGTCGTCAGCTTAAAGTCACCACTTCCATGTTTTGTCCCTTTCTAGCACCGTGTATAATAAATGGCACTAGAAAAGAATGGACCATGGAACTGGTGACTTTAAGCTGACGACCATTGTACATACAGTGCCTTCATAAATGATTACAAGCCACGTGACCAGGACTGTGATCGAAGAGCAACTCGTATGCGAATAGATTTCTTGTCTCTCTCAATTGCCGTAGTGAGGAAAAGGATATTCGCATATGAATTGCTCTGCGATTGATTTGAGAATCTCGACCCTGACCACGTGGCTTGTAATCATTTATGAAGGCACTGTATAATGAAATCCCCCTCGACATTAGAAATATTAACTCGGTTAATTTATTTCAAAAAAAAGGTAAAAATATGGTTATTGAATTCAGACAGAATGTATATTAAGCACCTTATAGATTTGAAAAATACTTACCTCATCAAATAGTTGATAAGTACCTACCCAAATAAATGTGATATGACTATCGAAATATAGTTATGTGTATTATATTAATGTATTATCATTATTAGTATTAATTTAATATTTAGTATTGTATTATCTATAAATATAAGAGTGTGTAAATGATTATTCATAAAAAAACCAAACATTCAAAGAGAAAAACCACTGACAAAGTTTACTTTTTGTGGTATCTCGGATGGATTGTTTGTTTGCTATATTTATATAACTTACTTTGTTTAAATAATTTGTTTTGTTTATTATTTAAGGCTACATAAATATGTATGACTTAATAAAAACATATATTAAGGATTTATTATTTGTATTAACAGGGAAACAAAATATTCTCTCTTCAGTGAGCATTTACCACAATCTTTTAATTAAAATTGTTTATTTTCATTCGCGTAATAGGGGAAGAGATGTATGGAATGAGGCACATATTTGGCAGTAATTCTGACCAATCAAAAAACATACACAATGTAAAGTCAAGTAAGCGTTGGAAATTCACAAAAATATAAATATTTTCTCTGTCTATCAGATACAAGTAAACGTTATTAAGATATTGTACAACAATTGTGTTGTTTTTAGGTACAGAAATCTGGAAAAATAAAACACGTAGAACAAAAGTAATATCAAAAATAAAATTCTTAATGTTAATATTACTATTATTTGCTAAGCTATATCATTCAGTTCTTAAATGTCTAAAATTATTTGTATTTGTAGAAAATATTATTTCAAGAATTGAGTAAGTATGCCAATTTGAAATTTTTTAGGCCTGTACTTTGATTTTTGGCTTGATTTTGGGGTTAGTAGCGCTAATTTGGCATTAGATACGACAATCTATTGTTATAATGGTAATTTTTTTTTCGAATATGATTACACAAAATACTAATTAACTGTATAATGCATTTCCTCTCAAGCTTTGTTATCTCAAAAAATCACTCATAAATTACATAGAAGTACAAAGGTGCTTTTTCTTTAGCTTTTTATCGAAGCTTTTAGGAAAATAGCGCAGTGCCCTGCATTTTATTTGATACACCTACTAGGAAGAGAAGCAAATAAAGTGATTTATCGCGCTACATTTGTGTTGCGTTACATCTTGATAAAATATGAAACTTTGTCGAACAGAACGCAGTACTGCAATCCTTTTAAAAAAACTGAATTGCTGCCATATTAACAAAAATATCGATTTCAGCTCAGTTTCAGTGATTGCTTTTCAGGATAGTTATTCTCGATAAAAACTGATGTATTGCCGCAGATTGTTTTATGTATTATTCGAATTCCGGAAAAAGCTGCGATAGATATTAGCAGTTTGAATTCAATATTTTTTGTAACTTGTCTGCAAAGGCTGGTTATGTAAAACTTTCCACATGAACAAAACTTTTAGAAACGTGAGGTGGATACTGTTAAATATGTAGGAGAAAGAATACACTTTAGATTATACGTAGGTACTATGTTTATCCAAGTGTACAATTCATGAAGACTTACTAAAATAGAATGGAACGTATTGAAGTAAAACTTACATTAAGACAATACATTAAATTTAACTAAGTTGTAGATATGTTAATTTTGTGTATGATTCAAAAATTGCATCAATTGCTAGATAAGAAAAGGTCTCCTCCTGAAATTATGAAGTTGAATGAATTGTTGTATATTCAACGATTTTAATCCTCTAAAAACCTTGACGGCTTGAGAAGATTTTTGAGGCGGTCTTTGTGATTTTTTACTAATTTAACTGATATTTCGAAAATCCACTCTTAAGAAATCGTACTTATAATTTGGTTTTTGAGGCGCTCTTTGTGATTTTCTACTAATTTAACTGATGTTTCAAAAATCCACCTATACAAAATCATACTTGTAATCTGGTTGTTGAGGCGCTCTTTGTGATTTCCTACTAATTTAACTGATGTTTCGAAAATCCACCCTTATGAAACCGTACTTATAATCTGGTTTTTGAGGCGGTCTTTGAGATTTTCTATTAATTTAACTGATGTTTCGAAAATCTACCCTTAAAAAACCGTACTTATAATGTAGGTTTTGAAACGCTCTTTGTGATTTTCTACTAATTTAACTGATGTTTCGAAAATACCCCTTATGATACCGTACTTATAATCTGGTTTTTGAGGCGACCTTTGTGATTTTTTACTAGTTTAACTGTTGTTTCGAAAGTCCACCCTTAAGAAACAGTACTTGTAATCTGGTTTATGAGGCGCTCTTTGTAATTTTCCACTTAATTAACTGATGTTTCAAAAATCCACCCTTAAAAATCGTACTTGTAATTTGTTTTTTTTTTGACACTATTTGTGATTTCCTACTAATTTAACTGATGTTTCGAAAATCCCCCTTAAGATACCGTACTTATAATCTGGTTTTTGAGGCGCCCTTTGTGATTTTCTGATGTTAACTGATGTTTCGAAAATCCCCCTTAAGATCCCGTACTTATAATCTGGTTTTTGAGGCGCTCTTTGTGATTTTCTACTAATCTAAGTGATGTTTTGAAAATCCTCTTGATATATCGCACTTATAATTTTGTTTTTGAGGCGCTGTTTGTGATTTCCTACTTATTTAACTGATGTTTCGAAAATCCACGCTTATGAAACCGTACTTATAATCTAGTTTTTGAGGCGTCATTGTGATTTTCTATTAGTTTAACTGATGTTTCGAAAATCTACCTCTAAGAAACCGTAATTATTGCAATATCTTTAGTAACAGCTTCAGAATTTTTGGAGTATCACCGGGGTTAGAAGCAGTATGACCGCTGTTGAATGACTGGTTCACAGGTCTCAGGTAATCGCCTACGCGAGGAATGCGCTTCGCCGACGGCTGAGGCTCCCTACTAACTCGATGGCCTTGGTCAACCACCGGACACCATCATAGACGTATGCAGAGGGGTCAGAGAGGTTGTTGCTTATTTTCTTAGTCATCGACAAAAGCGGAAAAAATCGATTTTCAACGTCGATATCATCAAAATAACTCGTTTGTTTTTGGTGCATACCACGTTTTTTATTACACAAGGTGCTCGACGAAGAAATAGCAAAGAAAAAGAATCGCTTTTCAGCAAAAATGATGGTGAATGATAATGTTCAACTAGCTTCTGATAAAATGCCGTGAAGTCGCTTAAATATTAAGTAAGAATTTAAAGTAGTGATGTTAGACGCTTATATCCTAAAAATTTTGTATAGCTCCGTCTATGGTCGCGATTCGAGATCCGATCCACGATTCTGACAAAAGCCACTATTACCCTGACTCTTCGTTCTTCGTGCTTGGTGCGTCTTCAGTTTTGTCTTCAGTGCACCCGATCTTTGGTATTTACTAATGCATATCTTTCTTACTACAAAACTGGTACCAGGTCTGGATCTGAACAAGTCTGTTGAAATCCCTTTATTAAATTCAAATCATGCGCCAGAATTCGGTAATAACAGATCGTATTTTACTCAATCGGAGCAGTGGGCACGCCCGTTCGACAGGTTTCTAAACAACTAGAATTGTAATGAGAGTACAACCTTAAAAGTTCTAGAAAAAGTATGCACAGCTCTGTCGCTGTTATCATGTTTAACATTTGCATAGCAGTTTTAGTTGTTTCTCATTTTCTTCAAGTAATTAGGTACTTTCAATATAATTTTTGGCATTTCTTTCGCTAAAGAGAAATACAAGCACGCATTTTCTTGGATTCAAATGCAAACAGAGTTTATTTTAGCAACCGGTGTTTTCGAGGGAAACGCTATATAATGGATTGAGCTTCTGAACATTTATCATATACTGTTTTGCATATAAATACATAAAGGTCTCGGTTTGGCATAGGTATACGAGAAAACTCGGAATTACATTTTTTGAACATTTCAACTTGTGTATGCAGCATTAATCAGTGGCGGCTCTTGGACTTAATGGGTGATGTAGAAGGATTGTTATTTTATATTAAAAAAAATCTAACAAAGCCATTTAGTTTTTAAATATTATAAGGTATATTCTTAGATCTTTTAAAACTGGAAATTTACCATTTCGTCGTAAAATGATTATAAAGTTATTTCGGTATCTGATTATTCGCAGATGGTGTGAGATAACATTCCTGTTTTTTGCTAAGCTCTATATCAGTTCTTAAATGTCTAAAATTATTTGTATTTGTAGAAAACACTATTTCAAGATTAATCTTTTCTCACTTGAAATTTTTGCCAAATTTGAAAGGTTGGTTTCTGCTCGAGTTACGCAGATAAGTTTTAACTTTTTTAAGCGAGGCAAACTTGATACCTTGGTATTTCCAACAAAACAAACATTTTGACTGGGTTTATTAAGAAAACCCCACTTATTTTTCAATATTTTATCAGCTTCAGCGAGAATGCCTTGTCTTTTTTAAACACCGTGTATATATACCAGTTTTTGTTTGCCAATAAATATATTACGTAAGTGTTTGCATTAGATACAATTGTATTATATATATAAAAAAAACTAGCTTGGTACAAACCAGTTGGCTAAGTTCGCAGTGGTTGAGTTCAGAAACAATTTTTTTTACGAGTTAATTAATGGAAGCAACACAAGTCTATGATGAACGATGTAAGATGTTCATTAACATTTTGGCTCTTTCTTATGAGGCTTACTAGGTTAGAGCAACAAACAGCTTGGATTTAATAATCTAACTTCTGTTTGATGAGGAGAAATTTGAAATTGTTAATACGCCATTTCCCTTAAACCTAAATCTAAATAGACGCATTGGAAATATTAAATGTTCATCTTAATTCGCCCCACTTTCAGCAGATACAATTACGAATTAAGCGTTATGCTCCATTTGCCACTACCGTTGCGGATGGGGGTAATACAGCGTGTGTCTAAAAGGTCTACACAAAACGCTATCATACATTTTTAAGACTAAATCAGAATTTAGTGAAGCCCACACAGAATTTAGTACGAAATTTACGAGTTTAGTTGTTACTAATAATTGTGGTTAAATTATTTAAATGGCTTATAGAAAATGCTGTAGAGGAAGGTAATTGCAAAAACTGAACTAATGTAACCATTTAAATTTTAGACTGCACAAAGCCGCGTTTGTAACAAGCTTCGAATATTAATCAAGAAGGACAGGGCTGTACTGCTTGCATTTGTCTTCAGATATTATTAGGCGGACATATTCAAATATCTAATGTTAGTTGTAGTTGTTACACAGACATCAATAATTTTCGATATATTTGAGGAAAGAGTACTCAAATTAATTTTTGCGGGGTGTAGTATTGATTATTACAGAAGAGGATACTTTATGGCGGTATAATTTTAGTATTATTTTATTAACTTTGTGTGTGTAGTTGTGAATTTAATTAATATGGCAAAATTGATCATTTCAAATAATTTTGCGGTTAAGTCTACTCATATAATTGGATTTTATTATTAGTTGAAAATTTCATTTGGATGGAATAACCATATTTTATCAACATCGTATTTAATTGAAAATACACGGCGGCATTTGAGTATATACAGGATGTTCCGCAAAGAATGGGCCATAGTTTAGTGCCAGCTTCCTCTTAGGAAACTAAGGTGATTTAAATCAACTTACCCTTAGGACAGGTTTAAATTTGAGCATTTTTTTTAATTTAATTTTTTAGTATAATTTTCTTTTTTGTTTGGGTAGTCAACTTTTGGAAAAGGTTTATTGTTTGATAAATACGAAAATCTGGTTGATTTTTGCAATAAACGTATAGGGTGTTCTGAGCGCCTGTGCCGCTATATTATTGGTTTCACATTTAGATAATTTTGGAAAATGAGTTATTTTGAAACAGTGTTTGATTAGTTTTAAATGAGGTATACTTGCATGTCGCTAAAATTCACCATTTTAGAGAAAACTGCGTTTAAGCTTGGAAATCAATACATAAATTCTAACAAATTATTAATTCAAAAAGTTATAGTCCTTATAAGAATTTAAAACGAAAACAGCATGAAACATGACGTAAACATGAACATATCAACATTTAAATATAATAAATAGCAAAAATCACTTAAACATAAACACAGCAGCAAAAACAAAATCTTTATTTTTAAATGTATTTTTAAAATATCCGCGAGACAGCTTTTGGATTTGAGTTCAATTAGCCAACAAATAAGAAAATTATCATAAAACAAACTGAACATTCTGTATATTAGACATTTAGTATGGACGAAAAATATGAAATTCAATTACTATAAAAATGTATAATTTAGTATATTATATTTAATTGTAATTTCATTGTCATCCATGTTTTTGTATCAAATTGATTATTACTTTGCAATAAATATAACGTCTGTAATGAGTTTTAACAAATAAAAAGAGTTTAGGCTCTCATGATTAAGTTTCAATCACTTAGACAAAACAAACTATAAAAACTGAAGGATATACGTACACAAATACCGTGACTACCACACTTGAGAATAAAAATAAAATAACCACTATTTTTGTAGTTCACATCATTGCTTATTTTTTTCAATGGTATAAATAAAAATGAGAATTTATTCCTTGATGTTATATTTTATGATTGATATTGCGCTCAAATATGATTATTACACAATATTAGGGCATAATATTTGATATTCCATATATTTGGTGCATTTGGTTTACAAAATATGGATGAAAAAATTATGGGTTGTAATACAGTCAAGCGTGGATAGTATATTATTTCTGGTTAAAAAAAACCTAAAAATATTAACCCGTTTGTGTAATATTTTGCACCTGTGCCAACTGAACCTGTGCTAACTGTTCACACGGTTGTCATGGCAATGGAGTGCTCATTCTTTATAGAATTATCTGTTTGATACGTCACAGCAACGTTTCTTTTCGATTTTAAATCCATGGTTTTGAATCTACATTTATTCATTTCAATGCTTTATTCATTAGAAGTTCACTGTAATATCTTAAATTTGGTGACAATAATACTAGTTGAATTATTAGTATTTTCAATATAGTTCAATATATAGTTTTTATTTCCTATCTTAAACACGCAGACATTCTGTTCATGATGAAGTAGATATGAAGTGACATTTGGGGATAAAGTGGATCAACAAGTAACTCATTAATTACGCTTTTCTGCTTTTAGACACATCCTTACAAAAGTTATCGGGAAATGAACCTTTATGATGATTATTACAGTTTTATTTACTGGAGGTCATGCTGTTTCTGATTAAAATAGTTTGTCCTTTTGTACTGTCCTGCATTGATCCAACTCTCCATTTGATTGATTGAATTGGCCGCATCCTTTGAGAGTTGCAGTGTTTCATACTTCGTTGAAATCCACTTAATTCAATCGATACTCCCAGCTCATCATCCAAACGAAAGCACCTAGAAACTGTTTATTTTTACCTAGGAACACTTGTGCTTTTGACTCTTTTACATCGTATAGCCAAGAAATATTACAGAAGCTTTCATTGTGGGTAGTTCGTGCCACATTCATAATATGATATATAAAAGAATTTACCTTTCACATAAAAGATTTGATACCTGATCTTTCTCATCGAGGTATCAGTTGTCTGTTATCCCCCATTTTTATGGCCAAATTTTCCGTTTGATATTTATTCACCCGTAAATTTATACGTTACCAGTTTTCTTCGTTATATACCGACTTTCCATTGAGTAATTTTCGATTCTTAGAATTCTGTTTCTCAAATCTCTGCTGAGTATGTTGGAAAACACGACTGCTTTCAAATAACAATGGTTATTAATAAAAATCTTTTAAATGTTATGGAGTTTTGCTCAAAATTTTTCAGAACAAAGCTGAAGTCCAAAATAGAAATAGGACAAGATGACGGTATATTTGGAAATAATAAAACTAGGATAAAATAGCATTTATAGAAGGTTTATAGAAATCCCATCTGATATAGAGCCACAAATTGATTTCTTGAATATACACTGTGTTTAGAGGAGTTATATAGGAGATGAAAATGAACAACTTTCACTAAGCAAGAAAATGTCTTATTCAAATCAAAACTCAGCGGTGTTTCTACACATTCTAACTTAAAAAACATCCCAGGACGATGTCCTGGTTCAAAATTTTTTGTTGTTTTGATTTGACATTATCTTTATTTTAAAGATATGACATTTTAGACCATGGTTGCTTAATGAAAATTGTTGTATTTGACATTTCATTAGTTTAAATGTAAGATCTTACTTTTCATGATTGATTTATTGAACATTATTTTGTTTGTTAGGCAGGAGACAGGATTTTTTAAAATGTATTTTATTTTATACTTCCAATAGCCGGTAACAAGATATTCCTTTCGTTAGATAGAACTTGATTGGTTTTTTCCTCTTGTCGCTCTATCAGTTGAGTAATCCAGGCAGGAAAAGCGGAACGAAGGATAAAATAAATATATTTTTCTTTCTGTAATCGAATCACAAGTCTAGCTTGGCGATCATCAACGCTTTTGAGCTTGTTGGCGCAGAATGAGCGGTAAAAATTGGGCGGGAAACGGCGGATGATCGCTAATATACCAGCTTTGGTCTTCTGAGGGCAGCAGCAATGCTTCCGCAAAGATGGTTTGGAATTCGTGGCCATTTGGTCTGGATCGGGCCACGTTAGTCTCATGGCGGGACAAGCGGCGGCCCCGGCCTAACGAAACGAAGACCGCATTCCTGTCGCACAATGGCTGAGCCCAGTGGCGCGCGTTTACTTTTTCATTGGGGTCAAATGTCGAGAAAGCTTTGGATACCACTTAAATTCATATCTTTGACGAAATCAATGATTTTATTTCAAATTCATTAAAAATCAGTTCAAATTAATATATTTTCAAATTTTCAAACATACAGGCTTAGTTCGCATTCGTAAATATCGACTCTTGTAAGAGACAAAAAAGTTAATGTTGAAGGACAGCTTTCTGGGGTGAAGTATTATTAAGAAATGTTTTTCAAAATGAAAGAGTATATGTGAATGTTCCTAAACCTACTGACTTAAAAAATCAAAGCAGATATTAAAACTGTGGATGTACTCAATTTTTCTTTTTGATAAATTTTTCTTAGTAACAATTTCTGATATTTCGTACAGAAACGCTCGTTGCTATAGAAAACAAATTTAAATCAAACACAAAAAATCATAAATGGCCAATTTTTCATCTTCAGAAACATTTGTTAATTATATTTTGTTGAATATCATTGAGGAAAGGCATTCTGCAAGAGAAAAGAATAAGATTAAATCAAACGGCAAAATAAAAAATAATTGCAATACTATGCATACGCGGATGCATATTCAAGTTATTATAAAATTTTGTTTGAAATCATAGGTTGATTCCCTAAAAATGGTAAGGGTCTTATGCTTCGTCATCAAAATATTTCTATTTAAATTTTGTATAATCGCCACTGGGAGACACCCTGTATATCTTTTAATGTTATGGTACCAATATATTACATGCAGTTGAACTTCATTGCTTCATGGAGGAAGGCTCATATTGTAGGCTTCTACCCTTAAAAGTGCGTCAACTTTGTGGTATTCTTTATTACAGCGTAGTCAATACTTTTCAGTAATTATGCCACTATTACTTGAGCAATTATAACTAAAACTTTAACTCTAATTTTTTACGATTGCCACTTTTTTAGTTTGAACTTAAATGATGATTATATCACTCATTTCTTCTATATGGAATAGGAGTATTGGAAGGTATCCGAAACTCCGAAAGTTTAGTACTTTCGAGTCTTAATGGCGGTCATGTGCATTGTTTGGTGAGGAAACCCCCTTAGTCCCCGTGCGCGCCAGTGGCTGGAGCGCGGGAGGCTGCGAGGTCGTAAAGGAATGAAACTTGAGTGGACTCTGACTGGCTCAACCGGTTATGTTAATATCGGTGGGTAACGTTCGATCCGATGATACACGGTTTCTCCGTTTCATTTGCGGGATCTTAGCACTAAAATTTATATTAAACTACGCTAACCTGTATTAATTAAGCAAAGTTAACGTCTATAAGAAAGCATAGGGTTGCTAGGTGACTCAGTTTTCTTACCAAAGCGATCTATTCCAGTTTCGAAAGTATGGTGAATAATTTTTATATGAATTCTAAGTTGGGGGATGATTTTGAGTATAAAGTTCTTTTCAAGAAGTTACCAATTTACAAGAAAATTACTATTCAATTTAGTACCTAGTATATTTCAGAAAAATATAAATTGATGCGGGAATTTTTCGAAAGTGTCGAACATTTTAATAATGACAAACTGTATGGAAAATTGAGATGCCATTCAATTCAAATGAGTTTCTCCAATGTGGATTTCAGCTTTAAGGTATATTTACTTGTAAATCAACTCTTATTACGCAATGGTGCTAAAACCGATTAAGGCGCCGGTATCTGCCTACTAAATTAAAGCAATTAGGATATTTTTTAATATTTTAGCTCCCAGCTATTTAACTTGTTTAGTTCTTGGAAGTTAAAATAAACTCGGTAGTATTACATGCAGAAATGAAACTTTTGTAATAAAACTAGTTATATTGCTCTTATGTGTTTAAAGATTTTGGTTTCACAAGTTTGGCTTAATTTTTGAAAATATTCTTGACCCTTGCCGTTTGTATTGCTGTATTATGCATTAAAAATCATAATCGCATCTCATCATATAAACTAAATTGCTTCTAACGTTTCGCTTCTTTTTCGGAGGTTAAAAACTGTTTTAACAACCATGATAAATTTTAAGATTGCAGAAATAACTAATAAATTTTATAGTTAATTATTTTATTTTTAAATTATTTCATAACATGTGTTTTAGATAGGTATATGTGTACTGGACACATACATATTTAATACACTCCTTTTCACGAATGCTTTTTTTAAAAGGTACCTACCTTTTTAACAAAATCACATCCAGAGAACGATCTATGTCACCTGTCACAGCACTTTACAGCAGGTAGGCAAAGAAAAATTATAATTTATGAAATATACGTCCAGGTCTTTTTCATCTCGGGTCCCTTTCAGTGTACAATGCTTGTAAATGGATGCAGGTTCCACTTTTATGAAGATCTAATGAATCTTAACCGACAATCCCAATGTTCGTATTATTCATTATCCACTTGAAACAGATTTACAGATTTGGAAAATTCAGTAGGTACTAGGTATTGCGGATGGATCAGGGCTTCTAGGTGGTACAACTTTCGTTTACATTTATTTTTTTATTAAAAAATTTTCATATAAAGGAGAAAACACAGTTAAACACAACGAAAATTACCTGTTGGAGATTGAAATCTTAATTAGATCAATATGTTTAAAAAAAAATACTTAGCTAAATTTTTATTTATTTGTGACAATTTTATTATTTCTTATTATTTTTTCCGTACAATTTCATGCAATAAATATATAAAAACAAAACAGAAAGCGTCACATTTAATATTCGGTCATTTTGACTGACTTTGAAAACCAAAATAGAGATTTTCGAAACGTGTAAATGTAAACAGCTATATACTTTTTCATAACGACATATTTTTAATTAGATTTAAAATATTAGCCCCATTATATATCATTTTGGTGCAAAATTTCTCTTTTTAATGTGGCAGAAATTTATAATACTGCTAATACTGATTTGTTTAAAGTAAAAAACTATAAACAGTAGAAATTAACGCCTATTCTATTTATGGAATAAGATCATGAACTGAATATCAAAAAAGGATTTAGAGATATTATGTGTGTGTGTTGCCACGATTGTTTTGTTTTAGTCATATGTACCATTTACTGAAAGACCAAGTACATGGGCATAAAACTGGTCGTTTCCTTGTTATTGTAGAAGTTCTGGTGGACACTAACCACCGCACTTGTGGTGTAGAAATTACCCTACCCCATTAGTTGGTCTGAAAGCCACAAAGCGGGATAATCAGATTTTTTTATGGTCAAGGTAGCATTGCAGGTAGTACCATGACGTCATTGCCGGGTGTCAATAAGAGGGGTAGGTGAATAGAATGAGGTACCTTGCACAGATTAGTTTAGCCCCAGCAGTGGGCAAGTGAAGACGCTTGATTAAGAAAATACAATCGTGATCGCTCGTTTCCAAATATCGCCTTGAGACTAGAAAGTTTGGCAACATAGTGACATACAGGCCAGGCTGAGGCTTGGCTCTTGAAACTGGTTTTCCTAGCGATTAACTTCGAGCTCAACCGATGGCATGGGGAAAGCAACGTCCCAGTTGGTAAGCAGCCATCGCTTAGTCCTTACTCAGTTCTTCATGTGCGACTGAAGATAAAGTTTCAACCTGATTTTTTTCTGACCTGTTTGTGCGTTCTGTGCCGGCGTGCGCTCACGTGGTTCCATTTGTGCGGGTTTAGCATATGCCCATGTGTTTCGTTTCGACAATGGAACTGATATTTTCTTTGGTTATCTAGCTGTATGAGTATTTCAGACTTCATAAAGCTAGGTTACCGGAGTTAAAACCAGTTTCCATTCTGCGACATATTGATTTAATGGACCCGATCTCATCTCCATAGGTAATTTTCACAGATTTCTAAAACTCATGCGTCATTCGTATGCTTAGCTGTGGAACGAATACGCATCGAAAATGTAAATTATATTAATAAAGTTCCGTACAAATCATTAACAAATAGTAAAAAATAAATTAACTACAGCTACTAATATAATACTAGGAATTGTAACAGTCCCGGATGCTCTATAGATGTATCTCATGTCCAGTCTTATCTGGTCTGGAAATCTGCAGTCATATTCTAAAAAAAATACCAATGTTAAACATAATTTAATTAACACTTACTTGTTATGTTTATACAAAATTTTTAGATCATTCCCCTGAAATGCAGATCTTTTTTCCATTAATAACTGCTAATTACTAAAAGGAACTTTAATTTTAGAACTGTTGGAAAACTTTACCCATGAAGACAAAGTAGAAACTATTTTTTGTACAATACAAGAACAAATTACTAAAGAAGATATGTCTTCAGTCCTTCTTCTTCTACTTCTTCTTCTTCTTTAGATACGTATCTGTCTTTTTTTAACAAGTTTTCTTTATGACCATATGGTCAAGTAAATCTAAAGATAACAGTTACAGGTTACGTATGCAGATTAATTTATCATCAATATTTATAAGATTTCACATGAACATTGCCATATTGTGATCAATAACTATTATATTTCCTAATATAAATATTTCGTTGAATTTAACCTTTTAAGGCATTCCACACGTAGTTTTTAAGAAGTTAAATAAATACTACTACAATTTCCTTGTAGAAAGTTACTTTTTTTAATTCTGTTTTGAATTTTTTTTGAATTCCATCAGTTCTATATAAACATTTACCTAACCTTAAAATCGAATGGTTCGTTAAATGGATGGAGGTGGCATTTTAAACTAATTTTAGCAGGCTCCTGGCCTTCATAAATTCTAATTTGTATCTAATGGAAATTTAAATAATACAATATAACGGTTAAACTAATTGTCAGACCAATAAATATTAATGGAGGCTTACATCACGACAAATTCTATCGGTCTCATTTGAAATGGAAACTCAATTATTCAAAATTTGAAATAAATCTTGAAACTGTAGATACAGCAAAGGTTGGAGAATTTGTATGTATATTAATACATCCCGAAGTTAAAAATGAATTTATATTTTGCTAAAATTGGTTTAGGTGTATTTGTAGCTTAAATTGTTCTGGTGGTATTTCTGTACATCTTGTAAAGCAATTTTCATTTGATTATACGCTATTAGCTTTGGTTTTTGAGTTAATTATATTATGTAGTTCTACATACTGCACTCTGGAACAGGTTTGCTGCAGTTTGCTGATGTTGTCTGGCCACTATGTTGTCAAAGAAACAAGATTCGCATAAAGTATGAAATTTAATTAATTAAAATTAGTTTCTTTGTTAAAATAATATACTTACTATTAGTATTTTTCTTTCTCTGTAAAATTTAGGTTTGAATAGCAAATATTTTTAAACTTGAAATACGGTTATTTATAACGTCATATTAAATGTCTTTTCAATAGGGTATAGAAAAAAATGACAATGAGTTCCTTCTAATATCTTAAACCCCTCTCCAGAAATTTCTACTTTATGAAGGATTAGTTTTTCTCATTACACCACCAACCATTGTGAACTTTTGCTTTGATTGAAAATTTTATTTTCACCCTAGCATCATAAAATCGTGTTCGATATGTAAAACAAAAGTGTCCTTTGGTGTGTTAATATGTATAAATTGTAAAGTTTATTACTATATATAAAATTTGATTGATTAACATAATTTTTAAATTAACTTATTTAGGAATGAGACCAAACTTTTTAATATAAGAGGCAAGACAGGAAGATCAATAATAAGGTAAAGATATTTAGAACAAAAGGGTTAACTGTTTTAATTCTCGATGGCAATTTGTTAAGTTTAACCCTTTCATGTCCGTGTTACAGGTTAAAGATTTACAAACTTTTAAGGCTTACTTCATTGGAAACAACAGGAACTTGGTAAGTAGTTCTCTCAGATAGAAAGTGATCTAAATTTTACAGCATTGTCAGTGGAAACGTTTTTAAAGGTATTTTCAGGATTATCCACGTTTAACGAAATCACATTCATATTTAAATTCATTGAAATGTTTTCAGCATAAATGTATGTATATTTTGTAGCAATGCATACCATGATTTAACGAAAATTAATTCTACGTACAAAGTTAAATATGGTCTACCACAGAAATAATTTCAAACTTTCAGCATTCACGAGGAATAGAAATTTATGAGGTATTGAATTTTCTCATCGTTTTCGTTACATCTCCAAGCACATGTTAAATAATTTCCTGTATATCAGACCGATGTTTTCAAGCCAAACAATTTTGCTACCCCATGTACTAGTTTCATTAAAAAAGCCGCATTATTGGGTTTAGAAGGGATTACTTGGATTTTCAGAGAATCGTGTAATAACATGGCTGAAAAAAATACAACCGCAATCATGAACACAACTTTATCAAGCGAAATCTCTTGCTTTATTTGAAACGCTTGATATAGACATTGAATATTATTGAGCAACGAACAGTAAAGACAACGGATAAAAAGAAAGGATAGTTGATTGATTGATATAATTGGTAACAACATATCACAACCGTTAAATCATCTGATAGTGGTAATAATTTTTAACTGCCAAATTGAAATGAGGTTAAAACTTGTTTTTGACAGTTGATCTGGCATTTCATATTTTGTTTATATCTTGGAATGCCAACCAATCATGCTTACATTTTATTTAAAATTACCTATCAGTTAAAGAAAATGCATTGGTCTGTGATGGATGAAACCTATTTAACAAATAAAGTTTGACGACGGGTCATGGTCCCTCTATAACCCCCTTTATGACCGCCCTTGGATTATTCACACCTCTGTGCTGCGCACTAACGAATTCGAGCGTTTTTTATCAATTTTACCACAAGAAATTGGATAGGATTTTTTTTGGAATCTCTTGCATAAGTTTGAATCAAAACCTTTCATGAGATAATGACCATTTCAAGACCAACTTACAATTCACGAGAGGTTTTTCTCAAATATGTTCGTATTGCGTTAAAATGTTGTCAAATACATATATAAATTGCCAGATAGGAGATCCATATCTGACCGCAGTAGAGTATTGCACATTAACAAGTGAGGTTTGCAAAGGAAATCTAGAAAAATAATATATTTTCCAATGCAAATGAAACCATGCTAATAGAATCAGAGTAATCTAAGGAAGGGAATGAATGAAATTGTTTGATCCTAATTCTGGAAATCTTAGTTCGCGAGTTTGTTGTAATGTTATGAATACTTTTTATCTTGGGATGATAAATATAAAAGAGAAGGTACTTTAGAATATGCCGTTTGCGTGTCCTCATTTAACTCCAATTTTCATTATGTATTTTAAAGTTGATGTTTTAAATATAGCCAAAGGGCATACATTGAAGTTGTTACGATGTAACTAATTTGGCATTTATTAACAAAAGGACATAAAACGTAACTCGTAACCGTTTTATTTAATTTAACATGAAGCAATTGTTATCTATGAAATTTACGGTAAAGTTAATTTTAGTTTAAATGGCCTGTTACTATTGAAAATGTATGTATAAATAATCTCTGAAAAGCTTTGGGAAATAATCTAGATACAACCTGAAATTTTTCCTGTACACATACAACTACAAATTTTATATGTATACAATATTTTTCCGAATAATTAATGAAGTGAAAATTTACAACGGTTTAAATAAATCACGTTTAGTTGCCTCATTGTTGCTTAGGGATTTCATTGAAACTAGTTTAAAACAATGAGTATATGTAACATCCTGTATATATAAGTAAATTTAAACTTTACCTGTGCATTTCATTTGAGAGTTGTTTGCGGTTACGGCAAACTGTAAATCACACGGCGATTCTAGTGCACAAAAATCCTTAGAAGTAAAGCTAATCTCACTGCTTACAGCCACTTCTTTGCATATTCTGTTTTCTGGGGATGTTCTACTTGTGAGCACGCAAATTCTAAGGTTTCCATAATCGCTGTTTATAAACTGGAACATAATTAGAAAAGTAAATCTCTGCCAGTGGCAACTATTAACTGTGGCAATCCTTTTGCTGGTGACAAGCTCAAAGGGATAAAATGAAACACCAAGTTTACTAACAATAGCAATAATACCATTGTGGCTGTCATTAACACCGCTTAAAATTTGATTTTCACGTATTTTACATGGTTTCTTTTTATATTACAATTTACTTAAAGTTACTTATTTGTAATTATTAAATACAAATATATTTGTCTTTTTCTATAGTTTACATATTTAATTCTACAATTCAATTCTTTCTTACCCTGGTGGTGATGTATCCTCTTCTTATATACTCTCTGTGTATCTCATAGAATGAGTCAATGTTTGGAGTGATATAGTCCTCAAATCGCACATCAACATGATTACAATAAAATTTTATAATGCTAGCAGGCACCTTGCTGAGTTTGTCAGTGATCTGATCCACCATAGAAAATATATCACTTGTCAAAGACATGACAATATCATCTTCATTATCACTCGCAAGCTCTTGGAAACCACTGTTCTCGTTTGGTGTAACGAAGATGATACTAGTTTCTGGATAGGCACCTTTAATGGAGCTTATAGCTCTTCTAGATCTAGTCAAATCTCCATCAGTTAATCTTCCATCACCAAAAACTAGAATTACTTGACCAAAAGGTCGTATTGTTTGGTAGGAACAATCTAAGTTTGTCTTGTTCTGGTAGTAACTTATTACAGTTTCCATGCTACTTCCCAAAGACAATGTTACAGGCCCTAAAATTAATTTATCTATAAGATATTTTTAAAAGATTTAAATTGTTCTGTAAATGCTATTCTTAAAGTATAGGATAGGATAATAATGATGTTTTGTAGGGAACATTTCATCGGCTTCTGATACCCATTGTATTTATTGTTAGAAGGAGATTCTTAGTAAGGTATTAACTACTTGTTTAATGGCTTTATCGTACATGTTTTTAAATGCATGAGTACAGTTGTTGTTTAAGTCAAATGTGAACTGCATTCACAATACACAAACCTTTTATGCTCTGTGTAAACAGTCTTTTAAAATGTCATTTTACTAGTTTATTGTTTTGCGTACCGATGCATTTATGCCATACGGTAAATGAATAAGCAAGTATTACCTTATTAGAGAAGCAAGAACCCATGAGACTAGCTCGTGCAATTAATTAGAAATGATGAAGTTTTCTGAAATATTGATATCTATAACTCAGTCTGAGCTGTTGTTGCACGTAAATAATGTTATTAAAGGGTGTAATTTTGGGAATTGTTAGAACATGGGGTCGATGACATGGTATAAACCAGTTTTCTGGTTTTCGAGTTATTGTCAATCGAGAAAGCATAGGAGGAAAAATATTCGCATTCGCTCGAGCGCTGTAAAATTAAGTAAAAAGTGATGTATTCCGAAAATATCGAATCCCCTCAGTGAATAATATAGTTCGTTTCTCAACTCTCTTTTCTGCCTGTTTTATGCATAATAAATGGGATACATCGTTGTTTGTGAGTGCGATCGGTTTTATTATTGAAAAAAGAAACAAAATTTATACAACGAAATAAGGCCATCACTGTTTGCCTGGTTTGCAGGTTTTCAAATGCACTTTTATTTTCCTTCAGGTTTAATATTATCGCTTGACTTTCGAATATTCTCTTTACATTTTTGGGATTAGAAAAACTGATTTTGCACGATACAAAAATATACGTTAAAGGCATCTAAATATTGAAAAAAGAAGAACCAATTAACAATGTAACATCACACTTACATACGTTTTTGCATGCACCTTGATTATATTTCAATTTCCAGATTTTCGCTTGACTTTCTAATATTCTCGTTAAACTTGCCCCCCTGGGATTAGGAAACCTGATTTTGCACGGTTAAAAAATATACGTAAAAGACGTCTAAATATTGAAAAAAGAAGAACCAAGGGGATTCGCTGTATCTAATTACTAACAATGTAACATCATACTTACATTCCTGCGGGGAATTTAAACCGGAAAAAATCTGAAAATACTCCCAAGTTACGTTAACCATCCAACTTCCGTTTTGTCCATTTATAATTCCCAGCTTGCTTCCATAATATGATACTTGTATGGCCTCAGCAAGGGTGCTGCAAAAGTGATTTATTATTCATTCAGTAACATAAATTTCAGGGTTGAATTCAGTGATTTTAATATATATGTGGAATACATACATTTTAAATAAAAACGGTGTTCGAGCAGAATGAATATAAGCCTAGTTTGTGCACAGAAATATATTATCTAACTCGTCTTTTCAGTGTATAGAGTGTTTCAACAAGTTTGAGCTATTGATGGTGAACGTAATAAAACCAGTTTTAGCTTCTGTTTCTGATTTAATATTGTTCTGGGAATAATATCTAGTTCTAAAGTAGTATGGCAGATTTTCAGTTCTGAGGAAATGAAATATAAAGCGTTATCCTTCCTTTTCTCGCTTTGTCAAATAACAATGGGGCTTTGCAGGATTAAAATTTATTTTATAAGTTTTCCTGGAATCAGAAGCTATAGAGTCATGTTGCCCTAAAAGAACACAAACAAAGGGAATCGGATTTTCTGGCAGAAGTGTCGCTAGAACAATATAGTTCACACTCCTTGGTATCCCTTTCCTTCTTGGGTGCGATTAAGGTATTGATTTTAACGTTTTCGACAGCAAGAATTATTATTTCCCATGATTTAAAAAATGCAATAAGAAAAAGAGTCTCCTCCTGGATGTTGAATTCGGGAGAAAATTAATTATCGATTTTTTAGAACATGCCCAAATTATTTTGTCAAAGACGCGTGGAGAGGTGGGTATTTATGAAGAAAGAAAAATTGTTTAAGGGAAGAGAATCAGGAGTGTATTATGGAAGTTCAATAATCTCGAAGACGCGCCTCAATCTTAGCGATAGATTTTGTAATCTTATAAGGCTTTTAAATCCCATTATTTGATGATTTGCTTGCCATGAAATCTTAACTTCTTCCAAAACAAACTTATTAAATTATTTTTCGTTAGATATCATTCGTTCTTTGTTGGTAGATCCTACTGATTCCATGTTTAGGCTTATGATTCATTATTATATATCTTATCCACGGTTTTCATCGTTGGGTGGGTTGAAAAAATTGTTGTCTGCGGTAAAAAATGTCCACTAAAGGATGTCTTGTGAGTAATGTATTAATATGAATTTGCCATACACTCGTTTCTACAGGGTGGGTACTGATAATTTACTATTTCTTTACCTGGACGGAGAACATTTTGATGGATTAAGGAATTAATGAATAATTAAGTAATTAATTATTTCGTTTTCAATTAATTAATTATTATTTGTCATAAACAACCATATTTAGATACAAATTTAGAGTCTATTAATAATTTTACAACAAATATTACTGTAATTCTAATTACTTGAGTAATTAGTCTTCTGCAATCATCGTTTTTTTAAATAGTTTGTATGTTGGAAATCCTGTTTTCAGAAATAGTTTCACCCTGTACAAGATAAATCATAAATTTAGAACTGTGGGAAATCCAAATTTATGTTGAAACTAAATATAATTCTGAATCATTTCAAAATTATAATTCCTTATTCATTCACTCCACTACGAGCCATTCATAATTAATTATTGTTCAAGTTATTGTTGAGTTGCACGACAACATACATGCTTCTTATTTTCTACAGGACCGTATTATAAATTTTTCAGGAGTGACCATGTACTTACTTTATCAGTTTTAAAGCATCGTAGTATGCGAAGGTGCCGTCCAAAATTATGATTAACTCTATTGAGGCTACCATTTCTTTGCCATTTATGTATTCCACTTTGTCGTATTCACTTACTATGTTGCCTAAAAAATAATATTATAATTAAAGATCAAAATAAAAACAAATAAATAATATTGTAAAGAATATAATATTTTGCATTCCTTTCAGTTTTTTCTGTGGGATTCAGATGCGGTGATCTTAGTGGCTGTAAGACGTAAGTGTATTAATTATAATATTAACGGAATGATTGTCTATTATTATAAAATGAGATCTTAGTGATGTATGTACTTTGAATTTGAGACATCCTATACCTGAAAAAAGCAACTTCGACCTAGCAAATTCACGTGGCCACCCATAAATGTCGATTTAACAATTCTGTTCAAGAACTGCACAAATTTGAATTAGCCACAGTAAATTTAGGCTAAGGTCTAAGCACTGGTTGCTCGTA
This sequence comes from Monochamus saltuarius, assembly GCA_025584915.1. NCBI lineage: Eukaryota > Metazoa > Arthropoda > Insecta > Coleoptera > Cerambycidae > Monochamus > Monochamus saltuarius. The sequence goes on along the minus strand of CM046730.1, from coordinate 17,932,458 downwards.
AATATTGCATCATCGTCCAAATTAGGTATTCTAACGTTAAGCTGGGTACGTTGTTCAACTTCTAAAAAGTTACAAATCAATTTTTATACCAGGTAAATCTGCAGTCGACAATACTTCCAGTTTAAGGCGCATTTGAATAAGCTGTGTTTACTCACGTAGCTTTTGCTCGTTCGAACGCATGTCGGCTATACAAAAATGCAATAAACATCAAGTATACGACAAATTTCAAAATACCCAGTGCGCAAAAAACTGAAAATGCTGGTGCACGTAATTTTCACACTCGGAAAATAAGGATCAGATACAAATAAAAAAGCCAATTGTCTGTTGGTATGTATGCATTTTATATCCAGATGTTTCAGTTAAGTTCAAACTGGGAATGAATTATTCCCAATGATCTGATGTTCCAAATACCAAAAACTAAATTGAATAAACGCCATGTTACGTGTTTATAAGTTTATGGACATTTTAACTTGTAGATGCTTAAATCGAATAATTAATTAATTAGGAACAAGTTATAGTCAAGCTAATACCATTATAAACCGCAAAACCTGTCTTGCAACGTTGAACCTAATTCTAAAACGATAGATTGTATGTTCAATATCTCTTTTCCGTCTCACAACTTTCACGTGGGCATATGAATAAGTTTAGTGCCTCAGCGATTTAAGAGCCGAAGCATCTTCAGAGAATGTTCAGCGTGCCTTCTTTATGAACCTTAAATCTGATTTATGTAAGAATTCGGACAGGATCTGTAATTTGTGTTGTACACAAAATGTAAGTGTTTTAAAACTATGTTGTTTTCTTTATACAGAGAACAAACTGTAATAATTTTAGTATAATACATAATATACAGTGTGTTTTCTATCCCAGAAGTAGTAGGATATTGTTCCTCCAATAATGATAAAGTTACTGTTGCTTAATCTAAACACCCTGTATAAAAACTGACCTGCGACTGTCTTTAATTGCTGAATGGCTTTTGTTGCTAAAACTGTAATGGCGTTATCACCAAGAGTGACATCATACTGTCCAACGGCTTGTAACAATTTCACTGATCCGATTACCTAAAACAGAACGTCAGAGCTTAAGAGATTATGTGGCATTTCAATGTTCTACGTCAATTAGTTTTTTATGTCGATGGGATATGAATTTAATCCACCTCCATCGGGATTGTTTCATTAATGAAATATTGTAGAATATACATTAACAATATAATAGTATTTGTAGCACTAATGCTTAAATAAGCCAACGAGTATGTGAGCTGTTGATTAGCTCGTAATTCTAATGGTATTGTAGGGTATAGCTCCCATTAACTCTGGAACTTAATTTTGTACTTTTTTAATAAATAATATGCATTGTTTGGAAAGAGTAACCAGCACGGTGGCTAGATCAAACTCCTTCTGATATTTTTTCAGGGAACAAATAGTATACACGGTGTTAAAAAAAGTGTAAAATATTTTAGGAGGCAATAGTAAGAACCAAAATAAGCACAAAAGTCTTAATAAACATGTGTCCGCAAAGTAATGGTTGCGGAGATATGGACCACTATGTTTTTCAAACATTTTATTTTATTAGGAATAAACCGACAAAGGAAGCTTTTAACAAACAAAAAACAAAATTACAGAAGATGTTCAAAGTGCTCTCCGTCCATTTCCAAGCAGGCACGACATCTTCATCTCAACGATATTCGAACTCTTTCGAAAACACCCTCCTTGGTTTGGATTTCTTGACACTTTTGATTAATCCGTAGCTGCAGCTCTTCCAGGCTATTTACAGGAGTACCATACACTAATGTCTTCAAATATCCCCAAACAAAGAAATCTAGAGGGTTCAGATCAGGCGATCTTGGAGGCCATAAAACAGGTCCGGCGCTTTCTACCCATCTATGTGGAAAAGTTTGGTGTAAATGCTCTTTAACGGCCATGGAAAAATGAGCTAGAGCACCATCATGCTGGAACCACATTTGTTGCCTCTGATTAAAAGAAATGTATTCCAAAAACTCATACAGTGTGTTCTGCAGAAAGTTCAGGTAAGCAGCGCCTGTTATTCGGTTTGGTAAAACAACAGGACCTAGAAACCTGTCACCTACAATACCCATCTAAATGTTTAATGAAAAACGTGCCTGATATGCAGATTCTATTAGAGCATGAGGATTTTCGTCGGCCCAAATATGCGTATGGTGAAAATTAAACACTCCATTTCTTGTGAACCCGACCTCATCAGTAAAAAGAATGTTTGCAAGAAAACGAGGGTCTTCAGCATCATGACGTAGAAACCAGCGGCAAAATACCAAACGTGCTTGATGATCATTTATTGGATTTAAGGCCTGTACTCGTTGCACATGGTATGGATAAAGCAGTTGCTCGTGAAGGATTCTCCAAACAAGAGGACCACTAATTGCTACCTCGGCTGATATTCTCCGCACACTCGTACCTGGATTCTGCTTCACCAGTGCTAGAATTTCTTCTTCTGCTCTAGGAGTGGATACCGACCTTGGTCTTCCGGATAAATGGCACTGTTTGCTCAAGGAACCGGTATCACGCAATCTTTGGTGAATTCTTCCAAACATGCGTTGTGAAGGAATCTGGCGATTTGGATAAGCGTCAACATAAAGACGTCGCGCTTCGGTGGCGTTCCCATTAGCACGACCATACATGAAATGCATGTCTGTTAATTCTGCGTTAGAGTAACCAGCCATAGCGAAAGAAAACTTGTGTATTGAGAACAACTGTCAAAAACGTACTGTTTATTTCAGTAAACATCAACCAACTATTATAAGAAAATACACAACGGTTTTGCAAAATAAAAAAAGGGGCTAAAAACATAAAACATTCCATATCTCCGCAACTGTTACTTTGCGGACCCATGTTCATTTGGACTTTTCTGCTTATTTTGGTTCATACTATTACCTCCTTAAGTATTTTACACTCTTTTTTAACACCTTGTATATTTGTATAAATAGTCTGCAAAAATACCTGTTCAGTGAAGTTTACACTGTCCAATAAAGTGCTTAGAGCAGCGCTACGGTTGTTAGCTTTGTGACCAACATTGAAAGTAATCCCTCTTTCCGAATAGTACATGTCCAGAACTTGGGACAGTCGCGTGCTGCTCAGAATGTCTAACCAATAGTTGATGTTTGTACCCAATACTGCGCCTGGAAAAATATATATTCAAATTTATATAGTCAAGACTGATCTGTATAAGACATCCTGTATAATTTAAAAGTATCAAGCCGTGAGTATTCCTGTTAAGATTAATAACGACAAGTTCTGGAACTTTGGATCCCTCGACGAACGCTATCTGCGTGCGCAGATCTCCTTTGAACAGATTTTGGGGAATGTTGCAATGTTGTTAGCTAAGTGGAAAATATTTCTTTTATGTTTCTTTTATGTTTATTCAAGGAGTGAGTTGGAAATGTCAACCACACGGGTGTGTAAATGAGTGAAAAGGAGACTGACCTATAAAACAACTCAAATTAAAAGAAACCTCGCATCTAGCTACCAGCATCGTGAATTGTGTTAGAGTGAAAGGAGCAGCCCACACACAAAAGAAAAAAGTTTGACAATGTATAGGGTGTACAATGGAATTATTATTAAATATGAAAAACAAATATTTTGCTGCACTTTCGGAAAAAAAAGTTCTACACTTTCGAATAAAATATATACTCCACTTTCGAATGAAATTTTTCACTACACTTTTGACTGTAATTTAACATTGTGCTATTTAGGAGCATCCTGTATGTGGTATTAACTTTCGCCTCTTGTAGTGCTTTTGTTTTACAGATGGAGCTTGTGAAAGTGCAAAATCTAAATATGAAATAAAAATGTTTGATGGATGTTCTGAGTGATATGGAGAAAGCCTTGCTAGTGTATAGCGTGTAAACCTAATTTGACTTTATTTGTATTGACTGAAAGTAAAAAGGATGACGGACGAGCGATATTTGCCTTTTCGCTTCCAACTTGGGATTAACTTTAAGAAATGAAATTCAACATTTTGAAGAATAAATAATCTTCCTTGAAAGTTACTTAAACACTCTATCAATGCTGTCAATTCGGAAAAGGTGCCCAACAAAAAGCTACTTTGTATTTCATACAGTGTTTTCATTTTGTCAGCTATACAGTGTGTACACAAATAGTGAATTGGAATGATCACCAAGGTCACCTGATCTTAACCCTATGAACGTTTTCCTTTGCGTTTAAAAAACAGGATTAGATTAGCTTGAAATAGTATTTCTCAAGGCACAATAAATAGTTGCTCGTATTTCGGGGCAAATAATTTATTTACTTTATATACACACTGTACATCGAATGTCTTCTCATTTATACTCATCACAACTGTCACTGATAGAGATGTCGCGCGATTGATAATTATTATTACGTCACTGCTCCAAAAAGGCATTTCCTTTTAAATTTAAAATCTATTAAAGATTACTTAAGAAGTTTGTGCAAACTACTTTAACTGCAAGCTAGTTAATGATAGAATGTCAAAAGTTGTGAAAAGCTCCTATCAGAAAAGTGACAAAGTAAACGTCTAAAACTCCACCTTACAAAAGAAAATACTTAAAGCATCCTGAAAGAAGTTCATCTGTTGTGTTTGTGCGCCTTAAATATATAACAGAATGAATTACTTTCACGTTTAAAAGGGCTGAATGTAGCTGCGAGACAAGTGAAACGTGAGAATAAAGGATAATCATTAATAACAACTTCCATTCAGTCCTGTTTATGTCATTACCGTATCTCGTTATTTTTAAACGGGTTAACCAGCATGTTCTGACCCGTATTTCAAGGAACTTTTATCTCATTTCTCTTCAAAAACTTGAAGGAGATTCTCTAGAGAAAACTCTAAATGTCAATCAGCATACTGAAGAAACTTTCTTTCGCGATTTACGTTTTATGAGTGCTGTAAATACAAATGGGTCCAAAACTGAACCTTGTAGAACGTAACATCTAAACAATTGTTTTGTACTATGGTCTTAGCTTCTTCTTAGCTTAGTTTGTGGATAATTATCTACATTTAACCAGTATTTTGTGCGGTGTAAGGGCCATTGTAAAAAGGGATTGTGTCAGATTGCATAAAAGCTGTTAGCATTACGGGAAAATGTCGAGGGAACTAATTGCGGGATTATAAATTTTATATTATACAGTTTATAATTTATTTCTGAAGGGTATTGTATAACGAAGAAGCTGAATTTTTTTATGCTCTTTAAAACTCATTTAAAGAAGTGGTAACTTAAATGATATCATTCTACTAAGGCAAGACATAAGGATAAATGACAGTAAACGAACAAAATACGTTACTTTTCTCTATTCAAAGTTCATTGCAATAGAGATCGCAATTAAAATACTTTCATTGCTCTAGGCATTTGCATAGATAATTCCTTAATAAGGATTGACAGTGATTATTTATGTTTTTACTTCAATAGTTCAGTTAATGAGCAAATTACAAAGCCCGAGTTAACGATCGGTTTAGAAGAAAGCACCATCACTTTAAAAGCTTTAACAACTAAGGATTCGATTTGATTGGGATTGATAGATCTTCTGGTCTATACAGGGTGCTCCAGTGTGTTAAAAATACCTAAATATGTTTACAGAAAACAAATATATACGTTCTTTATTTTGCCTTACATAACAACTACCTACTAATATAGTAATTTCCAGATGAATTTTAAATGAAACGTTGTAGCATTTCCAGCGTCACTGCTACCTCATTTGGAAATTTAAAATTCAACATAATATAAAGGCAAAGTAAGTCGTTTTTTATGTATTTCTCAGTACTGTTGTTTTTAAAAGTACAATTATGATTAAGTAAGTATATAAAATAATATATTTTGGGTTATTTGTACATACTTCTCTGTAAAATAGAACACAACAGCACAAAATTACCTCCTTTTGAGAATAATCATTTTTATCAGTGTATTTAGGCGTATGTACGCTTACACCAGGACATCCTGTATATAAATGTATGTAGTCTGCAAATATTAACTAATAAAAAATCAAGGAAATAGCTTCAGAATTAATTAAATAAAAAAATTGGTCTTACACCAATTAAAATAGAAATATTGATATAATTATACCGTCAATTCCGCCTAGAATGTCGGGTTCTGTCATGTCCCAAGTGGCCAATTTCAAATAAAAAGCCCTGGGCAAGGCAGTGTCGTTCCAGAACCCGTCGTTGCCAATAACAGGTTCATCTGTGGCTTGATTCAGGATAACCTCAGCTAAATCCCCTGCTATCGTGGCTACCCATACGCTGTTAACTTCATTATCACTCGATATGAATGTGTCAGGAATGTCGGTGGTATTGTGATTTTCATTTATTGCTTGGATGACCCGCTGGAACGTCACCTGATTCTTCTCTAATCCCGACGCTAATCCTGATATCACGTGGCTAGCTGATATGGGTCCGAACTTTGTTTTTATTATGCCATACTGCAGTGGACAGCTGCTCAGGGTGTCAGAATTGCCCAGTGCCACTTCCCTGAAATAAAAATAAATTTGTTATTTTATATTAACAGAAACATCTAATAAACCCATTTAATTTTTAAATATAAGGCATATTCTTCGATTTCTTATAGCTGCAAACTTATCAATGATGTTTGAGAATGCGTTTCGCCCTACGTTTTATATATATTTTCTCGTATCTATTGATTTTGATTAATTATATGACACACATAAATATACTTTTATGCAAAAAAAAAACAAACAAAAGACATATTTATAACGAAATATAAATTAAAAAATTAAGTGGTTATTTTAGGTGAAGCAGTGCGTCACTTGGCGCGCCGCTACTGGTTAATTCCCAACGGGGCAAACGATTGTATTATCTTAGCCACAATATGGGAAACTTTTAGCTTGTTTGAATTTTAGTCAACACATTTCTGAATGTGATTTATTGAACTTTAACACAAAATTGTATTTAAATAGTAAAATATGTTCTTAAAAACTGGTTTAGTAATTTTAGCACCCTATCATTAGACCATAAAAAGCATAATTTATTAAAAAACGTTAAAATTCTATTACATAATAAGTTTACTTTTCTTTATTTAACCCAGTGGCGTGCTGTACTATAACAAATCTCTGGGCGAATTTGATTTTAATTTCAAATCAAAATGGTCTTGCAGCATGGATTGTTTTCTAGTTTTTAGTTAAAGGCGCCGGATTCTTGAAATATCTTTTCCTACAAATATAAATAATTTTAAACATTTAAGAACTGAATTATATGCAGCTTAGCAAATAACAAGACTGTTATCTCATGCCACCTGCGAATATTGAAAGTTGTCGGAAGTAAAATTAATATATAACGACGGCAAGCGGTCTAACCAATAAATTTTTAGGTACAGAAATCTTTGAAAATACGTATTTTTTTAAATTTAACTGTAGATGTAAATATTGTTCATAAACTTACATAGTTCTGCATATAAGATTGTTTACTTTTGTTTATAAGTATGTGAAAATATTTGTTAAAATGTGGGGTTAGAATAGGAAAATAAGTGTGTCTTACAAACGCTTTTTAAAATGTATTATTTTATATCAGGAGAATTTAAATAATGAAAGTGGATAAACAGAACGTCAAGAATTTTATTTATGTTACTTTTGTTCTGTGTTTTATATTTCAAGATTTCTGTACCTACCACAAATTTGATCATTTTACAGTGAGAAATATGGCGATCTTAAGCACGATTTATCTGAGTTTTTTATCTTGATTTACTATTTGTTGCAACTTTTGGTAAATATACCGAGTTAGGTTAGATACTCCTAGCTTGTTTCAATTTTAGTTAACATATTTCTGAATGTGAATTAATGAACTTTATTGCAAAATTTTATTGAAATAGTAAAATATGTTCTTAAAAACTGGTTTACTAATTTTAGCACCCGATCATTAGACCTTAAAAGGCATAAATTATTTAAAAAAATTAAACTACTATTACATATTAAATTTTTACTCGTCTTTATTCAAACCAGTGGCGTGCAGTACTGTACAAAATCTCTGAGCAAATTCGAATTTAATTGCAGATCAAATTGGTCTTACAACTTGTATTGCTTTTATCTTGCTTACTTGCTGCAGCTTTTGGCAAATGCACAGTTAGGTTTAGTCTATATATTTGATTTAAACAGCTCCATAAATTCAGAATAATTAATTTCAATTAAACTAACGCCTGTCCCTGGTAGTTTTGGTCTGATAAAGCTTTCAGCGCAAAACAAGTTAGTTACATATGCAACCAAAGTTACGACGAAAGTAATTGTTTTAAATCGTAAGCGGAAGTTCAATGTGTAGTGTTTTATTTTACTTGGATTGAGTCATTGCTAAATAAGTACCATATTACCAACATTGGGCGGCAACTCGTTTCAGAACTGTAGACTGTACCGTACTTGATTTAGAATAAAGTCAGATTTATATTTAAAAACCTTGAAAACCGGATTGCTTATTATCAGTGCTAAATTTATTTACAATTTCTAGTAACTTTATTTTTATAATAAGCTTATGAGTCAATAACATGTTTTGTAAAATAATAAAATATTTCCATTTACCTGTAATTTATGTACGGTATATTACGGTTTTCATATTAAATTAATTTCATATTTATAAAACAGGTACAAAATTGTTAACATATACAAATATAATTAACTTTGATCGCGGCGTATAAATTATTTTTCTGTCAGTAGAATTAATTTTCAATTTTATATAATGTATAACTTCATATTTCAATTAATTAATGAACAATTATATGGCTTTCCTGTGACAGAAATAATTTCGAGATCGTATAATTGTAATAATTACTACTGTTTTTCGTATCACATCACATTAATTTTCCAGATCAGGAGTCACAAAATATTGGTGTTTTTAACACCTCTCTCTGAAGGTATCGAACACCCCTGATCGTTTGTTCCCTAACGAAAAGTTACATATCATATCATTTGGTATTTCGTTACATGCCTTCAGATTCTACCCTCAGCACATGTCAAGTCTTATAACACCGTCAAATTCGCAATCACATCAAGTTACAGCTGAAACAAACGAAGTATACGGATACTTACAGCGGCATACTTGATCGATCGTCGCAAGTAACGCGTTCATCCCCTCTCCTGAAAGGATCCACAGTGTTGGATATCATTTTGTGAAGGAAGCACAGTTCTGAAGGACTCAAGGCGTCTGAGGGAAAGAGTTCTATTTGGCCTGGTGTTAAGTAGTCCACAATTACCTTGTACTTGTAGAACTGCTCTCCAGTTGCTCGGTAAGGAATCATGATGTCGTTGTCCTGCAGGATGCTTTGTGACCTCCTAATACCGTTGAACATGACTCTGGAAATTATTACTTTTTAATTGCTTGTCCAACAGGATATACAATATATCACCAAAGGTCTTTATTTTAAAAAATAGTTTTCATTTGCGTACTTATTAATACAAAAAGGCTATAAAAATATATGAAATCATTATAACCAGCAATAACTAAATATATATATACAGGGTGCCTCGGTTTTTAGTAATCAGGACTTTGGCATTTTATAGACAATCTTATATTAACGCAAAAAGTTTGTATAAACATTGGTTTCAAAGTTCTTGGTTTTGAGATACAGGGTAACTGAATCTTTAGTTATGTTTTTATGTATTATCACTGCCCAAAGTTTGTGACACCCTGTATAAAAAATGAGAATGAAGCCAGTTTCTGGATACGCTCATAACAATCAGTAATAGCGGCTTCCGAAACATGGTTGAAATTAGGTACAGATTTAAATATTAAAGATTTAGAATTTAACTGTACCGTTAGATGCGTGGGTAGATACTTGTACCTAATGCATTTCATTTGAGTCATAGGCTTATTCGAGAAGGTGGGTTTGTATAAAGAGTGTCCCAAGTCTAATTTCCATAAGTAATGAGTTCGAATCCATTAAATTATCTACAATTTGTCACTGGGAATAAGCATTGTTGAACATGTTTACAAAAAACAAATACATGTCGATTTAAAATATCAATTTTGTTTTTCACATTTCAGAAGCAATTTTTTTAAATTACAGTCTATGTCAACTAGATCTATAAATAATTGATAGAACACACAGATAAATGACAAGACATTTACAGTCGTATATTGCTTATATTGGTGCAATATTGTATTAAGATTTATATGCTGTCTACAAAGTATCAATTATACTTAATTTTTGTAAATGATCAATACATTTGGAAGCATATTTAATGTTAATGTATTCATGAATTAAATGTAAGTTATTAGTATCGCCCTGTAGGGCAAATTGTATTACAAATGGAAATGACAAAGCAATGACCTCACCCATGTAGGATAGATGTTGCAAGTATTCTCATAGAAACCGAGTTGCCTTCGTCTAGTTCAATTTTGCGGATTAACTCGATTAATAAAGGTAGGGTTAAAGGGGGTCTAGATGTGATTGTAAAATTTCTTCTATAGCAATCCCTGATGATTTCGGGTAGAGCAGACGAGGTTTCACGGACATTTTGCGTTGCACAATCTGAAATTTCACAAGTGAGTTCTGGATCTTTAACACTGAAACTGACTTACTATGTATTAACAATAGGATCAATACACACTTGCACTTCATGTTTTCGTTATTTATCACATTGCTAGAGAGAACGATTCAAACAGATAATGGATGATGATTTTATCTTCCCTCCTATAGGAAACTATTTACACAAACTGATATTACTGATAGCGGAATTTGTCACACACAGGTGATTTACAAACATTTGTTCAAAAAATGGAGCGTAACAACGTAACAATTTATTTAACATTGTTTTTGTGTAATAATGGCAGGTTAACAAACTGATCCTAAGTATACAGGGTGTTAAAAAAATACTGTAAATTATTTCAGGAGGTAATAGTATGAACCAAAATAAGCAGAAAAGTCGTAATAAACATGGATTCGCAAAGTAACTGTTGCGGAGATATGGACCACTATTCGTTTTTCAAAAATTTTATTTTATTAGGAATAAAACCGACAAAGGAAGCTTTTAACAAAGTTACAGAAGATGTTCGAACTCTTTCGAAAACACCCTCCTTGGTTTGCATTTCTTGACACTTGATTAATCCGTAGCTGCAGCTCTTCAAGGCTATTTACAGGAGTACCATTCACTAATGTCTTCAAATATCCCTAAACAAAGAAATCTAGAGGGTTCAGATCAGGCGATCTTGGAGTCCATAAAACAGGTCCGGCTCTTCCTACCCATCTATGTGGAAAAGTTTGGTGTAAATACTCTCTAACGGCTATGGAAAAATGAGCTGTGACTGTGCTCACAGCACAGGGTGTTTTCGAAAGAGTTTGAATCTCATTAATAAATAGGATGAATAGTAAGGGTCCTAGAACTGAACCCTGAGGAACACCTGATGAGGCTGTTTGATTTAAATCGTAAGTACTGAACAGATTGACATCTGTTACACAGGTATGACTGAAAAAAATCAACCAACTAAATACGAAAACCAGAAGGAATACAATTTAGTCAGAATCACACCATGATCGAGACAGTTATGTTATGTTACAACAATATTGGCAGCAGCTTTGATACGTTTGCGTAAATCATCAATAGTGTGGTACCGGCCCTCTTCGTCCAATCCCTTGGTACCGATATAATTGAACCTTATGTATGATACTTCACACTGTTACAATACGCCGTGGACTCCCTGGACCTTCATCTCTTGCACGATTCGGTTGTAAATTGACCGCGTTGCAAGAATATGTATATATTTATGTACGTGTCATGTATCTTGCATATTTTTCTATTTTTGAAGATGCAATTGTACAAAAATGTCAAGTTATCAAAAGTTCAAATTCAAACAAAACTAAACTTCACAAACGTGAATAATTCTCAAAATTTAAACAACGCTTTCGAAATGTAACGAAATATTTTTATATAATTTTGACTGTAAGTACAATCAAATTTGATTTGTCAGTATCAGAGTGTTTGTGTAGGGCATATCCTTCCTGACACAGCGTTTCTCGTATTTTGACAATCTGATCGAGGGACTGAAGTTCGTAAACTTCTAGTAACTAATGGGTTACACGATGTAAGGCTCGATAAATTAGACGCTTCATGAAGTTCATTCTAGGTACTAAATACATCTCGGGCTCACCCCCAACTACTCAGAATTTAGACAAAGAATTTATGTAATGGGAGTGTACCATTTATCCTCAAGAACAGCCATTTCGTTTTCTTTTTATATAATATCGTTATACGAGGGATGTACCATGATGTTAAGTAATTTATTTTTTTTTTTGTGTGCGATGAAATTGAATGTTAACCACTTTAAAACTATTTCAACGTCGTCGTCACACAGGCGAAGAATGTTACCTTTTACAAAGACACATAACAATAACCAGAACGTTGGCGCCAAATTAATGCGGAATTTATCTTATTTAGATCTAGCAACGAGGGCATTAACCTCTCCCTTTACGCTTATTCGCTTATTAAATTCGATGTTCACGAAAATAATTCAACCAAATAGAAGTTTTGCGGCTAAAAATAGAACTCGTTAATGAATTGACATTTAGTTGTCGTAGCGAGAGTAGTAATACATCATCACTCCTACATACAAATATCAGAAATTCGGGCAATGCCCGCAAGGTTGTAAAAGCGCTTTCATTTTGGTCGAATTAGCTGTACCCATTAAAATTTAATTTTTAAAAGCTTGTTTTGTGTAATTTTATGAGAGGTTTATTTAGCTTTTTGTAAAAGAATGCCTGTATGAAAGATACAACTGTATTAACAAATATCATGGCATGTTATGCAGTAGCCAAGAAGGGTGGAAAAATGTAGGTACAAATTTATTTAGTATTTAAGTACTTGCTACTGAAATGCACTGCACTGTGAAAATAAAAGTCCATTCTTCTATGTTTCTTTGAAATAAACTTTTCAAGTATTTTATCATTAAAGCTGATTGATTTTTCAGTAGATACCACTGCAAGTGCTATTAATTTGTCAGGTTATGAGGTTCAAACGTTCGGATTGCTAACGTTTAATTTGTCAGGTTAGAGGTTCAATCACTTACGCAAAAACTAATTGATGGAACGTGTTCAGTGGCTCAGATTACATTAGGTAGAAGGTTCAAATGTCCGGATTGGTAACGTTTACATTTCCGGAATGTTACCCTACATAATTCAATTTCTGGAGGAATAGAGTCACTTGAACAAAAACTAATAGATGGAACGTGCTCAACGGCTCAAATAACGTTAGTTAGAAGGTTCAAATGCCCGTATTGCTAACGTCTACATTTCCCAAATGTTACCCTACATAATTCGATTTCTGGAAGAACTGGATCACTTAAATAAAAACTAATAGATGGAACGTTTTCAGTGGCGCAAATTACGTTGGTTAGAAGGTTTACTGTCGTAATTGCTAAAGTCTACATTTTTTAAATGTTACCTTACATAATTCAATTTCTGGAGGAATAGATCACTTGAACAAAAATCTAATTGATGGAAACGTGTTCAACGTGGATCCAAATAACGTTAGTTAGAAGGTTCAAATGCCCGTATTGCTAACGTCTACATTTCCCAAATGTTACCCTACATAATTCGATTTCTGGAGGAACTGGATCACTTAAATAAAAACTAATAGATGGAACGTTTTCAGTGGCGCAAATTACGTTGGTTAGAAGGTTTACTGTCGTAATTGCTAACGTCTACATTTTTTAAATGTTACCTTACATAATTATATTTTAGGAGGAACGAGATCACTTACGCAAAATCTAATTGATGAAACGTGTTCAGTGGATCAAATTACATTAGGTAGAAGGTTCAAATGTCCGGATTGGTAACGTTTACATTTCCGGAATGTTACCCTACATAATTCAATTTCTGGAGGAATAGAGTCACTTGAACAAAAACTAATAGATGGAACGTGCTCAACGGCTCAAATAACGTTAGTTAGAAGGTTCAAATGCCCGTATTGCTAACGTCTACATATCCCAAATGTTACCCTACATAATTATATTTCTGGAGGAACTGGATCACTTAAATAAAAACTAATAGATGGAACGTGTTCAGCGGCTAAAATTATGTTGGTTAGAAGGTTCAAATGTCCCAATTGCTAACATTTACATTTTTCTAATGTTACCCAACATAATTACATTTTTGGAGGAATGAGATCAGTTACGCAACAACTAATTGATGAAACGTGTTCAGGGGCTCAAATTACATTAGGTAGAAGGTTCAAATCTCCGGATTGGTAACGTTTACATTTCCGGAATGTTACCCTACATAATTCAATTTCTGGAGGGATAGAGTCACTTGAACAAAAACTAATAGATGGAACGTGCTCAACGGCTCAAATTACGTTAGTTAGAAGGTTCAAATGTCCGGATTATATTTTTGGAGGAACCAGATTACTTACGCAAAAACTAATGAAGAAACGTGTATCCATATCTGGAGGAATAGAGTCACTTGAACAAAAACAAATAGATGGAACGTGCTCAACGGCTCAAATTACGTTAGTTATAAGGTTCAAATGTCCTAATTGCTAACATTTACATTTTTGTAATGTTACCTAACATAACGAGGTCACTTACGCAAAAACTAATAGATGGAACATTTTCAGAGAATCAAATTACGTATGTGAGGAGGTTCACATATGGAGATGGCGCTAAATTTTCCCAAACTTAATCCTACATTTTTATGGGAATGGAAATATGACCACAATGTCCAGGTGTATGAGAAATGCAACAAATGTTTGCTACATTTATTTGGTTTGAGTAACTATGAATAGGTATTCATGTATACCTATAAACCAAAGAGATCCAATATTCCAAATGTCCAGCATTGTTCCTAAATGAAATGTGTTTGAAACTACACTAGTAATATTTGTACAAAGGTACAGAGATAATTGTTGAAATACAACAAATATTTGCTACATTTATTTGGTTTGATCAAACCATGATGCTGCACATGAAAATCCACTATTAAGCGGAAAGTTGTTCCTGTAAAATCTTTACAACAAAAATATATAAAATTTTGCTATTTGGTTTATTCCTATTTTGTCTCAAATTGTAGCAATTGCTTAAATATCAACATATTCTTTAGTAGTGTAAAAATCAAGATCTATTCGTTTTTCTATCCATATTGTCTAGGCGACACCCTCTGTGAAGTCGTTTATATTGAATATTTCACTACAAATGATTAAATAAATTACGTATTATTTAATCATTTGCAGTGAAATACGATATCAAATTTCCAGTATCTTGTCATGACGAACAATAAGATTTGTGAAATCAGAATGCAGAATTTATGGGATAGATGTGGGAATGATTTCCTGACTTAACATCCATCTTTTACAAAGAAGTTTCTTAACTTGACAGGGTGATAAGTATTCGATTCCTCTAAAATGATCAAATTTGCATCCCGGCAATTAAAACAGGATCAGGGAAGAATGCTGTGATTAAATAGTCGAAATTATTCGGAAATACCTTTACAAACGACTTTGTCTAAACCTGGGATTCAATCGGGAAGGAGGGGCAATTTTATTAGCTTGCTGTGGAATGCGAATTAACAACTGGGAAACCGTAAACGGATACTATACACTATGCAGAATATCAAACTTAATTTAAATTAGACATATGCGTTTCCATTCTAACGTCTAACAGTCTAACACCGAACTAAATTTAGTTATAAGTTATAATTAAAGGCTGGATTATATTATGCAACCAAAAACGTTTCGAATATGCGCATATACAGGATGGTCCAAGTAATGGCCCATTGAGACATAATAATTTAAAAATAAATCTTATATTTAAAAAGTAAATAGGGTTGTTAGATATTTTTTTTAATATAAAATAAAAAACCCCTTCATCTAAGTCCACGAGTCGCCACTGTATGTCGTTATAGCAATATTTTCTTAAATTATAAAGGAAATAATGGAAACTTTTTCTCCATCCATCCATTTGGTACGATTGTCACAATATCTCTTTTACATAATGTAAACACAACATTAAAATAAGTGCTTCTAAGAATATTCAAATAAGCCACAACACTTTTTTCCCTTTCACACCAGTTTTGTAAGTTATACGGTTAACAACGTTCGGGAAAAATAATTTTCCACTTGTTACGTCATTATTAATGAATAACTGAACGTTAGACGCGTTGCCCTTTGATAGTTACGTAACAATTTGGAGGTTAGTTTGATAATTAATACGGCAGAAGACAATAGACTGAGTGCCTGTACAAACTACATTCTGTTTGAAATTAATTTTCTCCAGAACAGTTCACGTTATTATTTCGTGCTAGTGTTTTCCTTAAACCTCGAAAACAATAGTCCCTTAGCCTCCTTACGTATCTACCCAAAGGGTCTTCCTGGCTAGAAAAACAAAGTTAAACGGTGTGTAACATAACACAAAAATACTTGTTGATTAATCAGTTCAGAAGCGTGGTCACTATTGTCTTATTTTGGTCAGTGACATCTGCTAGTTATTAAATACAGACTCATTTATTAGCCTCTCTACAAACTTGGGCAGTTAAGAGTAGATTTCATTTCATAAAGAAATATTCATATACACGTCCTGTCTTTCTTTGTTCAGAAGTTATAGCGTCCTTGATAGGATTCAGATCGGGTGATCTAGCAATTCATTTATTGGAGAATAGTAAATAAAAATAATTTCATTTCAATCAAAGTAGCCTGATTATTTAACCTTTGTGAACCAAATTAACAAATCTTAAGACCATAAAAATTGTTCAAAATATCCACTTTCGAAAGTCTATTAAATCAATAAGAAATATATTGTAAAAACATTTATTCTTACTAAGAATATACCTACCTATGTGTAGGATATATATACAAATCTTGTCATATATATTGATTTTATAATACTGTCAGAGATATGTATGAGTGGGAATCCAATTTAAGATATTATATGTAACAACAAAATTTATTTTTTGGCACATTCTAACCCCGCTCTTAAAATTATTTGTATAAAAAATGGTATTTTAAATCAGTTATTGTTAATAATTCTTTAGTCCACTAAAAATAAATTAGGGCGATATATGATATTTTTAAAAACGTAACAATGAGAATAACAACGTTACAACTAAAAAGTTGGATAGTATGCGGAAGGCACTACTGGCACAGCCGACATTTTCTAAGGTTATCGTGTACTTGACGTTGTCTGGAAAACGGCACAAATTATCTGAAACAAAAAATAATCAATTTATCATCATTCTGAACTTTTAACTGCTTGGTCTCTGCACGAAATGGCAAAAGCACATTTTTCATTTCGTGTAAGCTACATAACTCACTGAAAAACTCTCATGCTAATATTTACCTGTACATCTGGTTTGGGTAGTGTTTCCAAACACTGAAATATAAATGGGAGAACATCCTGTGACAGTCTCTCCACAATAACTAGAAATGTCAATCGTTCTCACTTGTGATCGGAGTGTTTCACAATCTCCAGTTTGATTGTTGGGTCTAGTTTGGTCCCTGGAGATACAGACATCGATACTACCGTAACTATTTTCGGTTATTCTCAAATTCCTTGTACCATCACCAGTGAAGAAGTAGTTAGGAGAAATGCGGTAGTAGTTAACACCTCTTGGTTCTACAAAGTCTGTCACACTGAAGGTGCTTGAAGAACCGCTGAATGCAGAACCACAAGATGGATTTATGATAGCTCTTGGTACTAAAATGAAACATTAGGTTAATTCAATTTAAGAGAACTTTGTTTTTGTCTTTACCATTTTTAATCCTCTCAACGAGATTTTGGCCTACTTGTTTAAGAGTCTCTTCATTAGTACTTTCAGTTAAAATAAGGACGTCTCTACTAGGAGTGTTCACTATTGAGCTGTAGTCATTCTCTGTTCCAGTACCAAGGACCATAAATGTGACGTCTGAAACGTAGATCCAAATATTTTAATTATGATATGTAAAAAACTCGAGTCTAACAGTATAACGTTTCTTAGGAGAAAGAAATTGTCGATGGGTATTTAGAATACTAAAGTAAAGTATACCTGGTATATATTGTCTGAAAATGTCTCTTCTTTGGCTCAAGAATGTATTGTCAGTGGAAGTGGGTGTAGTTCTTGGAATCAAGAGTGCTATAGTTGATTCTGCACCACTATAGGTGTTGTTGTCCAGTTTAGCTCTACTAATGGTTTCTATTACCTCGATTACTCTTGTATAGGAGAAGCCATTAGATACTAGAACGAAATAAGGCTCAGAAATATAAAAAATATTATTCTTCTAATACTCACTTCTGCTATGAACTGTTTGATTGTATTGTTTGAAGAAATCTAGTATGTAGTTAGTGTTATTTGATGTAATATTTGTTCCATCTATTCCGCTAAAAATAGTGTATCTGCTTCCAAATTTATTTACATCAATATTGTCCAGAACGGATCTACAATAAACATATATATAGATAAAGATAAATATATCATTATATGACTGGATTTTTGCAGTTATTAATTTAATATGTTTTACTTACGATAAAATTAATTGTACTGTGTTGTAATTCCAGCTCGTATCGAGGAAAATCAATATATCGGTTGCAGCTCTCTCAATATTTGAATTATCTGGACTGCAAGCTAAATCGTTGGTGTTCATTTGTGCTAAAATATGATATCTTTATTAATTAAACTTTAATAGAAACCAATATTATCTCATTTGTTAGGCGCAATGCATAACAAAGGTTATACGGGTTCGTATGTGTTTAGTTTGTATCTGTTACTGATTTGTTTTTAAATTAATACGTGATCGCTTACTGAAGTAACTGTTGAAGCTGCTCAATGCCGCAGATGTAAGTTCTTCATAGGCAGTTGAAGAAACGGTTTGACCATATTGTGAGGCATCATCTAAAGGTCCCATGAAAGCAAGTACTTGAGCTCTTAGTGTTTCTGAATCCACCAGTTCAGTATATAGAAGACTTCGGTTGCAAGATCTAAAAGTCTCATCAAAGACTCCCCTCTGATAAGAAGAGTAATACAAATCCAAAATTTGAGATACTTTGAGGTCAGAAAACTGTGATCTCCAATTGTCTAATCTTAAAGCCATGTATAACCCATCCAAAGATCCCCTTATTTCTGCGTCAGTGGTTTGAAGTTGAGTGTTTCTTTGAAGGAAGTAGTACTTGGGATTTATAGTACTGTTCCAACCTCCACTAGCTCCTATTACTATGGTTGATGTCGCTTGTGCGAGGGCAGCTTCTGCTATTTCACCTGTAAACCAATAGAATTTGTAAAAATCATTCATCGCGATGGGTGTAGTATTGACTTACCTGCAATTGTACTAGCATATATGTTGTCGCTTTCGGTGCCAGAAACAGTTTCTGCGTTGAAACCAGTCGCTATTCCAGCAAGAACCTGGCCAGCTTTGATTGTACCATGGTTGGTGTACACTACTCCTAATTCAACAGGACATTGGCTAATGTCACTCGTTCCAGAAATTGATCGGACTCCAAATCCTTCTACACCTTCGACTACTTCAACATTACCTACAATGTGTGAAGTGTTTTATTTATAAGACAAACGTTATTTAACATCATTACCATCTCCGGAATTACTTTCAACTTCAGGAACTTCAGGGATTACAGGGGCTTCGGTAGCTGGAGTTTCTTCTCCTTCTCTCTTTCTTCTAAATATTCTGGATGTGTACCGAGATGACCTTGAACATGTAGTGGTTTCGTCACCTCTTACTCTGTTTTCTACGGTGCTGGATATCAGGAAATGCAGAGAGCACTAAAACACGTTTTGTTGATATGATAGTAATACAAATGAAAGAATATGGTAAGCGAAAGCTAGTCTTAAAGGGAAGGTATGAGTAGGTCGTCTAATAAGTTTTATTGTACTTACAACTTCAGCAGGTTCTAGGTCTCCAAAGTTTAACTCAAGACTAGTATTTGGTAAGAATCTCTGTAGAATTAATGTGGATTTATAAGCCTCCAATCGCTTTGTACTAAACGGTATTCCGAATCTAGTGTCAGTTGTGCCTCTGGTACCCATTATACCATCTTGACGAAGTCTGAAAAAATAATATATAGTTGAATAACTTAAGAAAGTTTTTTGGAGTTGTTGTTACCTTTGTAATATGCCCGCTGACAAATCTCTGGAAGTTGTCGTTGGGTTATAATCTTCTAGCCGCCTTATATATTCTATCAAAATATTCAACGTGGCTGGTGGTCTTCCATCTGCTATTTGTATTTCCGGTAGGTATGAAGCGTTGTAACACTGAATAAGATTTTGCCTGACCCCATTGGTTTGACTTAGAACTGGTGACAGACCCACCAGGACTAAACTCAATATTATCGTTTCTTTAGGGATCATTCTAAAAGATGACTACAAAAAATAAAATTAGTTAAGTTGTTGGCGAGTTCACTTAGCTTGCAACATTGCGTTAAGAATGACTTTTACACGGGATAGTAATACCTGCTAGCAGTATCTCATGACTATAAAAGATGGATACATTGGAAATTTGATAAGATAACAAATGCCTATGACTCAATAACTAAATAAATAAGTGCTATAAACATTAACGCCAAAGTGGGTTGGGTCGAAATAATTCTACAGGTTTGCCTCATAAATAAGGCGGTATGTCATCATTGCTGTCTGTTAAGCTATTTAACGAGTGAGTCAAAGAAATCCGCGACCATTTGTTTTTTAAAGGTGTTGAAAATAAAGGAAAAAATATACATATATCCTCAATGACCTTTCATTAATAATATAGGAAAATCAGTAAGAAACTAGTTATTATTACTCATCATTCTTATTGTACAGTTTGCATCATCATCATCCGAATGCCTTTAATAAGTATAAATAATGTAATTACCTGTTTTGTAATGTGGTTAAGTTAACAAAAAATTGATTAGTAAATTATTTTTTTATAATTGCTTTATATGAGTGACTCACGATTTAAATCTTTAAAACTAGTATATTCAAATAGATGTTACATTCAAAGGTAATTAATGTTTTATTAATTTTAACGTCAGTACAATTATCATATGTAGATTCTTTGTATAAATTAGACCACCCTGTTGAAACCTATATTTGTGTTACAGGTTCTATCTAGTTTCCTTTACATATGTTGCTTGACCCAATTTAAGTCTAAATATTAAATCAGGTCACATGTTTAATCACTTAGTATTGTATCGCATAGCTTAAATTATATAAATATTAAATAAAAATTACATACCTTTTAAACTTGCACGGTTGTAGCGAGATATGAACTACTATATAATTTGGCTCGTTGGTCGTTAGGCTATAGATAAGATAATTCTATCTAATCAAATAATTTAAGTAAACAAAACAGGTAGATATATTGTTTCTCTGTATCAAAAGTTATATATTATGTTTTAATAACACTTTTTCCAATATAATTTGATGTGACTAATTTTTGTTCTTGTAAGTTTCGGCAATAAAAGATGGTTTAAAAAAATCGTTATATTGAGCAGTTATATACAACAAAATAAATAAAAATATGATATCACAACGTCTCAGGTCCTAGGAATTTTTTGGATGTGTTGGGATTCGCCATAGACGATCTCCACTTTTTGGGTGGCTTCATCCGTGTGGCTGTTACTCAGGTCCTCAGACACGTCGTCTACGCTGTCTGTTCCCTTCTTGACGTCCTCATCGTCTTGTTTGTCGGTAATGGCGTTGTTTGAGCGACTGAACGCCTTTCTTGCGTGCTTTAAAGAGTAACTGTTGAAAGCTTCGGCTAGATCTGGGTTAATTTCTTCTAATGGCGTATCACCAGTACGGATGTATACAGGAACATATCCTGGCAGAGCAGGAAGGAACTGTCGTCCTGTGGCTACCGCTGGCGCGCCTTCTGCAAGGAAGCATTGCGTTATACAGGGTGTTCCAGAACAAAATTGCGGGAAATTGTTATAACGGATGCTTTTTAAATTAAATGCTTGGTTGTACAAATTTAAATTGTCGTTATTTTAACTAATAACTTCTAACTATTTTTTTTTATTTTTCAGGTGAAGGTGAGTGGCAGTAATGTAAGTAATATATAAATTTGTCATTACAAAAATCGAAAATTTGGGAAATTTAATTGTAGATAGACGTATCTTTTTATGAAATTAGAGCAAAATTCAAAACTGCGGTACTTTTTTAAAATTTTCATTTCGGTAGTAAAATATGCCTTTAAATACTGCAAAATAATAAAAGAATACATTCAATTTTTTTTTAAATGCATAATTCAAAACTGGTGTTTTTTTAAATTTTCATTTCAGTGGTAAAATATCCCTTTAAATATTACAAAATAATAAAAAAATACATTCAAATGTCACATGTCAATAGAAAATAAATAAATAAATAACATATTTTACTTTTTCTTAAATGCAAAATTCAAAACTGCGGTTTTTTTTTTAATTTTCATTTCGGTGGTAAAATATGCCTTTAAATACTGCAAAATAATAAAAGAATACATTCAATTTTTTTTTAAATGCATAATTCAAAACTGGTGTTTTTTTAAATTTTCATTTCAGTGGTTAAATATCCCTTTAAATATTACAAAATAATACAAGAATACATTCAAATGTCACATGTCAATAGAAAATAAATAAATAAATAACATATTTTACTTTTTTTTAAATGCAAAATTCAAAACTGCGGTGCTTTTTTTAAATTTTCATTTCGGTGGTAAAATATGCCTTTAAATACTGCAAAATATTAAAAGAATACATTCAATTTTTTTTTAAATGCATAATTCAAAACTGGTGTTTTTTTAAATTTTCATTTCAGTGGTAAAATATCCCTTTAAATATTACAAAATAATAAAAAAATACATTCAAATGTCACATGTCAATAGAAAATAAATAAATAAATAACATATTTTATTTTTTTAAAGCAAAATTCAAAACTGCGGTGCTTTTTTTAAATTTTCATTTCGGTGGTAAAATATCCCTTTAAATAAAACAAAATAACAAACAAATGTCACATCTCAATAGAAAATAAATGAGTATATAACATATTTTACTTTTTTTTAATGCAAAATTCAAAACTGCGGTGCTTTTTTAAAATTTTCATGTGGGTGGTAAAATACCCCTTTAAATAAATCAAAATAATAAAAGAATACATTCAAATGTCACATTAATAGAAAATAAATAAATAAATAACATATTTTACTCTTGTTTTAATTTTGAGATATGAGACAGAAAATACGAAAACTATCATTTAATAATCGAAAAACTTAAAACTAAATATTTAGTGAAAATTTGTGTTGTAATTCGCAAATATGACATAATTATTTTTTTCTATATTAACCTGTATAAATGTAGGTTGTCACAAATATTGCCTTAAAAAACGCATAACGGGTAAATACTGGTCAGCTAGTCTGTTCCGTCTTCTTCAATTTTATATAATACAGGATTTAAACTTTTACAAATGTTCCGTTAGAAAATAATGATTTGGCTTTTTTGTGCATTTAATTTTGATAAAAACATGCTAGAGTGACTGTAGCAAAGTAACATTTGAGATGTATTGCTTGAGAGGTTATTCCAGGACATTGTTTTCAACGAAAATAATAAAACTAACTATGTTGACATTGGAAATGCATGTATATTATTAAACATATATAAATTTAGTCAATTTCTTAGCTATGGAATTTTAGTTTGCGGATTTTTAATTATTGTTAAAAATATATAGGCTTATTCAAACTACTTCCTTCACAATTCTGTGAAGAATGAAGAAACACATGGTAAATGAAATTCTTCAAATATAAATAAAAATATAAGATAATTTTTTTTGATATTGATAACATTTCGGAGTCCCATTTTAATACTTTTATTGCTAGTTTTAAAAACAACAAAAATAGTGAAGATCAACATAAATTACTCCTTTTGTGCATTCGCATAACATTTTTAATCAACACTTAAAACTTAAAAGTATATTGAAGTTTTCCCGTACATAGTTTGTGAATAACGTTTACAAAAGCTTATTTTTAACTGGAAACATTCTTAATATCTAAAATATGACCAATTTGTACTGAAATCATCGTAAATAATACATGCGTTAAAAAAATTGCTGCAAAATCGCGAAATTTGAATATTTGAACGGTTTGCGGTAAGCCTCCGTTCAAACGTCACTATTTGGGGTTAGTTCTTAATAGGTTAGTGATAAAAGTACACACCGATAGCTCTTGTGATGATGAGAGAGACGGAGAATATTGCCAGTATCCTAGTTAACATGGTGGAGAGAAGAACGAGCAGCAAGACACTATGAGGTACACTGAGTGACTGGGCATTGACTCGAGGAGTACCTTTTATATGCCTTCATCTTGCTTAGTTTAGTGGTCATTCGTTAAAATGAGAAACATTATACCCGATTCGCCTATTCCTGAAACGGCATGTTTCCAGTCAGGTTGGTTTTCGACTTTTATTTATAATAACGTTGCTATGACGACTCTAAAAATGTATCTCGGCACCACGGGCAGCTCTTAGCAGATGGTACTACTGAGTGGTACCCACCAGCGCTTGCTGTAGCTGCATCTGCAACATTTCCGAGTAATTAATACAATTTACTCGTCAGTATCCATTAGCAAATTACTTTAAATTGTTAAAATATTTTAAATACTTTCCCTATATTATTTATTTATTTATTTTTCGGCAATATAGTAAAACATATTTATCACACATATTTATATTATGCTGTTAAACAATTGTATTAGTAGCGTGTACCAATGCTCCAAAATTTTTGAAAAATGTCTACTTTGAAAACGTTGTAGTGATTTAAATCAACTTACCTTAGTACTTTCTTGCTTATTTAATCGTCTTCAAATTTTGTACAAGGTTTTTTTGTATGATACACACGAATATCTGATTGATTTTTATGTTAAATGCACAGAACGCTCTGAGCGCCTGTGCCACTGTACTTATTTCTTCTTTATTTTTCGGCAATATAGTAAAACATATTTATCACACATATTTATATTATGCTGTTAAACAATTGTATTAGTAGCGTGTACCAATGCTCCAAAATTTTTGAAAAATGTCTACTTTGAAAACGTTGTAGTGATTTAAATCAACTTACCTTAGTACCTTCTTGCTTATTTATTTCTTGGGTAATAGTGTTCAAATTTCGTACAAGGTTTTTTTGTATGATACACACGAGTATCTGATTGATTTTTATGTTAAATGCACAGGACGTTCTGAGCGCCTGTGCCACTGTATTTTTTCTTTCAGATTTTCTTCAGGGAGAAAGATTTTATTTTTTAAAAAAGCTATACTTGTCACGTCGCTAAAATGCATCATTTTAGAGAAAACTGCATGTAAAGTTTGAGTTGTAAATGTACGAATTTCTCTACAATCTTGGGTATCCATTAAACTGTGGCTAGCTTCCCTGGACGAAAATAAATTGATTTAAGTAACTTACCTTAGTACAACTTTGCTTCCTTAAAAAGTTATAGACCCGAAAAAAATTTTTCAGGCATTCGTTTCTTAAGGATGAAATGTACTAAGGTAAGTTACCTTATATCACTTTATTTTGACTTTAGATATTTAAAAACTGAATAATATAGAGTTTAGCAAATAACAGGAATTTTATTTATTTTAAAAAACACTACAAATTTCACCATTTTACGATGAGAAATTCGGCGACTTTAACTTACCTTAGTTCAACTTTTCTTCATTAAGAAGTTGTAGGTCAGAGAAAGTTTTTTTTCCTTCTTATACACAATTTGAATATGATTACTCAATAAATAAATAAATTAGTATAAAAAAACTAAATAAAAAGCTACATTTTCGAGTCTAGAACTTAAGTAAGAAGATACTAAGGTAAGTACATTTAAATCACCTTATTTTCGTTCAAAGAAGCTAGCCTTAAGGTATGACCCACTCTTTAATAAACACCCTGTATAGGCATTATTCGGGTAGGGTTGAGGTTATTACTTTTTGGAGATTTATACATTTGTACTATTTTGACAGTTCTTGTCGAATCTGGAATGTTATCAAATTTGCCATGGATATAAACATTTCAAAAACAAGAAAATTGACCTGGTATGTTTCAAATATGTTGCGTCTCCATGCATGGCAAATTTGATCATTCCAGGTATGACGAAAACTGTCCAAATAGTAGACATGTTCAAATACCCTGCTCTGTCAAATATGGCTAAAAAATATTACGGAAAAGTGGCAATTTCTGTATACTGTCATATTCAAGCGATTTGTTTTAATCTTTGCCAGAAAAAAATATTCATTCATTTTGGAACACACTGTATATTGGGATATATGATAACGACGTTAATGCCACTGACGAAATTTAGTTGTCGGTCAAATTCAATTGTGACACCTTTAGAATGGACCGGAAAAGTAAAATATTCCTAAATCTCTAGGACAGAATTTAGATTTAGCTTTTATTCGGTCCAAGAGTAAATCGATTTTACATTTAGTGGCAACCCCAGAGATATTGCAGGCTCATGGAAGGTTTGAGAAATACGAAGTGCTTTGCGAGAGCAACATGAACACTGTAGGTGGACAGAGCACGCGCATTTTTTTATATTTTGGGGTATTTTCTACCCGCTTTGTGATGCCGTAGAAATGCGTGATTTAATGAAGGAGGGATCCTTAAAATGTAATAAGAGCCCGCAACCGTTTCCCCTGTGCAACAAAAAAAGTAAAAACGTAAATACCTATTGCCGGATGTACAGGGTGATCACACGAAATTCCCCCTCCCCTCTTTGTCTCCGTTATTATTCGTGATACAAAAAAGGTGTAGCAATGAAAATTGTAGACGGAAAAGTCTAATCTGATTTAAGTATAATAATATACTTCATTCAAGGGTATTGTAATAAATCAGTAATATATTTGGTATTTTGTTAAAATATAAATAAAATAAATATAGAATAGCTTATCTTTCCTTAAACTGACTTACAGGGGGATATTTAAAAATATACAGGATGTTCCATTGACAACATAAACATAACAAATTAGTTTTGTTTACTAATATATAGCTTATAAGAATTAATAGATTCAATTATTTTTTATAAATGTAATAAATTTGGAAATACAAAAGTATTGATTTCTACAACCCAATATAAAAATAAACCCATGGTGTTATATGTATACCACTTAAAAGACAATTTTAAACAGAATTAGATTGTGAAAAAATATATAGCAATATAAAGAAATATATAACTTTGGTCTATAGGTAATTTAAAAACTATTGCCTCCGCAAAAAACCGAGGACACCACTGTATTCTACGCAATAAAAATATATGAGAATCAGCGTTTAGATCACACTACACCTTTTTTGAAATATTGACAGCAGATTTTAAAAATGCAGGTCATGTTAACTGTTAAAAATATTCATTTAAATTTGTTTTCATATTTCCAAATCAAAATATTTTGTTTCGTTTATAATTTCCACAAAGGTTCCAATAAAGCACCACATCTCGCAACGAATACAAACGTTTGTCTAATATCTTGAACATAATAAACATCTTTGACTTAGGAGCCTGTTGCAGACGCTCCTCTATTTCTGTAAAGTTGTAATATATTACCGAAACTGTTGCCAATACTCTAAACTGTATCGAATATGTAGTGCCAATGTAGTTCACAACCATACCTCTAATGTCATATGAGGATTATAAGATCCGTCATAAATTTCAATAAGATTGCAGAGTGAGATTTGTGAAACACATAATTTTACGCTCAATTGGAAATATTTAAATTTAGCGCGTTGAAAGATATCAACGTTGCACTCAGAAATAAAAAAAGTGACAAACATTTCTCACCTCGCATTTCGCGCATAAAAGCATTTTAATACAGAATAGTGTCTTAATTTTGCTTACAATTTACTGTTTTATAAAATGCTGATTTAATATAACTGTATATTATCGTAAATGTGATCTGCTTAATAATAATATGCCGCCCCTCTCCCGCACAAATTTCTCGCGTTTGGAATGAGGAGTAAGATATTATTATTAACAGTATGCAGAAAATAATATTATTTTGAGTCAATATAATTTGATCATGTTTGCGTCCAAGGAACGAAATACGCTAAATTATACTTAATTTTGTGTATAATAATTAACTTACGAAAAAGGAAACTCCAGTTGCCTAAAATATGTTATTCGCAAAAATGGGCACCATTTTATGTTTAATGCCATGAATTTTGTAATAAGGGCCCTTAAAATAAACCCTGAGGCGCAAAAAACCCCTTACCCAAGGAACGTCTCATAATTTATTTATAATTTATCGTTCTTTAAACATTTTGCAGAAACCACAATCAGAAACGCATTAGCAAGGGTAGCCTGGCCTAAATTCATTAAAATGTATATAACCGTGTACCTCCATAAATGAATTCTTTTGTTCCCTGCAATTATGATGATTAATAGCTACAAGGGTCTTAGGTCAACATTTTGAATTTACATAGATTTAAACTACAAAGTGTAGAATAACATGTAACACATTTATTTATACACTGGTAACAATTATTTGTGATATTATACAGTGGATTGTTAGTTATTTTTTGTCTAGGTTGACAGGGTAAACGAAATAACACACCAGAATGTAATGTTACAATTGTAATGTAAAATTACTATTTCAATGTAAAGCATTTTTACCAAATCCATGTAAAAGTGGTATGTTAATTTCTTTTATATTATTACCCTGATAATATACTTCAATTTTTAAATATCCCCACAAAAATAAGTCCAAATAATTTAAAATCAGGAGCTCTTGGCGGTAATGGTACCAGTCCTCCTCGTCCAATCCCCTGGTATTAATGCTTGAACATGCTGTACATGGTACGGACATAATTGAGCTTCGTGTATGATACGTCACATTGCTCAATACGCCGTGGACGCTCTGGATCTCCATCTTTTCCACGATGCGGTTGCAAATTTCCCGCGTCATGCCTGCGTTTGCACTACACTTGGACTCGCTCGGTATCTAATATTTAATTTACCCCAATTTCCACCCCTCTGACGGCTGGCGAGTGGATGACACTGGTATCAGAAAATTGATAATTTTGTAAAGTAATTATCTACCGAGTTACTGCCTGTTAAAATGACGGGTTTCCAATTTAGAAATATTTAATTTACCCCAATTTCCACCCCTCCGACGGCTTGCGAGTGGATCACACTGGTATCAATAAATTGATAATTTTATAAAGAAATTATTTATCGAGTTATAGCCTGTTAAAATGACGGGTTTCCATTTTAGAAATATCTAATATTCAATGGACCCCAATTTCCACCCCTCCGACGGCTTGCGAGTGGATGAAACTGGTGTCAGAAAATTGATAATTTTATAAAGCAATTATCTACCGAGTTTCAGCCTGTTAAAATGACGGGTTTCCATTTTAGAAATGTTTAATATTCAATTTACCCCAATTTCCACCCCTCCGACGGCTTGCGAGTGGATGACACTGGTGTCAGAAAATTGATAATTTTATAAAGTAATTACCTACCGAGTTTCAGCCTGTTAAAATGACGGGTTTCCATTTTAGAAATCTCTAATATTCAATTTACCCCAATTTCCACCCCTCCGACGGCTTGCGAGTGGATGACACTGGTGTCAGAAAATTGATAATTTTATAAAGAAATTATCTACCGAGTTTCAGCCTGTTAAAATGACGGGTTTCCATTTTAGAAATGTTTAATATTCAATTTACCCCAATTTCCACCCCTCCGACGGCTTGCGAGTGGATCACACTGGTATCAATAAATTGATAATTTTATAAAGTATTTATCTACCGAGTTATAGCGTGTTAAAATGACGGGTTTCTATTTCAGAAATATCTAATATTCAATGGACCTTAATTTCCACCCCTCTGACGGCTTGCGAGTGGATGACACTGGTATCAAAAAATGTATAATTTTATAAAGTAATTATCTACCGAGTTATAGCCTGTTAAAATGACGGGTTTCCATTTTAGAAATATCTAATATTCAATGGACCCCAATTTCCAACCCTCCGACGGCTTGCGAGTGGATGACACTGGTGTCAGAAAATTGATAACTTTTGGATCTACCGAGTTTCAACTTGTTAAAATGACGGGTTTCCATTTAGTTTCCATCTCCATTTTAGAAATATCTAATTTTCATTTTACCCCAATTTCCACCCCTCCGACGGCTTGCGAGTGGATGACACTGGTATCAAAAAATTGATAATTTTATAAAGTAATTATCTACCGAGTTATAGTCTGTTAAAACGACGGGTTTCCAATTTAGAAATATCTAGTATTTAATTTACCCCAATTTCCACCTCTCCGACGGCTTGCGAGTGGATGACACTGGTATCAGAAAATTGATAATTTTGTAAAGTAATTATCTACCGAGTTTCAGCCTGTTAAAATGACGGGTTTCCATTTTAGAAATGTTTAATATTCAATTTACCCCAATTTCCACCCCTCCGACGGCTTGCGAGTGGATGAAACTGGTGTCAGAAAATTGATAATTTTATAAAGAAATTATCTACCGAGTTTCAGCCTGTTAAAATGACGGGTTTCCATTTTAGAAATATCTAATATTCAATTTACCCCAATTTCCACCCCTCCGACGGCTTGCGAGTGGATGACACTGGTATCAGAAAATTGATAATTTTATAAAATAATTACCTACCGAGTTTCAGCCTGTTAAAATGACGGGTTTCCATTTTAGAAATATCTAATATTCAATTTACCGCAATTTCCACCCCTCCGACGGCTTGCGAGTGGATGACACTTGTATCAGAAAATTGATAAATTCAAAAAATAATTATCTACCGAGTTTCAGCCTGTTAAAATGACGGGTTTCCATTTTAGAAATGTTTAATATTCAATTTACCCCAATTTCCACCCCTCCGACGGCTTGCGAGTGGATGACACTGGTGTCACAAAATTGATAATTTTATAAAGAAATTATCTACCGAGTTTCAGCCTGTTAAAATGACGGGTTTCCATTTTAGAAATCTCAAATATTCAATTTACCCCAATTTCCACCCCTCCGACGGCTTGCGAGTGGATCACACTGGTATCAAAGAATTGATAATTTTATAAAGTAATTATTTACCGAGTCTCAGTCTGTTAAAATGACGGGTTTCCATTTTAGAAATATCTAATATTTAATTTACCCCAATTTCCACCCCTCCGACGGCTTGCGAGTGGATGACACTGGTATCAGAAAATTGATAATTTTATAGAATAATTACCTACCGAATTTCAGTCTGTTAAAAAAGCGGGTTTTCATTTTAGAAATAACCGTTAATGACTTTTTTCATGACGCATCTATTTCCAAATTTGTATAGATAAATATTGAATCACTCTGTATAACAAAAATGTTTCATAAATTTTTACACTCACAAGAAAGTTCATCAAGAAATGGTTTATCGAATTAATCAAGGGCCTGATATCGTACGATTGATTGTATCTCTTTTCGATTTCGCTCTATTGTGTAGAACGAAAAGTTGCATCTCCTGGAAATATTATTTTGCAGCGTAATTCAATAAATGTATATCAAATATCAGGGAAGTAATCTAACTCATATTATCTTGCTCCGATTTTATTGAACGTAGGATGTTCACTGGAGATCCGTGACTATTAACAAAAAGCCAGACATTTTTCTTAAAAAGAAACCTTTCAAATAAATGTATTTTATTAAAAACGTCTTGGAAATAAAATGCTTTCTCATTTCGGTATCGAGATAATAATATAAATTGCGAAAGGAACAATATCTGGATGTAGTAGATATAAAATTTATACCTGTGCTGTCTTTTTACACACATCCGAACGTAAAATTTTGTAGGTCGTCACGCAGGTTATTTGTCATCACTAAGCAGACCATTAAATTCGGGTCTAAATTCTAAGAAAAATAGTGAGACAGAATTTTAGTTACAAAAAAACATCAGTCTCGACTGATTAAGGTTAAGACTGTATTTGGAATAAAAATGTCTTACAGGAAAAAGCTTGATCTCTACATACTTCCATGTAAATTGAAATGTAAATTTTTACAGAGAAAAATTGTCTCTAGTACGGTCCTGAATGCTGCAGTTATAAGCGCTTTTGTGTGCGCAGCCAGACATTTTACTAATAATAATAATATCTCTACCCCTCATTCTAATCACGAGGATTAGCCCAGAAGTCGAAGACTTGTGCGGGAGAGGGGCGGCATATTATTATTAAGCAGGCCGCATTTGCGCCCAGGAACGACTTACGTTGGTAGACCCTAACCACCATTCAGTGCAGGAATGAGGGAAACCTGGAAAACCTCATTAATTAGGGGGGTAGTTAAATGCCAACCGGTATCAATCTCTCACATTGACCCAAGTCAACATTCTTCCACCCTACCATACCCGCAGAGAGGGTGCCAATCTCTCCACGAATATAGCTTATATACGGTCTACCGGCTGCAGGGGTCGAACCCACAGCGATCCAGTCACCTCAATTCAAGTACTGACGCCTTAAACCGCGCGTCCACTGACCGATCCAATACTAACAAAGATGTTAATGCATACCATTTTGTTACTTAGATATCCAATATTACTAATTATAGGCATTTTCAGTACAGTTTCCAATTATTTTTTTCAGTTCAGTTTCGAAATATACCTTTCTAGTGCAGTTTCGAATAAAGTTGCTCCACTTTTGATCAACGTACAACTAGACATTATACATACTAACACTACAAAGATCTTTTTGGGAAACGTTTCATTTGGAGATCCAATATTAAATGTTTTGGAACAGCAGGCAACTATAACTTTTTCAAAAACTATGAAAAAACAATATTACTAAATATAAACATTTTCATCACAGTTTCGAATTACTTATTTCAGTTCAGTTTATAACTTAGTGTAGTTTCGAATGAAGTTTCAGTTTTAATCTTAAGTAAAACATGTACAGCTAAGTTTCTTTAGTTTAGTTCTTGGTATTCTTGGAACATCAGTTCATTGGAAATAATGTATTCTCTGTAGGAGTATACAGGGTGGCCAAATGAAAACGAAATAGAGCCATTTTCAGGAACTGCGGAATTATAAAATTTAAAGTCTGCTGTAAAGAGAATTGTAAGAGCTTTCAAAATAAATATTACTCAACCTCCAATGCCATTTAAATATTTTGAGATGATGCTTACCCTTGCTTGGGGGTGAAAGTGGCCCCCTTTAATCTAAAATCGACGGGTCTGAGCGTTTTTCTACAATCTTGACGCAGTTACTGAAAACGGCTCTGTTTCGTTTTCATCTGGCCACCCTGTATATCTGTAAATAAAATGGCATTAACATAAGAACAGTTAATTTTCCGTGCAACTATATAAAAATCTCCGTTATTTAAAATTATTTACTTATTCTGTAATGTGCCAAAACGAGTTTAGCATGCCGTTAGAGTCAAAGGGGCTATCTTTACTATCTTTAGCTGTCACTTGCACGTTAGCTTTATATACCAGTTATTAGGACATGCAGGCAAAAAAATTGTGTTTCGTATATCGTGGTACCAGGCGGATTGATTGACTTAAACGACCTGGTTTCAATTAATTTTGCGGTAAAAACTTTCATGGGTCCGTTCATTTTTCTTATTAACTTTCTGAATCAACTTTACTGTATGTATGTAATGAACAAATGAACAGCCCTCTGTGCTGTACACTGAGAAAACATAATAACTGGTGGAGTTTATAAATTGATATTATGCATTTTTTCAGCCAAGAGAGAAAGAGAGAGAGAACGTTCAAAATTACGACTCTGTGCATCGCAACATATTTGTCACAAATACTTCGAACGCCTGTTAACAATTCCAGTTTCAACTGATTAAGCTTACCCATGGAAAACAATTCACAATTTGCCACACACTTGACACTGACGCATTATTTCCAATTATTTGAATAATTGTTTTAGTAAACAACACCGAGGAACGAACAAAAAAACACGAATTCCGACTAACAGCAACACCGCATGAGACTTACCATGTGTATGACAGTAAGCAACATTGCCAATTCTTCCTCTACATTTTGTTAGTATGTAATGGCAAAGAAATAATTATATTTCTACTAATAAATCTATGATAATTACGCATTTTTTTCTAGTGGGACGTCTCATTGCTTATTTTGGGGAATAAATGAAAGAAGGTATATAAAAAACGAATACCAGTAAACTTCAGAGGTGACTGAGAGACTGATTATAAGGAAAGCGTTCTTTTAGGCATCTAGAAATTACTCTCTAAAGAAAAGTCGTGCCTTTACTAATGAAGCTTTATCCGGTAACCGTTCCTTTCGGATTAAGGTTTACTGCTACCGGCCGTCAAATTTGAGAGGAAACTTTATACTTTAAGTAAAAACAAGATCAACAACAAATATTTACCCTTTGATTTAATTTAATTACGGTAGCTTTACGTTCAATAAAAACCTGTCTAGTTCGATTTTATGAAAAATAACAAAATAGATCATAAATTTTTACTGATTTTGCGTAGCGGAATCGCAAGACGCAGTATAAGTTGTTTACTGCAGTTGAAGCTAATAAGGTGATTGTATGGAATCAGTGTGCAGTTCTCAGTACATCTTGACTGGTTCGTCTTTAGGACTGGTCACGAGTGATGCCACAACGATGTTTTTTTCGCAGTATATAAAAATTAAGATATATTACATTTACATAAAATTGAATGGATTTTAATAATATTCACTGAATTAGCGATTAAGTCAGGGGCACCTTGGCTTGGACCCGGAGGTTGAATCGAACACTCAAGGCAAAATACCATAAATCATACGTATATGCAGTTTATAGAAAATGTGGATAATAACAATAGCTCATAATGCGATGGGATGGGCTATTAGGCTTCTGGATGGAATACCGCGTTTCAGACCTACTGCTTTTAGCACAAATAACACAATTGTAGGAAATGGGAACTAAGTAACTTTCTTATTTCAAGCTGTAAACCTACTTAGTGCGGATAGGCAGGTTATTTGTGCTGCCATGAAGGTAGTTTTATACACGGTGTACAGAGAAATGATATTTAAATTTATTTTAATCTAGATAGATTATCAACAATTTTGACATTTCAATACAGAATTTTAATTCATAACGTTATAGTTAGATATTTTAGTTAATTTAAAATAAAGGACGCTATATGTTCAAAAGTTACTGAGTTTTGACAATCATTTAATTGAATTATTATACCAGGTATGTCCTTTTTTATTAATAAAGCTAGATGAGTTTTTATTTTAGATATTTATTGAATTTAACATTTTCTATGGAATTGTTAAATTTAATCTAGATTTGTTAAATCTTGCCACAACATAATGCCATAATGACAGAATGAAGTTTCTATACGTTTGATTTTGATGAACTTTCACATATTTCCATATGCTTCGATTAATTGTAAACTTCATTAAGATTTCAAACCAAGCTACGTGCAAGCCGTTGAGACAATATCTCGTTTACGAATGTTTATCTGCTTTTATCCTGCTGTTGATCCATTATGATACATCTAAGGCCAGAATAATGCTCTAGACATACTGGATGACGAATTTGCCGCGTTGCATGTTCAATTTGCAATAAAGTTTGATAGTGGAGTAAAACTTTTAACGATTCACCATTACACTCTATAGTAAAATGCACTAAAGCGTCATTTAATTATAAGGACAAGGAGGTACAAAATTGTATTGGAATAGGAAAAGATATAAATTACCTTTTTACTATTTTACTATCAGGTCCTCAAATGGTCGCCCAACTTGTAAACAGATCATCAAGTAGATTCAGCGTTGAAAAACTCAGCAGTTGTACTTTATAGAATAATGGTAGTAACTTACTTTTTTGTGTTGATTTAAACAGTTTTATACAGGGTGATTTAGTCATAATGTCATTAATTTTAACCAAGTATTCGAAGGCGAAGGGGGAAGAAAGACAGAACATCGAAAACAAAAATTTTCTGTGAACGAGCAACGTTACACCTGCGTTGCCACGTCACGGCTAAATGTTTGTGTCCAATAAAATCCAAGGAAATAAAGGAGCGTGCTGAATTGTAACTGATTTAAATAATATTTAATCGCGGCAATCCCTATCCTTTTAAAATTGACATGACAGAATCACCCTGTATAATAAATTCAGACGTCTGATATCGATTATGTCTTGCATTGTGAAACGATCAGTTGGGATCTTTAGTTACTGTCTCTAGTCAGAAAAATTTAATCTGTTTCCAGCTGTTTTCTTTCGACAAGAGCCTTTTCCCTTGCTTTTAAACAGGGCTTGTAAAACATCATAGTCCTAACGATTTTTTATTCGTTTTTGTTGCACGTTTGCTCGAATCATTGTTCAATTTAGAAGGTTTCTTTTGACGAGGAGAGAGAATCAGTATATATTCCACATTTCCAAATTGTAAAAACGCTCAAATGTTGATTTAGCATCTACTCTTCCGCATGGCTATATTGTTCCACAATGAACTAAATGCGATTTTTTTCACTCATGGTAAATGTGAAGTATTTTTTGTCTACACTGAGAAAAGACATAAACATTTCGAATTAATTCTCTCCAACTTTAATTTTAAAGTGTAGACTATTTTAGTTTAACACTATGAAATGTTGCTTCAAATATCTAGCCTTTTACTTGAAAATAATTTTTGTTGGCCATTGCCGTTATTTGTACTGCACGTACTGCCAAGAATATTGGCGCGCACTATAACATTTAAAAACTGTTAAAACAAACACAAAAATTAATCTTTTCGAACAATAGATTAACAATATGCTGTTTACAGTTTCGTAATTGTTGTTTGAAATCTTTTACGTCGAACTAAAATAATAATGGAATATTTAATTAACAAATATTTGTTGACATTTTTAAAATGTTAAGTGAAAGAGTTATTCGGTTCGCCATATACAGGGTGTTTTCGGTTTTTATAATCATTATATCCATCACAGTAACATTTACAGATTTAATGGCTCGTCACCCAGGGTGAGACGTCTGCGTTAAGTACCTGCTGCAATGTAGGTCGCTTCCTGTAGGTCGAGCCGCTTAGGCCGAGCAGGAAGTAAGCAGACTACTTATATCTCACCTGCACTCAGTTTATATGTGAACATACATATGAAGGAACAGCCAGTTCAATTGTCGGTCATCTCACCTATGGCATACTGATGAGGGCTAACAAGCCCGAAACCGGTCTATGTCTGGTGGTGTGTCCGACAAGGGTTCTTCGCTGTTCACACAGATACTGCAGGAGTAATTCAATGTCGGTCGGGGTATTAGTCCGCGGAGTAGTTGTTTCCTGCAGTATCATTTACAGATATATCTAACAATTCAGTTTCCTTCTGTATCTGTATTTACAATTAATGAAACCTGGAAATTTGAATTTAAGTTTTTTAGTAATGTTCCTGTAGTAATAATTTTATTTTAATTGGCATATAGACAATCTAAGTAGATTAGTTGTTGCCTCTCTATATAAGATTGCGTTGGCGTTGGAAATCTTAATCTTTCCAAGTAAACGTGAAGGGTGGAACGAGTATTTTGGAACAAGATGCTTAAATTTACCAATTAAAAATAATTGCTTCTATTACTTAGAACAGCAGACTAAGGGTAAATAATTCCGTCCACTAATTGTGTTGATACCGAAAACCTATCGGGATCTTTGGTTTTGGTCCAGATTATGTTAAAAAATATCCATGATTCATTTATATTGAGTTGGTAGAAAAATTTCACTGCTACCGATTGAGACATCACGAAATATAAATTATTAAGTTATTAATGTCTTCATTTTTATAACGGGTTGTAAGTTATTGGAAATTCTATAGATAAGCAAAGCAATAATTTAAAAAAAGATACAATAAAGAATTACTTTGCCTTAATTTTAACGTGTTACTAAGATAAGTTAATTTACGATACTTACCTATTACTCTATTTATTTGCTGATAAATACAATACTTTAATTTTAGACTTATTTAACTCGGTGTGTTTATTTTTCTTATCGCAAGCCTGCGTGTTTCTAGGAACATATTTTTTAATTACTTAAAAAATTTATTATTGGACAGGATCTTACTCATATCTAATTTGTTGAGTATCGATTAGTCACCCGAACATTTTATTTGCAATATATTTATAATTTCCCAATAAGTACATATTAAATATTACTGCTCTTGTTGATGTTTCAATAATTTGGTTTTTAGCTTCATTCATTCAACAGAGGTTTTTAAAACATCAAAACTGTAAACGTTCATCAAAGAACTTTGTCAGCGTCGAACATTTTTTTTTCAATCAAAACCGAAACGAAGCGTTATTAAATGGCTTCCTGTTAATTACTACGTTTCAGTAAAACACTCATAACGGTTTTTGGTTAATATTTGGCATTTCGACTGATTTTGTGGAGCTGATTCTGTACAACTTCAGTTCGTTCTTTGAATAAAGTTTTTATGCATCTGTTTGTAACAATGCCCTGTTCCGGACTATATAATTCCACAGATCCATATAAAGCATCGTAATATTTCTAGCTAGATAAATGCAGTATTCTTTAGAGAATTATATTACAATATCCTACACTGACGTCTGCAGAACGAACAAAATAAAAATGTTGCGAATCTTTCTAAAGAATGAATGTATTCAATTTTAAATACAACTTCCAGTCTGTTCTAGCACTAAAACAAAGCAAGTACGTTTGAACTTGCCAGACTAAAATGTTCAAAGCGAAATAAAAACCGTTATGAGTTCTACTGCATTTTTAGAAGGACATCTTTGAAATATTTGATATGGCATCTATTTTAAACGGTGCTGCAGTCTGGCCTTATTTTTTCTTTATATAAATTTAAAATTATTTAAAAATACATTTCTACTCGGCACTGCAAAATGATCCACTGTAAAACCTGACCTTGCGCAAGGCAAAGCATGCAGTCGGCAATCAGCAGTAAATGCAACTGCTTTTGCGGCTATTGTTCCCTTCAAAACTTTGTCCATCGACGTGTAAACACATTTGGGCCCCTCTTACTCAGTTTCTACAAAGTAACACAAATGTTTCTGGTTCTTGAACGTTTTGAACTCGTAGGTTATTAGCACCAGGTCTGGTGTGCTATACAATTCATAAGATCACGCCGAAGGATGTTATGGTCTGTCAAGGGATTGGCATAGAATTTGGTATCGTTCGCAAAAAATGCAGATTTGGAATGTATGTGATACGGAAAGTCGAAAGTACTACTACTACTACTAAGAAGATCAGAGGACCCAACACAGATCCTTGGGGTACACCACTAAGGATAGGTCGTGCTGATGGCTGGTAGTCCCTCATACTAACGGTTCTGTCACTGAGGAAAGCCCCAAGCCACAGAAGAAGATTACCACGAATGCCACAGTGGTTCTGTTTGTAAAGTTGTAAATGTTCGAATTCCAATAATTTTTTTCTCAGAAACTAAGAATTTCACAAAAATTATTTTACGATATTTACTCCATTCTATCTAAAACAACTCAAGAGATAATTAAAAAAAGTGAGATATTTCAAAACCAACTTTGACCCCTGACTTGGGGCCCAAAATAAACCAAGGAATCGCCCTTAATCCATGACACGAACAGAAAATACACCCTATATAAACAAATGAACTTCTGTGTGTTTTAAATATAGCCTGTTCCGTATCATTTTCGTGGTAAGCATTTTCTTTAATGGCTGTTTCATTATCCGAATGTGCCCTTCTAGTTGAACTCGCTGATCTTTTAAATTGGATAAAAGCCACGGCTCTCTTCTCTTATGGTCCATTATCTGCCTACCTCGTGAAAATAATATACCTTTTGCTGCTCGGTTGATTAGCAACTGTCAGGTACACATTGGACTGAAGAGGAACAAACGCTTTACAAATTTAAAACTGCTTTTAAGGAGCAGTTTGCCTCTGCTACTGACTTTGTCGCAATGCGAATAATATAATAAATCTAAATGACAAATGTGTATGCCCACACAAACTTGAAAGCCAGCGGAAAATTTAAATGACCACTGGAAGAAAACATAAATGAACATTTCTCATTATGATGCTTTTCAGTTATACTATTTTTGGAGTATACTGCAGAGCAGTGTTAGTTGCGGATTTCAACTTGCTTTGTTTAATTGTATGCAACCAAAGATACACTAAAAAATCATTTGTATTGAACAATAAGTTATTGTGATTTGATCAACTGCTTCAATGTTTAAAAAGGTTTAATACCTTGAATTTTCTTATTTGTATTCTTTAAGTTCTAAAATTAATGTAAGGGATAAACTATAAGGTAATATAATTATTTATAAAATATTGTATGAAACTAACAACTAGCGTTGATTACATCCACAATATTGTTTATTATTAGTTTTTGTAGAAAATTTATTTATATTAGTTTAAATACCTTTACAGTACAATAAAAAAATAACAGAATTCTGTAATATCGCGGCAGTTTCGAATTCAAATCATACTCTAAAATAAACCATCCTATAATTTATTTTCCGCTCTGTTTAATAAGGAAGTAAATAAACAAATGATGATATTACTTCCATGAACGGTTCC
Organism: Monochamus saltuarius; assembly: GCA_025584915.1. Classification (NCBI taxonomy): domain Eukaryota; kingdom Metazoa; phylum Arthropoda; class Insecta; order Coleoptera; family Cerambycidae; genus Monochamus; species Monochamus saltuarius. The sequence goes on along the minus strand of CM046730.1, from coordinate 17,892,130 downwards.
GTATATAATTTGTGATTCTAGCTTGAATCCACGATATTGTAGTAGTTTTTTATTCCGTATGTCAAGCGCGTATAATTTAAAGTTCTACGTAAACATCCCATTGTTCTCGAATAATAATTAGATGAAACTAATAATATTCTCCCGGCATACCAAATTCCCATAGAAGCACTGAAACAAAAATTTACTATGCGAAGCAATTCGCAGTCGGTTTCGGCAAGGAGGTATTAATGCTAGATAGAAATTCCCCTTATGACTAGCAATAAGTTTCTAATTACTATTTTTGACATTTATTCAAACTGGTTTTCCTTAAATAATCGTACTTGATGATTCTCATTTATCAGTCGTGAAGTCTTCATAACTTATTCAAAGATGGACTGGCACGTTTTTGTGGTATTTGGTGCGTTTTTTTGTGGTGAGTTTTGTTTTATTATTTACATATTAACTCTAATAAAAACTGTAATTAGGTTTCAGTCTCTCATCATCGATATATTTAAAATCCTACCGCAAACTTTACCAATCAATCTTTAAATCCTTAATGGGTATCGTAAAAAATCATTTACCAATTTTAAACAATAATAATGGTAATAATTATGATAATATGTTAATAATGGGAGGTTATAGTGTAATGTTGTTATTTTTCAGTGTTATTGATTCAAGTCAATTATCATGAAGAACATATTTACAATGTATTATATTGAAACTTATTAATAATTTTTACATATTTGTGTAATATGGAAAATACGTTTGTTAATTTCATTTAAATACCTTCATAGGTTTGTGCTGGCTAAAGGTTGAAGTATTTATATGCAAATGGGATATAAATTAGGTACACAATAAAGGGTAAAAACAGTGGAGGAAGTAACGAATCCTTATCTGTTTGCACGAGGGGTGACACCTTTATGTAGATAACAATTTCGTTATTATTTATTTAGCATATTTAATTTATCCCATAAATTAGCGGCAAAGAAAATTGGTTTGGTACACTTTACCTAACGTTTCGAAGATAAACGAAACTGTTACGTACCAGAGGAGTAAGTTTAACATATTCAAATTAAGCCTTGTACTAGAATCTAATTGAATAGATGTATGTCACGTCCACAAAAACACATTATCAGGAAATGTGTGAAAAACATTTTACAATTGTTTAGAATATCTTTTTCCCAATTTTCACCATTGAAAATAATGTGCGGTATTTCTAATATACGAATTGGATTCATTTTGAAAATAATAATTACATTTTGTACTTAAGTTTGTTTTTCAGAAATGTTACAGAAACAATTACTAACATTTAATGAGTAGCAGTTGGCCAAAGAAATATCAAATTGTAATGCCTATTCTTGATAGCTTTTCCTACAAAATTTGAAAAAATTTTATATGATGCATTTTTGTTAATTTGGTGGAAACATTAGTCAATGGATAGGCAACTTTAGAAGCTAATAGTATACTATTAAGGTCGCCGTATTTCTGGCCATAAAATGATTAAATTTGTGATGATTTTTCGAAAACCAAAACACGTAAAGCAATGGTAATGTAAAAAATAAATTTATTGATGATTTGTTCCACTTTTACTATTTAAATTCAAATAATATAATAACTTTTAAAATGCATAATGTAAGTTTATGTTATAGCAATATTTACATCTACAGCTGAATTTAAAAAATACGTATTTTGAAAGATTTCTGTACCTAAAAATTTGTTGGTTACTGCTTTCTGTCGTTATATATTCATTTTACTTCGGTACCTTTGAATATTCATAGGTGATATGAGATAACATTCCTGTTACTTGCTATACTCTATATTATTTAGTTCTTAAATGTCTAAAATTACACACAACGTCAAAAGTCTTGGATATAAAATGATTCGATTAAACCTAGTGGTTTTTCTTAATGTGGTAAAATAGTACATGTACTTAGGGAAGACAATAAAAAATTGCAGACCATGAGCCTTTACTTTATTACCAATGTTTTTGCAAATCTGATTAGTTTGGCAGTTAATTAATTCCGCTAAGTGTTTCTTTGAATTTTTGTACATTATAGTGCCAGGACGTGAAATTTCTGCGTTTACCCGAGCAAGAATGACTGCTTTACATGAAGCAGGACATTCAAATCATCTGATATCGAACATATTGGGCATTCCTAGATCATCTGTTATGAAGAATTTGTAGTGGAAAACAGACAACGTAGTGGACGTCCTTGAGTATCTAATGAAAGGTACGTTTCGCCGTGTTATATCGACACCTGCTATTCGAAGACAACTCCACAACGCTTTACGTGAAAGAAGACCATTTCGGGTCCCCTCTCTACTTTCAAGGCATGGTGCTGCCCGTCTTCAGTGGGCGCGAGAGCGCAGGGGTTGGTTTTTACTCCAGTGGCGGTAGGTCTTATTTGCAGACGAAACCAAAATTGTGCTGGTTACTGATAACAGTCGACAAAGAGTCTGGAGAGAACCAGGTCGTCAACAGCGACTTTATTTTCCCCATGAAGTTGCTTCGTATGAAGGGGGTACCGCATTGTTTTAGGATGGAATAATGTTCAACCACCGCACCTCATTAATTCGCATACTACAGAATATGACCAGTCAAATTTACATCGAACAACGCTCGACCACATTGCGCAAGAAGGCTTCAAGAGACACTCGAAGCGGGACATATCAATAGATCAGATTGGCCAGCCAACTCTCCTGACATGAATCCTATCGAATATATATGGGATTTCGTTGCTAGAGCCATTCATAATCATATTCCTCCACCTCAGACTGCAGATGAGTTAGTGGTGGCGCCAGAAGAGGAACGGAAAAATATTCCGCTAGAGATCGTTAACCGTTTGACTATCTCAATGCACAGACGTGTCAATATGCTATTGGAACGTGGTGAGGTCATGCCGACTATTAGCCTTAGTCAAATAGAGAACTTGCTTTGTTACTTCTTTTTGATTTAATAAATGTCAAAAATGTCACACATTTGCTGGTTTTTAATTTTCTAAGTACTCAGTTTATCGAACATATTCTTTTCACAAAACAAAGATTCAGAAAACAATATACTTTTATAAATGTATTTGGTTTTTCTGATAAAAAACTTCTTTAACAAGAATGAGGGAGGGTCCAAGACTTTTAACGTTGTGTGTACTTGCATTTGTATAAAACTATTTCAAGAATACGGCGCCCTTGATTTAGAAGGTATTAGTATAGTATTAAATGGAGTAGGAATGACGAAATATACGCTCTATTGATTGGTACGTAGACTGTTTTAAAACTTGAGCGTTTTTATGACATTTCGGACATCCTTAAAGAGAATTTATCTTATAATAGCCGAGATAAGCTATAATTGAAATTTTCTAAAGAACTCGATATAACTCGTGTTACGTCAGGAATACTTATTTTTTTCTGTCCTAACCAGATGCCGTTGGTTCGCGAAACAATTTTCATTCATGGCCTTTTATCGGTCGTGGATCCACCGGAAAACTTTACAAAGTAATTCCTCCTTTGTCCTAACTTTGATGATGTTAATAACCCCAAGCTATATAGGCATCAAAATATTTTCGGTCTTGAACATCAAATACAGCAATTTACTCTTACTCTAAGCGTCAGAAATACTTTCAAATAAAATTGACTGTTCAAATATACACCAATTACCAAGTTATAAATTAATTACATTGTCTTAAGTACTCTATTTATATAAAATATTTAAAGTTAGTCAACAGTTTAATTGGTTTCTGCTTTGTTATGTTACATTGAAATTCCTCAAAGTAATGCAATAGAAGGAAGTTTCAAAATTAGAAAGTTACACACATAAAAATGTGACTTAAAACATAACCTCATTTTGTCAATAGAAGACATAATGATATTTTTATATATCAGAGTTTCAGACATATTTTGTGTTTTGCGTTTTTTATGTAAAATGTTTAGTTTCCTAGCAAATTTACAAAATGCGGAGATAAAAATCGATAGGATTCAAGTCAGATGATTGCAGTGGCCGACAAAGAATTGAAGATATAAAAATATTGTTTATATAAATAGTTTTCTATACTTAACGTATTCATTGCTTGCAAAACTGTACTAAATTATTAAATATAATTTTAGTAGTGGTACTAATTTAATACCTTGCAAATTGGCAGTGGAGACTAGCGCTATAAGCCCGAATATAAATTCCTCAATTTGCATCTTGCTTGTTATAAATGCTCCCTATCCGACATTCTCTATCAGATTTTAACCTGAAGTAATGGATTACAGACAAGCTTATTAATAAATAAGCCAAAACTGGTGCTCGAGTCATTCAAAGTCGGACTGAATTGTTTTATATATCAACTAGAGCCCTATTGAGACGTATTGTTACTATAATTAGAACTCTCCTGAGTTGTTAACTACAATAGGCGCAGATGATGAGGAGGTACTCAACTCAATAGTTGAAGCGTTTCATTCAATTTTAGACATCGTAAACCCCGACAGTATATTGCTAAAATAACATTAATTACTTACGAATAAAAATTTATTTTTGTATTATTTGATAAAAGGCAAACTCATCGTGTATGTAGGAATCCCAACTTTCATTCAAGGTGCTAATGAGTTCGACCCACAGTAGTTTGACTAAAAGGCGTTAGGCATACGAATATCAAAGCTAAAGCTAAACTAACTCGATTCATTAGCATTGTATTGTTTCCTGAAATTGGAATTCTATACTTGGTCCTGATTGCAGTTTCGCCTTTACACGAATTAGTAAAAGTCTAAACTACATAAATATTTTAATTTGACTGATAGCAGGAAAATTCTAAATCTTCCACATGTATTATTACCATTATTATAATACTATACTATAAAAAACTGTGGTTAGCCTCAAGGAAATGTTTACTTTCAGGCAATCTTCTACTCGTCACGCAGGGCTTTCCATTTGCACTCGAAACTGGAATTAGAACAAAAAGATACTCACAAAATAATGAATTATATTTCCACACGAATGGAGCTTTCAACCTACCTCGTCTGAATCTCCCACAAGTGGCTTCTAAGGTTAGGAAACGCTTACATGACCTAGTAGACACAGTTACAAACCCTTTAAATATTCAAATCACATCCCAGGTCGATCCTGTAAACGTTAACTATGAATACGACCAACAATATGACTATGTCGACCAAAATGGTCCACCATTTCCTGAACATTCTCCACGGAATATTCCTAATGGACCTCCTCCAAGGGGACCCCCTCGTGGTCCCCCTCCAAGGGAATCGCCCTTTGGACCACCAGGGGGTCCTCCTTATGGACCCCCTCCAAGGGGCCCTCCCCACGGCCCCCCTCCTAGGGGCCCTCCCCACGGCCCCCCTCCAAGGGGTCCTCCCCACGGCCCTCCTCCTAGGGATCCTCCCCACGGTCCCCCTCCAAGGGGCCCCCCTCATGGCCACCCTCCAAGGGGTCCTCCTCACGGTCCTCCGCCTCCAGAGCAACCTGATTATGAGGATACCTATGAGGAAAACGATCAAAACTCACCGGAAACCAAGCCTGATTTCAGCCAACAACCGAACTATCCGGGCAATAGTAACTCCAATGTGAATATTGAGTTTTCAACGAGTTCTCCTCCAACATCTACATCAATAAATCTAGATGAAGTAGCTACCAAGGAGTCCAATAATGTTGCTGAGTACATAGAAGATAATTTCCCGGTTATATTATTAAATGAAAATGAAATTCGATGATGTGGAGTGTTTTCAATATATTTACAGAAAGTTAAATATCTTTTATTTTAAATTTAATTTAGATCAGATGAGTTTTCTACTTTTGTGTGTTAAGATTAAAGAGAGTATTTTAAAACCAGCAAATTTGCAGTACTAAGTATAACGAGAATTATATGTAAATTGGTTAGATTAATAACATCTTTACCCTTCAGACACTCAACGTGAGTTTTAATATCGACCTCACGAACTTGTCAGACTGGAAAAAGTTTCCTTTAAACGGAATCTCTAGGATTCGCTTGGGAAACAACTAGAAATAAATTATGACTGGGATCTTTTTATGTCTAATTAAACATAAAATATCACGTTAATATGTTTATTTGGTTGCCTATTAAGTGTCTGGATGTTCACCTACAGACTGACAACTTATATGGGTTTTACCACAGTGATATCACCTTTCACCTTGATGTACTGAAGCTTCTAATTATGCTGCTACAGGATATATCCTGTATATTATAATTATTGCTTAGTTAATTACTAATGCATGGTAAATATTTCGCGTTATAACTTTAGGGAGATGAGTTAATTGTGGTTTTATAATGGATATAATTGGTGTTATTGTTTCATTTTTATTAGAAAATGGGTCTGACACGTGTAGCTGTCATATTAAGTATTAATGGATGTGCTGATGAACCGAAATTGTGGTGGGAGATTTGAAGTAGTTTAAACAGATTGGAAATTAATTAAATAAATAATATATTTGATAAAAAAACAAGGGAAAAAAAATAAAAGATTCAACTAAACATAAGATGATTTCAAATTAATAGTTACATAGAGCCATGACTTTTTTAAATAAAAGTTCAGCTATTACGATACCAAACTTAATATTTAATTTTCTTCTTTATGATGTCAAATTCTATAAATATAGATAATTTTCTAAAATAAAACTTGATTATTTTGCGGTTATGATTTCCTTTAAAAGTTACAATATAATCTATAAATACTGCTTACCAAAAAGTTTTATAACATTTAAAATTACGACTAGCCAAAAATGAAAAATAAACTTATATTTGTCGTAAAAGTGTAATTTCGTTGAAAATACAACGCCCTGTACATAGACATTTTTGTAAATGTTACTGATAATATTGACTTCGGATATTTATTTTAGTGTGTAACTATTTTTGTAAATATTGGACAAACAACAATTATATAAGCAAATATGTATAATATGCCCGTCATACCTGAGTAATGTTTATTTCTGTTTCTTGGAATAATGTGTAATAAAAGTAAGTATAAGTAGCTTTGAAATATATTTTAAAATAGAAAATACGTAAAAATTTTACTATTTGAAAAAGTAAAGCAATATACTTTTTAGAAGTTTACATATTACTTAGTAATTTTCTTTTTCCTCCATGAACTGGATACTGCTGCTTAGAAGACCGAATCCAGCCACACCAAATAAACAAGTTTTATATTTTCAATAACAAGTTTTTTTTCATTTAGAAATTGAAAGAACTAGATAATTTACAAAAATAAACGCAATGCCGCAAGTGCTGAAAATGTCCTCCATTCACTATTTGGCATTCTCCAAGACAATAGTAAAAGCTGTCCACAGCATTCCCAATGACTTCAGCTGGCAAATTATGCATCTCTGTCCTAAGTTTGTTCTTCAATATTATCCGGTCTGTCCTGGTAGGACTCTTTCTTTCAAATATCCCCAAAGAAAATAATCCAGGGGTGTTAAGTCGGGGGATCTTGGCGGCCATTCAACTGTACCCCGTCCACCAATCCACCGATTTGGAAACATTTCATCTAAGTATCTTCGAACATCAGTACCAAAAAGTGGGGGAGTGTCATCTTGTTGGAACCAAAATCTTTTAATCGGTATATCTGGATCAATATCATGAGGAAAAATCACAGCTAGAGCAGGTATCAGGTCAAATGTTAGGAAATCCAGCTAGCGTGCGGCAGTAAGTTTTTCTTCAAAAAAGAATGGGCCCAAGATTATGTTGTTGATGATACCTGCCCATACACTAACTTTCTGTGGGTGCTGCTTATGCGATTCGCATGTCCAGTGTGGATTTTCCTGGGACCAAAAGCGATAGTTGTGCCTGTTAACCACTCCATTTAAATAAAACGTAGCTTCATCGAAAAAAGTACGTCTCGTTGAAAACCATTATTGTCGTCACACCGTCTCATCATTTCCTCACAAAATTGTAATCGCCTATCATAATCGTCTTCCAAAAGCTCTTGGACAAGACATACCTTATAGGGGTGGTATTTCTCTTGTGCCAAAAATATTCGAATTGCAGTTCGAAAAGCATCGTGATTGCGAGCCAATTAAACAGTTGTATGAAGATTTTCAACAAGTTCTAATGCAATGTGTAATTTATTTTCTTCATTCAAAGCACGTGCCCGTCCAGCTTTGAGCACTGTACCGTGTTCCTCAAATTTGTGAAATATTTTACTAACTGTCCCTTGCGAGATTTGGTTTTCGGGATATTTCGCATTAAATAAATCGCGCACTTCAGCCTGACTTCTTATTTTGTCTCCACATCCAAGCAATATCAAGATTTCGATGCGTTGCCTTTCCGATAATACCATTGCTATTCAGTAAATAACTTGATTTTGATACAATAGGAACGTTTCAAACTTTAAATTACAACTAAAGCGAAAAATTAACCAGAAAGAAGAAGAAAGATGGGAAAAAATCAAGATAAGGTAACGTGTTTCGGTGTTTCAAAAAAAATCACTCATTCAAAAGATATGAATTTTATTCCGTATTTCTGGCCATCCCTGTATAATTAACCTTTGACACTTTTGTAATATAAGTACAAAGATATTGTACACTTGACAAATTACAGGGAATTTTTTTAGTACTACATTTACGCGAGGGACTTGAAAGAAATTTAATCAGAGGTTACAGTATTTCTCATTATGACAAGGTATGTAGGCGTTAAAAAAGGCGTATTTAAATAATGTATGATCTTTTGACGGCAGTTTCTAACTGTTAGTAGCTGCCATATTTGAACCGAAATACGTCGATATATTGAAAGTAATAAATAAAACATTTGATTTCATGAATTGATAAGTTGCAACCTCTTCAATTCTGTCGTACCAACGTGAAAACGACCGAATATAATTCCTTACATATCTGAAATGCGCACATATGTTGATTTGAAAGTATGTAGAACTATTTATTTAAGCATTATTGTGAATTTTAGAGTATTTTCATATTCAATTTTTTATTAATATTCGTTACAATAGATCTTCACATCGTCGAATAAAGGTAATTTTAACGAGTTTAATAAAAAAATATTCGACATACTTCACAGATCCTTTTTTAGATTATTATTCAAGTAACACACGAGTTGATGAGTGAATATTTTTAAGTGTTTTCAGAAGCTTTGAGACGTTGCTTTAACTTGACATGCAAGAAAATTGAGCTAGAAAAACAGGTTTGAAATTTGGGGTTAAGATAATAAATAGGTAAATATCATTTTGAAAGTTTAGCTCAAAAAAATATCAATCCCAACAGTTAAAAAGCAACAAGTCAAAATATGAAAGGTTAGAAACCTTAAAAAGTTTTAAATTAAATATAGTTTTAGATTTTATAAAAGTACTCCGTCTTGTCCAGATGAAACACAAAAAAAAGAAACACCTCATTATTTCATATTCAAATTTTTTGAGGTGTACTTTGTTCCACAGCATATGCTAGAATGTAATAAGTTACGTAGTTTTTAAACAATATTTTGTTTGTTTCTTCTAAAACATGACGCTATATGAATTGTACCGTTGAATGATATAATGGAAATATAGGTGAAAATCTTGCAAACAGAAAACGTTGTGGGAATGTTAAGGTGATAATTTTTTACATGCGTGTGTATCTACCAAAATAGATCATCCATATTTATAAACATAAAACTGACCATGCGCTAAATTGTTTATTTATTTATCTTGCGTAACCTTAGTAGCTAAGCTGGTGAACTTGACATCGAGATAACTTATTTGCATCTTGTGTGCATTTTTGCATCTCACTGCTAACGGGATCATAGGTTTCCATGTAAGTAATTTTATTTTTAGTACGTCAAAAGGATGTTTTGTTAATTAGTGGAGGAAAAATAACTTGTTTTACGTAAATCGGCAACGATCGTCTTTCCTCGGATTATTTAAAAATTACCTGTAAGGTATAAGACTGCTTAAACGTGAATACACAATAAGAATTAATACAATCTTTGGTTATCTCCGGAAAGATGATCGCTTTTTCTCTTGCCGTTCTTACCGTGATAACAGGAGTCACTGCAGGCTATTCAGGTGAGTTTGTTTGATTACAATCTTCTGACATCGCGTAACGCAATTTTTATGTTTATGTAACAAGACGACAAATTCGCATGTTAAAATGATTTGATCCACAAATTTCATCTTTAATTAATTTATACTGTTTTTTATAATATTTCGTTTATTACTGACATTTTTTTATAAAATATTTGAATAACGTGCCACAATTGTTATAAAAAAACCATTTCAATTTTTATATGTTTATATTAGTCATATCAAACAGAAAAACTTCAAATTTATAAACCTCATCTTTAATTAATTTAAAATTTTATTTTGAAGCATTTCTTTAATAATGTAATCGCTACGCTTTCGTTTATTATCATTGAATTTTTTATAGAATATTTGAATAACGTGCCACATTTGTTATAAAAAAGCCATTTCAATTTTGTATACATTTATATTAACCCTAAAAAGTTCAAATTTATAAACTTAGGCTTCTAATATGTCTTTTGACACAAGGATACTGCCGGTTAAGATTCTGATTCTACATGCCATCTTGTTATTAAAGTTGGGGAAACTTTTAATAGAAAAGTTCTTTGTGATAAACTTCCGCATAACTTAAATTCATTTTCTTCTCTATAACCCTAATTTTGTACAACCAAAAGGACTTGGAATTTAAGGCACGAAATTTTTTTACGTTTCTTCATAGTGATAGGTATATACAGTGAATTCTAAACAACATCATTCGAAAGATACAGGAATTTGAATCTAAAATGTTGTTTATAATTTTAAAATTACGTCTAGGTACGAAATTATAACTTTTATGCTGTATTATCGTCCTTACAAATAAGTATTTTGTTGCAAAACATGTTTAAATGTCTTTCAGTAATTATTCTCTTGTGTCCCTTAGAATTACCCTGTAATCCTTGATGGTGTGCTAAAAATAAAATTATATTACACCTCCTTTCACACAAGTCTGAGCGGTAAACTTTGCAAAGAATTTATTATTTGCTGTTCATCTTTAGGTAATGGCATAATTTGAATAAGTATTTTATTGACACTTTTTTGTACTTGCAATTTAAGTGTAAAGTTTTCTGTACACGTTGACATAAAAATTTTTAAACGAGCTATATTTAAAAAAGAAATTGTTAAAATACACTAAAAAAGTGTTATATGTAAATAATTGCTAGTACGTATATTATACAGTGTGGAAGAAAAGTATGGAATACATTCATTATTTCTAAAACAAGAAAGTTTCATGAAATTTCCTCGGACCCGTCGATTTTGCTTTTTAAAAAGACTCTTTTTTCCAAACCAACGCATTTCCGACGTTCATCTGTTTTCGCGTGATGACGTCATCGGATATTTTTTTAAATAGAACCCTTATATTTTTTCATCGGATTCTTGTAGAGCTTCACTTGCTGAATTCAAAAATGTATAATTTCGACACTTTATTCCTTCAACTATCCGAGAAAAAAAAATAATAACCGATCCAGTGAAATCGGTTTGAAAAAAATGTGAATATTCCCATTTGTGTCTGTGATGGGCTGGTTGAGAGTAAAATGGATATAGTGAATTCATCGGCAGTATCACAAAATAAGGACTCTTCATTTTTAAAACAATTTAACAATAAGTAACTAATTAATTAATTAATTAATAATTAAATTCTGGTTGCCTCAATCGTATTTGACCCCCTAATTTATTATTTTGTTTTATTAGATTGCATGTTAGAATACTATATTTTTTGCTAGCAAAAACAACAAATTAAATCAAGTCACCTCAGAAACTGTATCTGGCAGCTAAACAAAATCTAATCAGAATTGACATCTGTCAACTGCAGCGTTTATTGCATCGGCTATTATTTTTTTCTCGGAAAGTGAAGGAACAAAGTGTTGAAATTATATATTTTTGAATTCAGCAAGTTAAGCTCTACAAGAATCCGATGAAAAAATATAGGGGTTCTATTTAAAAAAGTATCCGATGACGTCATCACGCGACAACAAATAAACGTCGGAAATGCGTTGGTATAGAAAAAAGAGTCTTTTTAAAAAGCAAAATCGACGGGTCCGAGGAAATTTCATGAAACTTCGTTGTATTAGAAATAATGAATTTATTCCATACTTTTCTTCCACACTGTATATTAATGAAATAATTATTTATTGTTTTTTCTGTGCTGGACCTGTGAAAAAATATTTGGCCAGTAGGAAAGGCTACCGAACACAAACTTAAGCATTTGCTTAACAATCTGCTTTCTCTGTTGTGTAACATGATGGCGTTTGTGAATCGTTTGTACGAAAAACATTGCAAGAATAAAGTCGCAGCGTTATTACAGATACTTTTTATCGATGATGTGCAAGTAATACTGAAGATTTGAATGTATTTAGAGCGTTTCGATCCTGGAATTCCGTAATTAATTTAAAGTAACTGAAATTTTGTTAAATATTTAAGAAACCTTAGATACAGCTACTTTTTTTAAATCTAAAGCAGAACTTCTCGTATGAAGTTACATTTTATACCATCAACTTCCTAAAGATTGATTAGATGATTTTATTGCGGTTTTGAATGTTTCAGTAAAAAGTTTGTTCGAGTGAAGCTGAAAATTATTCCGAAAGTATGAGAATTGTGAAAGTACAAGTATAATTCGTGCTTACAGCACTTTTTAAACTGGTACGTTTAAGGTCAAGAACGATTGCTTTCATTGATATTCACCTTATGCAAAATGTATACGCATCCAGAATATTATGATTAAATATAAGAACCTTTTAATAATATTGAATCCTCCTTCTATTTTCCTTTGTAAACTCTTATTGATGAATATTGTTTGAAAACAAAGAGTGAATATCTGATACTTAATTTATAATTTGTAACGATCCGAACCAATTTAAGGTTACACAGGTTAATCTGTAACAAATTTCATTATCGTTCGAAAATAACGTTTTATTGAAAATTTATTGACAAGCACTCTTACAACTAGTAGCCATAAATGTTTAATTTTTATTGAATAGTGTCTTTGTTATTCGACTGCGTATTTTGCAATTAATTTCTAAAAATAAATAAATAATAAAAACTGCATTTCAATAACGCACATGTTCATCTACGAACTTTAAATATAACTGATTGCACAACAAAATTTAAACATGAAGATTACACCATTGTTGATAGATTGCTGCATTCAGATAATCATTTAAATATTCCCCGCTATTATTTACTCGAATATTAAATCGGATTTCACGAACACTGGTGTAGAATAATTATGTGCTTGTAAATTAAAACCATTTTTTAAATGTGTAATTGTTTTCGACTGTTGTAAATATCGACTTATTTTGAATAGTTTTCCTTGAAATATGTAAATACGATGAAGGATAACTTCCTAGAAAGATTGTCCAAGAAGTACGTTAAAAAATTAAACAACAACAATTATTACACTGTACTTGGTTGGTAAAGTACTATTACCAGTTTAATGTGAAATTTGTATGTAGTTTTTCATTTCTTTTGTATTACTACCCTGGGTTTTACTAACTACTATGTAATTTTCGTGTAGGATTTATAAATTTTTTCCAATTTTTCTAACACCAATAAGAAGCTTAATAATTATATTACCAACAAAAATAGTTGCATCTTTTAGGCATTATTATTTGCAAGAAACATAAGAAAACCAGCTATCTTTGAAAATAACGTATAGGTATGTATGCAATTTTTCACCTCACTTTCGCATTACTACGTGATATGGTGCAAACAATTTTATTGTACGTTATTATATCTTGTTCGTAAATTGGTTATACAGTGTGGAAGAAAAGTATGGAATAAATTCATTATTTCTATAACAACGAAGTTTAATGAAATTTCCTCGGACCCGTCGATTTTGCTTTTTAAAATGACTCTTTTTTCTATACTAACGCATTTCCGATGTTCATTTGTTTTTGCGTGATGACGTCATCGGAAATTATTTTAAATAGAACCCCTATATTTTTTCATCGGATTCTTGTAGAACTTAACTTGCTGAATTCAAAAATGTATAATTTCAACACTTTATTCCTTCAACTTTAGCAATAGTGCAGCTATTGAAAACGGTTATCGTTTCAGGTAAAGTGCCTTTTCTACTGAAAATACTGCAAAATTTTACTTGAAAAAGTTGTTCAAAACGGTAAATTATGGAGACGAGCAAAATTTTAAAAAGGCGCTTTACCTGAAACGATAATAGTTTTCAATAGCTGCACTATTGCTAAAGTTGAAGGAATAAAGTGATGAAATTATACATTTTTGAATTCAGCAAGTTAAGCTCTACAAGAGTCATTTTAAAAAGCAAAATCGACGGGTCCGAGGAAATTTCATTAAACTTCGTTGTTATAGAATTTATTTCATACTTTTCTTCCACACTGTACATTATGTAAATATACATACTGCACTTGTAAATATGTAGTTTTTCGAAATATTTTTAATAAAAATTAGGTCATTTGGCATAAAACATGTAATTCTGCTGTATTTGCCTGTGAACAATGTGTAAATTAGCTATTATTTTTATCAGTGTAACAGCAATATTAAAAATAATGAAGTATGAAATGTGCTAATATGGAATAAGGACCAGCAAGATATGATTACGTTAAAACAAACTTGTTTTTGACGAACTAAAACCATGTTCTGTATCAAAATAAAAGTTACACTTCAAATTTCCATATCTTTTGATGAAATTCAAATGTCTGTAAACTCTATCTCGAATAATTGAACCAACTAGAAACATGTTTCACGCTTCCCTTGTTCTGTGTATGGAAAATTTTTCTTATATAGGTATGCAGTCACGATGAAGCTCAGGCTAGCACGATACAATATACAGCGTGGTCTGTAATGAATGTAGTAATTATAGATTTTCATATTAAATTTGAAATTTATAATAAGTTAAACAACTGTAGTGAGAATGGCGTACCACCCCTCGCCTTCTGAAGCGGATGCTAATGACAGCAAAAAAAAAATTGAATCCAAAATATTATTTATTCGTATTTATTGAAAAACCGAACAAAACGGATGACACATGAACAAATTTTTAAATAATTTAAATTCAAAGGTGCAGCAATTTAATTTCGACGCCTCTGGAAAAATTGGGTACGTCAATGACACGCTTCTGGTGACTTAACCATTAATTTCAAAATAATTCATACTCGACATACAATAGAGAATAATAATGTGTCATCCCCATCCCACACACTTGCTTTTGGATGAACGTCGTGCCTTAATTTATGTTATTTATAAAAAGTGTCAGAGATAATAATAATATAACAAGTTTATAGTGTCTTTGTGTATTTAGGGCTTTTATTAGGTATATCGAAACCAGATCCTAACAACCCTCAATAATAGGATTTAATTTAGGGTTTGTTGGAGAGACACATATATATTGAGACCTATTATTAATTAGTCTTTGATTAAAATGCCTATATTAATAAGGAGGGTCAATTTAATCAAGTTTATCAAAGAAGCTGAGGAAATGTTATTATTTGTTGAGGCTTGTCGAAACCAAAACATGATCTTTTCTGGGTTTTTAAATAAAAATTAATCATTTGTTTGATATGTTTAGCCAATTTTTTAGCCAATAATTAATAAAAATTCGGCGTTTTATAATCTTTGATTTTTGTTTCACTATCGAAACATTAGAACTTTTTTGTGTTGGACTTAATCTTTATTAGCGGAAAAAAAAACAAACGAAAATAAGTAAAAGTTATTACTAAAAAGTTATTTATTACGTTGTTTCTTTGTTCAATTTTCTTGCATCGTAAGTATGAATCCAATTTGGAGACAATTGCTAACATATCAAAATCTCACAAAATATTTTCCACCAAAAAAGTTTAATAAATGTTATTTTCCAACAATTTCAATTTCAGTTTTTGAGTAGCTATATCTAGGAAAAGTATAAACATAGCAACAATTTTGTTGTTTTTGTCATTTTGGTTGAATGCCGTGCGTATCTAATGTGTATTAATTAAAATTACAAACCAATTAAAATTGGTAATAAATTCGTATGAATTAACTATACACTACTCACTGGTCTATGTAACATTTGTTTACAAAACTGCCAGGAAATCCCAACTCATATATTCGTTTACGAATTCAATAACATTTTTGAGGAAGAATTTATATTAGGCATATAAGAAGGAATTTGGATGCTATTTAATGCCGGTAAATTAAAAATATAATGATTGAAACTTCCAACTCCGTTGGGTTTTCATTGGGCGAAGGAAAGGAAATACATAATACCAAAGGAGAGACATAATTAAATGAAGTTAACCTGACAGTTGATTATTTTTTATGTTTTCTACTGGGGCGATGTTTATAAGATTATGTTCTGAAATATTTCTGAAGTTCTGTTTGTAAATTCCCCAAATGAGGTTTATTATTATACCAAACGTATTTTACTTTCAGTAATAGGATAACATTTTATGGAGTGCTTTTTTATATTCTTCTTTTTATTGTAACCACTTCAAAATTGGCTTTAACCACATCTCGATGTTGTTTATTATATTTCCCGTATATTGTATGTATTATTATATGAAACTATTTATTCCCCCTTCGTTGTAAGACACTTTGATAGCAATGCAAACTTTATAACTTATCGCACAAGGAGATACAAGTTGTCAGAATTGGGTGCGAGATACAACCGTTTCTTAAATACCCTTCTAAAATTTCGGGACAGGTCAATTATTTTATCCTTTTACTCCCACGAATATTGAAACAGATATCGATCCCGTCCACTAGGGCAAGGCTTTAGAAACAGTAAATTCTTGAGAGAAACTTCCTTTATAAAACATTATTGGGGATTATTACTGTTTATTGCTATCTGAATTTTCTTCGATGCTTTCCAGGAATATCATGCCAACTAATAATTGAGTTGAACAAGGTGGTCGCTTTTTGTTTTTGCTTAGTCACCGAGAACATTTACTGGCCCCTTGAGAAATATTAGAATTTCGTAAAAAAAACAAAAAGTGCAGTTTTGGGTCCGTCTTCCGTTCTGCTAAAGCATTTTCACATCGTCATAAATTAAAATGGCACACTTGAAAAACTAAGTAAAGACGTCACAAAAGCTTAATACCTACACAAAGTAATCGAATTTTAATATTTGGAATCGCTTGGTTTTGTATTAAATCACTAATGACTAAATAACGAATACTAAAACAATATATGAGACTGAAGGAGAGAGAAGATGTGTAACGTATATGTATTTTAATGGTAAAGAAATTTAATACCAAATATGAGTAGAAGGGGAGCCTGCAATGAAATATGTAGATATACAGGGTGTTTAGTAAAGATTGGGCCATATTTAATTCATGTTTTTACGGTAATTTTCTTATTATTATTGTCGTAAGAACTTCTTAAGATCGCCGTATTTCTCACCGTAAAATGATCAAATTTGTGGTACTTTTTAGGTATAGAAATCTCGAAAAATAAAATATATATAGCAAAAATAATATTAAAAATAAAATTAATGGTATTTTGTTTGTCCACCTTTACTATTATAATAACTTTTTAAAAATTAAATTTTGTAAGACACACATAATTTTGCTATTCTAACCCCACATTTTCACAATTATTTACACATACAAACAAAAATGAACAATCTTATATGCAGAACTATGAAAGTTTATGTTATAAAAATATTCACATCTACAGTTGAATTTAAAAAAATACGTATTTTGTAAGACTTCTGTACCTAAAAATTTGTTAAAGTACTCATTCTTTACTGAAATAATATAAGAAGAACAGAGTGAATCTGCAGTTCGAAAGTTCAGCGAAAATATTTCATGTTCGACTTTGAACGTGGGATATAGTCCCCTTCAAAAACCTGTTGTGATTTCTTCTATAACTAAATTTTTAACTATTATTATTAAATTAATATATCAGAAACGCATTATTCTGAATGTGATACGACCTCTGTGAATGATACAGCGATAATAAAAAAATTTAAAACCTGCTTGATCGCCGTGAGAACAATTTAAAACTTATATTTAGAATTAAAAGTGACAACGACAATTAAATAAAATATACCCAGTCCTTATATATCTAAAATTAACTATGAGACAAGTAGATTAGCCCTAAGAATAAGTATTTTAGAGTTTGAATTTATCATTTCCTCTCCTTTATAAAGTAAATGAAACGCGAAAAGGAACATAAATTAAATGAGATGAAGGCAATATTACATGATATAATTTGCTGTGAACCACCCCGTTGACTGCTCACAGTTCCACCATAATACCAAATTGTATCGATTTGTAATTAAAAGCTATTACCTTATATTACATCCCCATTTTATTCATCAAGCGCAGTAATAATTCAGGAGCTAAACGTTTGAGGTGTTTATAGGTAAACATGTATTAAAATAATATTTATAATAGCTAATAAAATTTAAATACCCGTCCCTGACCCTGAACGTTAAATTGACCAGATTTTTAAGTTATGAAGATGATTTATTGTTTGTATATTTATGCGTGATTTATACAGAGTGTCTTAAAATAACGGAACAATGTTCAAGTTTATGAAATGAAGAAAATAATTTCGAAACATAACACCTATATATTTTTTCAAAAAATGTTGTTGCACCATTTAGGCACACACTGTAGAATAACTTAGAGTATTAATCTTTGTTATTTGAAGGTTCGAGTTCTGAAAATGACTTGGGTTATGGGGGTTCAGGGGATTCCTATGGATATGGATACTCTGGAAGCTACTCAGGCAGTGGACCACATCCAAACTTTGCATTCCCAAGTTTCGATTTTCCAGGATTCGTAGGCAACTATATTGACTCCTTGAGCAGATATCACGAAGAATTTATCAGAAAGTAAGTTTCTGTCATCAAGCAACTAGCTTTTAGCAGTGCGAATCGATGAACTGATCTTTATGTCTTTGGATGGATGAGTGAGGTTGTGTTGCATTGTGTTCTGGCTTTTAGTTTGCGTTACTTTTCATAAGGAAATATAGCGATTTGGAAACCAGTAACTTATAGAAATTCTCTTCTATTTCTTTAAAAAATACATTTTAATGTAAAGTTGTTTATAAAGAGAGTATTGAAACACATATAGAATTGTTTTGTTGTTAAATCCTGCATTTATTCTCAATCCTTCTATTATTTTCAAGTCGTGTATTTTATAAAACATGTATTATTGGATCTGTGAAAAAGATAAACCTTCTTGAGTTCTTTACTCCGCATTGTCTACAATCCCTTTTGTTATATTTTCTATAGTCTTTACCTGTTCCACAGCCAGGTTTTAACTGGATTTTCAGATTTTCGTATTTCTGAAAGTGAATAGGGATATTAACTGACTTTAGTATCGACAAAAAGCATCTTAAAATTCGCTAACGTTTATATTTGAATTGTTACCGACGTAAGAAGATTACCACGGCAAAGCTTACTATACTTCGCATTTATATAATCGCTTTTAGTAGATTATTTTTCTGGATAATTTACTTTCATTCTTTCGCGACTACTGCACTCTAGTACAGAAGCTGAGATAATTATTTGCCTGTCGTAATGGAAGCGGCTGCAGTTTTTAATCTACAAAAAGACGTCTAGTTTTTATACGACATTATTTCTTGACTGTGAAAAAGTTATGATAGAGGAAGTGAGCGAGTGGAAATAATCTAGTTTATCTGACAGCGACCAAAATGTTGAGATTTTATGCATTGGTCATATTTTGGTTGGCAGATCCAGTACCAAAAATGTAATCCGAATCGTTTTATTTATTTAATGTTTCCTTCACTTTTAAGGATCCTTCACACGAACGCAGCAAAATCGACACGCCACTGTAGCGACAACGACGTTTTTCTTTCACACCATTCGATGTTGCTGCCGTGTCGTGTCGCCTTTGCCGCATTGGTCTAAGGGATCCTTTACACTTTCTCTATAGAGGTGGTGGTGCTTTAAGCTATTCTTATGCATCCTCTAGTCCAACAGCTAGCGCTCGAGCCCAGTCTTCTCTAACTTTCCGAAATAGTAACGGGTAGGTACTTTATAAAAGCAGTACCATCGTCTTAGGATACTATACTTGGTTAGCCAATTTGTAGTAGTACTCACCACAGTTGTATCCTAAGAGTTTGGTATATATTAAGTGGAATAACATTCATTACTTGCTTGTGTGTATTAATAAGTAGTTCTTAACGAAGATGCAGTGGTAAGTGGGTGGTAATTAAATGATGTGTTCAACAATTGGCACTTTGGTAAATGTTTTAGTATACAGAATAACGCTCAAGGCGGTTATGGCTCACCAGGAGGCTATTCTGGTGGTTATGGAGGATCATTTGGAAGCGGGAGCAATGGAGCATTTGGAGGTAGTTACTCTGGACCTGAAACGTATTCTCACTCCTCCCCAAACACAGGATCGCATGTTTACCCTGAAAGAGTAAACTTTGATCAGAGGGGTTCTTTTGGAGGTCCAGGCTCAGGAGCAGCTGCTTCTAGTGCCTCAGTTGGACCTGGAGGGGTTCAACAAACTGCTTCGGTTTATCCGGAAAACCCTGTAAGTTGCTTTAGATGGAATTTATATATGCAGTGAAATATTTTCATGTTTTTTAGAATGTACCGAATGTTAACACCAGATTCGCCGCTTCTCCTGGAGGTGGAGGTTTCCGTAGTGTTTTTACTTCTAGTGAAAGCCACACAAGCAACGTGGGTGGTAAACCTGTTACTGTGCAGAAGGCACATACCACTGTTAACGACAATGGAAAAGTTACCACTTACACAGTGAAGAATCCATAATTATAAATCTGTACTTATATTTTTGTATTATATTTCTAAGCATTCTTAATAAATGTTACAACCTTTAAGCTTTTTATAATAGTTCTGTTATTATGTCTCATAAATTGCTGCTACATGACTTTAGGTTATGTTATTCAACTCTTAACATTTTGTTGAACTTTGGAACAAATAATTATTGTAATTAAAATAACCAGATACCTACGAAGGTTTATAAAACAATAGTATACAGTGTGTATATGTATATATTCAATCTTATCAAAACAAATATACATTTTGAACATGGTGGAAAAGTGTTACTAAAAATCATTTACAAAACATATTTAAAAAAAAATAGGACTAGGATAACGATAATCTTAAGTTACTTCGTAATTTTTAGGGAAACCTTACTTCTTCTATCCATAAATTAAGGTAGTTTTTAAAGTGGTATTTTTGTATGTATTTTAATAAACATTTTTTAAATCTATAAAATAATGTAAACCCTTTAATTCAACGGCGCTAATTTGTCATTAATTTGAGATCCAAGGGCGTTAAATGACGGAACTGTGTGTACCATCTTAAACTAGTGTTAGCACCTTGACGATCTTCTTTGCAGGTACATTTCACTCTTTCCCCTCCTATGGTAGTACCATGTCTATGAGGGATCACCTTTCTATTCCAAAGGAATGGCGTCCATGTTGATTTTATAGTCTTAAATTCGACAGAGTTGAAACTGTTAGGTTTCTTTGAGTGCCAAACGTATTGTGATGGAAGATTTTTACCATAATAATAGTTGTGGTAGGTGGGGTCGAAATATGGAATTTAGATTTCTATTCCATTTTCATTATATTTAACATCTTTATTACCTTGGGAACCACTAACTGACGGTGAGAAAAGGGGTTTGATATTAATGTTCACTTCCGAGTCAACATTTGAAGGATAAAACCCTGCCTTAGTTGCTGGATCCAATTTTTCGAAAGATCTGCTGATGTAGTCTACCCTAGAAGCTACAGGTAAAAATTTAGTAACATAAAATCTTGCTATATAAGTGGGCGGTTGAAATTATCGAACGAGCTACTGAAACCATCAATTCCAGAACCTAATAGTGGAGGGATATAGCCATAAAACGCACCAGGCCTTACTGAAGCATCTAAACCATCGAAAGTTCTACTAATGGAACCCACTTTAGACACTATTATTGGTGTTAGTAAACCAGAGGGGTTAAATTTGGAATCGAAATAGGATATCGATTTGTAATTTGGTATTTCAAGTGTACCTGATACAAAAATAGATTGTGGACCTACCGAAGGATTATTATCGTCACCTACTGTAGCATCTAGTTGAGAACCTCCATAGCCTACTACTATAGGAATATCAGGGGCGTTTCCAATAGATTCACTTGACTTACTTTTATTCTGTTTGAAGTCCACTTTAGTTTGAATATGTACAAGTACGTCTGTCTGTATGCCATCTTCGTTTTTGGTGATACTGCTGGATTCTGTACCATTGCAACCAGTAGAGGTACAAACAATTCCTATGTTCGCAAAATCGTCACTGCTTTGTATAGTTTTGCTGTACTTGAATGGAGTGAATGTGTTTTTGTCTCTATCCCCACTTCTTAGAGATGATGTCGATGAATGAGAGGTTTTTTTAAGAATGCACCGAATGTTCCACCAGATTCACTGCTTCTCTTGGAGGTGGAGGTTTCTGTAGTGTTTTTACCTCCAGCGAAAACCACACTAGCAACGTCCGTAGCAAACCTGGTAGTGTGGAGAGACATAAACCACTGTTAACGACAATGGAAAAGTGCTACTTACACAGCGAAGAACCCATAATTATAAACCTGTACTTAAATTTTTGTACTATATTTCTAAACATTCTTAATAAACCTTTAAGCTTTTTATAATGGTAGTATTATTATAACTCTTAAATTGCTGCTACATGATTTTAGGTTAGGTTATTCAACTCTAACATTTTGTTGAACTTGGGAACAAATAATTATTGTAATTAAAATAACTAGATACCTACGGAGGTTTATAAAATCGTATACGGTATGATGGTCATTTGAAAGAGGGAAACTGTATAAATAAAGGAATGAATTTTCCAAATTTTTGATTATTGTATTTATTTATTCAATCTTATCAAAACAAATATCCATGTTGAACATGGTGGAAGAATGTTGCTAAAAATCATTTATAAAACATATTTTTTGAACAAATAAGATGAAGATAACGGTAATCTTAAGTTACGTCGTAATTTTTAAGTAAACCTTACTTCTTCTAACCATAAATTAAGGTAGATTTAAAAATGATTTTTATGTATTTTTATAAATTTTTTAAATCTATAAAATAATGTAAACCCTTTAATTTAACGGTGCTAATTTGTCATTAATTTGAGATCCAGGGTCGTTAAATGATGGAACTTTCCTATCCACATCGGGGTACCATCTTAAACCAGTGTTAGCCCCTTGATGATCTTCTTTGCAGGTACATTTCACTCCTTCGCCTCCTATGGTGGTGCCATGTCTATGAGGGATCACCTTTCTATTCCAAAGGGATGGCGTCCATGTTGATTTTATGGTCTTAAATTCGACAGGGTTGAAACTGTTAGGTTTCTTTGAATGCCACACGTATTGTGGTGGAGGATTTTCACCATAATAATGGTTGTGGTGGGAAGGGTCGAAGTAGGGAATTTTGATTTCTATTCCATTCTCTTTATATTTAACATCTCTATCACCTTGGGAATCACTAACTGACACTGAGGAAAGGGGTTTGATATTAATGTTCACTTCTGAGTTACCATTTGAAGGATAAAACCCTGCTTTAGCTGCTGGGTCCAATTTTTCGAAAGATCTGTTGATGTAGTCTACCCTCGAAGCTACAGGTGAAGATTTAGTAACATAAAATCCTGATACAGATGGTGGGCGGTTAAAATTATCGAAAGAACTACTGAAACCATCTATCCTAGAACCTAATAGTGGAGGTCTGTTACCATAAAATGCACCAGGCCTCACTGAAGCATCTAATCCATCAACATTACTGCTTATGGTACCTACTTTAGACACTATTGTTGGTGTTAATGAACCAGGGGTGTTAAATTTAGAATCGAAATTGGATATTGTTTTATAATTTGGTACTTCATGTGTATCTGGTACAAAAATAGATTTTGGACCTACGGAAGGACTATTATCATCACCTACGGTAGCATCTAGTTGAGAACCTCCGTAGCCTACTACTATAGGAATATCAGGAGTTTCTCCAATAGATTCACTGGATTCAGTTTTATTCTGTTTGAAATCCACTTTAGTTTGGATATGTACAAGTACGTCTGTCTGTATCCCATCTTCGTTTTTGGTGCTACTGCTGGATTCTGTACCATTGCAACCAGTAGAGGTACAAACAATTCCTATGTTCTCAAAATCGTCACTGCTTTTTATAGTATTGCTGTACTGGAATGGAGTGAAGGTGTTTTTGTCTCTATCCCCACTTCTTAGGGATGAAGTAGATGAATGAGAGGTTCCAAAGTCCAGTTTTCCATCTATCCCAATTGCATTGGCTGAAAAATAAAAAAATATTAAAAATAATTTAAAAAAATGACATTAAATTCAGAATGAGCTAATTCTGAAGTTACGTTGGATCTCAGAAGAGTTTTTATGTACAAAAATTAAAATAGCGTACTATTTTCAGTACTAAAGGGTAACGTATCATGCAGTAAATGTAAACGTATTTGCAAGCAAGAGATTCTGAACAACAAACAATGTGTTTGCGGCAGTTGAGACGTCAGACAGCACTTCAATTAAAGCAAGTTAGGTACGATATGAAACGAAGGGTCTGTTCCCTTTAGAATGCTGTATTGAATAAATGAACTAATTAAGATTGTTGGAATCTTAGTAAATGCCATGTAAGTTATGCGCGGAAACTATGACATAATTAAAATAACTAGAAATGGTTCAATAAATAAAATCGCAGATATTCTCTAAAAGAATAACTTTTCTCTAATTATAATTTTATTTTCTTATCCTCGACTGAGTTTGTGTTATTTATTACGAATCCTTGCTAAAAATAATGAGTGCCCTTTAAATCTAACTAAACCGATTTCAGAGTAAGCTGATTAAGCTTTATTCGTTTTCTTTAAGAAGCTTAGCTGATTTAATACGTTTCTTGTTTATTAATCCCTGCTGGATAAATTAATTTCTGTTTCTACTTGTTGATAGCAATTAATCAATGGATCTATTACTTCCCTTAACAAGCTGTTTATCCAAAATGGAGGGGAATGTTCAAGTTATCTCAAGACACATAGACAGGGTGTCTATAAATAGAATATGAATATGTTTTAGCTGTGATTTGCTAGTTTAGTAGAGTAACATAATAATCCACTTTTTAGTCTTCATTGGCTTCTCGTCTTTGTTTCATATTAAAAGATGTTATTCATTATTGCCTTTCTCAGTTTGTTATTTATTGTCAAATATACGTTGTTATATCTTTATTCTTCTTGGCGCAATGAGATTATTTTAGGAAAACCTACATAAATTCTTTTTCCGAACAAGCTTATGAAACAGGAATATTTGTAAATATATTTTGGGAAAAAATGTGCATATGTTTTAGCTCGATTATTTTCGTTATGTTATAAAAAGGAATCGTTGAGATTATTTTAATTTGAGTAATAATACTAGGAAATAGTATACTATGGAGTTCTCGTGTTTATGTTTTGCGGTTAGATGGTGACGTTGATTAAAATAATTCGAATAATTTTCTTAACATGTAATAATTATTTTATCGCAGGAATACTATTTTATTAGATGAGATAAATTATCTACTCGCATTACATCAGAAATTACTGGGTTTACTTAAAATGCGAGTTCTATAAAATTATTATTCAAATCCAGTTTATAAACGAAAGAATTATTTATATTACGTAGATTCTTGATTTTACTAGCATCAAATCTAGCTACTAAGTATAATCTGTTTTTAGGTTACTCGAACATTTACATATTTTATACAAATAATTACAGTTTATTTAATTGATACTTTTTTGCGTAATTAAAATATTTCTTTTTTAGGTTATATACCAGTTTTTTCAATTGTTACATTAAATTAATCATTATTATTAATGCGAAAAGTCTTACAAATATAAGGAGTAATATTTAGGTAAACAGGTGAAAAAATAAATATTGCATTTTCTATCATAGATATACATGCACATCCAGCATATAATAAAATATAGTAAACATCCTCATACCTTAATTCAACCCTCCTAAATTCATTTCTAAGATCTGTTTTTAGCTAAACTTTGAAGGCAAAAAAATATACAATCAAATTAAAAATTTCATGTCGTCCTGGCGCATTCGCCAATTTATAGAAATTCGAAATTTTTTTTTTTTTAAAGAAGAATATATGTTCTTATTAAACAAGAATAAGTCTATCTTTCAATAAACTATTACTGTAGGTACTTGAAGAATAGGGAAACTAAGCTACAGTTCGAATAAATGTATTAATATTGATACAATTATAGCTTTTCCGTGTATCGTTCATAATTTTCAATATAATCGCCTGGGGAGTTTTACGCTGATTTCGCTGAGTAGATAACGCGCCACTAAGTATAAAAAATTTGTCAATTTATAAACAAAGCTCAGAGAACCAGTTGCACCGGATGCACCTTGACATTCGAGATTTTAATAAATCCTATTTCTTTGTATCTGCCTCATCAACGATCTAATTAAAAGTTTTAAACGGATAGCAAGGCGAAGTTCTAAAGCATTGTGTTATGAATATGTCAGACAAATTCGTAATCAAGTGTATCCAAGTTTTAGTTAACATTTCTTAACAACGAAATTTGTCTGAGCATAGCATCAATAGTTTTCTTTAAAACAATGTTTTAGAATAGGCTTCAATGTAATATTATTTACTTTGTCTACATTTTCGACGGTTTTTTTGTTCTTGAAATTTTTGAAATTTATATTTTAAGTTTTTATTAGTTAATTATATAGTATCAAAAATGTACTTCTTCATAATATGCTATCACGCAGCCAGGTACCTAGAATAATGTTTTAATATACTTGTATTAATAATTTGAGATAATATCTGCCAATTCAAGGTGACTAGTTATTTAAAAGTTGTTACCATATTTAGGTTATTGGTTTTTATGAAGCAGCTAAAGAAAGAGGAACATACAGGGTGAGCCTTAAGTAATGGTTAAAGTTAAATTCGTTCTTTGTTTTCTTTAAAAAAAAATTGCGGACAGATTTTTTTGTACGTGAAAAATTCTTAAATTTTCAGTAAACTCTTATTTTCATTTTTTTAAAGTACAAAAGACGTACAAAAGAAGCACCTCATAAGTGGCATTGGCATTTACAAGTTTACAAATTACATTTTGTTTAATAAATTTTTCAAATATTATATAATTTGTTATTTATTTGATCTTTGGAGCTCGTGAAATAGATAAAAGAAGCAATAAGACCTGTTTTAGACATGTAGAACAATCTATCACAGTATTTTATGTATCGAACAAAAAACTGTAATTGAACTTAAATTAATAACTATTTTCAAATTTAAAAAGTTTAATTCGAAACTTTTCTTTTGAATAGGCACACCTTAGCCTATTCAGATAGACACGTGCAAGTATGATAATAACGTAACCACTTTAATTTAAAATACCGACATCTAGTGAGTCGTGACTTAAGCGCCACTTATGAAGTAGGTATGCCTTTTTTACCTAAAAAGTCTAGACCTACACGAATTTTAAATAAAAATCATAATTTACTGGCTGACAAAAAAGTTACAGGTTTTTAAATATATTGCAAGTACAGCAAAGTCTATAAAGCCCGTATGACACGATCACATTTTTCAATAAATTTTTGTAAATAAATATGTACAATCGTTTGCAATAATAATGACACTCTTTAAAATGACTTTTGCGATTTCTTTTGAACTGCTGACGTATTTGTAATGAAATCTACTTTAAACAATTTAATTTAGTTGTTTGGTGTTTTATTCACCAATAGAGATTTAATGAAATTTCTATTCAGAATTTCCACAAGTTATCAAGATATCAATTTTTTGAGCAAATATATGATATAAAGAATTGATTGTAACATATTTTAATGTTTCTTTGCAATATTCATTCAGGACGTGCTTTAAATGTTTGTTAAAAGTGCGAACAGAAATTTTAAATATTGTAGATTTTTGTACAAAAATGTGATCGTGTCATACGAGTTTAAGAGTAAGTCAAATTTCTTTAAATTTCTCACGTATAAAAACCGTGCCTGCCAATTTTCATTGAATTAAATTTAAAATGTTATAACAGGAAACTGAAAAAAATAATAATAAATTAACTTAAACACCCTATATCTCGATCAGGTACTCTTAATCATTGGAATAGGATAAATATAGTCCAATTGCATTATTTTTATCTGCTCTGTGCCCCATTACTAAAGGTTCAACCTGTCTACAAAGTGAATTATAGTTGAAATCTATCAATTATTCGAATTACATATAAAATTCAAAAATTTGTCAAAAATACAGGCGTTTGATTCTTATATTAAGAACATCAGCGTTTTGTAACAGCACTAGTGTTATCGGCATTTAGATGAATACTGAAAATTCAAAATGAAACTGTTAGCGAAATAAAAAAATTATCAGCGAAAAACCGGAGTCGAATGTCCTTTCAAATTGAGAAAGCAGGAAATTAAAATCGATACTCACAGGCGAACAGAAGTTGCGATGTGATTAATAATCCCTTTAGCACTTGGTAATGCATCATTTGTGCGTCCGGAACCCCTTAATTCTTGCCTGAAACTGAGACGACAATTTGCGTGAAGACACCTATGGCGTGACAAATCCTGAGCAAATAATTAACTAACTATTTCCAAACAGAAAACATAACTTGGATGTTGGTCTCCTTCATCTTATTTTCAAGGTTAAAAATAAAATGTTCTTTGATTATAATTGCATTCATTAAATTTTTCAGTATTGCCTCTGGTAGTAGCGACTTGTCGGAAGTATCACACTATCGGGTGAGTCACTTAAAATTAATAGATTGTTATTTCTAACAATATAAAACACTAGACAATAAATAGTTAAATCTATACGAGTTGTGTAACATCTGTGTTTCAGATTAACAATGCTGTAGTTGCATCTAGAAGGCCAAAATTACCAAATCATCCAAGAAAGTGTTATTTACTTCATCCCAATCTATAAAAATCACCTTCAACTTTTAACATGACCAAAATCCGCATCAATTTAAAACAAATCTCAACTACATATGTATTCATTTTCTTTCCATACTCCAATTTTCTCTAGTAGTTTTGCTTGATTGGCACTTGAAATATATTTGGAAATTTTTATTTTATTACCCACCTTTGTCTGAAGGATTGTTATTTTTTTGTAATGTTATATAAGTATCATAAATAAGTTCGGTCTGTTCTTAAATTATCTTTATGGAAATGACGTAAATAGACTTACAGGTATATTTAAAGAAACCATATTCTGACAACTTCGATGATAAATATCTTGTAAATATGATGTCCAACACATTTATTGTCTACGGAATTTAGTATTTGTTCATGTAACCAAATAACTAAATTTCAAAAATACTAGTTTGCCATGAAATGTAAAGACGCGCAATATTTATAAATTTATTTTTATTACAGTTTGAAGACAACTGAGTAAAATATTGTTGCGATGCCTTTAAATCTTAGAATTGTCGGATTTTTTAAGCAACCAACTTTGATGCTAGGAGTATGGACTTTTCCGAACATTAATGGTTTAGGGTTTTTGAATTCTTTTGTCAGTGAAGTAGAGTTTTAAGTAAATATGTGTATAAGGTTTAAAGTTCAATGTTCGGGAAAACCTTGGCATTAAAACCTTTACCACTGAATTTTCGAAGAAAAATTAAAAGTCAGTGGTCGCACGGTTTAAGACGTCAGTACTTGAATCGAGGTGACTAGATCGCTGTGGGTTCGACCCCCGCAGCCGGTAGACCGTATATAAGCTATATTCGTGGAGAGATTGGCACCCTCTCTGCGGGTATGGTAGGGTGGAAGAATGTTGGCTTGGGTCAATGTGAGAGATTGATACCGGTTGACATTTGACTACCCCCTAATTAATGAGGTTTTCCAGGTTTCCCTCATTCCTGCACTGAATGGTGGTTAGAGCCTACCAACGTAAGTCGTTCCTGAGCGCAAATGCGGCCTGCTTAATAATAATATGCCGCCCGCTCTCCCGCACAAGTCTTCGACTTCTAGGCTAATCCTCGTGATTAGAATGAGGGGTAGAGATATTATTATATATTAAACAATCTCTTGTTAAAGTATGTACACTTATTATATATAGATAAATGCATTATTATTTGTATTTCTTCACTGTCGTACATTAAATTAAATAATTAACAACACAGTGTTAAAATACATGCTTTTTTAATAACTTGTATTCATCGAGCGGGTAAATTATAGAAACGTGGTTTTCAGTTTTTCGCGCTTATTAATATAACAATTAAACGAATGAATCAATTTTGGTTTTATAAAATTATGTCAGCAGACAATTTATTCGGTTGCTTAGTTCTCTTTACATTAACGATCTTTTAAAATGTTGGAAAATTCCATGTCTTTGGAATATGTGCTTTTGAATTATTTATTTCAACATAGTATCAAGTAAAAGTTGACCCAAAGGTTTTGTATTGTTGTGGAATGGAAACAAAGGAAAAACATTGACTGTGATTTTATAAAATCTCTTATGTAATAAATAAAAACCATTTAATTAATTGAAAATTTTAAGTGTCCACTTAATTAAAGAATTGACGCAATGACGCTAAAGTTGCGCGCGTTATCTTTTAACTGATTACGAAACACACACGTTTTTGCAACAGAAACCTACACTGGTTTATTCCAAAATCATTAGTTCTATAACTAGAGTTCTAAAGCCAATGCCAAAATCAATAGTTCTACTTCAATACATTTTATCGCAGCTTATGCAACCAACATTACAAGCTTTCAAGAAAATTGGCGTTAAAATTTATGTGAAATTCCTTTATTTATTATTTTTTGACCCTTTATCGCGCGATACTATGCATTGTAGTTTTTTCAATGTCACCCTGCATATTTTCACGAAAAGAGTGGTGAAAAATCAGAAAATGTGTTTACAAAATTATTAATTTATGATGAAACTAGTTAAAGTAGTGAAGTCTGGATGATTTGAAAATGTCATAGAGGTGTTTAAATGCTAAAAATAATTGTTTTTTGTAACCTCTTCAGTACTAAAAAATATGTCCCACAGCAGGGTGTGCAAATTAATTATAGTACGTGTGGTAAAGCCTCGGTAAAGCTTATTCTTATTAAGGTCTTTTAGGGTGATATTCGTACTATTTAGAGTTCATGGCGTTCGGTTTTAAATCACCCCCAAGGGGGCCTTGTTCGAGGCCCCTTTAAGTGCGAGGCCGTGGACGAGGGACCACTTTGCCCACGCCTAGCTACGCCACTGCATATACATACATAAATAATTAAATAAAATAAGTTTAATTAGATTGCCAAAGCATTTTCACTTCAGCATATATTAAAATGATATCCATCAATAGTAAACCATTTTTGATATTTAAAAAACTAATGTAAATACTTGCATCACAAAAAAGTTAATACGATAAGTAATCGAATATTTAAAATTGTCTGGCTAGAGACTTCAGTAGCCCAGCGATGTAAAGGTTGCAACTACTAGAGCTTCAATAATTTTTTTCTCGGAAAGTTTTTCATGACATCTATTTCCAAATTCTTTTAGATAAGTTCGGAATCACCCTGTATATTTAATATCATAAAGAACCTGACCCAGCCCAACAAGAACTTTATGTAATATACTAAACTGCTTAGGATATAAATCATAGAATTTCATATGTAGCTTGCCACTACGTGAATTTTTATTTTCGATTGCTCCATTTGGTAATGTTTTGTGTCTTTCAACAGCAAAATTATACGAATTACTCTGAAACTCTGAACTCATGTTGTGACATTAACATTTTATTTTGCTTGTGACAGTGCTACTAGAAATGAGCTTTAGCTATTTATATTTAATGTTTACAAATAATTGTATAACAATTATCACTCCCAATCTGAATTATTGAATTTAGATAATTTGATATTTCTGTAGTATTTTCAATATTTTGGAGAGATTGGTAAACTTTTTTAATATTATTTTATAATCCTGTGTGTTATAAAACTTGTAGATGAGCAAGTTTCTCTTGACTACAACTCCATGTTTTGCCTCTTTAAACAAATGGAATCCCTCTGTCAAATCAACTCGTAATTTTTAATTGCTCCTAGCTGCATTTTAATGTAGTTATAAAACCTTCTAGAGTACAGTTTCAAATTTTCAAGAAAATATCGGTCAGTGGTCGCGCGGTTTAAGGCGTTAGTACTTGAATCGAGGTGACTAGACGGAGTTGGTTCGAGCCCAGCTGCCGGTAGACCGTATATAAGCTATATTCGTGGAGAGGATTGGCACCCTCTCTGTGGGTATGGTAGGGTGGAATAATGTTAGCTTGGGTCAATGTGAGAGATTGATGCCGGTTGATATTTGACCACCCCCCTAATTAATGAGGTTTTCCAGGTTTCCCTCATTCCTGCACTGAATAATGGTTAGGGCCTACCAACGTAAGTCGTTCCTGGGCGCAAATGCGGCCTGCTTAATAATAATATGCCGCCCCCTCTCCCGCACAAGTCTCCGACTTCTGGGCTAATCCCTGTGATTAGAATGAGGGGTAGAGATATTATTATTATATCTTTAAAATGGCAATATTTGAAATTGGTTGATATGCTGTCTAACTTAAAGCAGTGGATACTGTCTTAAAAACCTTGTCAATATAATATTCGTGTAGAAATAAAACTGAAAACTATAAAATTTTCAAATTTAATAATCTTCATATAAAAAATACATTTTGTAAGCTGAATTTTATATCTCCATTGGATCATTGGAATATAACTCCTTGCCATACAGATTACATAAAAAACTGATTTTTTATTGTCTCACTAAATACTAAGTGTGTTGGAATAAAAAGTTTTGAAATATCACGAAGAAAGCTTAGAATGGTTAAAATGCAAGTTTTAAGACAAAATAGTAAAATGGATATTTTGTTAATATATTTATGAAAACTGTATTTTTAGAACTTGAAGTAAAATTTAAATTTATGTAATCTGTTGCTCTTTGTAAAATAACTTACAAAATCAAACATTATTCTAAACATTTAAAGCACTCTTAAATTAAACAGTCATAGATACACGTAATAAAATACAAACTAATATAATAAAAATATATAGAGATCACAACATTTTAGGTACAGAATTTAAAAATCTGTTTAAATAAAGTTAAATAAAATAAGGGATGTATATTTACAATGTACCCTAATTTAAACATTTATATATATAATAGTATCTTAACTTTCTTTGATTTAAATATCTATTTATTATAATATCGTGAATACATCTTGGTAAAATAAATACGTTTGTAATACAAACAGTAAAAAAATTTGGCACCCAAGTCAAATAACAACAGTGCCAGGATTTCCAAGTATTTGATTTTTGGTACCTCAACATCTAAAAGCGTAATTTTTATTAGTATCTGTTCGAATTAAGAGATAGGATTAAAATTACAAATAAGTAAGAATTTAGTCGGTGAAAACGTCCTGGCACAATCGTTATTAGGAACATTTATTAATTAGTCTAGTTTGCGTCACACATATCTGGTCAACTGTGCGTAAAACTCTTGAAGACACACGTGTAACTGGGTAAATGTCGGTCGTTCCTCTGCACTCATCGCCCAACAGTAAGCCATCACCGCAAAGCTGAAAGAAAAAAATGCTTCAAAGCTCATAAAAACAGGTCAAATTAACTTACAGTTCATCTGGGCAGTTGATAGGTTGAGCCAGCCTATATCCATCCTTCAAGTAAGCAGCCATTTCAAAGGGGTCGATTTCAGTGTAAGGCTGTTGAGCAAGTGTCGTAAGCTCCCAAAGCAACACTCCGAACGACCATACGTCGGAGCTCGGCGAGAAGTTTTTGTGTAACAAGCTTTCAATAGCAAGCCACTTCACTGGTCTGTTTTCATTGTCACCTAGACAATGATAATCCGAAGGAAACAGATCGCGAGACAGAGCATTGTCTGCCACCAAAACGTTTAGTTTGTCGTCAACCCTGTAAATACAATTTCATTCATGTATTGTGTTTAAAATACGAACAATTTTGACAGGTGACAGAAGCTTGAAAAATAAGGAGACTCGCTGCTTGACTAATTTTGAAATTTCATGGGATTTGATGAGTTAACACTAAAAGAACTGCAAATAAAATAAATCTAGTGGATTGAGATCTGGTGATCCAGCTGGCCAGGCAACTGGACTACCTTGACCAATCCACCTTTTTCCATAGATCGTATTCGAAGGTGAACATCCTGATCAGGATGCACATGCATAATAAAGCAGATACAAGCCTAGATACTTAAAATCCTTTTTATTGATACACAATTATTTTCCGTCTACGTATCACCTCTCAAAATTATTGTATAAAATCTGGATCACTCTGTATTATACTCACACGCAGTTTCTAGCAGCTAGATCTTTGTGCAGCAAATGCTTTTTATGTAGATACTGCATACCCTGTATGATCTGCAAGGCCATATCGACCACCTCTTGTGTGGTCAAAGTGTGGTGAACGCCCTCAGAAGAAACTTTGCATTTCTGCAAGAAAAGTTTCAAATTCGTGTAGTTCTTATAAGGATAAAGTAAAAACGGTGCTGTGTGGTCTTCTATAGAAACCCGTAATATACTTAGAATATTTTTATGGTTCAACGAATACATTGCCATGCCTTCTTGGAGAAGGAGGGATATCTGTACTTGACTCGCATGATCGGTTACTGTTTTCACTATGACAGTTTCTTCGGTACCGTCTTCGTTCGTGTAGGACCCATGATAGACTCTGCCGAAGGTTCCTTCTAGAATTATGCTGCTCAGACGAACTCTACACCTGAAACGCATATAATTTTTAGTGTTTCGTTCACCGTAACGTAAAAACCTTTACCTTTGCACTGTAAGTTCGGCAATTCTGTCTTGTAAATCCTTGGATCTTTCATCTATCAAAGAATAACTCGGCATTCGTCTAAAACTACCGTAAGATGAAGCATTTACGCTATTTCGAGGTAACGCTGCCAGAAACGTCGTGGTAGTTGTAGTAGGCCCCCCAGCGCTTTCTATAGTTCTCCTACTTTTCTTGTCTTTTATGTAGTACAACGTAACCAGGAAAGCAAGGATGACGATCAGTATCACAGCACAGCACACTGCTATGTAGAATATGTTAGTCGAGTTAGAGAATTGTGGCATGGAATCCATAGAAACGTACATTGTGGATTTTTCGAATTGAAGGCAGATTTTCTTTCGACGAAATGTTAGAGTAGTTACGTTGTCATGTGAAACTGTTATATTTATCGTTATCGTGATGTCTACTTCGGCTTCTACGACTCCAGAACATGGGAGAGAAATGGTGAAGGTTTGCGCTGAATTTGGGATAGAGCCAGTGCTTGATATGTTTAATTTTGGAGGAGGTAGTGCGGGGGAGTTTGAAGTCTCCACCTTTATGGAATAGGGTAGCTGAAACGATAAGTATGAAATCAGTGCTTAAAGGTGACATTAAAAATTAATGATATACACTTAGATAATACCTAGTTAAAAGGGTAGAATGTTGTCTCCCACTAAATAAATAAGGTCAGTAAATCAGTAAATTCTCAACGTAATCAGCTCAGAGAACAGGGAACGTACCCCTGACGCTCTACAGGCGAATGGTTAAATTAAATATTTGAATTTTCGTCATGCACTGCCAACTATTAAACATTATTTAAAATTAAGTAACAATATTTTTACATCTATGTAAGATTTTTAATTTACTAATTCCTTATATTTACAACTAAAAATATTAATTATTATTCAGTTTGTATTATTTATTTTTAATCTACACAGTTGGCATATAACAAAAAACAATTCAAATGTTTGTACGTTACCGCTAACCTCAAAAAGTATAACGCGAGTGGTTGTTTTCGGTAGTGCAATTTTATACGAATTTTGAGGCTTCATGCTAATGTAAGTCATTTTTGTATTTCTCATTTTATTATTTACATATTCTTTATAAAACTGTAATTGTTTTACCACACAACTTTTTTATTTGAATTTTGTTATGAAAAAATCGTCGTATTTTATACGAACTGCTTGCTTTTTAGTACTTGTTCCTTAAATAAATAATACGTATTATTTAAAATTTAGTACGCTATTCCTCAATAATAGGTATTTTCCTTGATGGGTAAAATTTTGGAAAAAAGTATTTGGATGATATTCTATTTCATGTTTTTGCTTGCATAAAAATACTTACCGGGTGTCCAGCTAAACTTTCCCATATGAAGTGTAAAGAATCGATTTTGGACGGAATTGGAACGACAAAATTTAGGGCATAATTGTTAATATTGCCGTTTCTGATGTAATATAATTCAGCTGCCAAACCTAAAAAACCACATTGGTGTAAAAACCTATACAAAAAATTAAAGAAGTGATTTCGTGGAATTGGCAATAGAGTTTTTTTGTGTATCTTATTCTTATACATATTATTTATTACTAATCATCAATTGTTCTTCTTGATGTTATTTTGTCAAGTGAATTGGAAAGTTTTACTAAATCATATACGTAGTAAAGAAATGTTTAAAAATGTTAATTGTGCAGTTGAAATCAAAATCAGACACTTTAATTTTTGAAACTTTCGTGTTTGACTTTGCTTATGCTTATACAATAAAAAGTTCATATATTTTTCATTCTTAGCTTTTTACGCAGTTTTACAATGAAACTAGTATCTTGGGTCTGTTGGTTAAAAATTGTCAATACTCCTACGAAAACTCCTATATATCACACTACCTTAAGCTATTCAGATTCTGTTATTTTCTGCTGAAGAAATACAGTATTTTTGTAACATATGACGCCAAAGAGGTACTTTTGTTAAACAAATATGTCGGCAGCTTGGTTCTTTGAAAATATTTGACCTACGTAACCCTAGCAGCTTTGTACAGTATAATCTTATCGCTTTTAAGTGTAAATAATAACAGCGGCATTAGGAACTACAGTTACTGCATACTTATTTACAATTTTCGAAAAATGGTAGGTAAATTATACGGTTCCTTTTATGTTGTTAAAACCAGCACACGTTTCTTTTGTCTCACGAGTTTGCTTTAGAAAATTATTTGTTGAAAATCTTTCACGTTTTAGTAGTCATACATGGCTGTATCCACAGGGAGCAAAGGGGGTGTTAGCCTGCCTGATTAAAACTTGGAAAATAAATTTAAATCACCAGTTTTGTATCTTTCACTTCTCCCGTTGTAACGGCGAGGAAAAAAAATCGGTGGATAAATTAATAAGTTCACGAAGTCGACATCAAAATTATTTAAATGGAAGTAGTGCTTATTGTTCGAAAAATAACAATTTTGATGATTCAAAGTTAGGATTTAAATTATAATATATATCAAATAAAACAGTAACTTTTAAAAACGTGCCTTTGTTGTCTGTAATACCATGCATGCATATATAAATAAAAGTAAACAATTTTATATCTAGTACTAAGTTTATGTTAAAAATATGACCTCTAGTCTCAAATTTAAAAAGTAGATATTTTCACAGACTTTGGTACCCAAAATCTTGGTAAGTGTCATAGAATCTATGGTTAAACTGCTTTATGCATGTTTCTTCCTACGACTTCGGTATTTTTGGAACTAACCATGTGTCATGAGATAACATTCCTGTTATCTACTAAGCTTTAGGCGCTCATCAGCTCATTGTTTTTGTAAAAAATACTATTTCAAGAATACGGCGCCCTTATTAATTTCTTGAACCTATTTAACATTTATATTTAGTATCAACATTCTTGTGCCACAACATATAGTTTCTGTTCTTTTTATGCTAAACTGAGTTCTCCAATAATTTAGTAGTTAATAATAATATGCAATTAGCAGTATTAATTTTTTTAACATGTCTTTAAAAGTTTATTCTTTGAATTCAGTAGGCCAATGCCCTCGAACAACAACTCCATACCAATTTCCACATATTTCCATCAAAAATACGTAGACCACTAAAAATACCTTTATAATTTCAAGTAGTATAAACACTTGGATATAGGATGTAGGCAGTATACAGCGGGTCGGAATCCAAGAAAATAATGTTAAGTTTTAAATATAAATCCAAAGGTATGTAAAGTAGGTACAACAAAAAAATATTTAAGAACTGCAATGATGTCTTCCAGCATACCGTAGAATGTTCAATTTACTGTCAAGCAAAGATATTAAGTTTATAAATATTGTGACATAAACGACGTGAAGTTAACTTTCGTATCTACCAAAACTTGTTTGGTTTAGTTTGGTTTATAGGTATCTTGGTTTGTAAGCAGATGCATCGTCGGTACATGGAATCATTGGCGTTACATGTTTATTTATATTCGAAAATATTATGATTTTCTTATTCATTTATCAAGATTTGTTACATTTTATATTCTCATTGAAAAAAATATAATGTGCTAAGTAAAAATACTGGTGGAATCTCCTCTTAAATATAGATTTATATTGTTCTGCTAGATTTTTAGTAGGGACTGTATTTTTTACTGTTTAATTTGTTTGAACAGTTGGAGTCAATCTTTGAGATAAAGAATTAATGCCGACACTGATTACTAATATTTTTTACACTTTTAAATGCTTCTATTATTGCTATATATCAATAAACAGTTGAAATATTCAACTGAGAAATTAATGATATTGCAACTTATTACTTTTTTCCCATAATAGGTGTAACATCGTGAATTATTGTGACTATTGTCACACATCAGTAGCATGTTAATTAGACTAATTTTGAAAATTTGGTACGCCTGTGTACGATGCACCTCATTCGTTTATATAGACCACAGTAATGTGCATGTAACAGAAACAAATAAAAGCAATTTTTATGTAGCTCGTTAGAGAGGCATCATACATTTTCAACAAGGATAGTAAAAGTAACTCGAGTGTGCATGTAACTCATGAAGTGTAAGATGATGCCTCAAACAGGGGCATATGACACATGGGGGTTGCTTGCTTAGTGTTAATCATTCGTCACACTATAATGTGTTTCTGGTCGATCACCACTACACATGCGCAATAAATTTAAAAACATTAGATATCTATTTATAAACAAATGCACATAAAACAAAAATTAACTTACCCAGAAGTCTTTGCACTTCCGACAAACTCAGATATAAATTCAAATATGCCTTTACAGAATTTAGATACGTCAGTATTAGTAGAGTTATAATATGATTTGGTACGAATAGTTTCATTTTACTTGGTTAATTTTTTTACATGGCTTAAATGATTTGTTAGGATGAGAATTTGGTTATGTTTACACCACACTGTACTGCACTACATCGTAGTTCTCTTGTTATTTATCTCAGTTTGTACTTCGCCTTCTCTGGCTCGTATACTTTAAAGTCAAAGCAACGCCCGCATGTCACCATGTGCCCCAACAGTAAAGCAATGTTGCCAGTGTTTCAATGGAAAAGTCTTCAGGTTGGTGTCTCGCACTAGCGTTGTTGACAGTTATGTATAATTACACCAACAAGGAACTTAACAAACTATGTTTTGTAACATATTTATTAGGTAACAATATTTAAACTGTAGTTTTGTTCTTTGAGAATTTAAAACCAGTACAATGAAGGTCTAGGGTAGGGTAACCTTGAATAAATTTACACCCATTTTGTGTAACTGTCACTATATATTTTAAGATTGTGTTTGTACAGAAAATGACGTAGTTTTCATCTATCAAATATTGTTAATATATATATTTTTTAACTAAAGTCAAAACTAAGCACAATCCTTGTTTCAAGTTTTATCCCTAGTTTCGAGTCAATTTTAGTGATCTGGCAACGGAGCCTGAAAAATTAATGTCGATGACATCCGATGGCTATATGCCTACAAACCGAAGTAGCCCGAGTTATAACAAGATGTTGTATACTGGCTATTTTTCTAACATCCGCTACCGTAACTGCAAACAAAAATTAACAGGGTAGAATTAGAATTTAAATGTCTACCTATACAGTCTTTGACTGATCATATTACTGTGATTAAAATATTAGGTTGATACCTAGGTATAATCATTTGTTTAGCTTTAGTCTTTGCCATTATATATAGGTGCTCATAAATCTCGATATTTGAAATCACTGATTCATTTACAATTAATTATGTGCTATTTTTTGCCCATTGTAAAATTTATTTTTTAAATGATGAATTTTTGAAGTAATTCTAGATG
Organism: Monochamus saltuarius; assembly: GCA_025584915.1. NCBI lineage: Eukaryota > Metazoa > Arthropoda > Insecta > Coleoptera > Cerambycidae > Monochamus > Monochamus saltuarius. The sequence goes on along the minus strand of CM046730.1, from coordinate 17,852,166 downwards.
TATTGCTAATTTTTATATATAAATTCTATTTCATTTACATTTTTATTTTAAAAGAGCTTAATGTTTTACTTATTTTAGGGAAGAAATTGGCCGCAGAAAAATTTTGTATATCCGAAGATTTTATTTAAATAATTTTTATATAAATTAAATCACATTTGCCTTAGAATAGATTTATTTTAATAAATAAATAAATAAATAAAGCCTACACCATTTCCCAAATTACTTCATATCCTTTCAGTTACTACTCGGGCAGTTCTTTTGATCAGTCCTAATAAAATAGGCTCTGCTGATGTTCTGTTTGTCTAAAGCAGCGTAAGCTTTTTCCATTACGGCAAGTGAGGGATTTTTCTTTCTAGTCAGAATCCAAGCATTTCCTAAAACATAATATTAGTCAATGAAATTCATTACATCAAAATATCTATCTTCTCACTTGTGCTTAGTATTCCAAAATTGTTACACGACCAAACTACGGTATAGTTGTCATAGTCTGTAGCTATAACCCAGTATGGAGCATCAAAGTTAACTAAAAAAATATAAAGTAATATACTTTACTAATGCAAATATTTGTATTATAAATTCATATTTTTTTCAGAAACAACTAAGCGAGAGTAACAGGGATGGTTATAAGGTAAGTAAATATTTCTTAAAGTTTTTGTTTTTAACTTCCGACAACATCCTGTATGCCAGAAAAAATATACGTAATTCTCAATAAGATAATATCTGTATTCAGACAATGCCTTACTGATTATTTTATATAAATGTAGGATGTAGTATTTAAAGTTGCAAACGTTTCCTTTTTTTAATGTTCCAAACGTTTTAAACACCTATGCAGTTATTATCTACGTTTCCTGCACATTAACTGCACTGCGCGTTAGTTTCCCATGACATTGTTATTTCAGTTCTATTTATTATTAGGATTTTTTTAACTAATTATATTTTTGTAACTACTAATTTTATATTTGCGCATTCAATATGTAATAATCCGATTCAACAGTTTCGTTTATATTTTTGTCTAATTTTATTTACAATTGTGAAAACATATCCCAGAGTTTAACTGGATTATTTTCCTCCCGTTTAAATAATTTTTTATCTTATCAATGCCTTAGTCGGACCGTATGAAATAGTATCAACACCTGGATTAATATCTTTGTAATTTCATATACAAACCTAAATAATTCAAAGCTGTCAGCAGTACCATTAATCTGATGTCAACATTTTAAAGTATTTTTCTTTGACAAAAATAATAGATCAGAATAAAATATAAATATTCATTTAAACGTAAAGTCTCGCATATAAAATTAACTAAATATTTGTTTTCTAAAATTTGTATTTATGTATATACTAAATAAACATACTTTAATGTACAGTATAATTGTAAAAAAATATAGTTGATATGGACTGTGAACAATAATTTATTTAATAGTGCGATAGTTTTTTGATAAATTGTTACTGCTAATGTGCTTTTACTGATAGTATAGGTAATAAGTCAATGGTTAAGTAATTAAATATACCTATGCAGTCATTATACGTTATCTACAATAAAATTTTAGCGAAGTTATATGCTCCAATGCAATGGAAAATTTATATGTATATAAGTTCAAAATAGATATCAAATTGCAATGTTAAGATTTAAGGCAAATATACATATTTTAATGACTACTAATCTTTAAAGTAATTACATACTATGTTGTCCCAGATGAGTGAGAACCATTATAACAGTTCTTCAAAATGTAGGTTGATGGAAGCATTAATTAAATAATTATTAGTTTAAAATGGTCACCTGTAAATTTTCTGAATATTAACATTAAAATTTAAAGATGTTTTTTATGTATTTTAATATTGAATACAGCCATATAAAATAAAATCGTATTCAATAAATGTTTGTGTTTGATGAATGAAAACTTAAAATCAATTAAACCATGCCTTTCTGTCAATGTTAAATTTATAATATACAAATATAAGATAATAGTCTTACCAGGAAGTGATGGAAAATTAACGGTCAGCTTTGCTTCATCAGATCTTCCAACTTGATTAGCGTTTCCTTCAATAGTTGATCGAATACCAGTTCTAAAATAAACAAAAATGAATAAAAATTGATCACTTGTATATATTAAAAATTTACAGGGCACTTATTTGTTGGTTGACAACGTTTACAGCCCCATCTTTTTTCACTTCATAGTCAGCTGTAACGCATTTTCCTCCAAATTCGAAAAGCGCGAAATACCTCTCTGCTTCATACCATTTTCCCAGATACTGGAAAATGCGGCTTAAAAACAATGTTAATTCATGATTAAATTACCTACTCTTTCTACGTCGAAATTCGCTGCTGTTGTCACATTAGGACAAGGTCCAAAAAAGGGCACCTGAGCTTGAGCAAAAGAAAATACGAGAAACACGAACACTAAGTACCGCAACATATTTGGACTTGTCGGTACGACTTTGCCTTTCGATGGTCAGTTAGGTATAATGTGTTAACTGAATTCTGCGATTCTTCCACTTCTCACTCACTAGGTCAGGATAACGGTGAAGAACTGTCAAACACGGTCGGCTGTATGATGTTTTACCTAAACTAAACAGAAATGCATAATGCGCTGCGAACAGAAAACAAGTACCTATTTATGTCATTAGCGTATTTATTTTTATCTCAATAAATAAATAAATAGCACTTAAACGATACATTAACTATTTGTACAAATACTACTACATATATAATTAAATACAAGGTGTCTTACATACAGTAACAAAGAACAGGTTTCTTTTTATATGAACATTCGCGTGTTTTTATATAAATAATTATGCATCATTCTCTACTTCTTCATTTGTATCTGCTTCGGGTGTAGTACCAGCTTCTTGGTCTTCAGCATTGTTCAAAATCATCTCTCCGACTTCTTGAGGTTTTGATTCATCGGCATGCTTCTGTTCGTATCCAGTGGCTTCAGCTACGGTCGATATGGAGGTGATTCCGTTAGCAGCGTTGATGTCTGAAGCAGCCAAGGCACATCCTTCTTGGTCTGTTTTGACAAAGAAAGTGCGACTTATTTTGAACTTATCAAGTACTCCGTATGCCGTCTGTAATACTGGTCCTGGAGGGATGCGATCTCTTGTCATCACCCAGACGCTTTCTAAAGTTAAGGGAAGAGTTAAAAGGCGTAAGATTTACTTCGAAATGACTTACGTGCGTGTATTGGTCCAAAACCACTGCAACTCCATACGACTGCGTAAGAATCATAATCGGTGTCTAAAACTGTTAGGGTGGTTTCTGTAGAGATAGGGGTGGTGGTGTATTTTACGTTTAGTTTCCCCTCACCATTTTTGCCTACCAAGTCAATGTGGCCGCCTATTATACGTTTCACACCTGTCCTGAAAAAGGAATTCATGTAAAAATAAGTTGTGTAGATGTAAATAACAGAAAGTAGCAGTTTAAAGATCATGTGCATGAGAAATTAAAACTACCAACATTAGGATTAGGACATCTGTTTAAGCAATGACGCATTTGAAACATATTCTCTGATGTAAAATGATGAGAGACTACATTTCCTCACAACTAGCCCTTTTTTCTATATCTACATATGTTCTCATTATCATTAACGCAATTGAGATACAAAAATAAATAATTCATTTCATTTTAAAGATAATATACTGGGTGGTTTTTATTTGAGTGTCATTTAAATATCAAAGATATTATGCTTGTGTACTCACAATCTGTTGGTAACTTCATTGGACACATAAATCTTCCCGCTACTAGCTCTCGCGTAATCCGTGACGACACATCGGGCGGCAACTTCAGAAAATTGGAAGTACCGCTCAGCCTCGTACCATTTCCCCAAAAATCGCTCCATGTCGAAGTCGGCCATGGGCATGTACTCAGGGCAGAAGCCCAAGCTCGGAACCTGGGCCTTGCCTACGGCCACTAGAGCCAACAAGATCTGCACTCGAATCATCGTTGCGGTAATTTGAATTCCCGACACTTGAACGTACTTATATAGTACCGGCCGTACTTGGAAAACTGCCTCAAAATCGTTAAAACAAAAAGAAATGATGTCGTCCGTCTAGGCGGTCATTTTGATCGAGTCGGTTTTGTTATTATTAATTAACAAACGGTTCTCTTATACTTCTTTTAAGAAGGCGAATAACCTGCGTTGGCCTCTCGAACTATCCTCATTCGATCTGTGAATAAATATTGTTGACAAACAGGCATTTAACTAGGAATTTTAAAGTGTTCCGTCTTGATTTATTGTGGTCACGTTTTTGGTTCACATATTGTCTATTCAGCTTTTCGTATGTTAATTTTTATTTAGTAAATTGGTGTTAGCCTAGTAGAATCACAAGTAGGATTTGTACAGGATGTTGGACGTTGTGTTAACACGTAGTAGGAGTAGGGTTCGTCCTAAAATGTAAAACTTAGTGTCGATCTACATACAGACCTACTTAATAAATTTTAAATCATGTAGGAACATATGCAATTGCATACATTAATTATATGTTTCAGTTGTATATTAGAGCTTCATATTAATTGATGGATTTTCTAGTGTTCTTTAGATGCACAATCTATTGCAATAATAATGACACTGAAACAAATTTGGCGATTTCTTTTGAACTGCTGACATATTCGTAAAAAAATCTACTTTTAACTTTAGGCATTGGTTCTTTCCACTAACCAACATAATCTATTTAAATCTCTACTCGGAACTTTCGCAAATTCAAAATCTGTTTTGAGGGAGTGCTATAATTATTGCAAAAGTTTGTACATATTTGTACAATCGTTTGCAATAATAATGACACTCTCTTATAACAGTTTTTAAACTTCTGCAAATTCTGAATAAAAATTTCATTAAATGTATCTTGGTAAGCGAAACAACTAATAACTAATGTTAAAACTTTAAAGCAGATTTCAATATGAATACGCCAGAAGTTGAAAAGAAATCGCAAAATTCATTTTAGTAAGTGTCATTAATATTGCAAACAAGTTTTACTAATAATTGTTAAAATAAACTTATTATTCATTTAAAAGTAGATGATAGATGCAATTCCTGTAGTTGCAAGTCATGACTGATTAATTTATGTTCTTATAGAACTCTTAATCTGCTGCTAGTTCAACAATTAAAGCTATTATTAAAGTTTATTGTTGATTTTCCCGAAAAAATCTGATATTGATTATTTTCATATCATAATATTTCATATTCACATTAAACAATAATGAGTATAGACTCTTTATTAGTCAGATAAGGATCGGTCGGACTCTATGTATTTATATTTATTAAGCTTTAATTAATTGTTTAAAATTTACATAGTTGTTATGTGCTTCCATCTATCATATAAAAGTATCATCGTAATATAGTTAACAATTACAGTTACCTGCAAATACATTCATTCAGCTGCCCTCGATGAGATGGCGCTAATATGCTGCAAAATGTGTTAGTTAACTGTAATATGGATATTCATTGATTCGGTTATATTAATATAGGTGGCACTGTAAACTTTGTCATAATTAGTGTTTTTTAATTACATATCGTTGATTATATCCTTGTACACTTTGCAGTAAGTAGTATGGAAACTTTAATCATTGTCATTAACTCATTACATTTTAGTAATAGCGGTTTTTTCTTCTATAAAATACTTCGTAGCTTAAATATGACTAACTCATCTCATCTCATACTTACTTTGAGTTAAATTTGCAGTAAAAGCATTTCATTATCTGCTGCTTACAATGCCGAGCAACCTACAGGATATTGTTTAAATACCGATTTTATACTTTTTTTTTACTGTTCTAGTTAGGTTATTTAGGATTGAATTGTGTTTATGAAAATTTCTCAGATTATGATTATGTTTGATGTAGACTAAAACAAATATTGTTATATTATTTATTCAATCTTCATGATAAACAATTTCAAGAATTCATTATCATTATGAATTATTAAGTGCACACCGTCATCTTCATATTTTCCCTGAACAAATGGCAAATAAAAGTTATAAATATTTTTTTAATTTAGTTTGACGACGTTTAAAAAGAATTACACCGCGATCGTGATAAGAAATATGACTCAAATTTGATGTTTTTAAGAAACGCCCTGTATATTTGTCAATATTTGAAATCCGCTAGTTGTTCCGATTCCAAAAATACATTTGTTGTATATCTGACTAGAATTTTTAAGTTGAATTAAGATGTTTATGGAGTAGAAATACGGTTTATCGAACCAATTTACGATATTCATATGTTTCATTGATGCCATTGATGGCATTTAGAAAGTTAAAGGTAAATACAGTTTTATACAAAATTTTAAGATGTAATGCTAATGCTATTTGTTTGATATAAATTAGTTGATTTTTATAAAAGTGACAACTGATGTCCACGAATTATATACAATGTGTTGTTTATACGTGTTACCCTGTATATATTTCAAGGACGATGTAAAGATCTGTAACTTTATTTGACATTATTCTTGCATGCATATAATTTTATTTTTTTCGAGGCATATAAATAATGTGTTTATCTACATTTTTATGTGAAGTAGGCCTAGTTTCCAACATAGGCGTCCATTTGATTTTCTGTTGACCTTAATTCGTCTATTTATGTGACGTCCACGTTATTCACTGACCCTTCTCACGTTCAATTTTTAAGTGGCAAATTAGAATCGTCATAGTTATTGCTTATTTAAAATGTACTGTGCTGCATGTACTACAAGAGTTCTGTGAGAATTAGGAACAATTTATAATGATATAGGAAACCCTAGTCGATGCAGTAGGCGAATTGCGACACCAGATGGTAGATGCTTTGAACAGAGGCGTAGCCATTTAGGAAAAAATAACGAACTACCAACACTACTTCATGTCTAATGGTTCTGTAATGAGTTAGTGAAGGGCACTTTGTCCCTCATTCGTTGCAGAAAATGTTCTGTACTTTTGTATCTTTATAAATATGTAATTCTTAAGTGCGACATTGTTTCGTTGAATTCGCATTCTCGTTTTTAAGCAAGTCTTTAAATGGAGTCTTGATGTCCCAACATTTATGGAGCTACCACAGTTTTCTGTGATTAAAATAATTAATAATGATTAACAAAAAAAAAGAGTTAACTCGAAACTGTTACAAACATTTTACAAGAGAGATTTTTTTAGCAAATCCTTCATATTTTAGAACAAAAATAGTTCAAATTATGTCGTTTACTGCCAAGGACGTATTAGTGTACTTGTAGTGTGTACTTATTTAAGTCGCAAGAAACTGGTAGCTGGTAATATAGGAACTCCCTGTATATACGAAATGAACTATAGCTAATGTTTAGATCGAAGTTCTGTTATATCTCACTTTTCAAATACATACATTCACATTCTATTGGGCAAGTTATATCACATAAATTATTTATAAGTGAATTAGTAAGTCGAGCCAATCAGAACTTTGTCGAATTCTGATCTTGTTTACCACTTATGTCCATGTAAAAAATGTATAACTAAATGGTCCAGATCGGAAAGTTGACGTGGACTGATTAACTTTAGACATTTAAGTTTTGTTATCAATTTTCTTGGTCATTTCCCATTTGTTTTTATGGCTTATTATTAACGCGTTGGCGTATATTAAATTTCTTTGGAAAGTATTTAAATTGACTTCATGTTACAGTGCTTTCGAAAAGTAACGAATAAATTCATTAATTTTGAAATGGAGAAGTTTTCGAAAAAATCCCCTGGCACGTCGATTTTGTTTTAAAAAAAGGCCCTTTTTGACATACGACCCACATTTGTGACGTCATCGACAATTTTGTTAAATGGCATCCCCCAATTTTGACCATGCCATTTGAAAGAGAGTGCCATTCTACATACATCTTGAAAAATTATGGTGTTACATAACAAAATTTCAAGAAAATAATGTTTGAATACTGAAAATGATAATGATTATGTTAAAAATCGACTAAATTAAATGTTTAAATTGTGCACCCTCGGCTGCCTGGCAGTAGCCAAGACGATTAATAAATTCTTTTGGACATTATCAATAACTTCAGGAGGTATACGATGTATCTCGTGACGAATTCTTGCTTTTAAATCTTCTAAATTAACCGGTCTAGTAACGTATACTTTGCTTTTTAAGTATCCCCACAAGAAATAACCTAGGGGTGTCAAATCAGGCGATCTGGTTGGCCACTCAATCGGCCCCCTTCTCGGGTGATACATTTCGGTGAAAATTAAATTTTAAAATCTTCAAACATAATTTTCTTGAAATTTTTGTTATGTAACACCATAATTTTTCATGATGTGTATGCAGCGCTCTTTCAAATGGCATGGTCAAAATTGGGAGTTGCTATTTAAAAAAATTGTCAATGACGTCATATCTCGAACAACAATGACGTCACAAATATGGGTCGTATGTCAAAAAGTGCCTTCAAAAACTTCTTAATTTCAAAAATAATCAATTTATTCGTTACTTTTCGAAAGCACTGTATAAATGATCCCATTGGTTAATATGCCGACAATAGTCGAATTACTTAATATTTTTGAAGAGCACTATTAAAATATTTTTTGTACTCAGGGTGTTCCATAATCCTTACTCATACGAGAAATATCTGTAAGTAGTAAAGCGTGCTTCATTTTGGGATAAAACATGACAATTAAAACTATTTATGTTTTGTTTGAGTGTTTCAACTACTTGTTTATAAACAGAACGTAGGTCAGGTTTTATTTAAATTTTGTATATATTAATTATGGTCTATTATGTTTGGATAATATTTTATGTGTATACAGGATGTCCCTGAAATGTATGGTCCTGCGACCCACTGTAGATTCTTATGGTCAAAATAAGATTTATGCTAATTTACGTTAAAATGGAATTTGGTATATGAAAATATACGCTTTTCTTGATGTAATTAACGCTAATTACCGAATTGCACAAATGCCTTAAACTTGATACCTCAGTTAAAAAATATTCATATATTTTTTGTGTACCTGATTTTTTTTAAAATAAATTTTGTCTCAAAATTAATATTTTATAACCGATTATTGATATCATTTTTGATTTTAAGAATCTAGGGTGGTTGTACATGAATTTCAGAGACATAATGCATGAAAAATATACAAAATAAATACATGGACGGCACAGCTGGTTTTAGTGCAGCCTGCATGGTAAAGTAAATGTACGGCACAAGAGAAAATATTTTATTTCCTTACTTACATTATTTACAAAACTATTTTATTTACATTTTACAAATCTAACAAAAAAAAAATACTAAATTACCACATTTGTACCACGTTTCGAAAAACAATCGTGCCGTCAAAATTTGTTCGCGTAATTAAGTAATTTTATTTATAGAAAAGGATTTGTTCTAAAAAAATTTAAAAAAAAACGTGCAAAGTAGCGGCCAAAGCATAAATTAAAAATTATTTAAATTATACAAAAAAAAACTAGCTAGCATGGCCTTCGAATTTCCATTAAAAGATTAAGATCTATAGAGGAAAATGAGAGCAAATTATAAGAGAGATGATTAGTTTACAAAGATTGCAAATCAACCTAATTTTTACTTCTTTGGTGTGTATATTAAAAAAATATACGTCGTATCTTCCAGTTTTATAGTAAAAACTTCATAAGCAAGTAATATACAAGTGTTGCATACAAAAACTAAAAATGCTTTGCACAAATAAAAAAATAATACAAAATTTTGAACAAAAAAAATGAAGCGGAGAATAATTCCGAGAGGGATCGTAAATTCCACAATAATTTGTTTATACATTACCGCAGAAAATGATATGTTGAACATGGAAATTTCATGGTCAAAAATGATGAAATTTACTCTCCACTTTGGAAATAATCTTCGCATATATTAATTGTTGCGTCTAGCCTTTGAAAAAATAATCTAAAGTTTGTCTATAATTTGATTCTGTGCTAGGTCTAAAAAGTATAAAATCGAAATGAAATTTGACAGAGAAGAATGGTTACGGAATAGTCAAAACGCTGGAGTATTTGAGTATTATAGCTATTCGTATTTTATTTAGAGATAATAAATATTTTCCTGTCAAAGGTCATGTTGATCGAATTTGTAGGGGAAATTTTGGGCACCCATTCGTCGTAATCTTAGTGAGATCGTGCGAGTTAAAGTTGGTTAAAAATGTTCCAGCATTTTTGGTTAATGTATAAATATCAATCCACTTGTGATGTATATAACAGTGGACCTTTAATAATTTATATAAACAGTATTGCAATTAATATCGGACTAGCCGAAAAATTACATAAAATCACTTGTCATACACACCACGCGTAGTTAGGTACGTAAAGTCAAACTGAACACAACATCGGTTGAGATTATGTCTAGGCAATACAACTATAACACAATTACAAGGAGGGCGTCGATTATAGTGGAAGGCACAATTGGTCCCGTAGTTTGGTGCCTGACCCTGGGACAAAAACTACTTACTATATCCCTGAGGGTAACCGACTACACCTACGTCCACGCGAGATACATGAAAGGCACTGACAGGTTCAGCATATCACAAGATCCGAGATGTGGTCGTTCTCAATATTCTATACGACCTCATCATAGGCAATGGAATGTGAATAGAGCTACTTGAGCTCGTGCATGTTTTTACTTAACAATAAATTGTTGTGGGGTCCCGACAAATGTCTGATCAACTCGGGAAGAGATTCGAACGACAACGGACAGAAACAGCAGTTGAACCTGCCTGAATTTCCATCGTTAGAAGATATAACGTTCCTGTGCACAGAACACAAATGTTTCAGCAAGTGTGCTTTCTGCTTGAACATCGCCACACACAACCTACACGCGAAAGGTTTTTCACCTGTATGTACTCGCAAGTGAGTCTTCAAATTCCACGACATACCGAATTGTTTGCCGCAGTATTCACAACGGTACTCTCGAACTTGAACTGCGGGTAGGGATTGTTTACTAGTTCCAGTGGCATGGGATGAACTCTCGGCTGTGTCATCGTTACCACTTGCCGAAAACGATGCCGGAGGGTCCCTAGTTTCCTCGTTACTCGCAGGGGCGTTTACTTGGGTCTGGCACAAAGACCAAGCTCCCCAAGTGTGCTCGAAAGTTTGATAAGTATCCGACGTCAACCCCTGATCAGCACTGGGGGGTCTGTACTTCACCACAACGTTATCTGGAGCTCCGGAAGTATCCGGATGTTGACCTGGAGTTGGCGTGTGAGTCCTGTCCACTAAAAATGGCGGAGCGGATAAAGACAAGGGATGATGCGCTGCTAGTAACGGAGGAAGTGTCTTGTACCTATGATGTTGATGATGACTTGCATCGTCTATGTACGATGGGGAAAACGGCACAAATGGTGGATTCTGCGCTGGCGAATTATGGAAGCCCGGTCTTCTTTTCCTGTGTGGTGTCACTACGTAGTTGTCAGGACTCTGTACGAGCGATATCAACTTCTGATCTGCTATAGGAGGTTTGAGTTGTGCAAGTTCCTCTTGGTGTTTCAAATCTATGGGTTCTGTATAAACACTTTTACGTTTCATTCTGTGATGGTGGAACTGTGAGAGCTCATGTACCTTTGGGGCAATTTTCACTGTCGATTGGCCGATTTTTAACATGTCAGGATTTTTTTGTTCCGTTTTCTATTTAAAACAAAACCTCATTAAAACGAGATAAACTGTGCAGAAGCAAACTTACCTCAGAATTGCTCTCGTAATCGTTATCCTTGTCATCGTTATCCGTGTTTTTAGTATTGAGAGATAAGTTAACTGGATTCGGTGATACCGTGACCTGTTCTTGGGTGTTGCTGTCTACGGTGTCTTCGTCGTCATCATCGTCTTTGATTTCACCTTCCTCTTTTTCATCGTCATCCGTTTCCCTTTTTACGTGCACTGGTTCTGAATTTTCATTTTCCGTGGGAGTCCAGCTCCGATCGTCTTCGGATTGAGTTTTGGCCTCTTCCGTGCTGGAAGACTGCCACATGTCCGACTTGATCTGAAGCAACTCGAAAAGTTCCTGGATACTGTCCAACTCGTTCGACTGGAATAAAATATTTACTTGACTTTTGAATTTAACAAAGTGATGAGAAATGAGGTTTGTATGGGTGTAGTGTTACCGATACCTTTATACAAGCTTGTCCGTTGTAGAGGAAGTCCAGGAGGTGACGGAGGTGGCAACTCTTGATCCCTGGAATGAGAACAACGCTGGGCCCGTGAGCATGGGCACTCTCACCCAGGATGCGGCGAACTAAAGGACTTGCTGATGCCATTATCAACTTGTGGGCACTTAGAGTTGTCTTGTCATCGCACACGAACGTCATGTCTGCGTAATTCTCAGAAGCAAAGCAAGTTTTGATCTCGTCGACTATGGTAGCATGATGTTTCCCATAATGCAAGGTTAATAAGCCGTGCGAATCTTGTTCCTCCGAGTACATGGCGAATTTCGTAACTTGGAAAAGGACAACCTGAAGCAAAAGGATTATTATGTCTCAACAAGAATGACTCTTCTAGTTTTAACCTAATATAAGGTTCTAATTGCAATGATACGAACCGTATCAGTGGCGCATCCATGACTTTGGTTTGAGGGAGGGAGGGTGTTAATGGGGGGGAAAGGGGGTGTTAATGGGGAGATTTTAGAAAATGTAAACTAAATTCTGTGTGGCTCATTCTTAACCAGTTAGAACAATAGGATTACGATAATCTTAAATTGTAAAAATAAATGAAATAATAAAAAAAACATAAACAAAATAACTAAATCAAGTATTCCCATTTTGTTAAATTATAATTACAATTTTATTACATATTGTTGACATGTAATGGAATGACCATAATTCTGAGGGGGGGGGGGGAGGAAGTAGTAGCCCCATTATGTCACTTTGGATACGCCACTGGTTGATATAGGAAAGCAATATTCTGGATATAACAACCAATAATAATAAAAATGGCTCTTTTTAATTAAAATTTAATAGACGAAATAGCTGAATTTTCTACATAATTTGATACAGTAAAACGTTTTGTAACGAATATGGGTATTGATGTAGAGCATACAAAGATATTTGACCTATGACATTAAAAAAGGTATATAAAAAATATGAACAAAATTTTTATGGTAGGGATACCTTAGATCTAGTAACCGTGGGGAAAAATAGTGCAATACACTAAAACAAACAAACTAACACTTAACATACTATTAAATAAGCCAGCCAAATGTATTGTACACACATTAAGGTAGGTTTTGACATATATTTCATAAATTTGCCATGCGTTATTTAGAAGTACTAGTTTATTTATTTTTCTATAAGCTCATTCAACCTGCTGCTTTTTATTAAAGTTGCTTTAGACTTCTGAATATAATTAGTAGTTAAATGGAATGGTTGACCAGCGTATTGAGTTTGCCAGGTTGTTAAGTATAAACCCAAAATCCCTTGCTGGGTCAAATGTTGGAAGAGTTGGGAATATACCAAGTAAAAGTTGTTAAAAAAAACTATAAACGAAGCTAGTTAAAGGTGTAAGACACGTTTGTATTGCATTTATATCTATTTTTTTGTTTATATGTATAAAATAATATAAAATATGAATAAAGGTATATAATTTTCAAAAATACGTTGAAATATTGAATACAGTAAGAACGAAGCGGAAAAGAACAATTTCAAATGTAACTTCAAAATTATTCAGCGCTTGCTGTCAGTCGTAACTTTCTTAAAAATGGTTTCTTAAGACCCGCAGTTTCCGTTAAATGAAAGTGTTCAGTTGCACAATTCATAACAAAGAATTGCGAAGGAATAGCAGCTCAGTCCCTAATAAAAGGTCCTTGAAATTCTACAATTTCTACGTTCCAAGGAAAGGATAAGAAATATACGTGAATGTTTAAAACTGGATGGACTAGATAAATTCCGTGGCAAAAATAGTATAATCTCACTACAATTATCGAAGAAAAAAACTATAATTACAAATAATGAGCCATTTAATACTAATGCAGCCATAGTTTTCTCAGTAATTTATCATTTTTAATTAAATCGAAGATTAGCATTTGTTTGGAATACTAATTAGTTACATAACCCAGTTATAACATGGGCAGTAATATTTTTACATATATTAACTTAAAGAAATGCACCGAAATGTAGTAATCTGAGAGGCGATGAGCGGTGTGGGTTTCACGAAATTTCGCTTGCTGACTGCGCATTGCGGTCTCCAAAAATATTTTTAAAAAAAATGGTGAATGGTGGAATACCGAAGGGAAAATTCGTTTAAAAGGTCCCGTTGGGCAACAGTCCGCGGCTACGCGCGTTCGGTTTCGAATTATCGAAAAAATCGAACCATTAAAGGTAAACAACATTCTCACATGCAGACGAGAGCTTTGGTAAATTGTACAAAACGGCACGCCTTGCGTACAGGTGTTTGCAGCACAAATGCAAAGAGCTATGCTGGATACACTTTCATTTTCGTTTTAATGGAGCTTTACTGTGTTAAGCGTATTCATGAATTGTGTCGCGAGAAACACATCGTTGCGAAATCGACGAATACGATTATGTGTATTTACCGACATATGTAGGGATTGTTGTGTTAAAAAATAGAAACATGTTTTTTTTTGTTGGAGATGTAGAGTGTATTGAAATAAATAGTTTGTAATTTGGTAATGGCAGTAAATGTGGTGTGATGTAATGAGAATAATAGAAATGAGCGTTACATAATTTAAATTGAAAGCAGTTCAGGAATTGCACGAGGCGCGCTTTGGCAGTGCGCGAGTAAAATCGAATGGTTGACGTAATAGAGCGCGAAAAAGTAAGCAACAGGTTGGAGAGGGTCGTGACGTTGGGCAACGGCGAGTGATGGTGACAGGTGAGGGGTGGCTTACCCGGAGAAATATTTAGTCCTACAGGGCACCCGCGACTGTGTTATCCAAAGGGTCGCGAGCACCAGAAGAAAATTCACTACCGTGACACCGAGCCATAATAGCTCCACCACACTACCACACTGACGATGTCACCGTCGCCGTCGCGTTGAGTGTGCACCGCGTTGAATCGCGTCTTCTCGCTGGTCTGCCTTCGCGTCGAGTGTATAATATTTTTGGGGCACGAGTTTTCAACACCGGGTTGCGCCACAAATGAAAGTAAAAGTGAACGAATACGAGCCTTCACAACGGAGCGCGCGGTGTGTATTGAAGCAAGTTTCCTGAAGTCCTGAAAATGAGCCGCCGGGTGCAGTTGGCGCCGTTGTATGGTACAGAGTGCCACCCCCGAGAGTCTGCAATTATGTGTGAATTATCGACATCAGCTCTGCTCACGGGATCACACATAATACTACTTAACTCTTAATTTCTCCCTTTACTTTCCCCTCTTTTCTTTTGGAGGCCCCCCACCACCGGCACAAGTTTTTTTCCTATTGCTAGCTCACTCGCAGCTTATCTTTCTCTACTTTCAAGGTCGCAAGGAGCAGGCGACTGCGCGATATTCCGTACTTTTTGCTCTGTGTACTATTTGGCAGAGTTGGCTGTGGCGGAATTTCGCCACAGTACAGAATCTATTTTAGTTCCCGTACGCGCTACCAACCGGTGCTGTAATTTTGCATTCGTCGCTCTGCGACTTGCAGCGAACAACATTCCGAGCGTTTCATTTGCTTTCACCGGCGAAGCCAAGGAGACTCGTCGCTCGCAAACGGGGCCCGAACTGGGGCCACAACCGGACTTTCACAATACCCGCATCGGAGGGGGAACTGTTGTATAATACCGATGCAATAACAGACCTATGCTGGGAATAGAAAGATCTAATGCATCTGGAATTAAATCTGTAATACTACGCTCACTCATTCCTAACATTTCTGCCTCCGCTCGTTTGCTACTCGGTCCCCAAAAGCGCCCTGCAAACCGCTCTTGTAATACTTGTAATACCCCATTGTTTTGCCGTATTATGTTAGAATTACGTTATAGCAAGGGAAAGTGGCCATACTATAACACTTTCACTATCGCGTAATATTGTCTGGACCTGCCCGACCTCTAAAACATGCACTACTTAATCCATTTAAAACCTCACTGCCTCAATTTTTAATTACTTCGGAGTCTTTCTCCCGTAATCGGCATAATAAATGAATATGAATGCGGTGATGTGAATCTCATAAATAACAAATGGCGTAATACACAGCAGAGCGAGCGTTGTATTAAGTAATTGATCGTTCTGTGTTGGTTCAACTGTCCTCGAGACTGATTTTACCTGTTTGAAACTTTCAAGGTCTCTGCTTTGTAGGGAAGTGAAAGTGGTCTTGCTTCAACTGACACGGCAACAGACAACGGCGCACGGTGCGATGCGAGGTACCCGCCGAACGCCAATCTGCGGCCGGAGAACCACCCCCTCCGCGTTAACCCCGTGTAACCCTTGTGGCACCGCGCTGATAATGCGTCTGGTCCGCGAGGAAAGTCCAGTCGGCCGGGCATTTAGGTCTCGCCCCAAAAAAAATACACCGGGTTTCGTTGACGTTATTCATAAAAACGCTTCTCGCATTCATCCGAACGCTTCTTCGGATATGCGGCTCATTTTTTTATGTTCGTGTTCTGTTGAGTTGTTGGATCCGATTGATATTTAAATTTTGGTCGGGAGAAATAGCTGGCGTTGAACGAATGAATAGACATTTTTTTTATCTTATATCTTTTTTTCTCGAAATAAAAAAGATCTCAAAGCTGTTCTATGTTCCGTACCTGAGGCGTGTGAAGGTGGATGAGGGGGGTGGAGGGGTAATGGGGAGTCTATTTTTAATTATTCGGAACAGTACGATTAGATTGTGTTTTTGCTGCTAATGCATTGTTAACTGACGAAAAGGAAGAATACCTATTTTATCGTGTTTGTGTAAAGGACGACAGAATATTTTAAATGCAAAATTATGTGGTCAAACGCAGATATTTATTTGATGAGCAGTATATACTAAATATTTACAATGTACACATTCTTAATTGAAGCAAGTTCTGGATTATGGAGAAAAAATGCAGTTGCACTTTTCGAATGTTTTGCTAAAGTTTTTTTCAACGTTTTTCTTCACGGTAGCATTTAACTTTTGTTCCGATTCAGTAATTTAAACTAAGCATTCCAGACTATGCGACGGTTACTTCGAGAGAAGATTCATCTTCACAGTTGAAGTGATTGTACAGAGTGTATCGCTTACCACTAACTAATTTATAAAGATGCAGTAAAACAAAATAATAATTTATGGTCAGTGGATTTAGTAAGCTCTAATTTCTTTATATCGATGTCATTAAAATCTAAGTTATTTTTAAAAAACTGTTAGTGAGGATTTCAGGTACTTAAATTTTCATTTCTCCAATAACTTGTTGCATCTTGTCAAAAATTGGTTGTTGTTCCAATCGCTTGGACATCGTGATTCATGCCTTAAACTTTCCTTGGAGAGCAATTTTAAGTGACGTTAATAACTTAATTTCGCAGGAATTAGAAAAAACGTGCTCAACATACAACCAAAGAAACTGTTATCTAATCAATAATCGAACAGATGAGTGCAGTCAACCTAATATTTCTATCATGCTTCTATAACTCTTTTATCAGGAAAGTTTGTGCACTTTTAGAAAGTCCATCTAGCAGAGCCGATACATATTTTACACTTTAACCGTATGCAGCGAGATGTTTTTTTGTGGAATGAGCGGAATGCAAAACTTTCCTCCTCAAGTTCTGGTTGCGCGTGTTTCGATTAAGTCTGTATTGTTTTTTTCTTCTCAAATTGGTCTCGAATCTAATGTGGGCGCTCATTCGGGATCGTCTATGCTTACATAATCGGATATGGGTCGATAGTCACATGGTAATTGCAAGATTGGTACGGCATACAGCAGCGCATGTTGTCAGTGTTGCCAACTCATCGAATATATCCTTATTTTTAATGTTATAAATCGACGTACTTCCGATTTGTAGAATTTGTGCAGAAATGATTACAGATAGAAGCTTCACCAGGACAATTACAAATAATTTAACTTAGTTATATTTTAGAATACATTTTCTGTATCTAAATTTCTGTACCTAAAAACACTACAAATTTGATCATTTTACGGCGAGAAATACGGCGACCTTAATATACAGTATATTTCAAATAATTACTTTTATACCGTAGACTCTTTATATACAGTGCCAGGACTGTGATTCTCGAAGAACAACTCGCATGCAAATAGATTTCTTGTCTCTCTCCATATGACTTGCTCTCCGATTGATTTGAGAATCTCTACCCTGATCACGTGACTTGTAATCATTTTTGAAGGCACTGTACTAGACCTTTGTTATGGGTTTCTGAAATTAGCTTTCCAGAAGAAATATGTACAGTTACATTTTAAAAGAAATTAGTTGACATTATCATCGAAACAGCATTACATTTATCTTCACAGTCAATGTCACACAGTTATTTATTATTTTTACGGACACGTACAAGTTTTATTAGTCAGCTGATGCATTTTCTGTATGAATAAGTGGCAACAATGCATATAATAGTTAAAAGGCGATTGAGACGGGAACAGAGCATCCTTGAAACTTGGAACATCCGTTCTCCCCGTCATAGGATCACTTTGCACTTACTCGATCCTCAGGTAAAAAATGTACTAATCACTAATTATTGTGGTTTTAACAGTGGCGGTGCTGATTTCTCCGACACTTTTAATTTATTGAACTTGAAAATTCAAGTAGGATACAAAAGAAATTGAAACAACACACGTTTCCATTTATTATTTAGTTTACTGTTACTGTAATTATTCTCAGTATATTGGAATACAGTGCAGTGTCAGGTCCCACAGGGAAATGTGTTGCAACCCCTTTGCGTTTGACCTTCGTATAGATGATATTTGACTTAATTTTGACACTAGCTACTATTTTTATAAATACAATGTGTTTTTTCCCTCAATATTTTCAGATGATTTTACAATTTTGGTGTCTAAAGCTGTGGAAAAAACAACTGAATGGCCTCGTGGGTACATCATCAGAATTTACAATGGAATGCCAAACCATTACACATAAATTGATTATGTATTCGCTCTCAGTATATCATCTACATGCTTTAATTTTTAATAATCTCTGCCTCATCGCATATACGATGTGCATACTTCTCGCAATTAGCTTGAATGACAGTGTTAGATATTTCTGACGTTTTTCTGTCGAGATATCTTAGCATAAATACATTTTATGGACTACGCGATGAGAACCGTAAAATCGGTCGAATTATTTCTAAAGGTCCTTCCCAGAATCGCTAACATAATTGTTAATTTAATGTGAGCTAGTAATTAGTTGGTATTTGTAATGTTTTTTAATATAATGTGTTCTCTTTGCGTAATAATAATACTTAAACTAGGAATGCAACTGTTGTTGAATGTAACGTATATGTATGAAGTGAGTTACCACTGTAATGCATTGTAATTCCTCGACTAAATGAAAAAAGCTAACGTGTGTAAATTATAGTTTATTATCTCATCTTGTGGAACAGAACCAGAAAAGTTAATTGTAACTAGCCTAGTAACCATTAAATCTGCTGCGATTATACATTGTTGTGTAAGTAGGGAGTGCTGAAAGATGATACTTCAAATTACTCACGGTCTTGTCCCATTGCTTTTAACTTAAGGCTGGTTTAGTTGAGTGAAACTACGATTTCGAAGGGGCGTGACACTTACTTTACTATACAAAACATTATACTCTGTTTATGCTATCTATTTACAAAAAAAGGAAACAGAACTTGCAGACCATTTTTCTCAGTTATTTTTGTATATATTGAAATGGGGCAAATGTGAAAATCGTTTAAAAATTATATCTATGACTTGCTCGTGACCGAATTTCCGAAATTATTTTTTAAATGTTTATCTGAAATTATCAAAATTCTAACGCTAGGAAGTCATAGATAATTATTAAATAGGCCTCCAGTTAAAAAATGAAGTCATTATGTCGAAGAATGAAGGACAAAAATGGTTTACAGCTTATTCAAGTACTGTGAGCCAACCTTAATTTCAACGCGCATCATATGCAGGGTGAAACAATAAAAGTCGAATATAAATCTTTATAAAACGTATATGTATAGTACTAATTACAGACATAAAATATTTCCGAACTGGTAACTTTTTATTTTAAGCAGTTATTGAACTGTAACTGTTACTGAAAGTGTGCAGGTATGGAAGGAACCTAGTTTTTTCGATGCTCTTCTTAGGGATAAGTTACTGATCTGCCACGCTAAATTCAGGCAAAATTGTTGCGCAATTGTTTGATATATATATACCATGAAATCAAACGTATCTACATTTTAAACTCAAGAGTGCTATTTATATAAAGTAAACAAAACTTGCACACCATTTTTCTCAGTTCATTTTGTATATATTGAAATGGGATAAATGTGACAAACCATTAAAAAAATATATCTCTGACTTGCTCGTGACCGAATTTCCGAAATTATTTTTTAAATGTTTATCTGAAGTTATCGAAATTTTAACGCGAGGAAGTCATAGATAATTATTAAATAGACCGTCAGTTAAAAAATGAAGTCATTATGTCGAAGAATGAAGGAGAAAAATGGTTTACAGTTTATTCAGGTACTGTGAACCAACCTTAGTTGCTACGCGCATCATATACAGGGTGAAACAATACAATTCGAATATAAATCTTTATAAAACTGGTATGTGTATAGTATTAATTGCAGACATCAAATATTTCCGAACTGGTAACTTTTAATTTTAAATTAAATTAGCAGTTATTGAACTGTAACTGTTACAGAAAGTGTGCAGGTATAGAAGGAACACAGTTTTTTCTATGCACTTCTTACGGATAAGTTACCGATCTGCCACGCCAAATTCAGACAAAATTGTTGCGCAATTGTATGATATATCTACCCTAAAATCAAACATGTCTGCATTTTAAATTCATAAGTACTCTTGAAAATGAAAAAAAATGTATTTGTGAAGAGTTTAGATTGATTGGATTGCTCATCTTCGTTACAAGCAGGAATATCGCATATAGGTGAGATAAAATTCATAACATTTGCGGTTTATATTGACAGTGTTGATATTGTTCAATTTGCTGATAAAGAAGTGATGACTTTAAACAAAAACTGCAACTGAATACCTCTTCTTCGTATCAGTAAATATTACTCTTGTATCAAAGCTTAACAGAACCATATTTTACATTGATTTGGATTAAAATTGTATGCCAACATTTCCAAGAAATCAGCCATGGAATATTAAAATAAAAACATAAGTGCAAAAGCAAAGTACACTTAAAACAATATCAGATTCTTATACAAATTTCATCCACCTGTTGTCGCCAGCAAATATTTCATAAATACCAATTTTATTTAGGGATCTTAAGTAACTAACACAATTCCGTGTTTTTTATTCAGTTTAGAATGTTTTCTATGAAAGGCGTGCCGCGATTGTAGATTCAGTTACAGTTGCTATTAAATTTGCTTTGGTTAGAACGAAAAATTTTAAATTGTTGGAACATCATTTGTTTTGCAACAAAGCGATTAAAATAATTTTGGCAAATACACAAACAGGTAATAGATTCCGTTGTTTATAAGATGATTTCACAAAGGTTTGCCAAGTAATAATTAGTAAGGCCATGGAGATAGACAAATTACTTCATAAAAATATGTCCCTCTAAAGAAACTTCGGAATACAACGTGATCACTATATCAAAATAATATTTAATTCGTATAGGTGTGAAAGAATTTAAAAGCAAATCGTAATGTCAAGGTCCTCAATAAAAACTAAGCTTATAAAAGAAAGCGACTAATTACATCGGTAGGATTTGAATAGATCTACAGGACGAATAACCACCTTACATCAGGAAGAGGTGTAGATAAGACTGTAATAATTGTTATTTTTCTTAATATTTGCAATTACAAATTTAGTTGTTTGTTATACTAACCAGGACTGCGTAAAATCCCGTCAAAAGCCATCTGGTATGTATGCACAGTGTTTTCCAGCAAAGTTTGTTATATAGCATTTTCCACGAAGGGTACAATTTTGTGAATGCCTTTTAGAGCACCAAGTTCTCGATGAAAACTTTGCCAGTATGCAAAAAAACCGAAACCGGAAAAGTTTCAGAATGGAACACTTGCTTGTGATAGAAGGAGCTAATGTTTCGCTTACATTAAACAGTTTGTGTTGTATTCCGTGTTCTAATTCGTTATTTGTAAACATCTTTATCGTAGTTTCTAAAGTTGGCGGCAAAAAGTGTTACAACTGACTTTGCTGCAGCGAAGTTATGACGGATCTGCGGCTATAGTAATTCTAAAAATAACGAAGTTGTAGCCACTTCAGCACGTGACGTTATAGGAACTCGCTAATAGTAATAATAGCATATGTTTCAAAATAGCAAAATAGTGAATAAATTCAAGGATGAATTGCAGTAATTTGCGGGGCTGAATAAAACAAACGAATCGAAACAAAACAAAATTAGGTCGGGCTTGTGATACATAGTCTCTTCATTTCTGTATTTGATGAAATTTCAAGGATAATATTAATTCCACGGATAGTTTGACAAATGACAACAGGTTTGCTCTCAATGTATGTGAACGCTTCCAACTACTGTTCACATACAGAGTGTCCAAAATATAAGAGCCAAAAATAGAACATGTTCTAACCATGTAATTTATATGGAGTCTAATTTACAAATTTGTATCAATTTTTTAACAATTAATTTTTTTGCAACAGGAAATAGGAAAGTTGAGAAACGGTGAAAAGGACGACCTTGCGTATAAAATTTTTCGAGTAAAATTTGCCGGTACGTGAAAAATGGTTTTATTGTTCCAAGCCAGTGGTTTGTATACAAAACCACAGAGACAAATGAACGTTGATATTAATTTAAATTCATAAAAGTATCTGTAGCATATTTGGGTCATTGCCAAATTTGATAATAAAGATAAATGTTTGTAATAGTTACTTTCGTAAGGGACTACATAACTGTACATGAAATAGTACTGTTTACAATATTTATAGTTGGGTACTGTACAAACAACAAACTTAAACAAGTACTTACCTATTTTAATTTCATTGAATAATCTAGGTACTTCCAAATTTGTTTATATCACACGTTTCAAGTAGAGTTTAGTAACCATATTGTCTACGTTTTCTAATTTATAATTTAAAAAGTATGTACAGTGTATTAGTACTAATCTATAATGGATCAAAGATCTTTATGGACATATCGTACAGAAATTCATGTGTTAATGCATATATTTACTTTATTAAGAAAGCCGAGTTAAAAATTATGTAACAAGTGCAGCTATTATGCCGGTGAAAAGCAATTTGTTGCATAATTAATTTTTGATCTCAATTCCACACGTTTAAGAAAGTATAATTTCTTGAGATTGCTAATTTGGTATTATCATATTGGATTGGTAATACATTTTTTTATGCGCAATTACATTATTAAGAGAAAATGCATTGTTTGCAGATTTAATTTCGTAATTTTATATAAATTTCTTCACTTACGGGTCTGCCTGGTTTCTATTATTAAATTAACACCGTTTTTTGCCAAACAAACATTTCTCTGTCTTTCGCATAAAAATAATGTTACAATTAAAACCATTTGTTGTACTTCACAGCCATATTGATTATATACAGGGTGTTTGAAAAAAGTTACTAACTTTGGGACATTGCACGATATTCGTTTTCATACATAAGGGCATCGATTGCACTTAAAACATAAAGAAATATACCATTATTTATTGGGTAAGTTTTTTCCAACAAAATAATTTTTTTTATAAAAACTGTTATTAAAACATGTAAAAATGAATGTGAATATTATACTTAAGAAGGTACACGGAAAATGAGCTATACTAATATCAAGATTAATACACTTATTCCAAGTATACTTATTCTTGAATAAAAATATTATATATTCTTCATTTAAGTATAAAAATTACTTAAAACCAAGATAACTGCTATACTTAATATAAGGAGATGTTTTTTAACGAATTGTTGTGTTTTATTTCGATAATATGAATTACTTGAGTCAACAATTGTTATTTTCAAAATAAAGTTTTGTTGTTTTCTTTATTTGAAATAATAAATAATTTTGAATAAAGTAAATAATATTGTTGTATTAGAAAATATAAAACTAAATAACATAATTAGTATTTCAGTATTCTTGCTATATTGTATTCCTTTTTACAGTAGTTACTAGTTTGCCCACCTTGTATAAATAATTTAGTAATACAGTGCTTTCGAAAAGTAACGAATAAATTCATTATTTTTGAAATTGAGAAGTTTTCGAAAAAATCCCCCGGCACGTCGATTTTGTTTTAAAAAGGCACTTTTTGACATACGACCCACATTTGTGACGTCATCGTTGTTCGAGATATCACATCGTCGACAATTTTTTTAAATAGCAACTCCCCAATTAAGAAAATAATGTTTGAAGATTTTAAAATTTAATTTTCACAATATTGAAAACGATAATGATTATGTAAAAAATCGACTAAATTAAATGTTCAAATTGTGCACCGTTGGCTGCCTGACAGTAGCCAAGACGATTAATAAATTCTTTTTGGACATTATCAATAACAGGAGGTATACGATGTATCTTGTGACGAATTCTTGCTTTTAAATCTTCTAAATTAACCGGTCTAGTAACGTATACTTTGCTTTTTAAGTATCCCCACAAGAAATAATCCAGGGGTGTCAAATCAGGCGGTCTGGCTGGCCACTCAATCGGCCCCCTTCTCCCTATCCAACGATTCGGGAACAGCTCATCTAAATAAGCACGGACAGGTGTTGCATAATGGGGAGGTGCACAGTATTGTAAAAATTAAATTTTAAAGTCTTCAAACATTATTTTCTTGAAAGTTTAATTTGTGCAAATCTATAGACCTATAATTTAAAGAATAACCCATTTTATAATTAATAATATTTTATTAATATTTTAACAAAAACACCCTGTATGTTTCTTAATAGTCGATATCTATTTATATTGGTTGTAAATAACCGATTTTTATTTGGAGGCGGTTGTAAGTACAATTTACAGCATATAATTAACTATAAGTAAGAAATATGTATAGGATGTGTTATTAATAGAAATACAATTTCACAATTCGTCTTAGTCGAAACTAATTGCACTCTAATTACATATTAACCGTTACTTGAACATCTTGTTGGGCAACGCAGTCGGAATTTCAGCAACAAATTTAGTAGGTAATGAAATAATTTTATTATATTTAATTTAAAGTTGCTTGTGTTAACTTTGTACACATTGTTCTGAATTACACGACCTATGCTTCATTAGATTACCCAAATTAAAACAAACATTTCCTATTTTTTATTGTGGCACAGTTTACTTTCACCTTATTTGCTAACGCCGTATCTATTCGACACAACAACCAAAATGTTTTCGCACATTTACGCATCATTTCTTTCGATCTATCGCAACTCCATTACAAAACTGGAACTGAAAATAAGATATTTTGCGATGGGACACCACAGTCCATCCTGCTTACCGTCCCGATTTGTATCCTATCTGTTGTTTTTGAGTCGTGCTATTATTTCGCAGTGTCGATTGAAAATTCAGTTCATTTACAAACTGCGACAAGAAATATGGACTAAATTTTGTCACTATATGAGCAGTCAACAGTTTTATTGGTGTTAACATATACCTACTTTATGAATTTGATATGGTAATTGGTTACGGCATGGTTGCAATAGGTTTTCTTATAACAATTATTAAATTGTTTAAAAAATAAAAATCCATAAACAGAGTAATCTGAGAGAATATTTTACAAAATCATGTTTTGTTGGCTCGAGCAGCATTAACTCATTGAAACTTATCTAGGTTCGATAAAAAATTAATTTAATAATAGAAACCAAACTGAAACTTCATGGTAAATGAAGGAATTTGTATAGATTTTGTGAAACTTTCTTTTTTCATTGCTTCGCCTTAACTTTCGAATATATGTGTATTATTTAACCCATAATTTTTTTGTCCCGCGCGATCCGATTTTGTATATAGGAAAATTTTCGCGGAAAAATGTAATTGAACGACGGAATTTTGCTACGTCGAAAAAAAAATCATTAATATTCCAGCTGTAAGAAATAATATCAGCTAAAATCGCTCTCTAAATAAAACAGAAAACCGGTTGGCTAAACAAAATAAAGAACATTGCAAAAGAATGACTATTTAATAAAGTTTTTTTATGGCAAGTAATTTTAAAATATAATGTCACATAAATGACGAGCGCAGGTTTTCTGCAGTGTTTTGTAATCCGGCTATGAAATTCGATATTATTCGCTCCAATAGATTTTCATTAATAATCGTTAGTTTTTCGATTATGTGAGTTATTAAATCGTCAACATCGCAGTTTTTT
Organism: Monochamus saltuarius; assembly: GCA_025584915.1. Taxonomy (NCBI): domain Eukaryota; kingdom Metazoa; phylum Arthropoda; class Insecta; order Coleoptera; family Cerambycidae; genus Monochamus; species Monochamus saltuarius. The sequence goes on along the minus strand of CM046730.1, from coordinate 17,825,939 downwards.
TCCAAATGCAAATATCTACACTTCGAGGTCCTCAAAAATTATGACGAAATAGGCATAATGCTTCTGAAAGTGAAATACATCTGTCATATCCTATTTGATGGCGTAATTTGATCTAACTTAATTCTTGATTGATACAATAATCTACATAAAGATTTAGTGGACTGTACATCCTCGATTTCTAAATTTTTATTTTCTATAATTTCAGCATATGCAATTTTTTGTAGCGTATAATTCTGTCATTGTTAAACGACAAGTCGTATTAACCGATTTGAGTCCACTGGACTGTTCTGGTTCAAGGTCAGTAAGATGTATGAATGAATATTTGTTGAAAAAAATTGCCTCTGAAGTTAGTTGGTAGTTAGTTCTATTTTCTCTGTTTTTATGTTTTGATATGTCAAAGATTATGACAAAATTGGCAAAATGATACTCAAAAGTGAAAGACATCTGTCACATTACATCCTATTTGATGGCGTAATTTGATCTAACTTAATTCTTGATTGATACAATAATCGACACAAAGATTTAGTGGACTGTACATCCTCGATTTCTAAATTTTTATTTTCTATAATTTCAGCATATGCAATTTTTTGTACCGTATAATTTTGGCATTGTTAAACGACAAGTCGTATTAACCGATTTGAGTCCACTGGACTGTTCTGGTTCAAGGTCAGTAAGATTTATGAATGCAGATATTTGTTTAAAAAAAATGCCTCTGAAGTTAGTTGGTAGTTAGTTCTATTTTATCTGTTTTTATGTTTTGATATATCAAAGATTATGACAAAATTGGCAAAATGATACTCAAAAGTGAAAGACATCTGTCACATTACATCCTATTTGATGTCGTAATTTGATCTAACTTAATTCTTGATTGATACAATAATCGACACAAAGATTTAGTGGACTGTACATCCTCGATTTCTAAATTTTTATTTGCTAGAATTTCAGCATATGCAATTTTTTGTAGCGTATAATTCTGTCATTGTTAAACGACAAGTCGTATTAACCGATTTGAGTCCACTGGACTGTTCTGGTTCAAGGTCAGTAAGATGTATGAATGAATATTTGTTGAAAAAAATTGCCTCTGAAGTTAGTTGGTAGTTAGTTCTATTTTCTCTGTTTTTATGTTTTGATATGTCAAAGATTATGACAAAATTGGCAAAATGATTCTCAAAAGTGAAAGACATCTGTCGCATTACATCCTATCAAATCGCTTAATTTGATGAAACTTAATTCTTGATTGATGTGATAATCGACACAATGATTTAGTGGACTCTACATCCTCGATTTCTAAGTTTTTATTTGCTAGAATTTCAGCATAGGCAATTTTTTGTTGCGTATAATTCTGTAATTGTTAAACGTCAAGTCGTATTAACCGATTTGAGTCCACTGGACTGTTGTGGTTCAAGGTCAGTAAGATGTATGAATGAATATTTGTTGAAGAAAATTGCCTCTGTAGTTAGTTGGTAGTTAGTTCTATTTTCTCTGTTTTTATGTTTTGATATATCAAATATTATGATGAAATTGGCAAAATGATACTCAAAAGTGAAAGACATCTATCACATTACATCCTATCAAATGGCTTAATTTGATAAAACTTAATTCTTGATTGATGTGATAATCGACACAATGATTTAGTGGACTGTACATCCTCGATTTCTAAATTTTTAGTTGCTAGAATTTCTGTGATTTAGCGTATGCAATTTTTTTGTAGCGTATAATTTTGTCATTGTTAAACGACCAGTCGTATTAACTGATTTGAGTCCACTGGACTGTTCTGGTTCAAGGTCAATAAGATGTATGAATGAATATTTGTTGAAAAAATTGCCTCTGAAGTTAGTTGGTAGTTAGTTCTATTTTATCTGTTTTTATGTATTGATATATCAAAGATTATGACGAAATTGGCAAAATGATACTCAAAAGTGAAAGACATCTGTCACATGACATCCTATCAGATGGCTTAATTTGATGAAACTAAATTCTAGATTGATGTAATAATCGACACAATGATTTAGTGGACTGTACATCCTCAATTTCTAAATTTTTAGTTGCTAGAATTTCTGTGATTTTGCAGCGTATGCAATTTTTTGTAGCGTATAATTTTGTCATTGTTAAACGACCAGTTGTATTAACCGATTTGAGTCCACTGGAATGTTCTGGTTCAAGGTCAGTAAGATGTATGAATACAGATATTTGTTTAAAAAAAATGCCTCTGAAGTTAGTTGGTAGTTACTTCTATTTTATCTGTTATTGTGTTTTGATATATCAAGAATTATGACGAAATTGGCAAAATTATACTCAAAAGTGAAAGACATCTGTCACATTACATCCTATCTAATGGCGTAATTTGATCAAACTTAATTCTTGATTGATGTAATAATCGACACAAAGATTTAGTGGACTGTACATCCTCGACTTCTAAATTTTTAGTTGCTAGAATTTCTGTGATTTAGCAGCGTATGCAATTTTTTGTAGCGTATAATTTTGTCATTGTTAAACGACCAGTCGTATTAACTGATTTGAGTCCCCTGGACTGTTCTGGTTCAAGGTCAGTAAGATGTATGAATATATATAAATTTGTTGAAAGAAATTGCCTCTGAAGTTAGTTGGCAGTTAGTTCTATTTTATCTGTTTTTATAATGTTAGATTAAGAATGTGAGAAATATAGTTGAAAATTAATTAGATCATTTTCAGCGTACATTTGTTAAACATTAAGAATTGTCTTTACGAATAGCAACAGCTGAATGTAGTACATACATTTGTAAAGCAAATAACGTGCCCACGATAATAATAAAAATATCGCACCGGCCAGTCAAGTTGGTAAATGATATTTAAAATTATCTTCCGTTTCTGACATTGAAAGGAAGAGTGAACACAGCAGAGCAGTAAAAGAATTTAAATGGCACATTTATTTAACGTTTAACAAGACCGACTGGAATATCTTTCAAAGAACTACATAATTAATCTTAGTTTGCTTTGCAAAGTGCCCCCATCATCAAAACTACTTTCCTCGAATGAATAGTCTAAATAGAGCAAGTATAGTGGTTATTATTATATTAACAGGTCCTATTCCATATCAAAACTAATTTCTATAAAATATGTGCACACACCTATTACATAAGTATATAGTAACGTCTTGGTTAGTTTTGGTGAAAGTAAGCTTTGAATTGCTATTATGTGTACTGTGCTACCTTTACTATTTATTTCAAAAGAACCAAATTCATCTACTTGGAGGAGTTTTTAATACTTTTAAGATAATTTCACCACTTACTTTCTTCACAGCTGCCGAAGCATTATCGGACAGTATTGAATAATCTGTGAACCATATTACACTGATACAAATTCGAAAAATGCCTAAAACCTGCATGTTGCTTTCTCTTAATTATTCTATTACTGTACAGTATATGCAATTATTTTTTCGGTTTTCTGCACTAATGTTTACTTTAATTATATAATATTTGATCAGACGGAAAGTGGAACAAAACAGAGATGACATAATAGATTTATAACTTTTACTAATAGGTTTCTTTTGCAAGTAAAAGTTTTCACGAAATTTGGCGGATTTTCGTTCCCGCATAAATTAATAAAATTAATTGGTATTTCCGATAGCATAATCAACGAATTGCTAAGATTCAAAGTTATTAGTCATTGAATCTTTATAACACGAAATAATTTTGCAAGCGGTCGATAATAAGTACATTTGTTTCAACTCAACTCTGAACTGACGTCATGAAGGCATTATAATAATTAATATTGACCGAAAATATATTTGCATATTGTTTTATCAATTAAAACTGGAACTATATTTGAGACTGTACTTAATAGCTATAATACGAAAAAAAATTCGAAACTGTGTTGAAAATGTATATATTTAGTAGTATTGATTTTGCATAACCCTTGAAAATGTTACAGCTTCGTATGGCATTTTTTGAATATTTTTAAACGAAACGTTTTATTTTTCCTTTAGTTTTATTGGGTTTTTGCCACACTTCTAAATAAAAAATAAAGATTAATCAAATAAGCCCTTGTGCCAAACGGATCAGTCAAGGGTTATTTTTGAAACTAAGTTTGCCCAACCAAAAAATCTCACACTGAAAAAGCAGATAAGTAAAAAAAATAACAAAAATGACATCACTATCGCGCACTTCCGTATTTTTGACGTTTCGAAAATCTCTCGTTTTCGTTTTCAAAATAGTAATAAAAATATTAAACGTATGTCAAGTTTGACAGTTTAAAATTTGTTTATCTACTTCCATAGAGATGTTAAATGATTTTTATTTTATTGTTACTACTTCTTCTTGATACAACTGTAGCCAACAATGATTAATGTTTACTGAACAGTTTGACACACACTTATCTCCGTTCGACAAAATAATCGCGGTCTCTTTTAATTTTCTTTTTGTTGCGCTATATTCCTTCTCTAAAATTTATACCGAACCCCATTGAATTAATTGACCGTTTTCCCAAGCATGTTCGCAAATTTTGCATCTACAGTATACCTTGGGAATGCAATAAACATTATGTTGGAGAAACGTCTGTCTATGAATGTTAGAGTTGAGGAACATAAAAATTATATAAAAAGACGGGAAGTTGAAAAATCCAAAATTTGCGAAGATAGACTGGTTTCTTACTGTCCTTTTACCAAATATTTGAAGTACAATAAAATATCTGATTATACATTTTGGCGTGATTAAATAAGGAAACCAAGTTTAGGTATTGTTCTTCTCTCTCATCGATGCGACATGCAGGATAAAAAATTCAGCAAGACCATAAATATTGTTTCCTTAAATTAGCAACATTATACAAATATTAACAGTTTGAGAAAGGCTCTGTGCTGGCGAAATTTTAGCTTTCCCTTATGGATGAACGGCCATACAAATATGTTACAGATATCGCCAAAATATTGCGTAAAATTCTTGCATCAGTGCGTTACATAACCACCAGATACACACTTGACATTATTTCATTTTAATATTATTAATTGATCGGGTTTTGTACTTGCTCGCCGATATTTATTTTTGGGTAATGGTTAATTGCTCAAAAGAAAGTTTTTAGCGCCTACCCGGGCGTACTTTCCTTTTGTAATTTATCACTTCGACAATAAAAATGTGACATTGGTTATATTTTCAGTAAAAAAATGTTTTCCGTTCTTTTAGGAAGTATTGCGCGTATAATATATGTAAATATAAAATAGTGCGGCTAAATAAAATGAATTTTATAGGTGTATAAATGTACTACTCTTGTTCGTGATATAACTAATCTCTTTCTTGTTCCTACAGTAAGATAAATAACATACGAACAAAGCGTAATTTTAGAAAATTGGTTGCCTTCATCGTTTGCTAAATTAGTTGGCAAGGTTAGATTGATTTATAAAATTAAACTTTTGTAAATCTGACAAGTATCATGCTTGTGTACCTACATCTACGCAGAAGAACTACTTTATTAATAAACTTTTTACTATAGGTACATCTAGGAAATTTTTTTATTCGAAACTGTGTTGAAAACGTCTGTATTTAGTAGTATCGTTCTTTCACAACTCATCTTTGGTAGTATAATGTTGTATGTACATATTTTATTAAAAAAATCTGGAACTGGAAAATTCGAAACTGAAGTGAAAAAATAATCCGAAACTATAGTGAATTTGTTTATACTCAATAGTATTGTTTCTTCATAACTCATAATGTCTAGGTGTATAATCGTTTGCAATAATAATGATACTCTGTAAAACGAATTTTGCGATTTCTTTTGAACTGCTGACATATTTGTAATTACATCTTTCATCTTTTAACCTTAGTTCTTAGTTGTTTCACTGACCAATAGATATTTAATGATATTTCTTCTCAGAACTTCCAGAAGTTCAAAAACTGTTTTGAGAGAGTGCCATTATTATTGTAAAAGCACGCACATGTTTTATTAGAGACCAAAACTGCACTAATTTATTCGAAACTGAACTGAAAATAGTAATCAAAACTGTAGCTTCCTGTTGTATCACAATTGTTTTAATATTGGATTGTCAAACGAAATGTCCTCCATAAACATCTTTGTTAGTGTTAGTATAATGTTTAGTCGTACATGTTTTACTTAAGATCAAAATTGGAATAACTTTATTCGAAACTGAACTGAAAAAAATAATTCGAAACTGAAGCGAAAAAAAGTATTCGAAACTGAAGCGACAAAAATAATTCGAAACTGTTGAAAATGTTTTAGTAGTATTGTTTTTTCACAATTCTTAAAAAATTATGGAACAACAAAAACGGTACGTATACATGTTTTATTAAAGACCGAAACAGCTTACAGCTTTATTCGAAACTTAACAGTTATTATTTGAAACTAAACTGAAAAAATAATTGCTTGATATCTACTTGGATATGTTTTGTTAAAATTCAAGTTAACTTTATTCTAAACTGCACTCAAAAATTGCAATTCGAATTGAACTCAATTTACTACTGTGTTAAAAGTGGATATTTATTTTATGTAATTATGGTGTTTTTGTTACCCTTGAAAAAGTTGTAGCTTCGTGTCTTATTTCACATCTGTACTGAATATTAAGCACTGACGTTTTTATAATTAGGTGTTAAGTTGAAGCAATAAGTTTTACAGGTGGTGCAAGCATATGTTACAAAATCCTGAACGATGCCATGGCTGCAGTGTAAAATATCGCCAAACTTTTGAAATTTGCGAATTTCTGTATGTGTGTACTGTGTACTTTATTGTAATTATAACGTAATTTCTTATAATACCATTGAAAGCTATCTGGAACGTATTAAATAAGAAAAAGTTAATGCAGGTTTTACTTCTGAAAGATTAATGTGTACAATTAGTCTTTTATTTATTCACCTTGTTATATATATTTTTTATTTTTATCCGTGACATATGAAATATTTGAAGCGACCTGTAAAGTACATAAATTATTGCGAAATAAATAAACAAAGTCAAGAAAATGCATACGATTAATTGCACCTTATTTCAGGGACATCAGGTTTACAAAACAGTCAATAATTAACCAAACGAAACAGGTGAAACGACATTTTACATAAATCGGTATATCAATGTTGAAGACTACTCTTTAATCGACTTTTTCCTGTAACAAACATGATTTCTATATATTTTAAGTCTGTGTAATTTAACGTTTCCTTTTATATATTTAAAAAAATGTAAAATCTAAGTACGACCTTTAGAATTATTGCATCAGTATTATTGTGGGCATGATGATTACCATCATCATCATGTATTTGGTAAATTTTAATTTGGAGATATGAATTTAAGAAGGAATACAAGCAGGTATTAGTCATTTGAAATACCACTTCCTTGAACGATTGTAATATTAAAAAAAAATTATTCAACGATTACTCATTTTGTAATGACAGGAAAGTATCTGGACGAACCAGCAGTGACGTTTGCATATATGCAAAACTTAAAACCGCGTAATGTAGCATGGTTGATGCATTTGTGTCTTGATCTGGTTCACAACAAAGACAAAACCAACGAATTCTCACCTCACAAAACTATTATCTGGACTGGTTCGATATTTTTATTTGCGTGTATTCTGCGATATTCTTTTATTATTCAGTCAGTATTTAAGATTTTATGTCTGTTGCAGTTGGTGTTTGTGTTTACTTTCACTTTCACAATTTTCAAGTTTGCAGTCTTGTTAAAAAATTCCTTTCATTTATAAACTGCCATTCGTATCGTTTTTGTAATCTAGACAAATTGTCATGTTCAAAATTGAATTTTGAAAATCATCATCATCTCATTTTGTTTTATTTTACGCATTAATTCCAAGCTTGTGAAATTGTTCCTTAGCATATTTGGTATCAAAGAACATATTTCTTTATTAATGGGAATTAGCTAGAATATTAGTTTAAATACCTTTAGAGTACAGTAGAAAATAGCCATTGGTATCGTTATTGTTATCACATAATGTTTTTTGTGTTTGTGGTAGTGGTTTTTATCTTACGTAATACTTCTTAATATTTTTCTATAATTTGCCAATCAATTTGTTAATTACTAGTTTTGTGTTTCCTGTGTAGTAGTAATAAGAAAAAAATAGTTATGGATGTTATTCCAGAGGCTCTATTTGTTTTAGTTAAATTGGTGGCAAATTAACACGTTTAGCGTGGAGTGATAAACAAGTAAATAAATGAATAATAGACTTGTTAAATAATGAAATGACGTGTTGTTATAAATAAGAACCGATCCTTTCTTTGAGAAAAATATATTTCAATGTCACATTCGAGATTAATTTCTCGACAGTTAGCCTTGAATTAAAAAATACAAATAAAAATTTAACCATTAGTTGTTGCGTTCGTTATACCGTATAACGAATTTTAAATATGTAAAGTAAACAGTGATTAACATTATTATAGGTGTTATGTAACGATTTTCAATTTTTTTCCACATCACCTTGAAAAAAGCTTTTTCACGCTGCCAACCTATCTTTTTTCTCTGTCTCGAATATGTCATTATCGAGAACTGTTTTCAGAATTCGCATTGAATCATCTACCTTGTTTTGCAGCCTCCTTTGATGTTTTGTTTCATAGAAAAAACCTACAGGGTGTTCAGCTTTAAATTCTTCCACGCGATGTTTCAGGAAACGACACCGCATATTTTTTCAAGAAATAATGTAACGATTATTCTATAATTATCGTGTTTGTACATTTAGCGAGAATGTAAAAAAATTGTCTAATAAGATTTATGTAACGAAAAATATAATTATTCATGAGTAACTAGCTTTTATCTGTAATAATTTTATGCAAAAAGTACGTTGCATTGTAACATTGATTACTGAGAATTTATTTAAATGTGTTGCAAATAATTACGTATTTACTTTTTTGTGAAACTTATCTACATAATTTGAAAATTTTGTTTTACATGTGTTTTTGTTTGTCTTCTGTATGCTAGCAAGTCCCAGAAGGACAATAAAATGAGAGAAAAAAAACGTTTTCGCTTTCTGTGCTATTGAAAGTGAGGCCATTTTCGAAGAATTGTCGACCTTGGGAATGGTTTTTGTCAACATGTTAGAGGGGCAACTGCAAATCAGGAAAGCAAATACAGAGGTTTATGAACATATTCAAGATAAAAGGCCCTTCCTTCCATTGGTGCATTTTTATGACGCAATGGCCGAAGCGACGGTATAATTTCACTTTTATTGTTACTGCCATGGGTCGTAAATCCGATGGCAAAAAATGTGGTTCGTGATGGGTACCCTTTGACGCTAAAATCCCCGGTTTCAGTAAGAACTTTTGCTTGTAGCCGAGTTGGAATACGATTAAATTGTTTTATTGACTTATTTGTAATATTTAACAGAAAATAAGCATAAATAACATAATATTATATGTACGCTAAACACATTTCTTGATAGCTGTTAAAAATACCATTAAAAGTGAAAATTAATCCTAATGAACAGTATGAGTGGCTTTATATTACAAAAAATGCACTGAAAATAGTAGCTTTGAATTGATACACATGTTTTTAGGCATTGTTTTCTGCACAGAAACCACAGTAATTAGTTTTGAACATTAATTATTAATAAAATAACTGGGTGTATTTACAGAAAACAAATATATGTGTTCTTTATCTTGCCAAAACTAACGTAACCAAGTACATATTACTAATACAGTAATTTCTGGATGGGTTTTGAATGGAAACGTTGTAGCATTTCCAACGTTACTGCTACCTCATTTGGAAATGTTAAAATCAACAGAAAATAAAGTCAAAGTAATACTTCTGTCTCTTCTTCTACATGCTGTGACGTTGTTTTTTCGTATGTATTTTTCAAAACTGTTGTTTTTTACGGTACAATAATAAATAAGTATATATAAAATAATTTGTTAGGCCATTTGTACATATTTTGTAAACTATAACAACAGCACAAAGAGCGATCACGTATTCTTCCTTCAGAATAACAAATACATAAATGTAGCATGTAACTTTTCACTTCACCCGGGTTAACGGGTGTACAGCGATATTATACGGTGTATTGTTGGTTATTTATTGCCTAGATTAATAATGTAAAATAACACAACAGAATGTAATTTTACAACTGTAATGGAAAATGACTATTTATAAGTATGCATTTTTTCATATTAAAACCATGTTTTTGTAGGTACATATGAAATGTAATTTTACGACATGTATTTTTAGGGAAAAATCATGTCATTTTATATAAAATATGTAAATGTACGGTATTCACATGAAGATTCTAGTAATTGGTTTGGTATTTTTTACATTAGTATAAGATGTGCACAACGTGTAAATTTACATTTTTATCAGTGTACTTGTGAATATGTATTTTTTCAGAACATAACTGCATTTTAGTGCGCATGAAATCAATCAATATTTATTTTTAATAAAAATTATGTCATTTGGTATAAAATATGTGATTCTAGTGTATCTACTGTACAGTTTCTTGTAGTACAGTATGTATCTGGTATTTTTTATGTGAACAATGTGTAAATTTACTATAATTTTTATCAGTGCGGATTAAATTAAATACAATGACGATACTACATTTGTAAAAACATTTTTTTAATAGAAAAACATACTTTTTACAATTTTTTTTGTCATTCTGTAGATAATAAAATATTATTTTATTTTTATATTTAATATATTTTCTCCTGCCACTTTTTCCATTTGATCATATAGTGACAATATTAGAAATGCTGAAAGATGTTGGTAAAAAAGTCCAAGGTGCTGGGTTGAATTAACCTTTAATTTAATGTATAATTATTTGTTTCCGCTAAGCATAATTTTTCAACGTTTATTTATCGCTAATGTAAGAAATGTTCTTAAATGAGATAGCAAACATCCAGTAATTCTGTCTTTTAATTTATATTTATCATTTCATCAAGGTAGCAAGTGAATGCTTAGTTTACACTTTTGTTTAGAAAGAACCTTGAAATCTACGTTTGGACTCCATTCCAGTAGAAAAAAGTCGAAGTTATTTTTGCTGAATCCTGACAGCATTCTATTTTATTTAAATATTTATTAGTAACGAATTTAAATATTGGAACCTTCTACTCTGTTACCTTTCTATTTGTATGAAACAATAACAAATGTGTAATGTTTTATTCTGTGTTACCTAATGATAATCAAGGTTATGTGTAGTTTCGGTGTCAGAGTAGTGCAAGTAGTTAATATACATTTCTAAATATGCATGAGTTACATTCTCTTTTATACATTGTAGCCATAGGTCTCCAGCTACGCTACAAGATTTTCTCTGTCAGCATATTTTTATTTATATTCTTGCAAGTACACGTTTTCTGTACCACCGACAGCATCTGGATTTAAAAAATTCAGTAACGAATTAATTTTTTGAACACGACTGCAAATAATGGTTGCGTTTGTACAGTCCAGTCAGTTCTAAAGCAAAAATTAACGTCAGTTCACAATTGCGTTTACTTCATAGTCCAGGAATCTACGCGATTTGAAAAATGCATGAAGCAACAATTTATTTTTGAGGGTCCTATTACGAAAGCAGTGAAATAATTCTCCTGAAAATTTGAAGGACACTCATTTGGCATACAACTTTGTTTTTCTCTAGACTATGTCCCCGACTTTCGTTTTAAGTATATGTAATAATAAATATGATACATCTGTCGCATTTTAATGCATCGTAAAATCCACTTGCTTATTTAAAATGTTTCAATGTATCAACTAAAATCTGGGTAACTTTTGTTTTATGTTTAAAGAACTGGGCATTAGAATGAAAGGCTTGTGACTTGGAATAATTTTATTTCCACACAGGGTTACAAACATCTGAAACATTCAATAAATCGTTAAATCAGAAAAAAGATTTATCGAAAATATGGTAGTAAACATTTATATATTATATAGCACATTCATATAAATACTTGTAGTATTGATTCTTTCTTATATTTCGGATAACACTCTTGTTTATGTTACACCTGTTTCTTAAATAACATAGACATTGGCATAAGATGAAATACTAATTCATTTTTATTGAATTGATATACAGTGTGTTTAAGGAGATGTGCATACTTCAGTATGATATTCTACGCTAAATTTTAAGCAAACATTTTCCTATGAACTTAGGTCTGGAAACGCTTCGTTTAAGACATACAGGATGTTAAATTCAAGAAAATGTAATTATTTTTTTTAAATTTATCATCCTGTATATCCTAATCGAAGCTTTTCCAGACCTTAAGTTCATAGGAAATTTTTTGTTTAAAATTGAACGTAGCATAACATACTGAAGTATGTTCATCTCCTGAAACACCTTGTATAATACAGCCCCAATAAAGAAAATCTCAGATCTGGAGATAAGACCATGTTTACTGTATGTTTTTGGGTACGCTGAGTCATAATCTCAAAAAGCCCAATAATTTAGGTTTTTCAGCACTATTTAACACATATGACCCTATAACTTAAACTTTAAACACAACCCCAAGCTGCTAACCTACAAATCAATCACCCCTATAACCAATAAACCCAATAACCGCATTTGAACTCATCTTATATCACGCGAATTGTCAGTGCTCTTTACAAAACATCCTACCCCACGCAATAACCCCACAACCCAAGAAGATTATTAAGTTTATTGGTTATGAGGTTGTAGGGTTAAGGGTTTATTAGGTGATTGGTTTATGAATTTGTATGTTAACACCTTGGGTTTTGTGTTTAAAGTTTGAGTTATAGGGTTGCATGCGTTAAATGGTGCTCAAAAGTCTAAATTATTGGGTCTTTATGAGGTTACGGCAAAACCCTGATGTGATGGGGTTTAACGGACCCCAACATATAGTAACCATGGTCTGATACCCATATGTGACAATTTTTTTGGAGGGCTGTGTAATTATAGTGTTGTAAACATCCTGTATAATGAAGTAAATGCAATAAATTATAAAAAGTAAATACAGTGGTGCTAAAAATGTAAAAGCATTTAGCACTCATTGCCAATGATACCTCAACAACATTCAATATATAGGTAATAACAAGTTATTGTCGGTTTGATTATATTAATTCTTTTATAATCTACAATTTTGCCATTATAGTATAACTTGCTGTGCTGTGAATACATTTTTTTTATAATTTCGGAATTGTTGCTATTTGTGTTACGTCACACAGCTTGTGCAATAACTTGTTATTTATTCTTATAATTAAACTCAGATTTCTATGCATTTTCCTCGAATCGGACATTTAATATATTTAAGCTAAAACAGTTGATCCCAGTTACTTTTTTAAAATCTACCTCTAAACACTTATTATAATAAGTACAACCCTGTTTTACCTTTTCCTTCGTAAAATGTAACAAAATATATATAATTATTAAATTATATGCTTTATGCTAACAGTGATCTGCTAAAGGTCTATTCACACTAATATAGCTAAACTTGACAGAATTAGAAAACAATTTGAATTTGCTCAGGTCGAACTATTATGTACAGACCGTAATTTAAATTGAGCTTCATTTATCTAAGAAATAAATACGATTTGTTGGAATTATTTACAAAACTGTTAGCTGTACCAGTGACAAAGAACAGAACTCTTTAGAAGTATTTGATTTATGAGCACATAAAATCATATTGAAGTAATACGTTTTTATATTGCATGTAATTTTCTCGGGGAGTGTTTACAGTCCACTTAAGAAATATATCCATCTAATGATAAAAACAAAAGCTCTTAACGTTTCAAGAGTTATATTGTCCTAGGACAAATATAAATAAAAATACGCTAAAATTTACACACCCCTGGTAAATAATCTTTGGCTTAGATCTACCTGCTATCAGTCAGCTCTATTTGTCTGTGTTACTTAACATAGGGGTATTAATAACTTTCTAGTGTTTTATCTCTTAGGCCAATTTCTTTTTCGGTAGTGTAAATCCTGGTTCATATTTTAAATTAAGTTTGGTCTTAATGTTAACAACGATAAAATAGCTTATATCTATCTAATACGTAATTATATTTTCAGGGAATTTTGCAAGCATCGAGTGTTGGTCCAGGCAATTGCTGTCCAAAACTGCTACCCGACAATGGTGAGTACTTTTTTTATTTAATGTTTTGGCAATAATCATAAACAGAAATAACATGAAATAATCTTCATATAAAAAAGGAAAGCAACGATTCTGAATGAAAATGACCTGAAATCTGGATCAGCATCGGCATAGGCGCAACTAGCATTTCATTTTTGGGGGTTCACATATGCAAATTGTGTTTTATTTCATTTTTGTTTGTCCGAAATTTTTATGATATATTATTTTAACTATATATTTTTTAATTTTATTATATTAAATACTGGAAAACCGTAGTTAGATACAGTTGTTCCAACACTTCACTAGATGGCAGTAGGAAATAAATAATGAATATGATTAGTTTTTTAGTTCTGTTTCCAATATTTATTATTTAGAAATGAAATTAGATATTAATATAAAATTTTATCCTGTTTTTAAATACGTACAAAAAATGTCTAATATGCCTTTCCTTTTTTATTTAAAAATAAGTCTAATAAGTTAATTTCACAATTTCTTCATTTCTGATTGTTTTGAAATTTTTGTAAATAATTAATTTGCTCAAAACAATTAAACAAAAAAGATTTTGCTCTATACGGACAGTAATCCGTGAACACACAGTAGGTATTTTTGAAAGCAATAGGTTCATATTTAATAACTACCAATTTTACTAAATATACGAAATTTTTATGCAGCGTCAACATTTTTGCAATTACAGAGCAGCCCTCCCAAATATACAGGGTGTCCCAAAATTAGCCTGCCTAAAAGTAACTGTGGATTCTACGATTAAAAATAAGAAAAAAAAGTCTCTAAACGCCCCCTAATGGAGCTATTGCTCTTTAAGGGGGGACCCCAATATTAGATTTTCTCCAAATATGTTCAAAAAGGATCGAGATAAAGTAATTAAATTTAAAGTTTAAAATCGCAATTAGATTGTGAATCTAATGTTGTAAAAACCATACCATAATTAGTCATAGGCGTGCCAAACTGGGGGGGTTATTAGATAAATATTGCTTTTTCATGTCCTGTGGTTTTTGCTGTCAGATCAAAAAATTAAAAATGTTGAACAATTTTACAAAAAAGGTACTCTTGTTTTACTAAATTATTCCGTTTACGAGTAATATTAATTTAATTATTTTGTGACATACCACAAAAATATTAGATATGATATGCAAGCGGTCAAATTGTTTCTAGTAGGCTTTGAAAAGTTATTTGTCAGATTATTTAACACATAGGTATTACACGTTTTTAAATATTTTTGTATTAAGTATAAGTATCAATAGGCTATATTAAAAATCAAAAAATGTCAATAATTACATTACTAATATGCATTTTAAAAGTATTTTAATATGTTAAAACGCTTGAATAACATCTTTAATATGTATTAAACAAGTCGACAGTTTTTTGTCAGAGCCTTCTAGGGATATTTTGCCTATTTAGTTTCCATCTTAATCTATTGTAGTATGTCACAAAATTTTTAAATTAAAATGACTCGAAAACAGAGCAGTTTATCGGATTGAAATAGGAGTACCTTTTTCATGTAGAATAGACCAAAATTTTTAATTGTTTAATCTGACGACGAAAATCTTGAGATACAAGAAAGTTAGAGCAATATTTATACCCACTGACCCCCCGGTTTGGCACGTCTATGATCAATTATGAGGAATTATTTTCATTATTTATTAGATTCGCAATCTAATTTTGTTTCTTCTTTTTGATCGTAGAATCCACAGTTAATTTTTGGCAGGTTAATTTTGGGACACCCTATATATAATAATTCTATTATTTTTGTTAACTGAAAATTTAGGGGTGCTAATATTAATTTTGGGGGTAGCACCCCTGAGCCCGGCGCTAGTTGCGCCTATGGGGTCGAGTGTTTAAAAATGGGACAAACATCATTGTAGTAAGATGTCAAAACATAATATTTTTAGCGAATTATTTTCAAATCTAGTAGAGAGTTCTAAAAATACCACTCGTGTTTGCGAAACAAAAGTCAACGCAAATAGAAACTATTACCAGCGGTTTTAGAACAGTGATAGTTATCTTTCGATATTTGAAACATGGTTACTTATTCCTAAATTTTAATCTTAAGCCTTAAGTATGGTTCAGTCTCGCCATTCGATAAAAAAATATCGTTAAATCTACGCTATAATTGAATGTGTTTTTCTTCAACTGTTCAAATGGATTACGATCTTGGAACAATTTACCAAACTTTTGGAATCAGTACGAAAATATTCAAGGTGTTTATGAAATAGTATTCAAAATTTCAGTGCGTGTAGAACAAGTCAAAACACGGCTCTCGAAAAAGATGACCAATTTTAAAGAAAGTCGATTAGTTTTATAAGCTTTGTTTTAGCAGTATTAAGGACTGGTTTCAAACTATCAGATATTGTTTGACCAAGTGAATCTTGTATTCATATCGCTAAAGATATAGTAGCAACTTAAATGACTGACTACATTTGACAGTTTGAGACAGACCCAAACTGTCTGCTAAAACAAACCTATAGTTGTGATGGGCTTGTAAATAAAGCAGAATAATTGTATAACGTTTTTATAAGTCATTATCATGACATGCTTTATTGGAATCGTGTAGTTATATAGAACTCTTAAAACACAATTATATAATTTTTATACAGCAACTGTTTTATAAAAATGTGCCTATTTCACACTATCAGCTGCTGTGTTGATGCCAATAACATGTTTATGCGACTAAACCTTGCAACTGTAACTCTCCGAAATTTATTTGCAGGAGCAATCTTAACCACTGCTATATAATATCTTGTGTTACTTGGGCGTACTATCCAACTGTCAGTAATTTGTTCCATTTCGTCATAATTTGACTAATACTATTATTCCTGCTGGTAAATTTAGACAAACCGACATAAAGCAGTGTAAAAGTCCTGTAAATACGCTAGCAGTTGATTCATTTGAGGCCTTTCTGTGGGACAATTCAGCCAGCAGTATGTCATCACGGCAAACCTGAAATAAATAAAAGTTAATTGGATGTTAATTGTTTCAAGGTCAGAATGTAGAGGCAGTTACAATGAATGTATACTGATAGAATCTCAGTCGAGAAATAATCTTCAAACATATATGGAGTAGGAATATTCTAGCTCTTGCCGAATATTGATTTGTACTTGAATTTACGTTTTAGTTTAGACACGTATTTTAATCCAACAAATTTGTCAATAATATAAACAGCAAGAAGAAGCTTTTTAGGTAGCACAATAATGACAATGATAATAAATCTGTAGGTTATCTAGATGGAAACAGTTATTTATTATCGAGAGGAATTTGTGTAATGTGTTCCGCCACTGGCTAATATAAATATTGTGGCTTATGTAATAATCACCAATATATTTCTAAAACGATTTAAACATTGTTTGCATATTAAATAATGATATTATGTGAGAACGAAAACGAAAGTGGTCATGACGAAAGGAAAGCGAAAACACGACGAAGTCGCTGCCGAGTATCGGCTGTCGGCTTACAGTTCATCGGGGCAGCCGAGAGGTTGGCCAAGCCGAAATCCGTTCCGGAGGTAAGTGCTCATCTCGAAGGGGTCCACGTCTGGGAAGGGCTGTTGTGCCATTGTTGTCAACTCCCACAGGACGACGCCAAAGGACCACTGCAACAAAAACAAAATACGATTAAAGTTCTGGATGACAGTCAGTTGCAAAAAATATATCTTATAAAAATGGTGAAATATATATCTAAGTATACAGGGTGGTCGGTTAAAATTGTTTCTAGCATCTTTACTGCTGTTTCACGAAAAACTGCGTTTTCCGTCAAGAAAGCACTGATTAAGATCTAATGTGACAGATACAGGGTGTTAAAAAAAAGTTTAAAATATTTAAGGAGGTAATAGTATGAACCAAAATAAGCAGAAAAGTCTCAATAAACATGGGTCCGCAAAGTAACCGTTGCGGAGATATGGAATGTTTTATGTTTTTTAGTCCCCTTTTTACTTTGCAAAAACGTTGTGTGTTTTCTTATAATAGTTGGTTGATGTTTAGTGAAATAAACAGTACGTATTGGACAGTTGTTCTCAGTGCACAAGTTTTCTTTCGCTATAGCTGGTTACTCTAACGCAGAATTAACAGACATACATTTCATGTATGGTCGTGTTGACGCTTATCCAAATCGCCAGATTCCTTCACAACGCATGTTTGGAATAATTCAACAAATATTACGTGATACCGGTTCCTTGAGCAAACAGTGCCATTTATCCGGAAGACCAAGGTCGGTATCTACTCCTAGAGCAGAAGAAGAAATTCTAGCACTGGTAGAGCAGAATCCAGGTACGAGTGTGCGGAGAATATCAGACGAGGTAGGAATTAGTGGTCCTCTTGTTTGGACAATCCTCCACGAGCAACTGCTTTATCCATACCATGTGCAACGAGTACAGGCCTTAAATCCAATAAATGAACATCAAGCACGTTTGGTTTTTTTGCCGTTGCTTTCTACGTCATGATGCTGAAGACCCTCGGTTTCTCGCAAACATTCTTTTTACTGATGAGGCCGGGTTCACAAGAAATGGAGTGTTTATTTTTCACAATACGCATTATTTGGGCCGACGAAAATCCTCATGCTCTAATAGATTCTGGACATCAGGCACGTTTTCCATTAAACATTTGGATGGGTAATGTAGGTGACAGGTTTCTAGGTCCTGTTGTTTTACCAAACCGATTAACAGGCGCTGCTTACCTCAACCTTCTGCAGAACACACTGTATGAATTTTTGGAAGACATTCCTTTGAATCAGAGGCAACAAATGTGGTTTCAGCATGATGGTGCTCCAGCACATTTTTCCATGGCCATGGCATCTACACCAAACTTTTCCACATAGATGGGTAGAAAGGGCCGGACCTGTTTTATGGCCTCCAAGATCGCCTGATCTGAATCCTCTAGATTTCTTTGTTTGGGGATATTTAAAGACATTAGTGTATGGTACTCCTGTAAATAGCCTGGAAGAGTTGCAGCTACGGATTAATCAAAAGTGTCAAGAAATCCAAACCAAGGAGGGTGTTTTCGAAAGAGTTAGAATATCGTTGATACGAAGATGTGGTGCCTGCTTGGAAATGGACGGAGGGCACTTTGGACATCTTATGTAAGTTTGTTTTTTGTTTGTTCAAAGCTTCCTTTGTCGGTTTATTCCTAATAAAATAAAATGTTTGAAAAACGAATAGTGGTCCATATCTCCGCAACCGTTACTTTGCGGACCCATGTTTCTTTTTGACTTTTCTGCTTATTTTGGTTCATACTATTATCTCCTGAAATATTTTACACTCTTCTTTTAACACCCTGTATAAAACCAGCTTACACGGTAAAATTTTGGAATGCATAACCTCGATTCGATATTGGTAATTTTTTTCAGAACTTTAAACCAAATAAAAATGTGTATAAATGTTTCTGTTCATTCAAAAGTATAGTGAAAATTTAACCAGAACAGTTACATAATCCGAAAACAGATCCAAATCGACATTCTACGTAAAATGCAATTTTATTTTCGAAATTTAGGTCATCGAATTGATCTAGGTGAATTTTTTCACAATTTTGAAATGATAAATAAAAATTTTTATCTTTCCGTTATTCGGAAGATTAGTGAAAATTTAAACAATTTAAAGACCGGCGAAGGAATCGTTTTTTATTTGAATTATTTTTTTCTGGACATTATGTAATAGTAAATCGAATAAGGAGAACTCGAGAATGATGTTGGTTGGTCCAGATGTTGTTTATTTTCTGATGTACAGATCAAATTTCAACGACAATAATCACATAGCCCTGAAATCTATACAAATTAATGTCCCTCGAAAAATCTGGTATTGTTTCCGAAAACTATGCTGTCGAGTTGGTTTTGATTCATTTTTCACAACTTTGAAATGTTAAGTAAAAATGTTAATTTTCCTGTCCATTCGAAAGATTAGTAAAAATTGGAAAAAATATCCCCATCTTAAAAAACGGCAAAGGAGTCGTTTCTTTTCCTCAAAATTATATTTTCGATCATTATGAAATAGGAACCAAGCAAGGAGAACTCGAAAATGATCCATTTTAGTTTGTTAAAATTTCATTCATGAACAGTCACAAAACCTGCGCAAAATCTGACATTATTTTTTGATCTACCGCGTTGAGTGAACTCAACCATATCCACACCCTACTCTAATTCCGATTATTTTCGAAATTTAAGCTCGACTTGATCAAATTGTTTGAGTATTTTTAAATGTTGGATACAAATTTTGAAAAAAAAAAAAAAAAAAAAAAAAAAAAGTTTTGCCACAAAGGAACCATTTTTTCACAACTGTTTTTGCACAGCATTACTATATTCGAAAATTATCTTAATTTGTTCAGACTTCGTGTACTTTTCGAGATAATAAACAGAAACTCGACGAGAACAATCACAGAGTCTCGAAAAACATCAAAATCGACGTTCTACGCAAAATTCGATATCATTTTCCTTATGTAAGCCCCCGAATTGGTCTCAATGAATTATTTCATAATTGTGAGACGCTGAATCAAAAAAATAGTATAGATTTTTCCATATAGGTAATCTAAGCAAAACTGTAGTAAAATTAAATGTCGGCGAAAGTCGATTTTCTATTTTTTTTTTCGGATACAAAAAATTTAAAAATGACCTTGGTTTATTTGAATCGCGTTTGTTTTCCGAGACATGAACGAAAACTCATCAATAAAAAAGTCACAGAATCTACCCAAATCATCTAGCTACGCAAAATATCTCAAGCAATGGTAAGGAATTTCATCAACGAATTTGTGACATTGTCTTTTGTTTATGTATTATTTATGCTGGTGCAATAGTTTCTTAAAAGTGAAATTCTATATTACTAAATTATAGAACATGGTAATAAAAATACTCCTTGCATGATCACAAATCTTACACGAGTCACGGGAAATAAATATCGTATGCACAATATAAACAAAAAAAAAACAGCACT
The DNA here is from genome assembly GCA_025584915.1 of Monochamus saltuarius. Lineage (NCBI taxonomy): Eukaryota > Metazoa > Arthropoda > Insecta > Coleoptera > Cerambycidae > Monochamus > Monochamus saltuarius. The sequence continues at coordinate 17,805,029 of CM046730.1, read as the reverse complement.
TGCATAGAAATTTAGTAGTTTTTAGTTAAATAATTTGTCTTAGTAACAAATTTACAAAATCTGAGGATAGGGATAAACGTTAATAATCGTTACAACATTTTGAAAAAAGAACATTTTCGTAATGTAACTTACAACTTTAACTTACTAGTTTTACGTTTTGTTTGTGATGGGTCAACTTTTCACGGTGCTTTAGTGTTCATTAAACTTAAACTTCAAATCGATTTCATATCCTCGACACAATTTTTTACTTATTTTTTACGCAATTGTGAAAACTATTCTATTTCAAGCCGAGTAATAGTAAAAATCGTGTTCGCGTATTTCGAAATATTTTTAAAATGTAGGGTATGTCACACTTGGTTAGCTGTGAATTTAACCTTTTACTACTCGTTGAAAAAAATATTATATGTGGTAGGTATTCGATTTGTACATTTGCTGAAGTAGGATTACCCAAATTTTGACAAAATTTCGCATTTCTACTATGCATATATTGTTAATGATCCCTTAATTATGTTACCGATCACATCAAAAGGTTTTTATACGTATCCTTTATTAAAAAAAAAACTGGTGGGAACTTGTTGTGTCTTGTATCGACGTTAAAACGTATATCAGGTAGTTAGGAGGCAAAATTGGGTGAATTTTTACAAGTACATAATATGTTACATTCTAGAAGGTGCTTTTACCTACCAGTAAAGAAAATTTCAAGGTAAGCCATAGTAGCGTGTGGTAGAATGTTTCATGTTTTACGTACTTGTATGGTACGAATAATTACTTAGCCGCAATTGTCTTTCATACACACATATTCTTAGCCACTCAAAGCACATTTAGATAGAGTAAGTACTATTCTTAACTTTTTTTCATGAAGTGATTTGATATTTTAATATTTCTTTTTCAAGATCTCAAGTTCTTTAAAGATATGTTTTCGGTGTCAGACGATATTTTTCGTATTGATTCTATCCTTATTTACATGTCAGTATTTATACAAAGCTTAAATATACTTGATGAAAAATTGTAACACCTTTCTCTAACATCAAAACAACGTTCCTATAAACAACAAATTCTCACTAGCTAAATTTCAAGGAATGAATAATAATTAATGCCTTAAAAATCATTATTCAACTGCCTTTACTAATTGACCTTCACTCGGTGGCATTCAAATCATAACAAAATAAACTAGCCTGAAGTGATACGGCATAGAAGTGCACATATTTTCCTGCAAAAGGTTGATTTGTATTTTTTAAAAGTAGTGAGGATTAAGGATTCGGAAAGGTAATGAATGGTAAGATCAAAATTGTAGAATCATGTAAGGAATATACATTGCTCTGTAGTAGATGTATTATTATAACCTTGAGAACACAAATTTTAATAGTTTTAACAAATTTGGCAATTGTTTATTGCGACGAATTGAAATTCGATTGTATTCAAGCAACTCGATTAAGAATCCAGTTTGATTTTGGGGCCCTGTATGTAGGTATGGGAACAACAAAATTTGTTTGTCTACAAAAGAAATGCAAGTTGTTAAATTTAGTTACTGTTACACATACAGGGTGTTAAAAAAAGAGTATCAAATATTTAAGGAGGTAATAGTATGAACCAAAATAAGCAGAAAAGTCTCAATAAACATGGGTCCGCAAAGTAACGGTTGCGGAGATATGGAATGTTTTATGGTTTTTAGCCCCTTTTTTTATTTTGCAAAACGTTGTGTATTTTCTTATAATAGTTTGTTGATGTTTAGTGAAATAAACAGTACGTAATTGACAGTGCACAAGTTTTCTTTCGCTATGGCTGGTTACCTAACGCAGAATTAACAGACGTGCATTTCATGTATGGTGGTGCTAATGGGAACGCCACCGAAGCACGACGTCTTTATGTTGACGCTTATCCAAATCGCCAGATTCCTTCACAACGCATGTTTGGAAGAATTCACCAAAGATTGCGTGATATCGGTTTCTTGAGCAAACAGTGCCATTTATCTGGAAGACCAAGGTCGGTATCCACTCCTAGACAGAAGAAGAAATTCTAGCACTGGTAGAGCAGAATCCAGATACGAGTGTGCGGAGAATATCGGCCGAGGTAGGAATTAGTGGTCCTCTTGTTTGGAGAATCTTTCACGAGCAACTGCTTTATCCATACCATGTGCAACGAGGACACCCCTTAAATCCAATAAATGTTCATCAAGCACGTTTCGTTTTTTGCCGCTGGTTTCTACGTAATGATGCTGAAGGCCCTGGTTTTCTTGCAAACATTCTTTTTACTAATGAGGCCGGGTTTACAAGAAATGGAGTGTTTAATTTTCACAATACGCATATTTGGGCCGACGAAAATCCTCATGCTCTAATAATAGAATCTGGACATCAGGCACGTTTTTCATTAAACATTTGGATGGATATTGTAGGTGACAGGTTTCTAGGTCCTGTTGTTTTACCAAACCGATTAACAGGCGCTGCTTACCTCAACATTCTGCAGAACGCACTCTATGAGTTTTTGAAAGACATTCCATTGACTCAGAGGCAACAAATGTGGTTCCAGCATGATGGTGCTCCAGCTTATTTTTCCATGGCCGTTAGAGAACATTTACACCAAACTTTTCCACATAGATAGGTAGGAAGGGCCGGACCTGTTTTATGACCTACAAGATCGCCTGATCTGAACTCTCTACATTTCTTTGTTTGGGGATATTTGAAGACATTAGTGTATGGTACTCCTGTAAATAGCTGCAGCTACGGATTAATCAAAAGTGTCAAGAAATCCAAACCAAGGAGGGTGTTTTCGAAAGAGTTCGAATATCGTTGAGACGAAGATGTCGTGCCTGCTTGGAAATGGACGACGGGGACTTTGAACATCTTCTGTAACTTTGTTTTTTGTTTGTTAAAATATTCCTTTGTCGGTTTATTCCTAATAAAATAAAATGTTTGAAAAACGAATAGTGGTCCATATCTCCGCAACCGTTACTTTGCGGACCCATGTTTATTAAGACCTTTCTGCTTATTTTGGTTCATACTATTACCTCCTGAAATATTTTACACTCTTTTTTTAACACCCTGTATAGCAAAATTTATTCGTCGACACTAAGACAAGACGTTTCACATAGACCGTCACTGCGTCGGCACCTTTGTTATTTAAATATCATCTTATATGACCTTGAACCGGTTGTCACTTCGTAGCCGTATAAAAAATAAAATGATCTCGCTCATTATTTTCGCCGTTCTCCACATTCAGCTCTGTAATTTCCATTTCAAGGATACTTGAACAAAATTAAGGAAAGATAAAGTTATGAATTCAAGTTTACGATTCTATAAGGTTTTCTTTTTGGTTTTGCTTGGTTTGAATTAATTAATTCTATTGTCTTTTCTCTAATCAGGTCTACCTATATTTTCAAGTAATTTAAATGAAGTGAAACAATGGCATATTTTTCTATAATACCTTACGTAATGAATTATTTTGTAATTAATATTTTTTACGTCTAATTGTTCGTTAATATGGCATATGTGTATTGATTTCAATTAATGGTATTAACTAACAACAATTAAGTCTTTGTTGTGAAAGTAATGACCGTAATAAATATAAATGAAACAAAAAAATTACCGGTAATTATTGAATTTTATTACCATTTATAATAACGATAGCACCTTCAACTTTATTTCTCATCAGCCTCTTTCGTTTACTTTCAAATTTAAAGTAAAAAGGAAATATAAAAAATGTACGTTTTCAAGGTACTCAACTATCTCGCCACTTTCAAAACAACGCACACTGGGGAAATTAAAATTTAGGTAAACGGCGACCTTAAGCATTCTTACATTAATATATATGCACACAAAGAGATGTATAAAAATTGAAGAGGTGTTATTTGATGCTTTGCAGCCAAGGTTGTTAACCTTGGTGGCCTTGAATCGTGCTTCATTCAAACATAACGCTGTGGTCTCTATAGCAATCAGACGCCAAATATTAATTCTTCGCTTGCGGTTGCCAGCTATGACGATCTTAGTGTCCAAATGCAAATGTAGTCGGTTATAGTAATTTTCGTATTAAGGTTGACTTTCACAAACCATATTCGACTCTACTGCACGCCAGCACTTAGATGATAATTCTACATTTGCTGACAATTCTGAATCTGGCCGGTTTCAGCGGTTTTATAGGTGCGGCAATTTGTTTCTAGAAATGGAGCAAGTGCGAAGTTTTGAGATGAAAGAATAAGCAGCCTAAAAATTAATGAGGTTTTATATTTAGACACAATTTCAGGGTCAACCGGTATAAAAAAATTGATCAACCCTGAATCATCGTGTTAATATATGAAAGTGTCCTTATTTAGCTTCAACTTTATTGATCCTGAATCCAGCCAAATCGCGGCGAAAGTAATATGTCACGTTTTTATGAAATTCGTAACATCAGAGCAGAAAGTTCAGAATCTTGCGATTTTAGCTTTTTACCTTTGATTAAAAATGGTGAATCATAGCAATTAAAGTTAAGTCGTGAAAAAATACGTGAATACAATGTATAGAATGCTGGTATCTAAATGTCATTATTAATGATGGTGTTAAAACGCAAACTGAAACATCTAATTCAAGGCCAGCTTGGTAAACAATGAAATTATCTTATCACGGTGAAATAAATTGTAAATTTAAATTGCAAAATAATAGGTAAAGTAATAATTAAGTTTTTATTGTCACTCGATATTAGTTTCAGTTATTTTTACTTGCTGAAGTAACAGAAAATTATTTTTTACCTGGCTGTGTCTTAATAGAACGGAACTTGGTTTTTAGCTTTCTATGGCGAAATCTCTAAAGACACTATCTCGGCATGACCGACAATATATGACTAAGTCTTACATGTTTTTTCCCCGACTGACCTTTATCGCTGAATTTGAAAATAGAAATCATTACACATTGCATTAGGAAGCTGTAAATCCTTTCATCAAGTCAAATTTTCGGAAGTGTAGCAGTTTTTTTAGTACATCAGATTATAAAAATATCGACCCGAAATTTTGTCAAAATATATTAAAAACATCCTTTTTATTTGGATACTCTACATAAAATTTCCTATAAAAATGATAAAAAAATGCCTACTCATACATGGATGTGAAATTTTCATAAAGGTGTCTTTTTTGATATAATTCAAGATCTGAAGAGTATCAACGATCGATGTCACAAATCCTTAGTTTTGCGCTAAATTGTGAAATACAAAGAATTAAAATGATGGAAAATTCTCATTTTTTATACAAATGTGGCTGTATGGCCAAGCTGCCCAAAGTCTTCAATAATTCAAAAGTCATAATATTTTTTTTGATATATCAGATTTGGAAAACTATTGACCAATATTTCGTTAAAATACACAAAAAATAGTGTATATTTCTTAGTAAGTTTAAAGAGTGCCATCATTATTGCAATAGATTGCACTTGTGTAGTTGGGATACAATTTCAGGAGTATAGTAATAATTCAGAAGTGTAGCACAATTTTTAGTACAAAATTTTTGTGAGATGATTATAAAAATATTGATTCAAAATTTTGTTAAATTGTATTAAAAACATCTTCGAATTTGAATAGTTATGTATAATTTGAAATAAAAATGCGGAGTAATTGAGTAAAAGATTTAAAATGGACAAAACTAGATATAAAAAATATAGAAATATGTTTATTTTAATCATATCAAATATTCGGAAGTGTAGCAATTTTTTTATATATAAATATTGACCTAAGATTTTATCAAAATGTACTAAAACAATGTTATATGTTTAAATTAGAATAGCTAAAACCATATTTGATATGAAAGATTATAAAATTAATAAATATTTTATTGTTCATAAATGTTTTTTTTTTCATAGCGTATAATTCAAAAGTGTAGCAATTTTTTCAAAATATCATATAAAAGTATTAGAAGATATTGTCAAAAGGTGTTATAAACATTAAAACTTTATACAAAACAAAAAATCGTAAAAAATGAAGATGTGGAATTTTGAAAACTGTGTTAATTTTTTTTTTTAACAATATAACTAATCAGGGATATGCAACGATGTCTCCTGAGAATTTTGCGCAACATTCCTACTACTACTTAAATGAAACTGCAATCAGTACCTACTCCATTTTTAATGGTGAGATACCTGGGGGATATCATGTTCGCGTTACTTTTCATTAAATGTCAACGTAGCCTGAATTTTAATTTATTCTAAAGGGCATGAGCGTTTTAATAAGTATTATATGTCATACATTAATTTCTCGTGTTTTATTCTCCTCTTTAACTCGCATTTTTTTCCCTAACGCACGCTCACGTACCCCAATAAAGAATCTGTACGACTATTTATTTAAAACTACGTATAAAGAACTGTTGTTAGAACTTACTACATCGGATGCAGCAGAATATTGATTGTATATTAAACTTTCCAGAGCCATCCACTTTACGGGTTTGCTTTCTTGATCAGCCAGACAAAAGTAGTCACTCGGAAACATATCTCTGGATAGAGAGTTGTCAGTTATCTTCACTTGAAGTTTCTCATCGATTCTGGAAAAAGAACCGACGGTAATTGATAAAATGTTAGCAATAAAGTTGTTTTGAAGTAATTTAGGAAAAATATACTTACACCGCATTTCGTACTGAGACGTCTTTATAGCAAACATTTTGGCTGTGCAAGTACATGATGCCCAAAAGAATCTGGATGGCTATGTCGACCAGATTCTGAGTAGATAATACTAAGTTGTCTTTCTTTTGGCGGCATTTTATGAGATATCTGAAGAAAGATGATATTATTAGAGTTACGAACACAATTTCCAAAATATACTTGTAATAGTATATAGAAATAAACGTTAAATTTTGTTCCAAGGTTTTCAAAAGTTCTTTAATTGCTGTTGTAAAACGTGATGCGCTTTGTAATATGGGGGGTAATAAAATCCAGTTAAGGGTTGCGCAAACTTACCTTTTCAAATTACCCCTATTAGAATAAGGATAGACCAGTAATGGCTGCTTCGGGTCATCTAAATTCGCACATAAGATGGTCAGGACGTTTTTGTGCTCCATGCCATACATCATAGTCCCTTCCGCCAAGAATAAACCGACTAACCTTTTCGAAGCCGCTTCTACCAAATAAAAGATTTTATGACTACAAATTTTAATGGGTTTTTATTAGAATACTGAATAAGAAAGGAATGATTTTGTTTTGTATGGGATATTTATAGGATTTGCCATAAAATCCGCATGGGAAGGTCTGGGGATCCTCGTCACTTAAACTGGATCGCTGTCATAATGCCATTCATTTTTTTTATTACCATTTAAAAAAAAGAATTGCTCTAAACTAATTTTATATTTAGATAATTAATATTCCCAACAACTTGTATATATGACGAAATTTAGATTTTTCTCATGTAATTACTACTGAAACAGTGTTTATATCTGTTGTTTTTGGTAATTCTTTGTGCACATATAGATTTTTCTAAATCCATCAAAATGCCCTCTTGAATATACGAAACAAACTCACCTTTCGTAGTCTTTATGGTTACAGTTTGCTGTCTGTAAGTTCCCTGGTAGATTTTACCGAAGATTCCTTCTTCGGTAATGTGATCTAAGCTTATAGTTTGACGCAGCACGGATAGAGAGCGCAGACGTTTGGCTGGATTGACGAGTCGTGGATCTTGAAGAGAGACCTGCAAATTTAAAATGTCACATTGGTCAATATACAAAGAAATAATTGTTACAACGCGCATATACTAAGTTGATGTTTCATTCATACAGTAAAGACAATATTTAGAAAGACATTTAATGATGTTCTTAATTCCATTTCTTAATTTTTCTGCCAGGTCTTGTTCATAAAGGTAAAACATTAAAGTGCGATTATCTCTCAACGATATTAACATCGTTTTGAATGAAGTCATAGCGTTTCGTTCCATGTCTAGCTAAATGGATGTCCTTAATTATTAATTGAGGAGATGAAACGGCGTGCCCTATAAACAGCCGAATGAGGGAAAAGGGCACGGTGAAATATCACAAGTAATTCGATTAGGTAACAGGTCCTAAAAGCAAATTGAATGCATTTTAGATTAGCGTTGTGATTGCTTTATACCTTGTTTGGGTAAATCATGTCATGGCTGGAGTGGATGGACGCATTTTATTTGTTGAGAGGCGAACTCAAGTTGTTTTATCAGCTTAGGTTTTCTTATACAGGGCGGGATAAATCATATAGTAATACCCGTTCTTTGAAAAGTTAAGAAAAAAATATATAATTGTATAATGAAATTTAATATCTCGATCTTGCACTGCCAACTTTTATGTCAAAATGGCTTGGTCGTGGCATATTTTACGATAGATTTGCGAATATCCCGTTAGGCACGTTCTAATTTAGTCATCCATTTTATGTTTACTTGGGGTATAGGCCGCATAAATGTATCCTAATATTGCTAGCTTATTTCTCCCCTGTTTGCCTTGTCACTTGTCATGAGAAAATACCCTATTGAATATGCAGCAAACTGTGTATTATTCAGTTTTGGTGTATACATCTTCGAGGTAAAGGAGGATATGTTAATAATTCGTACAAAAGAGTAAACGACAGCTGTATGGAAATCGTTTAAAAAAGGGGAAATAGCGTATAACCCATGATAATGCGGACAAATATTGGCGTTTTCAATCATTATTTAATATCTTTCGTTTATGTGAAGCTACCTCAAGAGTTCACTTATAACAGACATAATAAAGCTGTCTCAGATGTTTATTTTTTCTCCTAACTACTTGTAAAATTTTAATAATCGAAACTGTAGCAAAAATTTGTTTTTTTTTTCAACTTGTTGAAAAGATGTTCACCACATTTTTCATAATTAAAACTTTAGTAAAAATAATCAATTTTTCTTCCAAATTGTTGAGAAACGACGTTTAGCTAATTTTAATAATCGAAACTGTAGCAAAAAATTAATTTTTCTTTCAACAGCTTGAAAATGTTGTCTACCACACTTTTGATAATTGAAGCTTCAGTATAAATAATCAATTTTTCTTCCAATTGTCGAGCAAAGTCGTTTAGCCAATTTTTATAATCGAAACTGTAGCAAAAATAAAATTGTTTTTTCAGTAACTTCTGAAAGATGTTCACCACACTTTTGATAATTGAATGAATCAATTTTTGTTCCAATTGTTGCTAAAAGATGTTTAACCAATTTTAATAATAGAAACTCTATCAAAAATTTAGTTTTTTCTTTCATCTGCTTGAAGAAGATGTTTACCACACTTTTAATAATTGAAATTTCAATAAAAATAATCAATTTTCCTTCCAATTTTTGAGAAAAGATGTTTAGCAAATTTTAATAATCGAAACTGTAGCAAAAATTATTTTTTTCTTTCGATTACTTGAAAAAGTTGTTCACCACACCTTCGATAATTGAAACTTCAATAAAAATAATCAAATTTTCCTCCAAATGTTTAGTCAATTTCAGCAATCGAAACTGTAGCAAACATATAAGTGTTCATTGAACTGCTTGAGAAAGATGTTTACCACACTTTTGGTAATTGAAACTTATAATAACCAATTTTTCTTCCAATTGTTGAGAAAACACGTTTAGCTAATTTTAATAATCGAAACTGTAGCAAAAATGTAATTTTTCTCAACAGTTTTAAAAAACAAACCTTAAAAAAATAAATGTTTATTACAATTTTAAGAATCGAAAGTGTAGCGAAAAATTGTGTTTGCCTTCCATGTGTAAAACATGTTCATTACAGTTTTAGTAATCAAAATTACTGTAAAATAAGCTAAAATTAAATTAAATTCTGTTGATATTGAGAATAAAGCAAGCTTATTTAAGGACACACACCGATAATTACTGGTTGCCTAGTTTATATAGTAAACTAATAGAAAACAGACCTTTTTTTATTCCAATATATCTTTTTAAAACACTGAAAACAAGTAATAAAATTTTACACCACGTTTGACAAAGTATAGGCAAAGATAACAAAGTAAAAATAATTTGAGATATATAATTATTTTGTGAGATATTAAATTCTAAACATGTACGTTTTTTAACGTTTTAAAAACAAACGATTATTTCTTCAGATTATTAAGGAATTATGATATATTTTACTTCGTTGTCTTCTAAATAGTAAGCTGGTCACAGTTTAATTCATAATTTCACCAGCATCTTCTTATTAAAGAAGTTATATTGGAATAAAGTTATCACAAAATATTCATTCATAATTTACAATTTGTTTGACCCTTAGTTGGCTTAGTTTGAAATAGATGTCGCACTAGTTAAATCTAATTTAAGAATGAACTTAAATGAACTGATCACAAATGCGCTAGGGTATTTTTCACGAACTAAGTATACTCGCGACACGAATTCAGACGACTTACGTCATACAAACAAATGAATAATTCATTATATTTTCATCAAATTATTTAAGTAGTGATAGTAATAAAACTATATACTATACTAAAAGTTTGCATTATATATTGTACTAAATTGCAAAACATTATTGTTTTTAACGCGACCAAATATCGAAAATTACGTTGTGTAACATCAGCCGTGACGTAAGACGTCTGAATTCCTTGACGCGAGTTATACCAGTTATTGCGGTTAATTTAGTAGGTATAACGACTATAACGTAATTATTAACTAATAGTGATATTTATTGATGATTATTTAAAACAAAATCATGTTAATGTTATACCGCAAAATTATATTTTATTTTAATTAAAACGTACAAAATTATAACTATAATGCAAACTCATATTGTTTGTAACAATTTATAAATTCATTTATTCTCGATAATTTATATACAGGGTGTTACTTAATGTTATGTCCTTATTTTAATGGGTCTTGGGCTAATTGTAATTCGAAAAGTTCATATAAATGTATATGAAAAAAGCTTTTTTTTTTGGTTTTTCGAACATGTATTAGTATACACATATACCTATATCATATGCAGGGTGAAACAAAAAAGCATGTCATCTCGTGAACTGCTATTTTTTACTGTAAAATATAACGATTTAACTTTACTTACCTATATACAAAAATGCATCATTTAAAAGATACAGGGTGTTAAAGTTGAACTTTTAAAATCGTTTTTCCGTAATAACGCCAATTTATATCGTATCAGCTTGAAATTTAAAAGAGATATTTTTTGTGGTTGACCAAATCATTATTTTTGTAAACAACGCTTAAAAAATAAAGATACTGGGGGAACAGGGATACTTCGCCGGTTCCATTTTTTCGATTTTTAAAAGTTATGCAAGGTTAGAGACTGGCAGAGAAAAAAAAATTCAATTTCCAAAGAAACGGTTTTATGAATAATTTGTAAATAATTTAAAGATGTTTCAAATGCTCTAATTATATAGGACGTCTCTGAATCTAGGGCTGAACCATATTTATAGATTTACCAATTTCAATTTGAAAAAAAAAAATAGAAATAGGCTAGTGAAACTTACTTATACGCTACAATTTAATAGTAATTAATATTTAAATTCCATATTTTAGTTTACTAATTGCTCCACGTGCTTAAGAAATGCATTAATGGGCTTTTCTAATTACTAAAAATCTAACATTTTTAAAAACTGTAATTTTTGCCAAAAGTATTCAGTTGCATATAGGCTTTCTTTTCAGTTGATTTTAGTATTTTTCACTGACTCAAAATAAACATCGTCTTCCATATAGCCACAAACTACCGTGTCCCTTGTGGAGTGGACAAAATAGTTGTAATTGTGTATTTAATTTTTCATGTTTATGTATCTGGATGTTATTTATTGGATAGGTATATCGATTTTATAGTATTTTTAGTACTTACAATCTTTATCTTGGTTACTATTTATTCCATAGCTAAAAATTCTTATGGAGTAGTGTTTAATAAATAAATAAATGTAATAATTAAACAAATAAAAATCTAATTTACTAAAATCTTGATTTTTTGTATTTTTGTAGCAGAGTTTACAGTAATTTATTTGGAATAGATTTAAAAAAATGTACGGGATGAAAATAAAAATCACAAAATATAAAGACTTTTTTATTAATTTGTGCATCCTTTATATATTGCGGATCTTTTTCCTTTAGGAATATTTCTGTATACAATGTGGAAGAAAAGTATGGAATAAATTCATTATTTCTAAAACGACGAAGTTTCATGAAATTTTCTCGGACACTTCGATTTTGCTTTTTAAAAAGACTCTATTTTTTATACCAACGCATTTCCGACGTTAATTTGTTTTTGCGTGATGACGTCTACAAGAATCCGATGAAAAATATAGGGTACTATTAAAAAATATGCGATGACGTCATCACGCGAAAATAAATAACCGTCGGAAATGCGTTAATATATAAAAAAGAGTCTTTTTCAAAAGCAAAATCGACGTGTCCGAGGAAATTTCATGAAACTTCGTTGTTTTAGAAATAATGAATTTATTCCATACTTTTCTTTCACACTGTATAATTTCTGGCAGTACCTATACAATTTTCGTAAAAAAATTTTAATTTTGGTACCATTACGTTTCTCCATAATTCTTAATTTTTTCAATTTTTCACGGCACAACAATAACACAATAAAAATGCCTACTTAGAGGTCCACAAGTTCGCACCTACTCTAGTCTGAATCCGGATAAATAATAAAAGTACAGAATAAAAAGCTCTTTAGGATGGTTAACCACGTGTTTTCTTTTGTGTAAATACGTCATACCGGACAAAAACATTTTCAAAGCAGCCGACGCGGCGGTTGCTAATAGGAAGGTTTTACGACCCTTTTTTAATCCAAATATGCGACCGGCGAGCGAGATGAAAGATCATGCATCTCGCTTGCAGTGTCTCTCTATTTTGCCTGGATTCTGGTAAAATTTGGCAAGAATGAAATAATAGTACTATTTTACTATAAACGTATTTTCTGTAGCGACATCTACTCGAATACTGTAGTACTTTGTTAGAAGCCACGGGGTTTCAATTTCTAGTCTTAACCGTACTAGAGAAAACAAGACAGTATGTACATAGAATGGAACATAGAAGGTTGCTTGTAATCACGTTATTAATATCCGTAGACCGCATTTTTTCCAACCGCCAGACGTTCCATTAATATAATTAAGGTAATCTTAGAAAAGCTCACTACTTACAAGTAGCCGCGCGGTCCTGATTGCTCTATCTCCATGACTAAGCCGAGTGCCATGTTAATCCCTCGAGAATTCAGGCAATACTATTTACTTTAGACATTGAATTTCCCTTCTCCGAGGTTCCTCTGGCTTATCTGTTTTTCACATAAGAGCACCCCCTAGATTTGTGTGAAATCAATCAACCGCCGCACTACCAGATAATATTTAGAGTCGGCAGCGTTAATAGGCTTCCACATTAAGAGCATTAATAAAATATTGAACCGATTGTTCAGCTCTAATCTTTGAACTTCGTCAGTGGTTCGCTCTTGAAATTATATTGTATACATTCGAAGAGTTTAATTACATTTCGTACGTGCGAGACCATTCAGTATTAGATCTTACACTGAACAAATTACTTGTTCAATCAAATGAATTATTTAGTTTATACAGTGTTAGCTATGACTTAGTACAAATATTTTAAGAGGGGATAGGGAAAAATAAGAATTAATGGAATCATCTATCAAGGCCTTATAACAGTTGTTCAATGTGGTTCAAAAAGTGTAATATAGGGTGTTAAAAAAGAGTGTAAAATATTTAAGGAGGTAATAGTATGAACCAAAATAAGCAGAAAAGTCTCAATAAACATGGGTCCGCAAAGTAACGGTTTCGGAGATATGGAATGTTTTATGATTTTAGCACCTTTTTTTATTTTGCAAAAACGTTATGTATTTTCTTATAATAGTTGGTTGATGTTTAGTGAAATAAACAGTACGTATATGACAGTTGTTCTCAGCGCACAAGTTTTCTTTCGCTATGGCTGGTTACTCTAACGCAAAATTAACAGACATGTATGGTCGTGCTAATGGGAACGCTACCGAAGCGCGACGTCTTTACGTTGACGCTTATCCAAATCGCCAGATTCCTTCACAACGCATGTTTGGAAGAATTCACCAAAGATTGCGTGATACCGGTTCCTTGAGCAAACAGTGCAATTTATCCGGAAGACTAAGGTCGGTATCCACTCCTAGAGCAGAAGAAGAAATTGTAGCACTGGTAGAGCAGAATCCAGGTACGAGTGTGCGGAGAATATCAGCCGAGGTAGGAATTAGTGGTCCTCTTGTTTGGAGAATCCTTCAAGAGCAACTGCTTTATCCATATCATGTGCAACGAGTACAGGCCTTAAATCCAATAAATGATCATCAAGCACGTTTGGTTTTTTGCCGCTGGTTTCTACGTCATGATGCTGAAGACCCTCGTTTTCTTGCAAACATTCTCTTTACTGATGAGGCCGGGTTCACAAGAAATGGAGTGTTTAATTTTCACAATACGCATATTTGGACCGACGAAAATCCTCATGCTCTAATAGAATCTGGACATCAGGCACGTTTTTCATTAAACATTTGGATGGGTATTGTAGGTGACAGGTTTCTTTCTATGTCCTGTTGTTTTAACCAACCGATTAACAGGCGCTGCTTACCTCAACTTTCTGCAGATCACACTGTATGAGTTTTTGGAAGACATTCATTTGAATCAGAGGCAACAAATGTGGTTCCAGCATGATGGTGCTCCAGCTCATTTTTCCATGGCCGTTAGAGAGCATTTACACCAAACTTTTCCACCTAGATGGGTAGGAAGGGCCGAACCTGTTTTATGGCCTCCAAGGTCGCCTGATCTGAACCCTCTAGATTTCTTTGTTTGGGGATTTTTAAAGACATTAGTGTATGGTACTCCTGTAAATAGCCTGGAAGAGCTGCAGCTACGGATTAATCAAAAGTGTCAAGAAATCCAAACCAAGGAGAGTGTTTTCGAAAGAGTTCGAATATCGTTGAAACGAAGATGTCGTGCCTGCTTGGAAATGGACGGAGGGCACTTTGAACATCTTCTGTAACTTTGTTTTTTGTTTGTTAAAAGCTTCCTTTGTCGGTTTATTCCTAATAAAATAAAATGTTTGAAAAACGAATAGTGGTCCATATCTCCGTAACCGTTACTTTGCTGACCCATGTTTATTAAGACTTTCTGCTTATTTTTGTTCATACTATTCCCTCCTGAAATATTTTACACTTTTTTTATAACACCCTGTATTTTGTGTACTCGGAAAACGTCTTTGGTAGTACGCTGCCACACGATAATATGCACTTGTCGCACTCACATAAATCAGCACCTTATCCGTCATCTGGGCATTTGAATACGACATGTTTGTAAATACACATATTATTATTAATAAAATTTTTTATTTTCATCATTTCTACACTTGTTAACGCTGCAAAAAAGACCGCACGTTAGTTGACCTTTCGGACGATGATTGATTGTCATAAGCGCCGACTTTCCGAAGGGGAAGGGGATTTTACCCAATTTTTTTTAACATTGAGCTAGAATTCTGAAATAATTTTTTTATTGTCCTACTATAACTATAATGTAGGAAAATATTTGTACCCAAGACAAATTCCTTTATTCATTTACGTTTACGTTTAAAATTGAAAAATGCACTAAAATCTCAAGGAAAATACAAAGTCAAAACGGAAATACAGGATTTCAATTATAATAACTAATTTTACTGTTTAGTGTTGCTGGTTGCCGTACTTTCTAAACGTCAAACGGGCAAAATAAATAACCTCATCGTCGATAAGTAAGTTAGGGCTTTTTTGAATATTTTGTATATTATGTGGCATATTATTGGTATTAGAAATATATTCGTTACTACATGACATGAAGTGTAAAGTTAAATTTACAATATGATATAGTTAAGTTTGACTTGAAAGCCAACGCATATTCATTTCGGTTAAACTGGGGCGCAAAAAGTTTGCCGCGCCTTTTCTGCTCCGAAATCCGTTTTTCATTTACATTTGAGGTGTATTTGCGTTTCGACATTGATGAAAACATCTCTCGCATAATTCTTTATTCTGCGCAAAGGCATCAACAGGCCCGGGGCTCAAAAGGGGAGAGAAATATATATATGTATATATAAATTATACGCTTTCTAAATGAAAAGCGAAATTGTTATAAAAATTCATAGAGTACTCGGTAACTTCATCTTTTCCCTCTGATGCTTCGTATACTCAGCCACAAAGGGGGTTTTTAAGATATAATTACGATGCCGTAAATCTCATTATACAGGGTGTCACGTGGGAAATATATTTTAAGCAATAAATGAAGGAAATTACTTATTAAGTCATCAGATTAACTTTAGGAACGCATAATAGAATAATCTGCCGTTTAAAATTGGTAGAATATGTTTAAAACTACACTATAGATCATTGATCTACATAGTCAACCAGTAAGTAAGTACTGTAAGCTACGATAATAGTATCAACACCATTTGAATCAAACTATAAAAAGATATGCGTTAGCATTGGCGCATTCACCATATTTAACAATAATCTTCATTTTGTTCATATCGGTAGACATCGGATATTTTAAGAACCGTGTATTCTTGAAATAGTTTTTTCTACAAAAACAAATGATTTTAAACATTTAATAACTGAACTGTACAGGGCGTTCGGTAAAGAATGGTCCATAATTTTATGAAAATAACGTAATTTAATGCTTCGATCTTAGTACAATTTTGCTCCCAAGAAAATAATACACACAACGTCGAAAGTCTTGGACCCTCTGTATATAAAATGATTCGATTAAACCTAATGGTTTTTCTTAATGTAGTAAAAAAATACATGTACTTAGGGAACAAACAGGACAATAAAAAATTGCAGACCATGATCCTTTACTCTATTACCAATGTTATTACAAATCTGGTCAGTTTGGCAGTGTATTAAGCCAAGTGTTCCTTTGAATTTTTGTACATTATAATGAGGGGTTAGGGGGGTCCAAGACTTTTCACGTTGTGTGTATTTTCTCAGACCTATAGCTTCTTAAGAAAGCGAAATTGTATTAAAGTAAGTTGATTTAAATCACCTTCTCATAGTCTAGCCTTAAAGTATGGTCCATTCTTTAATGAACACCCTGTATAAAATTTAGCAAATAACGCGAAAGAAATTGTCAAGGATATAGGAGAAACACGAACAAATAACAGCAGAAAGAATGATCTAACCCAAAAGTTGTATGTACTGAAATTTATAAAAATACATATTTTTTTATAAATTTAGTTGTGGAAAGTAAATATTTATTAAATTTACTTTAGTATCTACTAGAAATAGGAGCATCAGGACATATTTTCTTTAAGAAAATTATATTTGTAATTAGGGCCATCATTAAATGTTAGCTAACTTGTAAAATTTTCTTAATATGTTGCACAATATATTGAACAACATTTTGCACACTATATTGCACAATATACGTGCAAATAGGGCTTCAAAGAGATCATGCATATGCAAAATTATCGGTGACCTTATGCGGGATTGAGCTCATTGCACTTCATACAAACCTGTGAGATTAACATGATTTGTGATGACGCATAATACGACACTCTGCATGCGTCGCTGGTGGCATAAAATTGGCACGCGTCGCTGGTCGCATATGGTGATGGTGAGGGAGGACCCTTGTGGACGCTGGCAATCGTGGCATAGCTTCCACTCTCAGCACTCGGTGGTCTTCCGAGAGCCGATCGCAGGAACATGTGGGGGTTGCTGTCGTACAGTGCTGTCATGTAGCTGGAAAAGAGAGACTTAGTTTAGATACGGATATTTCTCTACGCGAAGCTTAATTCAAAGTCTTACGCGGTAGACTTGAGTGGCATTGATTTCCTAAGACGCTAAGGCATTACGCTACAATACCGCTTTAGGATTCGTAATGTGCACATGACTTTAAATCGCTGTTTTGTATAATTGGGTCGTATTGATAAGGTTTACAGGAATTTCTTAAAGAACCTAAAATTAAAATGGGAGATTACCATCTCACTAAAACTAAACGTAATTTGTGCACTATGCACAGACTGGGCTGTTCCCTACATCCTGGAATTCCTATAGAAAACAGCCACAGTTAGTTGTATCAACAGTACCACCAGACATTTATGGCTTCAAGCTTGGCATTGATTTCCTAAGACGCTAAAGCATTACGCTACAATACCGCTTTAGGGTTCGTAATGTGTACATGACTTTAAGTCGCTGTTTTGTATAATTGGGTCGTATTGATAAGGTTTACAGGAATTATTTAGAGAACCTAAAATTAAAATGGAGATTACCATCTCATTAAAACTAAACCTAATTTGTGCACTATTCAAAGACTGGGCTGTTCCCTCCTACATCCTGAAAAACCTATAGCAAACAGCCACAGTTAGTTGCAACACCGGTGCCATCAGACATTTATCGACTTCGAGCTTGGCATTGATTTCCTAAGACGCTAAAGCATTACGCTACAATCCCGCTTAGGGGTTCGTAGTGTGGACATGACTTAAGGCGCTGTTTATATAATTAGATCGTATTTATAAGGTTTAGAGGAATTCTTTAGAGTAGCTACAATTAACGTGGGTTATTACTATCTCACTGAAACTAAACGTAATTTATGCACTATGCGAATAATGGGCTGTTCCCCACATTCTGAAGAACCTATAGCAAACAGCCACAATTTATAGCTAGCTGTATAACTGACAGATGGACAAGAATGCTGGTTCTGATCATTGGATGAACAATTATTTTCTATCCGTGTAAGTCCTATTGATGAGTGATAAAAAATAATATGCATACATTTACACATTTGTATTCATATTGAGCTCTGAATAGCATAGAAAGTCAATATTTGCGTCGGATAGGTTATGTATCCGGGCCCCGCCGTACCGACGCCAATGGCCCTATAAATTATACTTAAAAAGGTATATTTTGCAGAAGTGAAAGTAATTGAAAATAAAACTCTAGCAGTAGCATTACTTCCTGCTTTTGTAATTATTTTGGATATTTTCGTCGATCCTAAATTCAAGTGTATCAGAAATCTCTGGAAATGCAGTTAGAACATAAACCGCAAGTAGCAGAATAATGGTTATTGTTCTCCAACCGCTCTCAGTCCACATAATAATCTCGGCTTGAACTGTATATAAAACAGCGACAATCCATTTCCTCAAGAAAAACAAATCCCCAATCTGTATTAAAGATATAATACTTAGAGAAAGATATGGCAAAGTAGTTATAATACCTAAGGAATCCATCAACAAAGTGTTTAAGCGGTCTGACATTTTGATTTAAGAGCTGTTTGAGTTTAACTTCAGCATAACTTTATAGATAAGCCGAGCCTGCACTGAATTGTAATCATCGCTGAAATTTAAAATAGAGTGGAAAGTTCATTTGGCACTTTAGGAAAAGGATTAGCAACTTTTTGCGGTTATAGACGGGACGCTTAAAATTTGATTAAAATCTGAAAGTAACGTTTCTCTGGCTCTCGTTTGCCGCAGAATAACCATTACCATACACTATATAGGTAATCGAATGAATTATTATGCTCTAATAAATCAATTTATTTATCACAACCAAAATAAGGTTTATATGACTTCATTAATAGGAAATGTGGGAAAATTTATACAAATACAGTAAATCTACAGAAGCTAATAATAAAGAATATGCGGGTAAATATTGTGCGTAAGAATCATTCTTATAGGCATGCAGAAATAAATCAGATCACGTCTTTATATATGTTTCTTATTTTGTTACTGGTTTTCTTTAATTACTTTAAATTCTATTAATAATTAATGTTAAACATTAAATACTAAGTGGTTTTCCCATGTTTCTTGCAAAAAATAATGCTTAATAACATTTGTACGAACACCAAGCTACTATTTTTGTTTGTAATGTAATGAAATAAGCGTCTTATTGGCATTAATTTCAGATCCACATTACAAGGCAAATTGATAAACATTACTAGGAAAATAAATAACAAAATTACATGAAAAATTACATAGTAAAGTTAATAGAGCCCAGGATAATAATACAAAAGAAATAAAAAATATGTTTGGTATCAAATAACATTCATATAACAATTTGAATAAAGGTACTTAAATAATATGTACAGGGCGTGGAAATACACCTGGAAGTTCATGGAGGTGACTCTACAAGTTAAAATAGTTGTAGGCGTTCCTTAAGGAAAAAATGATACCAATAATAAAAGAGTTATGACTGTTGTGACGTGAAATATGAAGCAATTGTATTTACAATGGCTAAGAAATTGAATTTATTATCCTTCTTTTTTCTTTTATGCGCCATGAAAAATCTGGTAATAATGCTGTACAAACGACTTACATTCATGACAAAAGATCTCGGAAACACGCGTAACTTTTATTTCCAAATTCGTAGCTTCCTTTGATTCGCCACAACAACTTAATGTTTGTATAATGCTTCCAAAGCATTATCCCCTTTTGTCGCAATATGCAGGATGATTCAGAAATTATCTAAAAGAAGTTAGTATCGTAAACAAAATGTTTGTAAAATCCTTACAGTTACATCTTTTGTCATAAATATAAGTCATTTGTATGGAGCAAAAAGGAAATCCGCCCAGGATTTCAATTAGTATAAAACCTAACTGTAACAAGTTTAGATTTGCTGAAACTGAAGTATTTCCTTTAACTTTTGAAGAAAGACATATTAGAAAACATAACTACTCGTTTAAAGACGGCAGATGGGACCATTTAGCATTTTTTTATTACATTTTCTGAATGATTTTGTAAATTTAGTAAATAAAATATATAATTTAACTCCTCTAAATCGTTTAATATGACATGGACTCGCGTAAAGCGCTCTGTGACGTCACTGCCTCCCATAGCGCTCGCTAGCAGTTACTTGCATTTGGAATACGAAGCGTAGGACAGCCGTCAGCGTCGTTAGAATTGAGGTAGTGTAGTTTGAGGTTTGACTAAAAAAATACTTTACATCCATTCAAGTGTTAATGGTTTTTCTAAAGAGTTCTACGGGATGCGATAATGTTTATAATAGGTCTGCTTTTGCAGCAGTTGGAAACGGTTTGAAACCGTCAGAAATACTCGACCAGTTAAGTTGAGAACGCGTCACCATTGAATTTAACGCAATAAATAGTTGGACGGACATTTCGCACCGTTTCCAACTGCTGGAAAAACAAACCTAATGCAGTATACGATTTTCTTTCGCTTTTAAAAACAGTGCGCGTAATAGATTTTTCATAGAGTAAGTACGAGAGAAGAAAGAACGATAGCAAATTGGATTTCTTAGCCATTGTAAGTACAATTGCTTCATATTTCACGTCCCAAAACGTAAACATACTTACGTAGGTTCTTGCGCCCGGGCCTTTTTCTTTATACAAACAGCTGACGTCGTAACCACAACCAAAGTAATCATAGCCAATGCACAGGCGACAGCCACGTACAGGGATCCGGTAGCGGCTCCAAAGGATCCGGACTCGAAACGGATGGAGTCATTCCGGGAATTGCCAATACCTGAGAACAAATTGTGTCTAGTAAATTAAAATGTACGCCTTCGTTTTCTGGGAGCCCGGCTCGGGAAAATTATTAGGTATTTTTAAGGCTTCCGTGACGCTCCACGTCACTGTTTCATAGCAACAGATTCATTAAATTCAAGCTACCGAGTGCTCTTAATTTTCTAGTCAAGCGTACCTGCAAAATTGCGTACTGGCATGGAAAAAGTAATAACAGCCCCTTAAAATTGAAAGAAATAAAAAGTGCTGAATGGGATTCAACTAATCTGCACAAGATGTAAGATAAGTTGTTTGGTATACAAAGGCAGTCTTATTTGATTGAATATGGTATAGTATATACAGGGTGTTTTTAAATGAAGTAGCAAAAATGAGACCACAGATTTTTTAGGCGAAAAAAAATCGATTTAACCTAACATACTACATTCCAAGTCGCATAATAAAAAAGATACAGGGTGTCAAAGTTAAAATTTTATTTTCGATATTTGTAAATATTTCTTTACTTGTTTTTAAATCGTGCAATTCAAGCTGTCAAGTCTTAGTGTTGTTTTGGTCCTGTCTTGGTCTTGTTTTGGTCTTGCCTTGGTCTTGTCTTGGTCTTGTCTTAGTCTTGTCTTGGTCCTGTCTTGATCTTGTCTTGGTCTTGCGAGACGAAAACAAGATTTAGATTTGTTGGACTAAATAATTTCCTTTAACTTTTGAAGGAAAACACGTTAGAAAATTTGGCTACAGACAATGAATTAGTACGTTTTTTTATTTCGCATTTCGTCTAAAGTATCTAGTACTTATATCAATTCAAGTATTAATGTTTTTGTTTTTTTTTAGAATTTCTTAGAATGCAACAGACGTATAAAGAGTAGAAAATGTAATGATAAAACACAACAAGTAAAAATATATATATTTGTTTCTTATTCTAAAGCCTGTATCTCTTCTACACCCTGTATAGAATTTCTACAATTATCACAATGCAGATATATTTTTTCTAACTGGTTTAGATTTTGTTTAGACTAACTAAGTAGTGAAGTAGTTATAAATTTGTAGAAAATTATATTTAAGAAGTTCACCTTTAAACAAATTGACATGTAAATAGCTGTGTCAAATAATAATTCTATGCAAATTTCTTATTTCGACGCTGTGTATCTCCCCTAGTATTAAGTTTTAGAAAAAAAGTTATAAGCACATTGTAGTATTATTTTTTTTCTATAGAATTTCCACCTAAATGATGACGCGTCATTTCCGGACATCTTGTATCACAAAAAAAAGTGACAGCGGTGGGATTCGAACCCACGCCCTTTCGGACTGGTGCCTAAAACCAGCGCCTTAGACCGCTCGGCCACGCTGCCTGTGATTCGCGATATTGCAAATGACACTTTCCAATAATATCAACAAGTCTAGAGTTGTTATACGAGGTGTGGATAAACTAGTGGTCAAAAGTGAAAGCGCATATAGGGGAGAGTTAAGTCAGTACTATATACAGGGTGTTCGGAATATGAGTGCCTTAATTTTGCCATATGATAGCTATACTAAACGAAACATATTTGACTTTACATCTTTTTTTTTTCTATGACCAACGGTAACAGAACAATGCAAATAGGTACACCTAATCATAGGTACGAGAATAAACAAGAGTACCTTTCTTTACTCTAAGATTGAAATCGCAGGGGGCAATATCGGGGCTATAGGGTGGATGTGGCCGGCAACGTTGGAATGCCTTTTTTTGCCAAGAACTCTTGTACAATGAACGAGGAATGGGCTGGCGCGTTGTCATGGTGCAAGATCCAGCCGTTCTCGCCGAGTTTGGGTCGCACACGGAAAACGCGGACCCGCAGCCATTCCAGGACGCCAACATGAAACTGTCCAGTCACTGTCTGGCCGGCAGGAACATATTCACGATGAATGATGCCGTGGATATCGGAAAAAAAGGATCAACACTGCCTTCAGTCGTGACTTGGACATCCTCGTTTTCGTTGGCCGCTCTCCACCCTTTTCCACCCACTGCTGACTTTGTTTACGGGTATCGGGGTTATACTCAAATATCCAGGTCTCATCTCCAGTGACTACATGCGAGACAACAAATCCTCGCAGATCGATTTTCGCATGTCTTTCTGTTCACAGGTGAGAACTTTTGGCGCAAATCTTTAGCATATTCAAATTTTCGTGTAACATCTACGGTTTCTTTGTTGACGTTTAACTCGTCAGACAACGCACGAATGCTTAGGCGCCGGTCAGACGTGATCAGTGCACGCAAACGGTCAATATTTGCGTCAGTACGAGAGGTGACGGGAGCTCCTTCACGTGGATCGTCTTCTACCGATTCACGCCCCTCCTTGAACCGTTTTGTCCATTCAAACACGCGTGTTTTCGACATGCACTCTTCTGCATACACCACCTGCAATTTTCGAAGGATTTCCGAGGGTTTTTCGCCAGATTTCACTAAAAATTGAATCACAACATGTTACTTGTAATTTGAGTGACTCATTTTCATGACGCCACTA
This sequence comes from Monochamus saltuarius, assembly GCA_025584915.1. Taxonomy (NCBI): domain Eukaryota; kingdom Metazoa; phylum Arthropoda; class Insecta; order Coleoptera; family Cerambycidae; genus Monochamus; species Monochamus saltuarius. Next base: position 17,781,175 of record CM046730.1, on the reverse strand, counting down.
AAAAAGTTACACATAAAAACAAACCAAACGTGCTGTCAACTTCAACCTTGGACTGAAGCCAAGGAAGGTTCCCCCTCTAGAAAAATGTTGACGACGATGCAGTGTTGCCAGTTTCCGAGTTAAACTTAATTGCCACACCTCCTGTATTTAAAAGGACGAGGAAGAATATTCAATTTTATATAAAAAATTGCTGGTGTTTTCGGTATACTTTCGCTGAATTAAAACAAATTAAGCCCGGATTAATGTATATTAGATGAATTTTACGTCAACAACCCCTTTAAAAAAGTAATTTCGTGAGACATTTAATCGTGATGGCCCAAGTGATGTTCGAATATATAAAAAGCACGTAAAATGTTTTTTTTTTGTAATTTCAACCGAATGTACCTTGTAATTATACTTTTACAATCTCGAGACACGGATTTAAATGCCAGTATAAATTTTAATATTCCAACCCCTCATTAAACAGCATTTAGGCGATGTTTTAGGCGGGTCTTTTTTGCCGTGCGGCCTAATAGGAAAAGCGGAGACGTCGGGAACGGATATTAAAACGATATATTGGCCCGGAAAAGTAAGCCAAGAACGGGGAAACAAGTTACAGCAATTCGGAACAAACTTAGGACGCACGTCACTTAAGTGTATAACATCGTCGGAGGCGTATGTCCTATATGAAAAGGATTTTTCTTAATTATCTTTAAATCAACAAGAAATAGAGATATTAAAATTTATTTTTCAAGTTAATATCAACCGTATCCGAACTGAAAAACGTGTGAAACGTTTGTTTTCTTATTAATACGTTATACAGGGTGAACCTTAAATATGTACAAATATTTTAACTGCAGGTGTAGTTCGGCATATACCTAAATAAATGTGGTGAGTCATTTTTAAAAATTTTAAATATTTACGGATATTAATACACAGGACGGTATTGCTTATAACTTTTAAACTGGAAGTAATACAGAAAAATTTCTCTAATAAAAGTTTGTTAGAAAAAAGAGTTTTTTTACAGGAAAAAAAAAAATTTGGTATGTTTCTGGAAAAAATATATTTGATGACGTCATTGGTCGCATCCCTAACATAATACTTTCGATTGAAAATTGCCATAGCAATATTTCCCAGTCTCGTAAGGCTTAAATCTTGTTTTCCAACTGTCAAGTCTTTTATTGCGAGATCAACACTACTCCAAATGTGGGTTTAATTTTACATTCTTGAAAATTAATTGATGCCTATACTTCGAGGGGTTAAAAAATGCGAACTTGATCCTTTTCGATACTAACAGGCAACTTTTTAATTTATTGAAAGCGGCACAAAAGAATTTCGTATAACGATCAGGTATGCGTCCAATTTGAGAATACTTTATCTGAGTTTTGGAAAGTTATGTGTTATTAATTTTTAAATATTTCATATTTCGTGTTGGCGTCAATTAAATTGCGATTTCGGGGCAAAATATATATAAATGGATTTTATACAACAGCCCAGCGTTTAATTTTGGAAGATTCTGTATTTAATATCCGGTGAAATGCGGTTCGCGGGACGAAAGAATAAATGGATTTTATACAAAGCGTAATCAACTAATGAAAATCAATTAAATCCGCAATCACAATTAAAATCCAAACCCCACGTGACCAAATAAATCACGGCAGTCGACGTGGCACAGGTATTTTTCCGCAAAATTGTAAATTGGACAGCGAATATGATTATGCGGGAACATTGTTATGAGGTACTAGCGCGTAGGGAACGATAATGTCGGCGACGTTATCATTTTATTTAGTACGAAACAAATCTGATCTGACGGCAACAAGTGTTTCGACACCACGAAAGGGTTGTGCATGTGCGTGAGAATTACAAATAGGAAATGCAACGACTTTTACCCCCCTTACTGGGTTACTGGTGGGTTTCACTAATTGAGAAAACTACTTTGGATCAAGTGTTTACTCAAAGAAAGGAAAATATAGGCCATGTCCGTTCCATTAAGTGTTTCCTTACGAAGGCATATCGATTATTGTAAACTGCCGTTTTATTTCATGTGTTGATGGACAGTTTAAATGCTCCATCCACAAATTTCTCACAAAATATACAATTTGTCATATGTGAAGATATTAACAAGGATAATGCGTTGTATTTGTCCGTATAAAGCATTTTTAAATTCATTAAAGCTAACAGTATTCGTACATTTATAGTCTGTTTGGTAGTAATAAAACCCCGAGATAAGAACCGGCCATGGGCGTGGTAATATTTCGTTTCAGGTAATTATCGGGTAACACTAATGCTAACAGGTAATGGGTGTACATTAGTATATTTTACTGGATACATCATAGGGCAAGAGCCAGTGTATTGTGACAGATCAATCCAGTCTTAGAGCTGACTATACGAAGACGTGCTAGTGCAGTAGAGTAAAATTCGACTTGTGTTTAGTGACTATGGTGCCAGTGGATATACCATTGTTTGGGTTGTCGAGGGTATCAGATTACGTACCTGCTAAACGCGTGAAAAGATGTGCGCTGTCTCAGAATGAGAAGATTATTATATTAAATGTATTTTAATGCATTGAAACACCAAAATCCTACCAACAGTGTTGACGACATCCTGGAAAAGTGTTCCAAAATGACAAGGATTGGAAAATCAACTATCTACAGACTTTTAAAGGAAACAAAAAATGAACAAGATACTGTAAATCCCCCAAAATCATCTACAGGGAGGTCAAAAGTCGTTATAGATGATTTCTTCAAAAATGTCATTCGCAGAAAAGTACACTCATTTTATTTTAAAAAAGAAATACCAACGCTAAACAAAATTTTAAGTGAACTTTCAGAGGACAACGATTTGCCAAAAATCAGTAGAAGCAAATTATGGGCCGTCTTACGAGAGTTGATATTTTGCTGGGAAAAGCAGAACAGGAAGTCAGTTCTTATCGATAAAGATGAAATTATTTGTTGGCGAAGATCCTACTTAAGATCAATTAGAAAATTCCGTGACGAAGGGAGGAATATTTATTATCTAGACGAATCTTGGGTCAACGATGGATATACTGTAACAAAAGTATGGCAAGATAAAAATGTAAAAAGTTTTCGACAAGCATTTTTGCATGGACTTTCAACAGGGTTCAAGGCACCTTCAGGTAAAGGGCGAAGATTAATAGTGACACATATAGGTAGTGCCAGTGGTTTTGTAGATGGCGGTTTACTTTTATTTGAATCTAAAAATACAGGTGACTATCATGAAGACATGAACGCAGATGTTTTCGAAGAGTATTTTATACAGATGTTGAATCTTATTCCTCCGGGGTCTGTAATTGTCATGGATAATGCCAGTTACCATTCAAGGCAGACCGAGCGGACGCCTACGACTGCTTGGAGGAAACCCTCTTAACCCAGTTATGATGCTTAAAGTTGCCTCATATTTCGAAATGCTGTTTTTATATTGTTTACTTATAAGAGTAATGAACCGAGAAATAGACGGATTGTCGGGGATTCAATTTTAGCTACCTGCTACAATTTAGTCCGGTCCGATCACACAAAGTTTTTTTAAAAGTGCACCTCATCTATACCTATAATACATAATATAAGCACCAGTACTACATTTATTTACGATTTGCATACATAATAAGCTTTTATTACTCTCTTTCATTTCTAAACCGACTATAGGAAGCAATGTCTTTTCCTATCCCTGCATTCACTTTAATTTAAGTATACCAAGTTCTAACTTTAAAATTTTTATGAACAAACTCGTTCATTGAAATCATTAAAATAAGTACAAGGTGTCTCAAACTCCATAGTATGTGTGGATACTACATTTATTTACGATGTTAATAAAATTTGGTTCACTTCAGCTTCGTAGCAAATATGTATGCTCTTTCGAAGGCATTCGGACCTTGAAAATTCCTCATTAAGTTCACCCCCCCCCCCAATCTAGCGCACACATCTGTTAAAATCCTTTCCCGCTAACGCAATTTTTTTACCCACGCGCAAAGCCTTACGTAATGCGTTCCAGCTTTTTTTGCCTGCACCTCCGAATTTGAATAACAAATTCCTCTAAGTAGTGTTTAGTTGGCTCTAAATCTCCATTAAATGTGCTGTTCAAAAGTATAGAATAAATTTCAACTTTAACATCGCGGAACGTATAACATGAGAGGCTGGAAAGAAATTTCTTTGTAGCCGTGGGATTAACCACCCTCACGATTTCGACTGAATCCGCCTGGTTAGGGGCAAACGGGGTTGCACTGTTGGCATTTTCCTCTGATGTTTTATATTTTACCGCGATATAAGACCTTAGACTTACACACAAGGTTTAAATCAAAGCGTAACTGATTTACCCACGTGCCAATCCTCTTCCTCGCATTTAATCTTCCAGAATATTTAGCATTTAATATACACTTTGTATTTGACATGAAAATTCGAAACTACAGCATACATTTGACTGTTTGAGATATATTAACAGCCACAGTAATAATTTATAGCTAGTGCAATACATTTGGTTGCTACAAATAAATGATTTATTTCAGTTTACCAAATGGATTATTTGATTTTAATAAACTAATACTTTTTTACATACAATATGTTAACCAGTATTATTTTAATACCTAGAACCTTTAGTTGTAGCAAATAAACAATTTATTTCAATTAACCTGTGATGTATCACTTTACCTTATCTATTCCTTGCTGGTATCATTGACTTTGCTTTCTATTTTATTTATACTGGATTGTAAACGAACTACATTTGTATTGCTGCAAATTAAAGAACTTAAAGAATTAATTTCTTAAAGTGGAGGCCATTCGTATAAATTAAAAGTAGTGGCCCTAAACAGGAACCTTGAGGAAGGAAAATTGCCCTTTTCTATAAATTGTCACAGGCATACATTCTTTGCAAAATCATAAATATTTGATATCAATAAACATTTATTCGTCGACTCTATTTTTATTATTATTGATTGTTTTCTTGTATCATTTTGGTGTAATACAAATTATCAGTAATTTTACAGGCGAATACTGCCCAGCACATTTAATGTTTTCAATTAATTTTCGTCACCCCAAGTAGTCGATTAGTCTGGCAATATGAAGAAGTTCCGCTTAGGGGTGGTTTTACACAAGCATTAAATATGATATCGATTGTATTCAGTATGACGTATAAAATTACGCGGAACCCCCCTTCAGCATCAATTTGCAGTAAAGCTGGTTTTTATAGGTTGTCGGTATTATTTTATAACTTCTCTAATGTGACTTGAGCAGGGCACTTGAATTATATATTTTCGTATAAAACTTTTACAAGGATATAAAAATAATGGAACTGTTTCTTGCATTATCACTTATTCACACACTGGCTATATTTCTGGATAGCTCAATTTCAGAAAACATGAGTCATACTTAAATATATAAAAGGTAGGTATTATATATTGTATGACCAAAGTCCCGACCAGTGTTGAATTACACCCACTATGTTTACTCATATATTCATTATTATTAGTTATTGTAGATTTTTTGTATTGAAAAGGTATTTAAGATCAGTTTCCATTCGCATAAATCAATTTTTCTATTGATGAAGTTATAAGTATGCCATTTGGTTCCAAAAATGCTAGTCGGGACCTTAGTCTGCAGAGTAGCATTATTAAAACCTGATAAAAATATAAATGTATAAATAAAAGACAAATGTTTGAATGAATTAGGTGAATGCATATATCGCTGACTAAATATTCTCCTTGCAGATACACGTTTTATAGTTATCAAAGTCGCATACTTTCTGCTCACATTCTCAGTCGCTACGGTGGAAGTAATAAAATATTTTAATAATTCAAGAGAAGCGGACAGTTACCTTTAAGACATATCTTGTTCCTCCTAAATTTCAACATAGTAACATTCCTGTGTTTGTGCGTGCTGACATGTAGATGAATCTCCACTTTGATTTCAGCATTTTTCAGACCCGTGCACATCAGTTTTATGCTGAAAATACAAACAGTTTTATTGCATGTCATGCAAAAGAGGAGGTATATTAGTTTTTTATATACAAAATTAGTTTTCCTCTCATATATGGCAGTATAAGTATTAACTTTACTTATGTACCTATTACAGGTAACAATAGCTAAATATAATAAAAATCTTTTCAGACCGTAATATCTGTTGATAATGTCCATGCTCTTTGTATCATTATATCTATTGTTTGCTGTATATTCTACCATATATGATTCAGCATTTATGAAAACTATGCTGTTTACACAATTTAAACTGAACAATAGAAGGCACGTTTCAGTTTTTCAATTAATCAATACTGAAATCGGTAGTAAATAATTTTCATTGACAAGTGCTTTTCAAGAATACATATACACGTAACTCATAAAAGATAAAGAGATATGTATTCAAATATTTACAGAACGTATTCATTTGAACTATTCGTTATATAATTAATGTTGGTATTGAAATCACTTTAAGGCGTTGAAATTTAAATGTTCTAAAGAAAATGTTTAATGCAACGTAAGTATACATGTATTTCATACAGTTAAGGACTTAAATAAACGTATGTTGATTTTTACATCAGTTTACTATTATTAAGCTGTCAAATATAAATATAAAACATTTATTGTCAAGTCATTATAACGTCATTTAAACGTAGAATGATTTGTATGTCATTGTTAACTATTATGCTAAAATTTAAACGTTTAAGGAAAACGTCATTGTGCATGTAATTGATACAATTATGGACTGAATTAAAAATAGTAGGATTTTTATGTCGTTGTAAATCATTATGTTGCAATTTAAACGTTTTAAGAAAAATGTTTATTGCAACGGTATTGTACATGAAATGATACAATTAATCACTTAATTAAACTTAAAATCATTTTTAATCATTATTAACATCAAATTTGAACGTCTTTAAGGACTTAAGTACAGTTATGGTCCTTTTTTTATTAATTTTAACTATTATTGGCATATTGAAATTTAAACGTTTAAAGAAGTCATTTATAACAATGTCATTATATGTAACTTATACAGGTGTGGATTTAATTAAACGTAAGATGATTTTTATATCACTGTTAATCGCTGACATGTTTAAATTTAAACGTGAAAATGATTTTTATATCGCTTTTAACCTTTAATAATATGAAGTTTTAAGGACTTAAGTAAAGGTAGAATCATTTTTATATTAATCTTTGGCATATTGAAATTTAAACGTTTTAAGGAAGTCATTTATAGCAACGTTATTTTTTTTTAATTGATACAGTTGTGGATTTAACTTTAGCGTAGCACGATTTGTATGTCACTGTTAACGATTGACATGTTTAAATTTAAACGTTTTAAAGATAAACCTTTATTGCAACATCATTCTAAACCGTGTGTTATAAACCGTTGGTACATGTTGAAATTTAAACGTTTTAAGAAAAATATAGATTGAAACGGCATTATACATAAAATCGATACAAGTAATCACATAATTACGCTTAGAAGAAATTTAAACGTTTTAAAGACTATAATTTTTATATTAATTTTGCTATTAGCACATTGAAACTTAAACGTTTTAAGAAAGTCATTTAAAGCAACATCTTTATATGTAATTGACACAGTTGTGGATTTAATTAAACGTAAGGCGATTTTTATATCACTGTTAACCATTGACACGTTTGAATTTAAACGTTCATTGCACCGTCATTATGTATCTAATGGACATAGTTATGCATGTCTTTAAACGTAGGACGTTTTTTTATAGCAATGTAGCGTCATTGAAACAGTTGAGGTTATAATTAAACGTATAACGATTCATCATTAACACGGTGAAATTCGACGGTTACTTTATGTTAATTTATACAGCTCAGGATATAATTAAACGTGCAGCTATCGGATGGGATGTGAAAAGGTCTTATGAAGTTAGCGGTATACAAACCTGAATGTCTGCACATATGTCGGTATCACACCAGTTGATGAAATATTCATCTCAGGGGGGTGAAGGGCTCCTCTACCTCCGTGTCCATACTTCACTGCTATTACGTACGGCAACTGAAATATCAATATCGGTAAATAGTAAATGCCAGCCAAGAGTAAAAACCTCACAGATAAATCACGCAATTGTAACGAGTATTATTGATCTGCATCGTTAATTGAACTGAATAGAAAATTGGAACCGTAAATTTTTTATTCCGTTCATTGCATGGCAAGGATGAAACGTTACTAAATTAAGCATTTCCTAGAAGCGGCATAAAAATGTAAACACGGAAGCTCTACTATACGAATACTCACAAAATTACAGGAACACGTGATAGTACTAACTTTTAGGGGACCGTCAAAGAAAGAGTCATTCACTTGTTAGATAAATATCCGATATGTCACGGTTAACCATTGGCACTTTAAAATTTAAACGTTTATTGCAACGTCTTTATTTATCGAAATGGTACTAATGATTTAACTAAACTTAGAACGATTTCTTTATCATTGTGATCCATTATTAACATGTTGAAATTTAAACGTTTTCAGGAACATATTTATTGCAACGGCATTAATCGCTTTATTAAACTTACAATGATTTTAGTATCAACTTTTAACTATTATTAACATAAAATTTAAACGTTTTAAGGACCTAAGTAATTGTAGGATCATTTTTTTTAATAATCATTGGCATATTTAAATTTAAACGTTTTAAAGAAGTCATGTATAGCAACGTCATTATATGTTATTGATACAGTTATGGATTTAATTAAACGTAGGACGATTTTTATATCACTGTTAACCATTGAAACGTTTAAATTTAAACGTATTAAAGAAAACGTTTATGGCATCGTCATTATAATAGAAAATTGGAACAGTAACTACAAGAGTAGTCACAAAATGGCAGGAAAAGTAGTAGTACTAACTTTTAGGGGTTGGTAAAAGAAAGAGTAATTCGCTTGTTAGATAAATATCCGAGGGGCTCTTAGGGGAGGGGGATTTCTGTCTGCTGTCAAATAAATGACCAAAAATGTTTTCATTCGCGTTCGATTAGCGTCGGTAGACTCAATAAATATCAGGAATCTATTCCACGTTAAGGCAGGAATGTTCGGTATTCAATTAAAGTTGTTCGTTGTCATTGAAGTGTCTAGATTTGTCTTCAACTTCTGTTCCCCCTCTTGCGGGGCAACATCTGTCAATGCGGCTTGCCGTCTCTCCCCGTGTAAGCCGTCGGTACGGCAGACGTCGGGTTACATGAGCGCGACAGAAATTGTTTGACGGAAATGGATATATTTATTAGTTGATAGATTTGGCCCTTACTCGCACGGATACAGGATCTTTGTCCGCGCAAGGATATTTTCATACTCAAATAGTCGCATTCGGACGAGGTATAAAGGAATGAATTGTAACGCAGTGGCACAAAAATTCGAGTTATGGAAGTATTCCTTTTTTTGCATGAGTAGTTTTTCAAATGTGCAATTTCATACCCTAATGGACTCTTTTTGGTCATATTCAGTAAATTCAACTTTTTAATTGAATAAAAGAGTTCGTTGAAGTCTAAAATATCGCGAAAATTCGTTAGGTTGTGAAATTTGAAAATATTTTCTGCGTGACTGTTTTTCAGATGTATAATTCAAGTAATCAGTTAGAAGGAGCATTTATATGAATTTGACCGTGTGGTAACGTTTAAATTAATACGTTTCAGCTTGGTGATTAAAATGTGATCAAATTAGATCGTAAAGGCCAACTTGTGGGACAAGTCGAACTGACAGTTGCTGCTACACTGAGAAAAAAACAAAAGTAGTTTGATTTTCATTTAATAAACGCCCACCTTGAATGATGGCATCGACATTAGCATAACTCCCGGTAACACAGTGCTCCTGGTACGCAATAAATTGTCTGATGATGATCGAGGCCTCAGAAGCGCTTGAGCGTTGAAGCAAAACAGGGTTGCCATATCAGGACCGCAGACATAATAATGCAGTTTAACTCTTCAGGGTGCTTTTTCAAATCAATTAAGTACCGTCAATGTAAATGGGATGAGGTAAGCTTCATTTTCAATCCAAAATTTTATCTTTGGAATTTTATAGAAACTGCTAATCGACGCCATCAATTATATTTTTTCCAGAAACATCTGTATTACTTCCCATTTCAAAGTTGTAAGCAATATCGTGCTAAAGAGTCTCAAAAGAAATACTACCTAAAAATCACAACGAACATTCAATTATTCCAACGACTACTTGATTCTTCTACCGCTAATGTGATTTTTAGGTGGTATTTCTTTTGAGACGATATTGCTTATAACTTTTAAAAAGGATAACTCCCGTTTCTTACCCAGTGGCACCGCCTATGCGCCGGAATCGACACTGTGCAATTTACTAGTTCAATTTCCTCCTGTGGAAACCTTATAGCCTATCTCGGCTCAAAGAAAATATAAAGTGTTTGTTTTTGAATATTATTACTTGTCGGATTTCCTTTTAACCTTTCTTTTCGTTTTGGAAATAAACCGGCGGCACCCTAAACGTAGCCTGGAACTCATTTAATGACGTTTCCATGTAACACTTTGCGCTTTGAGACAAGGTCTTTAATGAGCAACAAAACTGTGAAGTAATCAAGATATAATATTAGACGGGAGGGCAAGATGGCGTTTTATATTCGAGGCGGTGTAAGGGCCCAAGGAATTATTTTGCGTTGAAGTGTTATGTTTTTATTCATTCATAATTATAGGGCAAAAAAGGCCGTGGGACGTTGTTACAGTTCTTTTCAGTGAAAACGGTTTCAAAAGCACTGCTACATGTTACTAGGAAATCGATGCTATCCTATTTTTAGATAAGTGTTCAGAATGGTTTAATGATTTATGTAATCTCAATTGGTAGCATTGGGATTGTTAGGTTTATAATTCATTTACACCCCAAAGGATTTACAAAAAATTATATTATTGTAATATACTTACACTGATAAAAATTATTTGCGATATTACACGGTAGATTGTTGGTTATTTATTGCTTAGGGCAATAATGAAAGAACACTCCAGAATGTAATGTTACAACTGTAATGGAAATTACTACTTTTGAATATTTCCATATTTGAATTTTTCCATAGTGAAACTGTGTATTTGTACATGTAATTTCACAACGTTGTTATGTATTTTTAGATGTAATGTTACGTGAAATATTTAAATGTACGGTATTCACATTGAGATTCTTGTAATACAGTGTAGATTCCATATTTTTTACATTGATGTATGATGATGTAATTTTTACATACTCTATGTACATCTTAGTACGTATAAAATGTAATTTTACAATATCGTTGCGTATTTTTAATAAAAATTATGTAATTTGGCATGCAATTCTTTTTCTCTAAAAGTGTATTGTTCAGCCATCATCAAAAAATGTATTGCAATGTATTTCATTCAATATTTGTAGATATACGTATATATGTGTGTGAAAATAAATATTTTTTGCTCGACTTTTATTTACAGTAAATTTACAATTAACGTAAATATAATCTTATATTTACTTTTTTCCGAATATCCACGAAAAGTTCTTATTAATGAACTGTATATGATTGTCTATCACACCTTGACGCAACTAAAAGGCATTAGGTTAGAGGTTACATTGATATGTAAAATTTCATAATAAATTAAGTAAAAGTATACAGTTTCAAAGTAATGCATCGTATTACCACATTATTCCTGAAATTACTTTATTTTATTACGTAAAAACACATACATCTGATTTTTCTGTAATATATAATAATAATAATAATAATAATAATAATAATAATATATCTACCCCTCATTCTAATCACAGGGATTAGCCCAGAAGTCGGAGACTTGTGCGGGAGAGGGGGCGGCATATTATTATTAAGCAGGCCGCATTTGCGCCCAGGAACGACTTACGTTGGTAGGCCCTAACCACTATTCAGTGCAGGAATGAGGAAAACCTGGAAAACCTCATTAATTAGGGGGGTGGTCAAATATCAAACGGCATCAATCTCTCACATTGACCCAAGCTAACATTATTCCACTCTACCATACCCACAGAGAGGGTGCCAATCCTCTCCACGAATATAGCTTATATACGGTCTACCGGCAGCTGGGCTCGAACCAACTCCGTCTAGTCACCTCGATTCAAGTACTAACGCCTTAAACCGCGCGACCACTGACCGATCCAATGTAACCGATAATGTAAATTATTTCGACATTAATTTGTTTTCGCGTGATGACGTCATCGGATATTTTTTTAAATAGAACCCCTATATTTTTCCAGATTCTCTTAGAGCTTAACAAAAATATATAATTTCAACACTTTATTCCTTCAACTTTCCGAGAAAAAAAATAATAACCGATCCAATAAACGCTGCAGTTGGCAGATGTCAATTCTGATTAGATTTTGTTTAGCTGCCAGAAACAGTTTCTAAGGTGACTTGATTTAATTTGTTGTTTTTGCTATCAAAAGATGTAATATTCTAACATGCAATCTAATAAAACAAAATAATAAATTAGGGGGTCAAATACGATTGAGGCAACCAGAATTTAATTAATTAGTTACTTATTGTTAAATTATTTTAAAAATGAAGAGTCCTTATTTTGTGATACTGCCGATGAATTCACTATATCCACTTTACTCTCAACCAGCCCATCACAGACACAAATGGGAATATTCACATTTTTTTCAAGCCGATTTTGTTGGATTGGTTATTTTTTTTCTCGGAAAGTTGAAGGAATAAAGTGTTGAAATTATACATCTTTGAATTCAGCAAGTTAAGCTCTACAAGAATCCAATGAAAAAATATAGGGATTCTATTTAAAAAAATATCCGATGACGTCATCACGCGAAAACAAATGAACGTTGGAAATGCGTTGGTATAGAAAAAAGAGTCCTTTTAAAAAGCAAAATCGACGGGTCCGAGGAAATTTCATGAAACTTCATTGTTTTAGAAATACCTAATGAATTTATTCCATACTTTTCTTCCACACTGTATATATGCTTCCTTTTAGAAACCATCTGCGTGTAAATTATCATTTTAAAATAGCGTCTGGCATGTCTTATTTAGTTGCCGTTTACCTCCGGTGGCAATATCGCGAGGTGCGAAATCGAAAGCGAACAATTTTAAAGGGAATATATATACAAACATAAGTTCTCAAAGTTGAGTTATATTGTGCCGGAAAGAAGCAGGGGGGAGAATTAAACGCGATTTTCAAAGAAAATTGCAGCTGAACGATCTCCAATTAGACATTTAGGGAGCAACAGCGTTCGCTTGTAAACGAATGCAAAATGAAAATTGTAGATTCGGTTGAACGCATTCAGCTCCGATTATGTTATATTGGTTACCCCTGGTAACCGTTTCATCAGCGCTACTTCGTAATCAGAATGGTGCAATAACACACATGGCGATGTGTAGCAATTTGCTGCAAGATATTTTAATTAATAAACTTGAAAAGTTTGATAGTAACTTGCCGTAAAATTGTACTTCTGAGAAAATATACATGGTTGTCAACTTGTAATGTAACTAACAACAAATCCAAGAACTATAGCACCACGATCATAACAGGTTATTAAGAGGTAGAAAAGTTTGCTATTCATGAAAATATAGGAAGAACTATACCATCACGATCATAACAGGTTAATCATGTGTCAAAGTTAAGGCTGGTTTTACAGTACCTGAATAAGCTGGGAACCATTTTTCTCCTTTATTTTTCAACCGAATGACTTTGACTTTTAATTGTAGGCATATTTAATAATTATCTTTGATTTCCTCGCGTTAGAATTTTGATAACAATTTCAGATAAATATTTTAAAAATATTTTCAAAAATAGCTCGACATTGATTTGTTTTCTTCGTAAGCGGAAATTCGGCCACGAGCAAGTCATAGATTTGTTTTTTCAATGATTTTTCACGTTTGTCCTGTTTCAATATATACAAAAATAACTGAGAAAAATGGTCTGCAAGTTTCTAATAATTTTTAAATTTACTGTAAAAAGTTGTAAATACAACAATACAATACAACGAACTAATAAAGAACACTACAGTTGAATTCATAGATAGAAACTTTCCGTAAAATTGTACTTCCAAGAAACGTGATTTAGAGGTAGACAAGTTTACGTTATTGTTCATGAAAATATAGGAATATAACAATTTTAAAAGTAACACTTGAGTAAAACAACTGGGTTAAATCATATGTCTTAGTTTAAATTAAGGCTGGTTTCACAATACCTGAATAAACTGTGAACCATTTTTCTCCTTTATCTTTCAACAGAATGACTTCATTTTTTAATTGTAGGCCTATTTAATGATTATCTATGACTTACTCGCGTTAGAATTTTGATAATTTTAGATAAAAATTTTAAAAATAATTTCGAAGTGCATAAATATGTTTTTTTACTGATTTTTCACATTTGTCCTATTTCAATATATACAGAAATAACTAATTAGTGACAGCAGGCGTTCTTCTCATCATAGGAATACGATGTATCAATATCAGTACATATTACGACTGTATTTGAATGTTGCTTGGCTATTTCAGAGGGTCTAGACTCAACTGCGAAACCATCCTTAAATAAACCAATTTATATAATTCTCACAAACAATTACCTTGTTTGTCGTTAAGGAATAAATCTTAGACCGCGTTATTCCAATTTCAACTACCCGGAGAATTTTGGTTACTAATCTGTTACCTACAACCGAAATGATTAATTATAAGGTACCTTGGGAATATATCTACGTTTCACATAGCGCTTGTTACGTGGAGGATGATTTCTAAATTATAAACTGAAAATTTATTACTGGAGTCCAGAAATCGATTTAGATTTTGACGTGCAATTTACTATTCCTTTGGAGAAGGACGAGAACAGCACTTTCCTGTCTTACAGGAAACATATCCTTATTTACTTATGTTATGCTACAGGGTGTTTTATTGGGAAATGTACATACGTTAACGTTGGCTATTTCTTTAATTAGTCAAAGTCGATAAAACGCCCTGTATCTCGGTCATGACAATGGTTAGATATTCCCCAATGTAACACTCTGCATACAAGGGAATTATAGCGATATAATTTTATGGCGAAAAGCAACTACAACAATTGTGTTTTGGAAAACACAGCATTTATAGCCATTACAGCCAATTGTTCTCCTTGAATTCCTCATTTACTCCAATCGATATATACTTGGCTGTTCGATACGTCCTGTGGGCTTAATTACAAATTATTCCCGACTACGCATATCTAAATGCTAACCGCATTGTATCTTTATGGGCCTTTAATCCCAAATCCTTTGTCTAACCTTTGAGATAATGGATTTTGAAACACTCAATTACTCCAATGCCATTAAAAGAAAATTGGTCGGAATTAGAAATTTACAGAATGACGTGATCGATATAGACCACCGACTACCACATTTATTGATGGATTATATTTTTACAAAGCTCTTGCTGGGTAAACTGCGCCAGAGTGTCTGACTCGAAGGCCAAATTCGAAAGTACGGGGAAAATTGACAAAATCACAGTCCGTTAATATTCCCTCAATATTATGAACTGTGCGGTTGGTACAAAGCACACAATTAACAACTATTTTTAATTTAGTATCTATAACATTCCGTTTAGTTATAACGAGTAAACGTGACTAGCCAAATTAACCATTCGATTACAATAAAAAGTGAAACCGTAAACGAACAATTGCAGCTTGTTACAGGCAAAAATTAGACGTAAACAGTTTCTAACATGTAAATGGCGCACCAATTATTAATTAAATTCCTGCCGTTTGATTATAAGACGTCGCAACACTTTGGCAGGGTTGAATTAGATACAGGATTGTTAATTACCTTTAATTAGTTGCCTTGGAGTAAATTTGAGACTAACGCAACGCAAAGAAATTAAAGGACAGGACAAAGCATAGGCAGTGATAAATTTCAGTTGGCTAATTAAGAAAGGTATTGTGATTCTCAACTGCTGGTCTACAGGATGTTTGCTTTCCTTAGAGCATAGCGCCAAGAATATCCCTTAAATGTTTTATTATTTCATGACCCTGTAAAAAATTACCATACTTTATTAAACAGCATGATCTAAACGTTGCTGTTACTGGTTGGTAATATACTCGTATGTTGTTATTGAATAGTGCATTTAAATGCAGATAACTAAATTATTTGTTATTGTAATTACATAATTTATTTGGACTGATTCATCATTTATTTATTACAACGAAATGAAAAGTACTAAACTTTTAGTACCTAGTTATATAAATTTTAAACTGAATACTCAACAAAATATTTAGCTGCTGTAACTAAGTGCTTCTTTGCTTCTGTGCTTTTACATTTAAACTCGAAACTGCAGGTAATGTATTGATACTGGTTAATAATATATTTTGTTACTGAGTTATGCATTTTAGTAAAGACAATTACATATTTTGTTGTTGCAATTACATGATTTATTTGTCTCAATTAATTGTTTTCTTATTACAATAAAATGCAACGTTATATATCATTATTCTGCTGCTAGTTGATAGTATATCATGTTAAATACACCCAACAAAATATTTAGCTGCTGTAATTAAGTGCTTTGTTCTGCTAATTTAATTCCTTTATTATATTTAAATTCAATACTACAAGTAACATAGTGATAATGGTTAATAATTTATGTTATTATTGAATTAAGCATTTTAGTAAAGACAATTAAATATTTTATTGTTGCAATTACATGATTTATTTATCAAAATTAATCATTTTCTTATTACAATAAAATGCAACGTTATATATATTATTATTCTGTTGCTAGTTGATAGTATATCATGTTAAATACACCCAACAAATATTTAGCTACTGTAATTAAGTGCTTTGTTCAGCTAATTTAATTCCTTTATTATATTTAAATTCAATACTACAAGTAACATAGTGATAATGGTTAATAATATATTTTGTTGTTGTAATAACATGATTTATTTGTCTCAATTAATCGTTTACTTATTACAATAAAATGCAGGGTTATGCATAATATTATTCTGCTGCTAGTTGATACTGTACTATGTTGAGTACACCCAACAAAATATTTCCCTGTTGTAATTTAGTGATCTGTTTGGCTATTGAATAACTAACTTGGCTAAATTAAACGTTTATTTGTTACAACTAAACACAGACTTGCAGACACTAATAAATTGAAGACAATGATAAATTTCACTTTTCTAATTAAGAAAGACATGATTTTCAACTGCTGATCTACAGGATGTTTATATTCTTTAGAGCACAGCACCAATAATATCCTTTAAAAGTTTTTTGCTTCTCAATTCACGGTTCTGTAAAAAATGATCATACTTTATTTCTATTTTATTATCAAGCTGACATTTACCAACCAAACAAATTCCATACATACACATTTTTTTTCGATAAATCCAGCCCACATCGAAAGGCGTTAGACCCTTTATTCCCGTTATCGATTAAATTTTATTTACCCTATATTAACCTCTGGTGTTTGTGACGTTCAGAATGATCGATCGATTTGCTAATCCAAACTGGAAGATTAATATTATAGTTGTAACTACGCTGGTGTACCTGAAAATCGTCATTTATGCATTTGGGATTAAACAAGGATGATTGTACTCCAGAAGAATATTTAAAAACATTTGTAAATTTGTAACTGCAGATGGATATTTGAAACTATTCACGGAAATCGAAATGTTAAATGTACTGGCTCATGTGTCTAATCCAGGATCGAACCGGAGACACTGAGTGTATGTGAGAAACTCACAGGAAACATTTCCATGTTGTTGCCCCTAGCAATTAGGTTGGTTAAATAAAGTAGCTGCTTGGTCGAGGTCTTGCCGGAAATTGCAACCGTAGCTCAGGCCACTGTCGTTTTGCCCGTCTAATTTCTCGAGAACTAAGCAATTAATTATTCTTTGACTTGCGAACTGATAAACATTCGAGAATATTCCGGAAAATCAGGAAGTGCAAACAGATCTACGCCCATAGGCCCCGTAGTGGGCCTGTAAACAGCCTGTTTCATTTTTCGTTGTTTTACTTGGCTAATTTGCTTTCTTTTTAATTAACTGTCTGTTATCTTGTTTCATTAAAATTTGCCACTTGCACACAACGGGAGCCACGAAATGAACAAGGTTTCTTCAAATCATGACCCCGGGTTTCAATCCCTTCGCTTTGTCACTGTGAAAAGTTATTTTCACGTTTTTTACGAAATCAAATAAATTTCGAGACACCACCTGAATATATTTCTGGTCACAGTTGCAATAGAGCGGCTCAAAACCAGTCTGAATGAGAAACATTTTAAATCCATCTTTCCAGTTGAAAATTCCAACAATTTTAAATTAAAGATTTAGTAAATGTGTACTTTAATCATTTATTATAAATAAATACAATATTAATCTGCCTGAACCTCGCCCTGTTCATATATTTCTTTTTTTATATATGTTGTTTTACTTGGCATTTAGTTGTGAACAATAAAGACCTTTATCATTATTATTATTATTACTATTATTATTAGCAATATATCGAAACTGATTGATATCTGTTATTGAATGCGTATAAAAAAATTTTATGTTTTGGAGATATAAAAAATCCATAATTTCAAAATGCCTTCATATAATATCTCTACCCATCATTCTAATCACGAGGATTAGCCCAGAAGTCGGGAGAGGGGACGGCATATTATTATTAAGCAGGCCGCATTTGCGCCTAGAAACGACTTACGTTGGTAGGCCCTAACCACCATTCAGTGCAGGAATGAGGAAAACCTGGGAAACCTCATTAATTAGGGGGTAGTCAAATGTCAATCGGTATCAATCTCTCACCTTGACCCAAGCCAACATTATTCCACCTTACCATACCCGCAGAGAGGGTGCCAATCTCTCCACGAATATAGCTTATATACGGTCTACCGGCTGCGAGGGTCGAACCCACAGCGATCTAGTCACCTCGATTCAAGTACTGACGCCTTAAACCGCGCGACCACTGACCGATCCAAATATATCATTTATCATTACGATGCGACCTCAGGCCGCCATTTTGATACAATGCAGAAAATCATTGAGGTTTACAATTACAAAAATATCACAAATTTAGCCGGTTTCCTAATATTAAATAGTCGAAATGAAAAAAATTATGAATAGATCATGGTTTTGGCGCTAGTTTCTACGTCAAAATCCTTGAAATTTCAAGTTCCCTTCACATGCAGTGCATGTAAAATTCACTAGATATGTACCTCATATATCACAATAAAATTTCTTCCGCAATAAAAACTGCTTCCATGAAGTGCGGTAAAACGCGTAAAACAATATTGAGTGTGCGTATTACACCACATAACATTCTAGTTGTAGATATTGCAAATTAACAGAGATGCTCGTTAGTTTATATCAACTGATACCTTTATGATGCAGTTAATAAATAATTTACTTTTGCTGATGGATTTTATGCTACAAATACGTGGTATTATTGCTGACAAAGATACCAAAATAGAGCCCTTATAAAATTGTTGTTTAGTTGTTATTATATAACAATGTTTTAATTGTTTGAACATCGTCTAAGTGTTTTATAATGCTGTGTCCATTTTGGTTATATAATTGATGCATGCAATGTTTTTGTGGCTTATGCTGTTTGATAGGATTTGTCTCGAAAACGTTTTTATAGCGTTTATAAAATACCAAAATGCTGGTTGGAGAAGAGATGCATCTTTACTATCTCAGTGGATGCGCATCTTACAAGCGCATCTATCTCTTGTAGTTTCCGGGATACACTGTAGTTACAACCAAATTGGACCACCTTATAGACACGTGTGATTTTGTTTGAAGTGTTTTTTCAGTGTATAGATATATGAAGAAGTTATTGATTAAAAAAATGTCATTATAAAATACATTCAGGCGCATTTGACGATATTGACGTTGTATAGACAGCGGTTCCTCGGATATTGTGTTGTGTCCTGTGGAGTAGATTACGTTTTGTACTGCTTATTATCCTCAACGATCTCATTTCCTTACCCAAATATGCGTTCTGCACCCCCGCCGTGATACGTCTCTTTTGTTTCCTTATTTTCTTTATCGCCTTTATGTCGGTGTTTTGTACACCTTGTCGTCGGCGTGTCGGAAGGCGGGGTACGTTTGCGAGATTCAATTTCCCATAAACGAACACATTTCTGTGAAGTTTTCATATATTTTCCTGGTCTCGGGTGGCTTTGTATACGTTCGACGTCAAAATTAAAATTAACAGAGACACAGCTCTTTCGATGCGACCGTATTTTTTCCGGCGATTTTTCAGCTCACTTCAAAGCGAGACCGTGTTTGTTCGACGTTTGAGTATTTGGCAATAACTCGTCATTATAGCTATAAAGAGATGAGGTATTACGCTGAACAAATCATATCTACTATTTGGTTCATATAATTAATTAACCCTTAAAATGGTAATCAACGGCTCTTGTCCACACAAATCGGTGTTCCACCTTACTCAAAGAATTCACGTACGTGTATTATGTGCATTTCAAGAATTGGTGCTTTTATAACATAGAATCAATTTTTAAATATAGCGAAAATACACAACTAGCGATTTGGTATTTTATAAAAGCTATAAAACTGTTGCATAAGTCACAAAAACATTGCATACAGCAACGAATATGGGCACAGCTTTATAAAACACTTTAGACGCAGTTGAGGTTTTGAAAGACCTGTTGGAAACTACGTGGTGTAGCAATTAAGTTCCGGGAATTTAGTTATAACTCGGAAACTGGCAACACTGCATGGTTCGTCAATGTTTTTCTAGGGATAAATCCTTCAAAAATTGCAGGTGGTGTATAGAGACGAGTGCATGTAGAAACAAGCACGTCTGACCGGCGCCTAAGCATTCGTGCGTTGTCTGACGAGTTAAACGTTAACGAAGAAACCGTTTGCAAGATGTTACACGAAAATTTGAATATGCGAAAGATTTGCGCAAAGATGGTGCCAAAAGGAGACAGAGACAATAAAATATAATTGTTGTATAAATTGAAAATTATAAAACTGTTTTGTTGGTTAGGTTACTTTTGAAATACAAGGCAAAATTTAAAAATTAAAACTACTTTTTAGTAATTCTTCGTACTATCACTCATCATCAGTTTGTGAGTGGTCTTTCATGTAACATTTTTTTTTAAATTGTTCCTCAAATTCCTTCCAAAAAGGGAAAAAATCGATATTATTTTTTTTTCTTTCCTATATATCAACTTTAAAAAACGAAACTTATTGAACATTATCTCCAATATGGCTGCACTTTTTTAAGAATTTTCAACCCTAGAGTAGTTTTGTAAGGGGTTGAAATAATCAACCCTCTTTTCAGAAGTTACGTACTGAATTTTTCTCATTTAAAAAATATATATAAAATCACGATCCATTTACTAACTTTTAGGTCTCTTCAATTTTGTTCGAAAAGAGTTTAGGAAATTCCAAATATTTATTTTTGCTGCATTGGTCCATCATTGCAAATAATTTTTTTAATATGATTTAAACGTAAGAACACTCACTGTAGCAACATTTTTAACATTCCAACAGAATGCTGTTCTGGGTATAAAATTCCAGTTTTATTTACTTGCATTTAAATATATTTTTAAGGATTAAAACGAAAACGTTTTCTATCGGTCGTGCTGTAGACAGATTTGAGTTGTAAATCAGCGAATGCTTAGATATAAATGACTTATTACAGAACGGAATTGGTGAAACGCCAAACTAGAATGAGAAAGGCCTTTTCCATTATTAAAGCACAAGTTCATGAAATGAAATCACAGTGTTCATTAATGAATTAAATTCGAAATTGAATGTCTCTCTCAACTAGCAACTGCTGTGTATCATTTGATAAGGAATTTATTAATTTCTCTTATTTCATCCTGGTCGTGCTTCGCAGAACGCGGTGGGCCCTATTCAGTAGAAATAATTGTTAAAATAAATAGAAACAGTTAATTTCTTGTATACAAAAGGATTGTGAAAGACCTTCGTGTATATAAAGCACTGATGTACATTATCGAGTATTTATTTATATCACGAAGTTAAATGAACTACTTGATTTACTACGTTAGAAAATGGAACGAGATTCGTTTTTAATTAACAGAAAACTATTCAGTAATAATAACTACTTAGTAGTTTGTTTCAGTACAAATTAATCACTTTATTGTCATTTAAGTAAGTGGCCTTATTTTACTGTAGTTGTAGCAAGTTTATCGTTAACCTGAATTGTAAATGTAACAAATTTACTAGTTGCTACAAAAATTAAACTTAAAGCCATGATAATGTGTAATTTTTTTGCCTCATTGTAAATGTATTTCTCATTCAAATTGTTCACATACCAACAAAAATAGTAGCTCAGCAAACTCGTTTTTAGGCACTATGTTTTGCAAGAAACAAGAAAACCACTCAGTATTTCATACTTAAAGTAAATAAAGAAAATTACTAGTTAATTTTTGAAAATATTTGACCCTCTCTGACCCACTCTGAGGTGACTTGATTTAATTTGTTGTTTCTGCTATCAAAAGATGTAATATTCTAATATGCAATCTAATTATAAATTAGGGTGTCAAATACGATTGAGGCAACCAGAATGTAATCTGTCATCACGCGAAAACAAATGAACGTCGGAAATGCGTTGGTATAGAAAAAAGAGTCTTTTTAAAAAGCAAAATCGACGTGTCCGAGGAAATTTCATGAAACTCCGTTGTTTTAGAGATTCCACACTGTATATTAGCTTGTTTGAGTAACATTCAAAAGTAGTTAGTTTGAAAACAGAATTAAATTGTTCGCTGGAAATGACAATGTGGGAAAATGAAATTTTTATAGGGTGCAATGTTTAGCAAAGAGGCAATGGACTCTAAAATTTGGATCCGGTCCAGTTTCGTCCAACTGCGGAGAACATCGAGGAGCAGTTTTTTTGGATTTTCAATCACCCCGAATGAGAAGAGTGTATGTAATATTATGAAACTCCCTCAAAACTCTTGCCAACTTCCATTATGCGAAAGACAACTATTTATTCCGTCTGTCATAAAAACGTCTTAAATCAATTTTATCACTTGTTTTTCTTGGTCCATTTTCCATAATTTTACACGAATTTGAATACATTTGCGAGAATACATTATTCCACTCTAATATTTCCGTAAATTTTAAATGGGCGCCCACAATTTGCGCAACCAGAAACGTACTTCATAAAACACACTCTGGCGACATTTCACATTCGATTTAATACAATTACAGTCTCACAATGCTTTTATGCCTATGCATATTCATATATGCGATTGCTCTGCTCGCGACTGTGCAGAGCAATTTTAACCGTATCTTTTCCGCCTAATGTATTTTTTAATACCTTTTATAGTAGCAACAGAAATACCAGGGTTTGTACAAATTTTCAAATAAACAGGGTGTCTTGCACGTCCTTACAATCATTTTAGGAGGTCATAGAATACGTGATCTCGTCTCGACGATATTCGAACTCTTTTGAAAACACCCTCCTTGGTTTGGATTTCTCGACACTTTTGATTAATCAGTAGCTGCAGCTCTTCCAGGCTATTTACAGGAGTACCATACACTAATGTCTTCAAATATCCCCAAACAAAGAAATCTAGAGGGTTCAGATCAGGAGATCTTGGAGGCCATAAAACAGGTCCGGCCCTTCCTACCCATGTATGTGGAAAAGTTTGGTGTAAATGTGTCTCTAACGGCCATGGAAAAATGAGCTGGAGCACCATCATGCTGGAACCATATTTGATGCCTCTGATTCAAAGGAATGTCTTTCAAAAACTCATACAGTGTGTTCTGTAGAAAGTTGAGGTAAGCAGCGCCTGTTAATCGGTTTGGTAAAACAACAAGACCTAGAAACCTGTCACCTACAATACCCATCCAAATGTTTAATGAAAAACGTGCCTGATGTCCAGATTCTATTAGAGCATGAGGATTTTCGTCGGCCCAAATATGCGTATTGTGAAAATTAAACACTCCATTTCTTGTGAACCCGGCCTCATCAGTAAAAAGAATGTTTGCAAGAAAACGAGGGTCTTCAGCATCATGACGTAGAAACCAGCGGCAAAAACCAAACGTGCTTGATGATCATTTATTGGATTTAAGGCCTGTACTCGTTGCACATGATATGGATAAAGCAGTTGCTCGTGAAGGATTCTCCAAACAAGAGGACCACTAATTCCTACCTCGGCTGATATTCTCCGCACACTCATACCTGGATTCTGCTCTACAGTGTTAGAATTTCTTCTTCTGCTCTAGCAGTGGATACCGACCTTGGTCTTCCGGATAAATGGCACTGTTTGCTCAAGGAACCGATATCACGCAATCTTTGGTGAATTCTTCCAAACATGAGTTGTGAAGGAATCTGGCGATTTGGATAAGCGTCAACATAAATACGTCGCGTTTCGGTGGCGTTCCCATTAGCACGACCATACATGAAATGCATGTCTGTTAATTCTGCGTTAGAGTAACCAGCCATAGCTAAAGAAAACTTGTGCACTGAGGAGAACAACTGTCAAATACGTACTGTTTATTTCACTAAACATCAACCAACTATTATAAGAAAATACACAACGTTTTTGCAAAATAAAAAAGGGGCTAAAAAACATAAAACATTCCATATCTCCGCAACCGTTACTTTGCGGACCCATGTTTATTGAGACTTTTCTGCTTATTTTGGTTCATACTATTACCTCCTTAAATAGTTTACACTCTTTTTTTAACACCCTGTACATATAGATGTCCCACCATCTCCGCCACTGGAGCATAAAAATTTAAAAAAAGCTTTCAGATTTTGTACAATATTTATATAAATGCATTTGTCCAATTTCAAATTCTTGGTGTCACTAGTTTTTAAAATATTTTGAAAAATCAAAAATAATTCTATATATTTAACATCCTGTATGTTTTTAACTTAGCGTCCTAGATAAAAACTTTGTTTTAAAAATCCCTTTAAAATTCACCAGTACCATTTGTGAATCACCCGGTATAATTACTTGAATGCACATTTTAAAATATGGCGAAGGCGCTAGTCACAAAAGTTAAAATAAACTTTATCACTTCTTCATTCATTGTGCGCAGCGATTTTTTAGAGTCGTATTTATACATAAATATTTGTCAACAAATTACTTTCTGAGCTGTCAGTTTCATTGACTTGGGCTGTGATATTCCCCTAATTCGGAGAAGTTGTCAGGTTTTTATATATGTTTATCATTTACGCTACACTTTCGAAGGCGTTGCAGACGAGGTTTTAGAAATTAATTTATTTTTAGTTGAACGTCGGTGCCAAGAGCGAGTGCCATTCTTTGTTCACTTCTCTGAAAACTTGTTATATTCAGTAGAGGACATTCACAACACTTTTAAGGATTTTATTGCGCATAACAGGCCGACCTAGATCCTGTTTTTGAAAACCTCTGGGGTTCAAGATAGTGTTGCTTTTATTTTTATTGCAGTTTAATATGAATGAATGGTATCGCGTTGTGTGCTTATTTTATTTCTCACTCAAGTGCTGGGAATTGCAATTCAAACACTCGTAGCATAAATAATACGGATTTAGATGCTAAAATATAATTTGCAGGATCCTACATACACATTTTTTTCAGTTCTTGTCTCATTATTTTGTATAATATACAGTATGGAAAAACCGTAAATTAAAAAAACTTAATTTCCTCGAAAAAACTATTTGTTTGAATTGAAAAATGCGAATGCTATAGACAAAGGTTAACTGTCAATAGGTGACAGCTAGATGTAGCTGTGCTATATTTTTCATACTCTTCAGTTTTTGAATTCAAATATGTGCATTTTAAAAAAAGTTTTTTCGGTGTATATAAAAGGTGTATAGGAATACGTCGATATTGTTAAATTAGTTTTCGGAAGCGCACGCTGCAAATTTTCCTTTTAAATTATGTATTTTCATATTCTCTATCTTATTTACCCAACTTCTAGATTTATATGACTTTTATTTTAATTCAGACAAAGAATACTTCGGAGTGTGCGGAGAAATATATATCCGCTATTCCCAATAGTAAGATCACGTTCTTCCCTGTCTTTTATTTGGGTTTCTCTCAGAGATATGGATTTCTATGGAACTTATTAAAAATTATAATATACTCACCGGATGGAAATCTCTGATCTTGCCTGAGAGAAACAGAGAGAAAGGAAATATGATTTTTAAATCAGATTAATATCTATATCTTTTACATTTCTATATATGAATTCTTCAAATATACACAACGTCAAAAGTCTTGGACCCCCGCTCATTCTTGTTAAGGAAATCTTTTTGTCAAAAAAACCAAATACATTTATAAAAGTATATTATTTTCTGAATGTTTTTTTCTGAAAAGCATATGTTCGATGAAAGAGATGAGAAAATTAAAAACCAGCAAATGGAAAACTTGGCTGAATACATTGCCAAACTGACCAGATTTGTAAAAACATTGGTAATAAGGTAAAGGTGTGCATTTTTTATTGTATTTTTTGTTCTCTAAGTACATGTACTTTTTTACCACATTAAGAAGAACCACTAGGTTTAATCGAATCATTTTATATACAAGGGGTCCAAGACTTTTGACGTTGTGTATATTGAACAAAATAGGAAACTGTATTCAATTTTGAATAATATATCATTAAAGCATAACATTGTTTGTTCTATTTTACGATTTGGATAGCTAAAACTATGTTAATCTTTGTACATTATTCGATATTAAGTATGTCTTCATCGGGGGAAGATATTTAACCCATCTTTCTCTCTAATGATCTAATTAATTAATTAATTGTCAGAAACTGATACAGGAAACAAGAATCCTGTTAAGCGCAGAAAACGTTGTAATATGTATAATCTCAGTGTACATAGTACTTTGCTTGTGCTACAACGCGTTGGGATCTTGCCATCCCGAATAATAAATGCGCCCTAATTAATAATCGTGCATGCATAAAATTACCAGGTTATTGGATTAATTAAACCCCTGATGCCATTTGGGGTGGACTGAATTCATTAAAAATTTATGTACTTGGTACAGATCCGTCTACACATTTATTTTATAATTTTATGTCAATGCAAGGTGATTTGAAGACAATATTTACATAAAATAGAAAATAAAATTCACTTGATTTCTTTACAAATATATTTTAATATATTCACAGCTTTACCTCTGTTTTAATGAACGGAGGAAACAATGTAACATATAGGGTGTCCGAAGACTTGAAGAATTTGGAACAGAAAACAATACTAGTTGTTTTCATGTTTGTGTACTGTAATTAGAGACATGTTTAGTTGCAATTCCGTTTTGGTAAACGTTTTGGAAGACAGAATAGACTCTGCAGGTGGACATATGTTGTATAGAGAGAGAATGATCTTTCACAAAACCTTTGTAAATTATGGGTAATACGCGAAAATTTTCCATTTAAAACAAAGTTGCGGAGAACAGAAGCAAAAGTTAGACACATGTTAGACTTCCTGTAACTTCAGCTAATAACGGCTATTCAGTGGTCTGTTGGATGTATATTATCCTTTGTGTGGTACAGAAAGTTTACAGCATATTTACTTCATTAGTAAATAAATTTAAAAAAAATTAGAAATATATTAGGGTGATTCAGAACTTACCTAAAAGAATTTGGGAATAGATACGTTTTGAAAAATGTAGTCAATATGGTAAACAAGTTTATTGACGAGGAGGACCTCTACCATGGCAGCCATGATCTCCTGACTTTAAATCATTTGGACTTATTTTTAGTGGGGATATTTAAAAAATGAAGTATGTTGCACCAAAGTGGACACTATTGATAATAAATTATCAGGTTGTAACATGTAATTACTTCTTTTCTTAGGAATTTCTTTCAATTATTTGTCCGGTCGCCAAAATTGTATTTTTAACTCTCCTGTACTCAAAAATTTTTTTTAGATAAGTTCCGTATCACCCTGTATAAATAACTATATTCTAATAATTCATGAATTATTACGTGTAAAACTAATTTTATTATAGAACTTTTTCCATAATATTTCTTCTACGTATTTGTCCGCTGATATTGTTATAAATAATGTGGTGCATTTTGGATGATTGGAATATTCCGGGATTGTGTACGCAAAGTTGTCGATTAGTTTACAGCAAATGAGTACTTACGGAGTAATTCATCAGGCTCTGCCAGGAAAATTGGATTTCGTTAATGTGAGATGGAATCATGACGACAAAGTTGAGAGCGTAGGTATTCACAACTCCTTTATGTACGTAGAACAATTCTGCGTTGATCCCTAAAATAAAGAGAAATTATGTACAACTGTATGCACCTGTACACAAGAGGTTTTGTAATTAATTATATTCAGGTCGCTGGTACGGGAGATATCTGCTGTTTGTATTTTGGAAGAAGTAAATAATCAAATATAAAACTCCAACTCATTGTGGCGTCCCTAATTTTAACGATCTCTATTGTGTTTGTATTTTGAAATGACGCCAGAGAAGCTTTACAGGCTCCCGAACAAATTAGGAGCTTATTTTTCACAACATTGACAATGGAAATTAATATTCTGTAATTCAGAACGTGGGAAAATTACACATCAAATTTCACTGATAAAACTGAAGATACTTTTCATGTTCTAATTTTAATCGCGTTTCAAAAGTTTAAACTTCAGTTTGCTGGACAAGTAGGTCTTTCAAAATGTTCCCGATCTTTCAAATTTGTCATCGAATTCTAAAACTAAAATGTTAGTCAAAGATACCGAAGTAAAATGAATATATAACGAGAAAAAGTAACCCATCTAACAAATTTTAGGTACAGAAATCTATGAAAATATACATATTTTAAATTTAACTTTAGATGTGAATATTGTTATAATATAAACTTTGTTGAATTAGTCGAAGAATTATTTAATTCACAACTGTAGCATTTTTTTTAAATTTTGCCGATCTTTCGAATTTGTCACCGATTTGTAAAACAATTATCATCGAACTATAAATCTGGCAAATATTGCTTGCGATTTATCATATTCAGGATTTAGAAGTAACAAAAGAATTGGTGGGTGGCATTTTGTAATATTTCAACTATTACGTATTAATTTTGCAGTGAAATATTCTACATTCTTGCCATGTGTGGCTAGACGTTAAAATTGGGTAAATATTGAAGTGAATGGCAAAGTTCTAGGCAACAAATTCGTATTCATTTTCAAATTCTCGGCGAAATTACCTCCGAACCTGCAAATAGACATCGAGGTGTATAAATTGATTCAGTTTTATTGAAATACCACAGAAATCAGAGGAACACGAAGGTAGAAACCCTACGAAGACAACGTTTATTATACCAAAACAAATATTGGTTTAAACATCTCAGTTTTATTTTGTCCCATAAAAATGAATTTATATGGCTTCGAAATTGCTCCCGACTCAAATATACCGGCAGGGTTGTGGAATTGACTTTACTAGCCCAGTTCCGTTTAGCCATCTTATATCACAACATAATGATACTCGTATATATGTATTACTTTGTAGAATATATGTAATTAAACTCATAAGGCAACAACAATTTTTGATTTTTTATTCACTATACTTTTGATTATGTATAAGGAACCGGTTTATATTTAGGTTATATCTACGCCCCTGCCTGTTATCTCTTAAAATCGATTCATTATTAATACAGCCATTACTTGAATATATATGCCGAGGAAGTTAAACAACAGCTTATCTGAAATTTAAATTTAAGTTAAAATTATATGTTAATATTTCCAGTAAACAATTTTGATGTATAGTTAAGTATCTATTTACAGTTTGTTCGTGAATAAAAGAATTAATGTATTATTATCGGTCAGTGGTCGCGCGGCTTAAGGCGTTAGTACTTGAATCGAGGTGACTAGACGGAGTTGGTTCGAGCCCAGCTGCCGGTAGACCGTATATAAGCTATATTCGTGGAGAAGATTGGCACCCTCTCTGTGGGTATGGTAGGGTGGAATAATGTTAGCTTGGGTCAATGTGAGAGATTGATGCCGGTTGATATTTGACCACCCCCCTAATTAATGAGGTTTTCCAGGTTTCCCTCATTCCTGCACTGAATAGTGGTTAGGGCCTACCAACGTAAGTCGTTCCTGGGCGCAAATGCGGCCAGCTTAATAATAATATGCCGCCCCCTCTCCCGCACAAGTCTCCGACTTCTGGGCTAATCCCTGTGATTAGAATGAGGGGTAGAGATATTATTATTATTATTAGTATTGAAAATGAATACAAATCGTCTGTTGAGCATCAAAGACACGGCAAAGATCGAGATCTTTTACAGTGGATACGTTTTTGTAGTGTCATCGTATACACTGGAAATATATTTCAGTAATAAATGACAGCGTATCGGAACGCAGATTCTGTTAAAAGTGCCTGGCAAATATTTTCATTAGTGTAAAAATATGTATACTTGTAGAATAATGTTTTTGTAATATTCATATGATATTGCTTATAATATTTTATTATCTAAAAGCTTTTTCCACACAGACATTAGAGGATGTTTTTCGGACTTTGAAATCAACGATGTAAAAACGCATAAGAAAAAGATTAGGCTGAACAATTTTACATCGTTAATGAAGTTTACTTCCGACAGTATCATTTATAAACGTTGCTGTTTGTTCAAAGAATTCCTGCAGTCTAGCTCTTTACGAAATATTGCTTACCCTATATATATATATATATTTTATTTGATATATATGACAAAGTTTCAAATCTAGAAAAAAACCTTTAAAAGTATGTTTCTATTTTAAAATTAATATTTTGAGTAATTTTGTTGCAATCTGAATTAACATATGACACAGTTATGAAAGATAAAAGCCTAATTTATTTAAAAGGTATATTATTTATCCAAAATTTACAATTCTAAAATGTAGATGCAGTGACGAATTCAAAAGATGGGTGAAATGTTTAACAGTTAACTAGCTATACCTTTTAGTCTTAAATCATTTGTAAATTCACCATTCTAGAAATGAAAATAAATTTTAAAAAGATATTGACGAATTAGACAGATCGGTATAATTTTGAATTTCCACAATTCTAAATATAAAAATAATATTTAAAGGTGTATTTTACTTTTACATCGGTAGAACATCATATTATTTATGTGTATACTAACTTTAAACGGCCAACTGAATTGTTTAGTTGCAGCTGGTAAACAAGGTAAAAATAATCAACTGCAACCGTGGGATATCGTTCAAGTTTGCATTATGAGCTTTATCAAGGTTCCGCTGACGGAATAAAACTACAGAATGTCTAATAAATGTAGCGAATAAGGAACCGAGAACAAAAAAGCAAACTTCAGAGCCTAGCCAGCCGAGCTCTACTCCCCTGCAAAAAGAAAACAAACTTTAAAGTGGATTACAACGCCGTGTTTATTTTTGCCTTAAATATATGAAAATAAATTTAAAGTAAACAAATCAATTACTAGGCTTAGGCGGCAGCTGCCGGTGATTTATTTTTCGATATTATTTGTAAGATAATTACGGAATTATTGCGAAATTATGTGGAGAGACCACCTGGGTACGCGGAGACAAAAACCTCTCATTTTAAATTATTAAAAGTTTGGCTTCGAGGATTTACCGAACCTCGGAACTGCGCCTTGGTTACAAATTTACGACTTATATCGTTTTAACCTAGACATAGTGCCTGCATGAACTCTAAATTTAACATCTTTAAAGCTCCCGCAGTTACTGGTATTAACGCCATTCCTCCACGATGGATTCCTTATGAATCGATATTTATTGGCCCATCAGGTAACTTTCAAGCAATTAATAAACGCGCTTAAGTTCCACTCGATGCTTCAACTCAATGAGGCAGTGATACACAGCTAAGAAAACTTAAAGTCTATGCATTTTCCAATAAAAAAATAAATTTCAAGCTAAACGATACTGAATGTAATAATTTAGTTTTTGTTAAAATTGTTGTCTGAGGTTGCGACCGTAACAGTCGTAGTTCCAACAATATGAAGTTATATATTTTTTATTATTTTCCATAACATTGAATTTAGTCTTATAACTTTACAGCTAATAAAAACCACGTTCTGTAGAGAACGTCTTCACAATTCCATAAATAAAAGTAACAAGTTTACAATTCGATGACAAATTCGAAACATCGGTAAAATTTTGAGTTGAATAATTTTTCTACAGTTTTGACTTAAGGCATGCCAATGTTGTGAAAGTATAAGCTTTTAATACGTTCGGCAACTATACTATTTAACCAAAGATTACAATTCTAAACATGAACTATTCTTCTAGAATGCATATAGTATCGTTTGGTGATGAATTCGAAAGATCAGTAAAATTTTAAGTTGAACAAATTCGACAGTTGTACTATTAAACATTTAAAGCGCTACAACTGTACAGTATCATTTGGTGATGCATTGGAAAGATCAGTAAAATTTTAAGTTGAACAAATTCGACAGTTGTACTATTAAACATTTAAAGCGTTACAACTGTCTTAAATTCACAATTCCATAAATAAAAGTAACACCTTTACAATACGATGACAAATTTAAGACATCGGTAAAATTTTGAGTTGAATAATTTTGTGATTGTTCTGAATTAGGTAAGGCATGCCAATGTTGTGAAAGTTTAAACCTTGGAAATATATGTAAAGTTTTAAGTTGAACAAATTCGACTGTACTAAATATTTAAAGCGTTGTAGCAATCTTAAACTCACAATTCTAGATATAAAAATATCTATCGGTGTGCTCGAACTTTTCGAGACAAAGTACACACTGTCTAGCTTTTGCTTCAACATCGAATTCAGTTTTATAACTTCCTGTTTTCGTTTATAGCTAATAAAAATCATGTTTTGTAGAAAACGTCGGCATATTTTCCAAAGAAAAGCGAGCTTACTTACGTTACTGCAAAATCAGTTTCGAATTCCAATATGTCTGGTTGATAAGTGAAAGCGATCCAAAACGTTACATGTGACATATTTCCTTCAACGTTTGAGTATGGATATGAAAGAATTCTGTTACACTTTATTATTTATTTTTGATAAATGACATGCTCGGGAAGCTCGAGAAATAGAAGGGAATAATATGCATATGAATTTGTTTGGCTTGTTAAATAAATGTAGCAGTCGAAGTATGTTTTCTAAATAGGTATGGAATGGTTATGTTCTAAAGGAAACTAAAAATATTTAATAATACATCTATTTTGTTCAAAATCAGGTTGTTCTTTTTTCTTTTTAATTGCAGCTTTAATTCTTATTCGTTAATAACCAGATTAGTGAAATCATTCAATAAAAGTGGTACCAATTACTGAAGAATATTTCTTAATGTAATATCAGTAAAGCAGCTTTCAAAGCTTAAAAGAAATATAAGCTCGTTCAACTCGTTATTTCATGTGTAACATAAGAACTGTTCCATTGATTTTCTAGAATAATAGGACCGCCATTATTGTTATTAAATAAAACTGTAATTGGTTTGGATCGATAATTTAGTTTATGACTTATTTACCGACAACTTCCAGCTTGGTTGTAATTTATTGACAGATTTCGATGGAAAGTTGAAGCATAAGCGAAAGAAATCACGACGATATTTTGAACAAACTTAAACTTTTACTGAATCAATGCTAACGGAAAATGTTATAGATTTATTCCTTCTTAATTTTTGAAGGACTGTATTTAAGTCAATACCATAGTAATACAAAACTGTTTGAGGGTGAGATATTTTACGTGTAGCGAACCCTTCAAAAGTAATCAACTTTTTAATAATATCTTAGAAGGGATTTTTTAGGAAGTAGCTCTCTGTTGTTTGTCGATTGTAAATCAATACACCCAGTCTAATGGGTTTTATCGTGTTTTCAAATATCCACTGGCGGTGTAGCGGATGTCCGGACTAAGGGAAGATTTGTCTGAAGCATATTTATGTTCAACTTTTGCCCTTGAGGAATAATTTCCGAATAATACTTCGTTTATTTTTCATTTTCAAGTCCCCCTTGTACTTTGAAGCCGTTCCTTCCTGTTTTAAAACGCTTGTGATTCTTACCGATACAGACATTTTACATAATCGACAAGCTGGTCGTATTTTAAAACATCATCTTTTATTAATACTAATAATGATACAGTCAGTGTAGAATTTTCTTGAGAGTTGTACTATTTAACATTTAAAACGTTAAAACTGTCTTAAATTCACAATTCCATAAATAAAATAATAACTATTCGATGACAAATTCGAAACATCGATAAAATTTTGAGTTGAATAATTTTGCTACAGTTTTGACTTAAGGCATAATGTTATGAAAATATAAGCCTTTAATATGTTCGGCAACTATACTATTTAACCAAAATTTACAATTCTAGACTTCAACTAATCTTCTAGAATGCATACAGTGTCGTTTGGTGATGAATTCGAAAGATCAGTAAAATTTTAAGTTGAACAACTTCGACAGTTCTACTATTTAAGCATTTAAAGCGTTGAAACGCTCTTAAATCACAGTTCCATAAATAAAAATAACAGGTTTTATAATTCGGTGAAAAATTCGAAACATCGGTAAAATTTTGAGTTGAATAATTTTATTACAGTTCCGACTTAGGTAAGCCATGCAAATGTTAATATGTTCGGCAACTCTAATATTTAACCAAAATGTACAACTTTAAACATCTACTAATCTTCTAAAATCCAT
The DNA here is from genome assembly GCA_025584915.1 of Monochamus saltuarius. Taxonomy (NCBI): domain Eukaryota; kingdom Metazoa; phylum Arthropoda; class Insecta; order Coleoptera; family Cerambycidae; genus Monochamus; species Monochamus saltuarius. The sequence continues at coordinate 17,746,707 of CM046730.1, read as the reverse complement.
ACAGTATGGTTTAATGAATAATACAGTCAATGTAGAATTTTCTTATTCGAAAATACTTGTATTGCGAACCTTCTTTTTGCCTAATTACGAAGCAGATTACTGTTTAACACAAATTTCAGAAACGCGGTTTCATGAATTATAAATTTAACATCTAACCGAAAATATCTAGCTGAGGGGCTTAATTATCTTTTGCACATTAATAATTGAGATTCTTTGAGAATACATGAAGAGTTTTCTGTCATCTTGTAAATGAACAGGTACCTGAGGCTTTTGCCTAAACAATTTCAGATTTACTGAAATATTTAATAATAGAACATTCTATTATTAAATATACATTGAAAAACTTAATATTTGGGATAAATTTTACAACAGACTAAACTTATGAGCTTGCGGTGCATTTTTTAACTGTGATTGTACCTCGATGTATTTAGAATCGTCGAAAAGTTTCCATTTTAGTTGCAGAAATGATACGCGTATAACAGCGTGTGTCAGTCTTAGCTACAGTAAAAACGTCAACTCTTGTAGTGTTTCTCACTTTGGAATTTATATTGAATTCGTTATGCTTTAATAGGAAATATTTATTTTCTAGTTTTAGTTTAATACTTAAAAATATTTGTATATTTTAGATTAAGTAAACCACTGGCTGTAATTATAAAATTGTTGCACGGTCTAGGAGTAACAGGTAGCGCAATTTTGAAAGCTTAAAGTCTATCCCAACGATAAAACTAGCAAAGGGATCTTAACGGTTCCCAGGCGACTTTATTTTATTTATATATCCACCAGTTTGATACACTGTTTAAAGTATTTCTCATTTTTGTTGCACGGCGTTGGTGGCGTAAAAGTTTTATAGGGGTCCGACCAACCCGTTACACCTTATAACGTAATAAAACTGTGTTAGTAATAGTTGTGAAATGTGATATCATTATGTGGCATGTTCTACGTTTGATAGGGCCCACATACACGCATATAATATGCACAGCTCCGCCAGCGGTGATAAAATTGTTGGAATTCGTGCCTGTATCGGATAAAAGATTCTGGGGCAGGTTTCTGCACTAAATGCTTTTAATTCTTATACCAAACCTGATACACATTAAAGTACACATTGTGCTAGTGGGACATGCATCAGTTAACCTTTCTCTCGTTTTTATTGCAATTCTAAAGAATGCAAGTTTAGTAAAATACATACACGTGTACTTGTAAATGTAAAGCTACATAATGCTGCAAAGTTGTGCATACGTACGGTGAAAATATCTGTTCAAAATTAATATTTGGACAACACTGAAAGTAATTATTAGTAATTTTACCAGTGGCGGCTCGTAGTATGAAGCAGCTGGGGCTGGGCCTCACTGTAAAATTTGGCTTTCGCTGTATATTTTAATACCTACCCCATAATTTCCAATCCGATTGCCTACTACATTTATCAAAAATCAATGTAACGAAATAAAATAATTGCTTCAATCTTAGCCCTCGTATGTTATTATAACGTACCTCTGGTTTACATTTTAATACCCCGCCGTTTCTGTTTCTACCCGCGTGGGGAGTCCGGGTCACCCACCAATCCCACCACAGTGAGGCCGCATTTTGCGAGCCTCAAATTGCGTCGCACATGTCTATACGTTATAGTTCCCCCCACCACGCGAGACTGTTAAAATCGATGTTTTTCGCTCCATGTCCGCTCGAGACTGAGGCCCGATTTCTGGCGCCTCAAGTTTTTAGTTCAACGGCAAATAATAATAATAATAATATCTCTACCCCTCATTCTAATCACAGGGATTAGCCCAGAAGTCGGAGACTTGTGCGGGAGAGGGCGGCATATTATTATTAAGCAGGCCACATTTGGACGATGTGATAGTGGCTAGTGACCGTAGGTAACTTGTGAACTGTAGATTATTTACGTGTGTGACGCGATTAATCGATTGTTCAAGTGTTAATACTTTTATTTATGTGTTTTGAGTTTCCAGTGGTTAGTGTTAGTGGTTGGTTAGTTGAATGTGACTTCTTAAATATTCTGAAGATTAGTTGGTAAGCGCGGTGGTAAAGTTTTAAGGACAAAGCAGGTAGGATTAATTTAAAGAAATAAAAAAAACAGTTTCCTTACAAGGTAAGACTAAATTTAACATAGAATAGGAACCTAATTTAAATATATATTATCGATAGCTCGTCGGGACTTATTTATAATAATGAATTCCTCTCACGATATTGTTTTATCTCTATTTGAAACGCCTTTTTCGATACGTAATGAAGTAGAGAAACGACAAATTTTGAATAGTCGACCAACGCTTTGAAATATCCCGAGTATGCAAACAAATTTCCGGAAATATCGTTTGATTGTTTACTACAAATGTATCCAAACATATTTGATATAGATAAGTTGAAAAACGAACTTTATATTTTTGTACAGAGACGCACAATTTTATACTTTAGAAGTTCAGAAAACGGTAGAGATATTATACAAGGAATTTAAAATTATATTTTCGGAAACATGCAAATTTATTTGCTTAGTTTTAACAATTCCTGCAATAAGTGTTTCAGTAGAACGAAACTTTTCGTGCCTTAAGCGTATTAAGACTTACTTAAGAAATACGATGACACAAGAGCGCTTAAACAATTTATCGATGATGGCTATAGAAAAAGAACTGTTGCAAAGTCTTAGCGCCGATTCCCAATTTTATGAAGACATTATAAATAAATTTGCGAATTTAAAAGCGACGAATAGACTTGTTTTGTATGTAAATAGATAAGTAGTTGAAAATTGGTTTTTATATTTTTTCATATTTTTTAGTGTTTCAAACACGTACCTAGGAACAATCTTTTAAACTGTTAGATGCTGAAACATATATTTTTTCTATTATTTATATTTTAAATAAAAATCGGAGTTGTGATGTTATTTAGTTTTTTAATTTATGGTTATAGTAGGGCTATTGGCGAAGACCTCCATAATAAAAAATGATTAACGCGTCAAGGCGTGTAAATTTATTTCTATTTAGGTATTATTTGGCCTCACCTCTTGCAGCTACCACGAGTCGCCACTGAATTGTACTTGTAAAATAAGGACTGTATTAGTATCCAGTATTTTAGCACAAAATCTTGTACTTTTACAAATTTTTGTAAAGATAGCTTTGGTATATTTACAAAATTTTTGTAAATTCGGTGTGCATATTTATTATGAAAAGTAGGTTAAAACAAAAAATGATAAGCTTTAGAAACTTACCAGTGGCGTAGATGTGGGTATCATCGATCATTATTTGCCAAAAAAATATATACCACCCTGTATAAAAGTACAAAAAACATAGGTCATGATATGTGCCATTGTATTATCTTCACTTTTTGCTTTTTTACACTTTTTTGTAGTCCTAACCGATTATCAACAAAATTGGTTTATTTCATCAACTATCAAATCTCAAATTTTATAGAAAAAAACCCGCTGGTATGGACAACATGTTTCGAAACTGCCACCGGCAGGAAACCTGTTAATAAATAGTTCATATTCACACTCTAAAGGAGAATATATTTTGAAATGGTCGCTCAATTCACAAATTAGTCACAAAATATTTTACACTGGCGACTTCGCCATATTCTAGAAAATTTCTCCAGTACAGGGTCCGCTGTAAAATGCAGTTTATTTTCAAGCTCTTGTAAATAAGAGATGCCCCTTAATAAATCGACAATGAGCACAGAAGGCAACAGCGGTGCTATTTCATCATGAAGCCGACGTAAAACATAGAAAGTCGAGCGACTAGATAGAGCAGTGAGCGTTACAGATGTACTTATGAAGTATAACGGCACGGTTTATAGCTGAATGTATAAAAAATAACTCTAAGGTTAGCGCTTCCAGGAGCGAATATAGCGGAAGATATAGGAGATTCCTCCTGGGAGTTTTTTTATTGTTTTATCAGCCAAAAAGATGTTTACTTTTCATACATTTTTCATCTAAGTCATAAATTGCAAACAACCAGTGTGCATACACCGTCTCGTATATTTACACAAGTAATATCTTCCGTTAAAAGTTTACTCTTCTCTGCTTCTGCAGTCATCTTTGAATTATTATTTCATTTACCGCTAATTTCTGTTAAGCGCTGCATTTTCTACTTCTTTTTTATTGTTTTGGACGCACTGGACTCGATTCAGAATAATTCTGCGAGGAAAATTAAAAATTCTTCAGATTATATAAAACTAAATTACATCTAACAAATATTACTAAATTCTACTAAAAATAGTTTTTTGTAATTTTGCTTGTTAAATAATAATAATAATAATAATAATAATGCATTTACTAATGCGTGAAAAAAAAATTAATACAAAAGAAAATAATTCAAAAGATGGCGATATTCACCATACGGTGCTCTTCCATATAACCATCCAGAAAATTAAGAAAACATAACATAATAGGTAGTAATATACTCCTTGCTTTGACATGTTTACTAAATTTTTGTAATGTGTTTTGTCCTATGTTATTTGTAAATTTTCAGTCTGATTTTTTTGTACTTTTACAATATCTTTTTACTTTGTGTTGTAACATTTCTATATTTTTATACCTGCTTACTTAAATGAGCAGTATAAATTTTACATTATTCTAACAGTTGCATATTTCCATCTTAAATAATATTGCTATGTTCAGTATTTTTGCATTGACATTATAAAATTACAATTATTTACAAAGCGAATACATTAATTTACAGCAAATTTACAAAAAAGTAGTAAAAATAGTAGTTATAGTAAATATCTTTTTGCTGTTTCTAAATAATTTTTGTATTTGTACAGTAATTTTATTGCTATATTATACCAAATTTTTTTTTTTTTTGGCTAAATTAAGATATATTCACATGCAATTTTTTCATTGTGTTTCTTTTTTTTCAGCTCAGCTCTAGGACACAGCGCATATCTACCAGGCCAACAACAAGCTTAAAATAGTGTGGTAAGTTTGTCTATGAACTCTAATTACTATCAACAGTTTTGATAGTTAAAAAAATAAATTATTTTTGGCAATAACTTTTTGATTATGTAAAAAATCTAATTAAAATACACTTTTTGATGAAAGTTTACGATTCAAATAATAATTCAAGGGCAAGATATAGAAGATTTTGTGTAAATAAATAAAAATGGTCCCATGTCACAAACTTTAACAATTTTTATCTCATTTTCTATATTACCTCTTTTTTTTTCAAGATAAAAATTATCAGGAAAGTTGTAAAACACCCAGTATATGATATCGATTATGATGCATAAAATAAAATATCGCATAATATAATAATTAGGAAGGTATAGTTATTTAGTAAAATATAAACCATTACAAAATAGGTAAAAATCGTTGATATGAATACAATCTGATTGAATGGAAGTCAACAGCCGTATCATCAATTTCTAATTCACGCTTTCAGTGACAAACATCACGTTTAAAGTTTTGAAATGTCGAACAATTTCGATTGAAGCATCGACGATGTGAAGTCTTGATAAATATACTTTGAGAATATCAAACTAAATAGAAGCTTTTGATGAAACAATTTATTAGACTGCTGTTTCTATTACCGCTGCTGACGTTAGAATATGCGATTCAAAAGTTTTTAGAAAATTGTCAGTATTGAAAGAGTTAATAAATAATAATGTAGATTCTTGTTATAATAAGCACATATGCGCTTTCCGTCGGTTGCTCTTTTGTAAAGTCGCTATAATCTACACTTGCTAACAAAACTTGGAGCTTGTTAAAAATTTCTGCTCTCAAACTTCCGGTTAATTTTGCTCGGAATATTCAAAACAAGTTTGTTCAAAAACGGAACTCATTCTATGCAAATTAATATTAAATCAAGTAATGAACTTCTTTTTGAATTATTAATTATTTATTTCCGAAAATAAGAATATGTTGCGAATTATTGGTGTCACTCTTCCAATTGTTTTCAGGCCACGGATGATCGGCTTCAGTTTTTGTCTTTTGCCGTTAACTGAATTTAAATTCACTAAATTTTCTCGGTTTTAATCGTTGTAATATTCCGCGCCCATGCGCACACAAATCGCCTAACTTTGTGTTATGCTTTGGATGGATAAAAAGATGTATATTTTAATTTAAATGTTTTCTTGTTTTTATATTATTGATGTTTTAAGTGAGGCGGAGTTAATTTGCAGAGTTGCGCGTAATAAGTAGAATCGTCTTTAATTAGAAAAATTCCCGTGCTTTGACAAACATATCCTTTTAGCAGTTGTTAATTATAGCTAGTGGCGATGGAACTTACAAAGCCTAAGATATTCCAGTTAAAAGCAATTCGTACCAATTTAACCCCCAGAGGGCCAGTTGAGGGAGATTGCCACTTGCTCCGTTTTAATGAGTTGTTTTCTATCCTCTTTCTACGGTTTATGCTCGTAAATAGATACATTCGTCCGTTGATCAACTTTTCGGTTAGTTGTCTACTTTCCCCGAATAAAAAATCCTCCCAGTCCTCTCGCCATCCGAAACAATTATTCCCATTGTCACTCTCGATAATAGAAACTCTTTCTCTTTTTCCACTGTACCGTTTTTAATTTAAACACAATAACCGCATTTCAATGACAAGTGGATATACTCAGTTTTTACAAATATGCCTCTAAATATCCACTGGATAATGAAAGAATACATACTCGTACATCTAAGAGGAAATTGGTTCGAAAAATCAGTGAAAGAATTTATTTACTGTGGAAAAATGTTTGAGATATAAAAATTAAATTTCAAAATTGGTGTAAAATAAAGGCTCAATATTGTTTTCTTTGTTTTGCACCAACCAACACGTAGAAATTAACACATTTACTCGAACTTTAATTTTCTATTCGAAACATGAGTGAAGAAATTAGTTTTAGGTAAAATTTAAACTTATAATAATATGTTTGATTTGTCGTTTGTTTAAGTATTTGAGATTCTAAATGAGTATGGTTTATATTTGGATTTGCGTAATTCGAAAGTTTAGCGAAATATTTCTCTGCACTAAAATCATACCCCAGTAGTATCGTCAATAAATTAATTTGCATGAACACATATGACAACGTATACAAACATCAAACACAAACAAGGTCCTACCTAAGAGTTTGAGGACTTCGTCTTCGGTAATGAAAAAATTTAAATGTGCGCGTGTTTCCAGCATCGCGATAACCGTCAGGAGTAAAACTCTCCCCCACATGGTGTTGAAACGCGGCCTGAGCCGCCACTAACTGAAACGGTCGCCACGCTACATTGCAGGACCTTATAAACAGGATCCAAACACAGTCGATCTACTCCGATCCTTCGCGCGCACTCACGATTTATTTACTTTATCAATGTTGTATTGAAAAACGATTTGTCATTACACTGTTTCTATAATTGTTATTGCTCTTTTAGTATCTGACCCTCGGCTCCTAACTACTTTGAAAATGGGTTATAGCCATGCAATTAACTTCTGGGCTTTTTCATTCTTGTTAAAACAATTGAATAACGCTCTAATGTTAGTTATACAAAAAAAGTCGTTATATCTTTTCTTCCCAATACTTTAATATACAGGTTTTTCACAAAAAGCAACAAAATAACGTATAGAATGAATAGTTAATTTTACTACAAATATTTACATTTGAAAAATAAAAATACAGCTACTATACAGGGTGTTAAAAAAGAGTGTAAGATATTGCAGGAGGTAATAGTATGAACCAAAATAAGCAGAAAAGTCTTAATAAACATGGGTCCGCAAAGTAACGGTTGCGGAGATATGGACCACTATTCGTTTTTCAAACATTTTATTTTATTAGGAATAAACCGACAAAGGAAGCTTTTAACAAACAAAAAACAAAGTTGCAGAAGATGTTCAAAGTGCCCTCCGTCCATTTCCAAGCAGGCACGACATCTTCGTTTCAACGATATTCGAACTCTTTCGAAAACACCCTCCTTGGTTTGGATTTCTTAACACTTTTGATTAATCCGTAGCTGCAGCGCTTCCAGGCTATTTACTACTTTAGGTACTATTTTAGGAGTACCAAACACTAATGTCTTCAAGTATCCCCAGACAAAGAAATCTAGAGGGTTTAAATCAGGCCATCTTGGAGGCCATAAAACAGGTCCGGCCCTTCCTACCCATCTATGTGGAAAAGTTTGGTGTAAATGCTCTATAACGGCCATGGAAAAATGAGCTGGAGCACTATCATGCTGGAACCACATTTGTTGCCTCTGATTCAAAGGGATGTCGTCCAAAAACTCATACAGTGTGTTCTGCAGAAAGTTGAGGTAAGCAGCGCCTGTTAATCGGTTTGGTAAAACAACAGGACCTAGAAACCTGTCACCTACAATACCCATCCAAATGTTTAATGAAAAACGTGCCTGATGTCCAGATTCTATTAGAGCATGAGGATTTTCGTCGGCCCAAATATGCGTATTGTGAAAATTAAACACTCAATTTCTTGTGAACCCGGCCTCATCAGTAAAAGGAATGTTTGCAAGAAAACGAGGGTCTTCAGCATCATGACATAGAAACCAGCGGCAAAAAACCAAACGTGCTTGATGGTCATTTATTGGATTTAAGGCCTGTACCCGTTGCACATGGTATGGATAAAGCAGCTGCTCGTGAAGGATTCTCCAAACAAGAGGACCACTAATTCCTACCTCGGCTGATATTCTCCGCACACTCGTTCGGGGATTCTGCTCTAGCAGTGCTAGAATTTCTTCTTCTGCTCTAGGAGTGGATACCCACCTAGGTCTTCCGGATAAATGGCACTGTTTGCTCAAGGAACCGGTATCAGGCAACCTTTGGTGAATTGTTCCAAACATGCGTTGTGAAGGAATCTGGCGATTTGGATAAGCGTCAACATAAAGACATCGCGCTTTGGTTCCCATTAGCACGACCATACATGAAATGCATGTCTGTTAATTCTGCGTTAGAGTAACCAGCCATAGCAAAAGAAAACTTGTGCACTGAAAACAACTGTCAAATACGTACTGTTTATTGCACCAAACATCAACCAACTATTATAAGAAATTACACAACGTTTTTGCAAAATAAAAAAGGGGCTAAAAACATAAAACATTCCATATCTCCGCAACCGTTACTTTGACGACCCATGTTTATTGAGATTTTTCTGCTTATTTTGGTTCATACTATTACCTCCTTAAATATTTTACACTCTTTTTAATGCAAAATTTTCGGGCGATGTATGATATGTATGGTGAATGAAGTATGTTAAAGGGGTATTTATAATTATAATGTAGAGTGTCAGTTAAAATTTTGTTTTCGATATTTGTAAATAACTTCTCAAGAAATCGAAATATTTACATAAATTTGTATATTGGGGGTTTTTGCGGGCAATAAATCCAAATTTGTTTCTAATTTTGACGTCAATAGTAGAAGGCGCCACTTTTGCCAGCTTAGTGTATCCATCTGACTATCGAAACAATCGATTCTCCTACATGTTTTATTTGAAAACCTTGCTGAAGAAACATGCACAAGATATGTGGGATAGATTTGTAAAAGCTTTTATTGAGCCAATTTCACGTCCTGTAAAAAATAGTCAAATGTAAAAAGTAAGTAAAAGTTTAGAGTTGGTAAAAATTATAAAAGAATTGTCACGTAACGGCAGTTTCAAAATAAACAGATTGATTTACTAATTATAGCATTCTCGATACCCTTCCAGAACTTTTGTGTGTACCCAGTAACTTGCCTTCAGTAAATATTTTTGTCCTGAAGTGAACGATTCTGTTTGTCCCGTCCAGCTCAATCGAGACATGAAGTTTTGGCTTCACTCGATCCGCGATGTTTATGATTCTAATCTTTTCCACAAAGGGAAATAAATGTATCCAATAAAATTCCCTTATGTTTTTTATCCTGTCGGTTATAAAGTTAGCTAAGGGAAATTTCAACCCGAGACGGTATTCTTATTCGGAGTCCGAAGTCGCAGAACCCATAAATGCAGACAAGAACGTTAATTGATCTGTTTATTTTCCTTTCAGAAATGGTTATTAATGCGTCTTTCGAAACATCAGTGAAAATTCAAGATGAATGCATGAAGCTTTTTTGTCGTAAATATATGTATAAACATACAAGTAAACAACAGTATTTTTGATAAAAACTTATATTTACAGTAAAACAATTCAAATTAAGTCGTTAAATTAATATCTAAAAGCAAAAACGGTTCTTTAAATATTTTTAAAAATATGGCGGAGGCGCCAATGATAGGATACATTTTTTCAAAACTTTGTAAACATTTTTTGTTGTGTATATATAACTTTTGTGATGTAAATTAATGATATTAGAGGGCCAATTTAACTGGTATAATTGCTATATAAGTTTTTAAAATTATTTTAAGGGTATGAGTGCGTCCAATGATAATTCCAAATAAATTATTATAAACTTTTTTATTTATAATTAAAAATTTGAAATAGTTATTTTCTCCTACTTGTTAATATATAATATATATGAAGGTTAAATAGTTTTGTTTCTCAAAAGTCGCTTTCGTAGCGGAGTTCGTGAATTTCGAAAGTGTAGTGAAAATAAACAGAACTATTTTGTCTGTTAATGTATCAGTACGTAAATCAGCTAGAGTGGGAATAGATTGAAGACATTTAAAGAATAAAACATATGTTTCATAATATCATGTTTACTAAAATCTTAAGATACAGGGTGTCAAATGTACACTTGAGTGACAATTAGAAATATTTATGTTGATTATAGACGATGAAAACTGTCAAAATAGTAGACATTTTGAAATATCTCCAAAAGCAGTAATCACAACCTTAATAATGCTTATATGGGTTGAAGGATAATTTTAATATGCACAAGACAGAGCAAATATACGAGATGTTTCATTTGAGATTAAAAGTTGTAGCTGTCAAATGTAACTATAGACAAGTTAAAGACACCTGTGCCCACACTAGCTTTTGTTAATTGTTTTACCTCAAAAGCTATATAACTCCTAGCTATAGGAAATGTTATACAAAGCGACCCTAAAATATTCGTTGAATCCAAAAATGCAATAATATATAAGGTGTCTCATTCTAGTTTTTAGATATGTTCGCTCCAAGGCTTTGCCATGTTGCTAAATTTTAAAATTATTCGAAGTTCTCAGTTGAAGAATATAAAAAAGAAAGTGTAAGAATAATATTAAAGCTATTATTTTGCTGTAAGCGGTTTTAAATGTATACGTCATCAAGACGGAATGTAATTTTGTGCTGATCCCACAGTAACAGTTTTATGAGATGTATTACTGGGCAATCCAATTATAATTGCAATTAAATTTGAGAAAGTTGGAATACACCTACTGGGTTGCTATTAGTCCCTGCGTCGAGCAGCACCAATCATATACGTTCCGTTAATAAGTTTGAACTTTATTCGATTAGATATGTCCCACCCTTAAAGTGTTTGTACATAGTTCATGCATTACCAAATGCATATTTCCCACAAACCTGAAGCTAAAACTAAGCCAGTTAGCAACATTGTTTTATAATTATATTCTCCTGTTACCACCTTCCTGTCATGCTGCATATTTTCTATATTACTGTTTTAGAGTGTATACACTGATCAAAGATTTTTTGGAGTGCATATTTTATAAATAATCGTATTATTTTGATTAATCTGTTTACAAACCAGTGTTTGTTGCGCTTATTTTGTACTCGTAGAAAAATAACTGTGGATCTCACCGCACCAGTCCGTTGTGTAACCTCTCCCGTAACGAACGATATTTCACGAAAAATATGGAGTAAAGAAATGGTTCGTACTACTCACCGACCGAATTAAAAAAAAGAACGAGTCAGTGTGCGTTTTACCGTAGCAGAGACCATCTATTCTCATTATTCCGAAATGCGTTGTAATGCATTTCTTTTGCGAACTTCTATCTTCATTTATAACTCATAATATATTTCCATTTGAAGGAGTAAAAGTAAGCGATAACATTTATCCAGCTTTTTCAGCTCAGTAACTGACATATTGATGTTAAAACACACTTATCATAAAATTTTATGAAACTGGAGAGGTACACGTTATACAGTTAGCGGAGAGCGTATTTTACAAAGTTTATTATAATTTTCGCATTAACTATATTTATTAAAAATTATCTTGCACGTAGGTACCTATATAATTTATTAATTTTAAGAAACTACTGTATCGATATATGCAGAAACGTCATATGTAAAGGCAAGCTAACATTTTACTAGTGTTGTTGTACAGTTTATAGAGACACAGGTATTGGCGCAGTTTTGATGCAAATATCTAAACAACGTTCAATTTCAGTTTCTATTATATTTATGAATTGTATAACATTTAATTTGGCATAAGCTGCAAGTGCATACGTTACAAAATGTAATCTTATATTTACTCTTTTCGGAATGTCCCACAAAAAGTCCTTATAAATGAATCATACATTTTTGTCTACCACGCCTAAACACGATTAAAATGCTTTAGATTAGATGTCTGGGCCTGGGGCCTGCTTTTAAATTTAGCAGTTTGGTGTGTGTTCTGCATATACCAACTTCTGTTAATTAAATTATACGAATGTTATTTTTGCATAAGAATATTTAGATAGACTAGACGAGTTCGATGACTGTTGAACTAGTTTATTCCAGACGATTTACAAAGGATCTGTAGGTCGCGTCTAGATAATTCATGTTATTTTTAAGATATCCTATTTGAAAGTTTCCTGAAATCTGCATTATTGGTTTTAAGAAGACATACTTTATTTTCATTCGATTATTCGAAGTTTCAAGTCAAAACAAACTTACCATAAAACTAATTTAACACGGAAAATAAACGAAAAGAAAAACAATCTAACAGAACGCGATAAAATAAGTTTCGTTTTGATAGTCCTCTTTATATTCTTCTTTAAAAGAGTGAAATATTGTATAATATTGTGCTAATGTACTTTAGAATATCTCAGTTCGTCGTGATTTCGAATCGATAACAGTCTCATTAACACAACACAGCAACATATGATTCGCCAATTCATTTAAATCTCTTGGTTGATTGCTTGCAATAATCATCTACCTGCGAAGTAGCGTTTTTGCTGTTTGTAAACGTTAAATACGAATATAGAAGCTCATTGAAGGTACATTTCCTGTGTTTTATTAATGATACGTTGTCATTTCGAAATGTACTGTATGTGTACTATTAAATAACACAGCAAGTATTCATAAAATTTATAACTTCCATTCGTTTTGATAATGGATTGCTTCAATCATCTGGTAATTTTCCCTACTTTAGTTTAAATTTTATAAAAGCTGCTTTTATTTCTTTCGACGTCCATTATAATTCCATTATAATATATGTATACACAGGATGTCCCACCGCAAACGATCGAACGTTATTTAAGTATTATATTATAATATAATTAAAATTTTAAACGATCTTGGAGGCTATAAAACAGGTCCGGCCTGATCTGAACCCTCTAGATTTCTTTGTTTGGGGATATTTGAAGACATTAGTGTATGGTACTCCTGTAAGTAGCCTGGAAGAGCTGCAGCTACGGATTAATCAAAAGTGTCAAGAAATCCAAACCAAGGAGGGTGTTTTCGAAAGAGTTCGAATATCGTTGAGACGTAACTTTTATTTCTTTGGGTGACGCTACATATATAGCTTGTATAACAATGTTCTTCGGTTACTTTTGCCCGAACTTAAGCTTGTATATCCCTTAGTCCCGCTAGGATTTACCTGTAAAGGTGTGCTATACTGCACACATGCTTGGGCTCCACACTAGTCGTTATTTTGGCTTTATTGCGCCATTTAGTTTAATAGAACTTTTTGTCGAGTGAAATGGGCAACCGCTAAGCCCAACTTCTTAATTCTTATCAGGGTGGGTTCACACATTCAATTTAAAGAATATTTACTTTTAATTAAGACGTTGATTAAATTAAAGGTCTTGAATACCAATCAGCTTCAGTAGAGAATGCGGCAAAAAATAAATTGGGTACTGTGTAAATATTAGTGCGATATTCACCGAAAGAAAAATTACTTGTTGGGACAGCTACGTGATTTATTATTTGTTGTTGAAATAATTCCGAGAGTGGAATATTCGAAGGATGGGTGCCAAAGTCAAATTGATCCGAAATCTTTGAATCTAGTTAATATCGATCTTTTCTGTCCCATTTCCTCGTACCTAATCTTATAAATCCCCGTCTTTCCCGTTGTTGTAATTTTGTCTTTAGAGTATTCTAAAAGCTATTGTGACATGTTGCCCGAGTTTAGATTCATATCTGAATGAATTGAGGTCCTTAACAAGCGCCTAAAGTCAAGTGCTATTGATTTTACTTAATTATCCTAATATACAAAGTGTTTCCAAAATGAGTATTAAAAATTTCAGAATGGTAAACTTAATTCATAGGAAGTTGAATTGTTTATAAAATCTTTCACAATGTATTTTCTGTACAAGTAAATTGTATTTAAAGATCAACTATAAGTTTCAAAACACCCCGTATATCGATTATGTTTATTATGATGTTTATTTGTAATTATTGCTGTTTTTGAAATAAAAATTGCAAAATATAAAATTGTTGCTGGTCGTGGCGCATTCGCCATTTTATAGAATTTTTGGCGGTCTAACAGAAAATTTTAACTAAAATAAATGTATTGCTACTGCAGTTATAATTTCGCTCATTGCAAGCACATATATATGTAAACATTGATTTTATTTTATATAAATATGCACAAATTTGTGGTATAAATTAACGTCCCCGGAGAATAAATTAAAATCCTCAAAGGATTTGGAGTGTATAGGCATGTATACACAAGGCAACAGTAAATATCCAGTAATATTCTTCTAGGTGAGTAATTGTCAATTATGGAGTTGTACAATAAGAACATATATTCTTCTGTTGAGAATAAATATCACTTCATATTAATATACTTAATATGAGATGACGTTTGGTTTGTATAAATAATTGTTTTTTTATTTAAACAATAAGAATTACTTAAAGCAAAATTATGTTTTCTTTATTTGCACTTGATTTAAAAGAATTACTTAATATTTGAAATAATATTAAATAATACATAAGAAATCTAGAGGGTTCAGATCAGGCGATCTTGGAGGCCACAAAACAGGTAGATTTCTTTGTTTGGGGATATTTGAAGACATTATTGTATGGAACTCCTGTAAATAGCCTGGAAGAGCTGCAGCTACGGATTAATCAAAAGTGTCAAGAAATCCAAACCAAGGAGGGTGTTTTTGAAAGAGTTCGAATATCGTTGAGACGAAGATGTCGTGCCTGCTGGGAAATGGACGGAGGACACTTTGAACATCTTCTGTAACTTTGTTTTTTGTTTGTTAAAAGCTTCCTTTGTCGGTTTATTCCTAATAAAATAAAATGTTTGAAAAACGAATAGTGGTCCATATCTTCGCAACCGTTACTATTACCTCCTGGAATATTTTACACTCTTTTTTTAACACCCTGTATAAATAGTATTTTGCACCATGACCGTATTTTAAATTGTATAATATGTCATTTATTACAAAATATTATTCTTTAAATCTTTAATTATAAGAAAAAAAAAGTGTTCCATTAAGTCAATTATGTCAAATACACTTTATCACTGAATTAACACATATGCACTTGAGTGAAGTTTAAAATTTTAAGTATATTGATATACTGAAATATAGATTAGCTATTTTCCGTGTAATTAACAAAAATGAAAAATAAGTCTTTTTCCTACTATATTTTCTACAAAATTTTTTTTTATTTGTGCAGATAAATCGACTTAAAAGTTTATAATAATTTTTATAACACCCTGTATGTATGCTATGTTTCCAATATTATTTATTTATAATAATTATAGCATTGTTTCTTAAGGTATTTTTTTAAAAAATTTGAAATAAAAAATTGTCGACTGTTCTTGGCGCCTTCACCATTTTATCGACTTTTTAATACTGGATCTTTTGATAGTAACAGACAATTTTAACTGTGAAAACATTACTACTGTAATTAAAACTTTAATTCATTTGTAAATATGCAAAAATTTGAGATATAAATAAACATATTCTAAGAGAATATATTAAAACTCAAATGTTTCTGTAGTGTGTAGCAATGCGTATACAAGACAGCCGTAAATCTCTACTAATATTCTTCTAGGTGAGAAATTGTCCGTGCCAGAGGAACGTTACAGAGTCGTATCGACATTTTTCAGTACGGGATTATTTGAAGAAAATTCTAAAAGTCGTATTTTTTCGTCTTATAGGAAGGAATATAAAAAGTTTATAGTTTGCGAATGGAAAAATATTTAAAAATTGTTGTTTTAGATTAGGAATTTTGCAATTCGATGATTTTAAACACATTTCGCTCATTCGAAGGAAAGGCGACACAACTCAAAAATGGCAATTGTTCACGAATATTAGTTTTTGGAAAAAGCCTTTAATTGATATTTTTTGAGATGTGTCATTTTTCTTTCTCATAAGCGATTTATTCTTGCTACAGTTGTATGGATCTTCATATTTTTCTCGTATACAGGATGATTCATAGGCACTAGATTTAAAATTTCCACAGAGTTGTTTTAAATGAAACAATATTTTGCTTGTTAAAGTTTTGACTTGTTTGTGTTTTTAATGCATTTTGTTTAAGAGACTATCATAATGGTATCATGCTATACAAATTTGTACTGTTTTTTTATTTTATTCTTTTTGATATTTTGATTATTTAAATATACAGAGTGTTTGCGACTTGTGATATAGTTTAGGTTAAATCAATAGATTGCCTGTATAAAGGGTTTTAATATAATTAATTACATGTCATATTTTATATACCACCAAAAGACGAAGTTGGCCCTCCGTGAATCCTTCGGCGTCCGCCACTGGTGCCACACATCCTGGCGTAGAGCTCATTACAACGGCGGTGACAACAATATCATATTCTAATGACATGGATCGGCTACTGCGGTGTTAGTGATGGTTTTGTCACCATAGCGACGATTTCCACACAGACAACGAGGCGCAAACCCATTGCTTTTTGTGCTGTAAACCCACAAATACAAGCCCTGAACCTGAGAGTGTGGCACCACTAATAATATTTCAGATTTCGCAGTTATCGTCCTCTTTTGTCCTTTTAATGAATATTAGCCAGCGCCTGTACCTTGCATGCTCGTACAAAGCCTTTTAATTGACACTAACAAGAGATTTTTATTGCTGAATGTTTCTCATATAAAATTAACTCCTATTCTAAAGCGACGCAGGAGTTTTAAATAGAGCGTTTTTTAACCAACCGTATACAGGGCGTTTTTAAATGAAGTAGCAAAAATGAGACCACAGATTCCTTAGGTTAAAATAAATCTAGGTTATATCGATTTATACACACCTATATCCCAAATCGCATAATAAAAAAGATACAGGGTGTCAAAGTTAACATTTTATTTTCGATACCTATTTGTAAATAACTTTTTATGAAATCCAAATATTTACATAAAATTTGTAAGTTTTCGTAGTTTTTGCTGGCAAGAAGTTCAAATTTGTTTCTAATTTTGACGTGACTAGTAGAGGGTGCCACTAGTGGCACACCATGCTCAGTGCACCAAGTAAAAACTGTTTTGGTGTCTTTTTTGTTGAAAATACAACAAAACGTTACTTGAAAAAGTTGTTCAGATTGGTATATTATGGAGACATGCAAAATTTCAAAAAGATCGACCTGCTTTGATAAAATCTTTGTGCTTTGTAGATCGTTGCACTGAAAATTTCAAATGGGATTATTTCGAAAACTGTTACTCCTAACGACTTCAACAAGGTATAACTTTTTCAGATATAACAGACAGGAGAATGGATTGTTTCAATAGTCAGATGGATACACCAAGCAGCAAAAAAGTTCTGCCATTTAAAAGAAACATGATGTGCCATAAGTGGCGCCCTCTACTAGTGACGTCAAAATTAGAAATAAATTTGAATTTCTCGCCTGCAAAAAAACCCTGATTTACAAATTTTATGCAAATATCGAAAATAAAATTTTAACTGACATTTATCTAATTATCTTATCGATTTATTTTCACCTATGGAATCTGTGGTCTCATTTTTGCTACTTCATTTAAAAACACTCTATATACATGGTGAATAATGTATAAATATTAAAATACAGCCTCCTCACGATATTTGTAATAAAAATACGATAAAGATATCTTTTTATCTTACCGATGAATTACCGATTTTGTTAGTTTTATTAAGGTTATTATTATAAAACTAACTTAACAAAATCAGCTGATTGCACAGTTTTTTGCGACAATGAAGATAATCTTCATAAAGATATAACTTTATCGTATTTTTATTTTTATTAAGGTCATTATTCACTTAATTATTAAACGGGTCCAAGGCCGTCTTAATGACAATTTGTCGATGTATAATTCAAATTTAATTTATATGAAAAAAAAGCGCCAATATAAAACTTCATATAGGACTTTTCTGTTACCAATACCATCAGGAAGTCATATTTACTTTGTCTTACAATATGAAATTCCAATAATCAAGGCCTACTCTGGTTTTTTTCTATGGCAAATTTGGCAAATAGCCAATAATAATTTTGACATCGAAAAAACCAATGTAGGCCTTGATTATAGACAATGAAATTTCATATTATGAGCATTAAATTTAAATTCTTTTTTTTTAAACCGAACCAAATCGGATAACAAATGCAATTTTTACAGGTCAAAGTAAAATGATAAAAACATGAATATCAATTTTGCCGTTAATAAAAAATATTCTTTTATGAAATTTTGTACATATTCATTTAAGGGGGTCCTGAATGCAGTGGGGTGCTGTGATTTTAGATAAAAAATCGCTAAACAGTTTTTTTTCAATTTTGACATTGAAGAAAAAACAAAGTAAGTCTTGATTATAGACGACGGAATTTCATATTGTGAGCCAAAGTTAAAGTTTTAAATTCTCTGTCTTTAAAAATAAAACCCGAACCAAATCGGATAATAAATGCAGTTTGGACAGAAGTGTTTCCATCTTACATGGGCCACACTGTATATAAAACCTATAATGTATTTCTAAAATATGTTATGTTAACTTTAAATCAAGTGCAATCAATTGTTTTCCTAAAGAGTATCAGTATTCAGCTTGTCTAAAAATTAAATTGTTTTTGGAAGGTAAACGACTTAGGGACAAGAGAAAGTAAAAGAATGTAGAACACAACGTTTTATACTTTTACTTTGGATTATCTACGAACGCTTTATATTAACGGTCTTATCCGGCATCAAGCAGAGGCAGAAACTTTCTTTTCTCAAAGCAATTAAACGGATGAATTTATGTTGTATCCTGTTGTTTACCCATTTCTTCGCTTTGAGCTGTTGAGGTCCTAGTTTTCGCTGATCTTTCGATTCGCGATTTGGAAAACTGTCCTTATACAAATTTTATTTTAAATTCATAATTTTATTTTTTCATAAAAGACTTTTTTGAAAGGCTGCATAGAAATGCGGTAAAATACACCTCATTCTGCTTAATAATCGATTTACTGATCCATGTTTCAGCGTCTAATTCAATATCGGGAACAGTCAACAAAAAAATTACCACATCCCCCAATTTTAAGGACAGATATCGATATTTCGGGTTTACACAGAGGGTGTCGATGTACGGGGTTTGATCGTAATAGACAATAGAGGGGTTGTAATTGAAAATATTCCACCCGATTGTATCCAGCTCTCACTGATTTAAATTGCTGCACCCTTGATTTTATATTAAACTGGATGTATTTGGAAATGGCGTTTTACGTAATGAATTAGAGATGTAAAATACCGACAGTGGTTGTTAAATATTTCAAATAATTTTCAAATCAAATCTGGTTTTATCCTTATCTACAGCATCAAAGCGTAATTTTATCTATTATTTAAATATCATTCGGAAGTAGAAAGAATAGTAACCCTGAAGACAAAATATGTATATGTAAATTAGATTTCAATTATGCATCAAAAACTTATCACGAAGACCGTCCTGGAAGCAACAATTTAATAATTAAGTGAATACTGATTGGACTTAGTAATGACATACCAGATCAGCTGATTGCACAGGTTTTTGTTGCAATGTAGATAATTTTCAGTTAATATCAGATTATACTGGCCTTAATAAGGTTATATAAAAACGTTTCCGAGGTATTCAAAATAACACAGGGTTTGTGTACATTTTCATAGAAGACTTTTCTATTATAAAAATATCGTCTGGAAGCAGCATTTTAATTTTTATATATTATACACACCGCTTCCTGTCTATTCTTAATCTATCAACCTGAAACTAATTTTATGATAGTAGAAAACATCCTGAAAACTAGTGATATAATCAGAAACACAAAACTTCATTAATTTTAATTTTGTATGATGGTAACGAGCTGAAAAAGAACGTAAGAGTAGACCATTTAAAGTTTTAATGTGAAGAGTTTGTCCTCATTAGTTAACAATAGGCGGTAGCTTGTAGCAGTTGCTATTGTCCGTGTTCAGAACTGTCGCCTTATTCGGTACATTAAAACTTACAAAAATCAATTTATAAATTTTTTTATTATAAAATATTGTTAATTTTCCAGTTCGTGAAGATTAATTTAGATTACAATGTACGATTTCAGAAAGCTAACAGAGCAAATATCTATGTTACATATAGACAAATAAATAAGTACGTAATACTGTTAAATTAATTTGAGAAACAGATACCAGGAGATCGGTTTTAAGTAACGATTAACAGATGTCCTATGATTTTATTATGAGTATTCTCATACACGCTTATTTACACATGTGAACTACACCCTAACTACGAGACTAGGAGTTGCTCCTCGATGACATATTAAGGGGCAGTGGATTCTAAAGCTCTGCACCAGAGCGAAATGACTTACAAAAAAAAACAAATAAATAAATAACCAATGTTTTTCAAACAAGTATCTTACAAGTATACTCTCAAGTAGTACATGGACAGTGCGAGTTACACTTTTATCTCTTTTATATATATAAATATTAAAAAAAAAAAACACTAAATAATAAAAAATAACTTAATAATAAATAAGGTTAGGGAGTCATGCTGGCAACGGTACAGTTAGTACCGATTGCGAGCACGAATCAATAATAGAAATGAGTTAAATAAGTGGCTGGTGAAGTGGAGGGTCTTAAAAAGGACTAGGAATAGAACTCGAATCGAAAGGATGAGAAAAGAACCGGCCTCCGGGACGAGACATCACTCGCGCAAATCACTTGCTTAACCTGAACATCTTTGGAACCTTCGGAATGCACCTACCATGAGTGTTTCCACTGTCAATTTGCCACTTTCACAAATTCCGAGTTGTCGTAACCTCGGGCGCCAACGAATGTTTGGCCTATCCCTTTCCTGTCAATAGCACGCACTCGGACGAATAAGAATGCTGCTACTAAACTTGCCACGATCAGTACCAAGAGGAGCATCACTAACCCAGCTACAAAGCTAGGAACTGACATGCAGATAGTCTCGGGATCCTGCGAGGATGCAGACTGGATCACTACTGTTTCATTGTTTTGCGCAGAGTTCAAAGCAAAGTTTACATCACCTGGAGCAACTACTTGAATGGTCCGACTAGTATTTACATCAGTCATTTCTTGAGCTTCACGTTTGTACACGTGGCTTACTACAATGTTCATGACTTCAGGACTACGCTTTTTCCTTGCTCCTTGTAGTTCAGCTGGTAAATTCTCAACAGATCTAGGTCTACCACCCAATGTAGCCAGGTTTCCTTCGAACTCATCAGCTATGTTACTCTTCCTCTTCACGGTGTTGTAGATTCCATGATGTCCAGGAGGAGGAGGTGGTGGTAAGTGGATTTCGTTGCTAGTTTGTGCAGGTGCCTGCGGTGCAGGCGATGAAAGGTTAGGGGGATTAGATGTGGAAGACGAAGAGGTTTGAGCTTGTGGAGCAGGTACTACATCAGCATTATTCTCGGAATAAGCTCCTGTGGGGCCAGAAGGATGTCTAGGATCGGGGAATGCTGGTGGTAAACCGTATTCACTGGAAGGTGGTGGTCCATATTCAGCATTTAAGTTACCGTGACCGAAGTCCCCACTGCCAAGAGCGTTTCCTAGTGGAGGAGCTCCGTATTCGCTCGTCAAACCGAGGTGACCACCACATTTGGGTTCGGGACAGTTATATCTGCATACTTGGATAACGCATTGGAAGTGGACATTCATGGAATCGGGGAACTTGAACGCTTGGAAATACGCGAACGATACCACTGAAGCTGAAGGTCCGAAGTTCTTGATCTTCTGGAACTTGCTCATAATCTTAGGTCGCACCACACATCCGTACTGATCTACTAGTTGGATTGGAGCTCTCTTTCCATCATGTGCTACGCAGTTACGTACCAACATATCAAATTTGTTCTCGTCGTCCTTGATAGCCAAGACCATAGTCATAGTTTGTCCAATCTTAACAATTCCAGATACCTCTGAAGCCCAAGGTCCTTTACCAACTTGAATTTGCATCCAGCATTGCAAGTTGTCTCCCAAAAAGTTAGCGGTAACTGCATGTAGCATGTCAACTTGGAACGGCCTAAATGTAACAGCTTTTTCGTAGAAGTCATACCAAGTGCACCGAAGTTTTCTTGCTTGATCCCAGACTTCTTGCACGTAAGGATCATACTGGATGATGATAGTATTCTCCACGTAACTACCACTAGGTGTAGGAGCGCCATACCCTGCAGCATTGTGATTGGCAGACGAGGACATACCGCAGCTGTTAAGGAAAATTTCGAAAGTAGCACTCAAATGACCTGTTCCAGGCTTCAAATGCACACAATGCGGATCACTGTAGAATCCTTTGGAGAATATCATCCCGTAGAACGGCCGATCGAATTCGATGTTGACCCGCATGTGAGTCTTTTCGCATTGCACTTGCAAGTGCTTTATTTGAGGCATGTCAGGGGTGGCCAAAGGCCACGGGTCATCTGAGGAACCTCCACCGCCTCCTTGAAGAAGACCCGCTGGCGCGTATCCAGGTCCGGAGAGGGGAGGACCGTACACAGCCCTATGTTCTAGGGGTAGAGACGCAGAGTCCGACAGAGGGGCATCGCAGTTTATTTCCTAAAGAAAAACAGTCACTTTTAGTCGATTGAGTCAAATGTCAATTTAAGTTAAGTGATTATTAACATAAACTGGATACAAGATAATTGACATTTACTGTTACTGTTGACAAAAGATAATTGATTGGCTTACCCCTAACAGCAAAACCGCCAAAATTCCGACAATGCTGAGCTTGAGTGACCTTGTCATGATGTTTGTTGTGCCAGTGTTCGGCCGTCCTATCGTTTCTGTAACGAAAATAATGAAAGCACCTTGACATTGAGTTAAGGTAAGGCAGATGTAGTGAGTAAACCGCGCCTCTCTGCACCTGACAGAGTCTGACCTACTAACACACTCCGCAAGCACAGTTCAGCGTCCTGCATGGCCAGTGCATCTCCAATTCATCTATCTAGTAAATGTGTACCGGCTTACAGGGTGGACACAAAAATGCATGCAATTCTAAAACAAGGTTTAATTTTTAATGACCAGCTGAAATTCAAATAGTAAAGTGAGCCAGTAGTTTCTTCTGAACTTAACACTCGTGTTTTTATATTTATTTAAATGAAATGTCTGATACATATTTCATTATTTTGTGTAATAGGCTGTACATTTTCTAGTCCACCGTGTATAATGCTTCAGTTGTTTAACTTACTAAGGATATGTAATTATAAGTTAAAGCTGATAATTTAATTAAAAATTTTGTAATCGGAATACAGCTTTCCTCCTTAATAACAGATTTTATAGCATTTTGCTATAATTTTCTTCGTAGTGGTCAGCTGATTGTAGCAGATACATCTGTTACCCGATTTCTAACGATAATGGACAATTATTTATGCTGACATCATTAAGAAGTCAGGTTGACCGTATTAAGCCGTAAAAAAAAACTTTCATATCTCGGAGAAATAAACAACTCGCGGAAGTTTTCGTGAGAATAGCAGGTACGATGTTGACGTCTTCAGCAAGAGGCCTACTTAGCCTCTGGCTCTGCGTTATCAATTGGACCGATAATAAGAGAAATGTAAATGCCTAAGTACTGGAGCAGAGCGTTATCTATTTTTCATCAACGACCGACATTCCTATAGTCTTAGAAAGTGGAACAAGTGCTCTGACTTTGTGATCTAACACTATTACTGTCTACTTTAATAAAATTTATCCGAACATCCTTTTATGGTTTTTGGTTAGGCGCTAAAGCTCTGGAGATATAATTATTATTCGCGTGTACATACAGGGTGTTGGTACTCAACGTGTAGGTAAGAGAATTTGGTACAGAAGCTGCCAAGAAATGCTCTTAAATAGTTTCGCTACAGTTTTGAATTCAACACACAAAAAATGCTCCACTTTTGTTATAGTTCTGAATATATGAAAATTTTGTTACAATTGTTTAGTAGGAAATTTTGCTACAATTATAAATTCAGTTGAAACTTTTTCTGTAGTTGGGAATTTAGCAGAAAATTTTACTGGAGTTCCGAATTTAGCCGAAATTTTCGCTATACTTTAAAATGACGTGTATTTAACTTTTCAGATCTCATTAATGTTATGCTTTTTTATTTTCCTTAATTACTTAATACTTAATTCTTCCTTTTTCGAAGTGCCAGAAAATTTACTATTGCTATTTTTCTGTAGTTCTGAATTTAGCCAAAATTTTCGCTACAGTTTAAAATGACGTGTGTTTAACATTTAAGACCTCATTAATGGTATGCTTTTTTATTATTCTTAATTACTTATTACTTAATTCTTACTTTTTAGAAATGCTAGAAAATTTGCTATTGCTATTTTTCTGTAGTTCTGAATTCAGCAGCAAATTTTACTGGAGTTCTGAATTTAATTTGCTATAGTTTAAAATAGATTAAACTTTTAGGAGATCTTAAAAGTTATTCTTTTTTATTTTCTTAATTATTAAACTACTTTTTTTCTGTACTTTTGAATTCAATAGCAAATTTTACTGAAGTTCTGAATTTAGTTAAAAATATTACTATAGTTTAAAATGACTACATACATGTCACTTAAGTTTTAAGATTCAACAAAATTATGTTTTTTTTAATTTTCTTAGTTATTTAATAAAAATTTATCTTCAGAAGTTTTAGAAAATTCTGTTGCATGGGAAGTTCGTACTGAATTTTTTTAATTTAGTCGAAAATTTTCAGTTCAGTGTTGCGTTGATAATTTTCGTACAGTTTTAAACTCATTTGAAAATTTTGGTACTGTTCTGAATTCACTTAAAAATTGTACTGATTTTAGTTAATAATTTTTCTACTTATTTTCATTGAAAATGTTGGTACAGTTTCGAATCTAGTGGAAAATGTTGCTATAGTTCTGAATTCATTGGAAAATCTAACTAACATTTTTGAGTTTGGTTGAAAATTTTAACAGTTTTGAATTAAGTTAAAATTTAACTATAATACTGACTCGATTGTAAATTTCACTGGAGTTTTAAATTTCGAATTATTTAGGAAAAATTATTTTTAGAACTGTGTTAGTAAAAATATGTATCTGTTTTTATGAATTAAAATATCGTTCTTGAGTGCTGTGACCTTGGTTCAGGAACATTTACTGAAACAGGTAACTTTTCATGTTTCAGTGATCGTCTTGAATCGGCTGCATGCCTGGTTACGATTTTTTATGTGGATCTTAATTCTATTGTTGATTTAATTGAAGCGGTGGGTTTTCTCTTTCCCTATTGTTTTTTGGTAGAGAGTTGAACAAGCCAACAAAGCCTGACTAATATAATGTAACTTTCTTAAAAACAATGACATGTGCAACATTTGATATTTAGGGACAGAAAGTGAAGAATTACGACTGTTAATAATTTTATTTCATGCATTGATGTCTCTCTAAAATGCAATATTGATTAAGGGAGTTGTTAGTATTTTTCAGTTGAAGAATTGCATCTTAAGTTCTTCGGGCTTCCAGATATCTTTTTGTCAAACTGGTTTTTGAAGTATTTTTTATATGCCTAATTTAATTACATGATATATACGTTGAACAAATTATAAAATGTATTTAGTAAAAATTAGCTCACGTGAAACAGATCAGCTGGTAATGGAAACAATTGTTTTGGTCACTGACTATAGTACTATATTATAACCACTCACTAAAGTATCACATGTAATGCATGTTCATTTTTTGTTCTACATGTTTGGGTACCGTCGTGTTTAACCTGTCCTGTTCTTGTTTTGTAACTTGTTGCTGATTCGGTTTCCAAAAGTGAAGAAAAAAACATTCAAAATTGTTGAAAAATAAAAATAAGTGCATGTGCAATTTTATTTCTAATAAATTTGAAATTGATTTAAATAATGAATGAGTTCGAAATAGCTTTGTTTGTTATTGCAACAATTTAGGGTGTTATTATTTATGAAAATCCCGTTACATTTATTTCTGTCTTGCCGAGTTAAAAATAATTCTATTTACATAATAAGCCGAGCGAATTAGACGAACCGCTTAAGGCTACTACTAAGTAAGGTGTGTATCAGCCAATTAGCACCTGTAGTATATATGCCGTACTTGTGTGCGCGTGCGCAAGAAAGCCCATTGACACACTGCCTTGCTTTCAATTCTACTGTGTGCTCAATATTATATCTTATACACAGAGATGATATAGCCGGTAGGTATCCTTCTTTCCCGATTGCGATGTTTGTTAAACGCGCTAAGCTAGTAAGCCGTTGTTTTTTTTAACTAACTGCACTAATTCACGACCGGTCACAACTGTGTTTCGGTAATTACTACTAAATAGTGGTTTAACAGCACGAGTTAGCGGTTAAGTTCCCGCCAAACGCGAGTGATGTCTTTTTGACACTATCACTGTGCTTTCGGAATGTTTTTTTGTCGCAAACCTAAACTTACTTACTAGATAATAATCCAAAAAGAGTCCACTAAGATTTGCACAGGATGGAATCGTAAATAATCCTTCAATGCACTGTCACTCAACACTGACACATCGGTATCCAGAGGTACCCGAAAATAATCCTGTTTATAAGTGTAAAACACGCTAGCGTGTAAGCTTGGACCAAAAGTAATACACTTTAAATGTTCCGTTGGTTTTATATTGACGTGAAAGTTAACCCCCACTCTGTAAGAAGAGTTACTAGTGGAACAATGTTTTAAGCTTTCCGAAGACTCGACAGCCGGATCCTATAACTTGGGTAATGTGCACGAAATCCGGATTTCGGACGCATTTGATTCACTTTCTTTCGGTTGACGCATTGTTGTTTTCTGTTGCACAATAGATGGACGATATCTGGCTAGTCACCCCAATATTAACTTTCGATTATTGGGTTTGCCGAGGCGTTTGGAATTTTACCATTTGCATAGCCCGTTGGGGACGGAGGAGTAAGGATAATTGAAACTGTTTCAAAGCTTTCTTTTGCAAGAAACGTTTTCACATCACGCCGTTAAGGGCGCCGTATTCTTGAAATTGTGTTTTGACAAATACAAGGAATTTTAGACATAGATAGATTTTAGCAAATAACAAGAATGTTATCTCATGTCACCTGCGAATATTTAAAGGTACCGAAGTAAAACGAATATACAGGGTGAGTCAGAAATAATGGGTCAACACTAAGCTGGAGATACTAGACACCAAAATATTAGTTTAAGAAATACAGGGTGTTCAAGGTTTAAATTTTATTCTGAAATTTATCAATATTTGAGAAAGTTTTGATAGCATGATTTTGAAAATTGGTATAGTCGCGGCAAGAATTCAGACGACGTACGTCATACGAACAAATGAATAATTCATTATATTTCATCAAAATATTTGCAACTGCAACTGAGAATAATAAAACTATATACTACACTAAATGTTGGATATTGCACTAAATTGCAAAAAATTTTTGTTTTTAACACGACCAAATATCGAAAATTACGTTGACAGTAAAAATAATTGCGTGTGACGTAAGTCGTTTAAATTCTTGCCGCTACTATAGTGCTGGGTTTTTTTGATGTGAGTATTTCGAATTTGAAGCGTATTTTGACGTGGCTCAAAAAATATTTTTTATTTGTCGAGTTATGCTTTAAAGAAGTTAAAAATCTAAAAGAAAATTCAATTCTACATAAAAAATTGACCTGCTTTTGTTTAAGCCGCCTATAACTTTATCGGTTTCTGAGTTATTTGTATTTAAAAGTGTCAATGCATTTGTGGAAGTTTTTTTCAGACGCTGATTATTTCTTATTAAGCTTGCGTCAAATTTTCATGTCAATAAATATTAGCGTATTTTACGTGTGCGTGATTTATTATTCATGCAATTATTGAGGAATTTAAACCTAGAACACTGTATTTCTTAAACCAGTGACATTGGTATAAGGCATGACAACCTCAAACATAATATTTTGGTGTCTATTATCTCCAGCTTAGTGTTGACCCACTCTTTCTGACTCACCCTATATAACGGCTGAAATCGGTCTAACCAACAAATTTATAGGTAGAGAAATTTTTCAAAATACGTATTTTTTTAAATTCAACTGTAGATGTAAATATTGTTACAACATAAACTTGCATAGTTCTGCATATAAGATTGTTCACTTTTGTTTATAAGTATGTGATAATTGTTAAAATGTGGGGTTAGAATAGCAAAATAATGAATGTGTGTACAAAAGCATTTTAAAAGTTATTATATTATTTGATGAGAATTTAAATAGCACAAGTGGTTAAACAAAACATCAATAACGTTAATTGTGATATTACTTTTGTTCTACGTGTCTTATTTTTCAAGATTTCTGTACCTAAAAACACCACAAATTTAATGATTTTAAGGCGGGAAATACGGCGACTTAAGATTGTTCACAACAGTGGTCCGAGGAAAAAGGGAAATTCATAATTCTAAAATTAAAAGTAACAATTAAAGGGCACTTTAAATAATTGATGAGATTTATTTGGAAAACATCTGATTTTACCAAATTGCAACACGTAAAAAACATCCCTTCGCCTTCAGTTTTTTAAAGAGAATAATCATACCTTCCTCTTTTTTTGCTACTTACCATGAATTGATATTAGGAAATTCTAAAAAATATTGCTCGTTATTATTTCTTCCTCTCTGCGTAGAACACTTTGCGGTCTTTCTTGGATCTTCTTGGACTTCACTTTACTTCTCTTTAAAATCTAAAGGCACCTGACTTTTGAAAATTCAATTTTTTCGTTGTGATTCTTATAAATTATCGTTTGTATTAAAAAAAAATTTTCAATGTATTAATTTTGATAAAAAGTTATATGACCTTGAAAAAATTCTTCCCTCGACTTTTGCAGCACTAAATGAGGGTTGTTTCTTATAGAGAATTGTTTGTAGTAGCAAAGAAAAAAATATATAGCCATTTTTAATATTCGCAATATATTCTCTTGTGTAAAATATATGACTATTTTAAATAATTATACTAAACGGAAAAACATGGATCTTCGTTGGTGTACAGATCTGGGAAATAAAACTGTTACAAGTCATAAATAAACATTTATATGAATTTAATTATAATCTTGATAATTTGAAATTAAAAGGAGCCGAATGAATGAATGTATTTATAAAATAATGTATTTCATTATTATATCAAATAGAGCGTGAGATAACCATCTTTTGGCATCATTAAAAATAATGTTGGCAACACCAAATTACCGTGTAGCTATATAAATTACACCTCGATAAAAAAAATAATTTCAGTGTGTGCCTTATATTTGGTTTGTCATAAAAAATATAGTCGACTAGGAGGTGTTTGCATGTTTTTTTTAGGATTAGACCAATAAAACCGTACAATTTTTATTTTAATGCTGATTTTTAAAGTATTTTAAAGAAATATACGAAATTGACATATACAGGGTGACGGGAATATACATGTCAATACCGAAAAGGCTCTAACAAACAACAAAAAACCTTTAAAGAAGCAATGCTTCAGCAAATAGTTTTTCTATAAATACATTTCAACAATAAAAGTATAACTAAAATAAAATGCAAAGCTGTATTACGGAATTGGAAACTAATATACATACAATTGTTAATATTAAGTAATTTGTTTATAGTTGGTTCTTTTTATCAATATTAATGAAATAAACAATAAGATTTCTGAAAGTCATTCAAACAGTAACGTGTGACAACACTGCAATCTACCACCTGGTATTATTAACCTCAAACTTAGATCAAAATAGTTATGCATGGTACATACTTGGTATTGTGACTAATGTATTTTATTTATTTATAAGTTTTGCAAAATTAAATTGTGGATTTTTACGCTTAACAAAATATGTTTGAAAAAAAACATCAAAGATGCAATATGACTGGAAATATTTCGAACAAAATAAGACAAATTGGAAATATTTAAATACCTAGTTGATCCCTGTGAACAAATCAAATTGATTACAATAAATGAATCGGTATTTTACACTCGTACGTGAATACCAATTTTATTAATGTTGTTTACGGCAACACAATACTTACATACCTTACAACCATTATATTTGATTATGTGACACCAATTAACGTATAGTAGGGCAAAATTTATGTACCATACAAAATAATCCATTCTAAACGTGTAAAACATATGTAATTCCTTTAGAAGGTTTGAAGACGTATTTGGAACAAGCAGTGAGAACTTTTTAGAAATGAAATAGGCATTTAATACTAAACACTTTCTGAAATAAAGTCAGTGATTTAAAATTCATAATTTTAGTAAAAATTATCAAACAAATTTATAGGTTAGGGTAAAAGTAAAACACTTTATCTGACCTGCATTAATAGCATATTAATTATATATTTTTGAGAAGAATTAGGTGACCTCTCATATTATTTGAGAGATTCACACCTCTGTGAAATTTTATGCAAATATATGTAGGCTTTATTTTTAGCAGCGCGTATTGTACATTAATCACGGTGCTTAAAAGAAAGTTGGTTTTTTTAGTACTTTGCTCAAATATACGTACACGTAACTAGTGCCGGCAATCTGTCTTGCTTTTTCTTCGTATTGTTTCTCAGGACAAGACCAAAACAAGACTTGATAGCTTTAATTACAAGACAAAATAAGATTTAAAAACAAAAGTATATCGCACGAGAAATATTGACAGTCTTGCAAATATAAGAAAGGCATATTTACTGAAAAATAAATATTGCATTTCTATTGTACACACAACGTCAGAAGTGTTGGACCCCATGTATATAAAATGATTCGATTAAATCTAGTGGTTTTTCTTAATGTGGTAAAAAAGTACATGTACTTAGGGAACAAAAAAGACAATAAAAATGTTGCAGGCCTTGAACAACTGTACTACCAATGTTTTTACAAATCTGGTCGGTTTACGCCAGTGGCAGTGGGTCTTATTTACAGACGAAACCAGAATTGAGTTGGGTACTGATGACAATCGACAAAGAGTCTGGAGAGAACCAGGTCGTCAACAGCGACTTCATTTTGCTCCGTAGGAAGGGGATACCGTAATGTTTTGGGGTGGAATAATGTTCAACGGCCACACCCCATTAATTCGCATACCACAGAATATGACCAGTCAAATTACGTAATGAATTAGCTGAAAATTTTGTGTTTATGGACGACAACGCTCGACCACATCGCACAAGAAGGGTTCAAGAGACACTCGAAGCAGCTAACTCTCCTGACATGAATCCTATTGAAAACATGTGATATTTCGTTGCTAGAGCCATTCATAATCATATTCCTCCACCTCAGACTGCAGATGAGTTAGTCGTGGCGCCAGGAGAGGAACGGACAAATATTCCGCAAGAGATCGTTAACCGCTTGTTTATCTCAATACACAGACGTGTCAATATGCTATTGGAACGTAGTTGAAGTCATACTATTAGGCAAGTAAAGAACTTGCTTCGTTACTTCTTTTTGATTTAATACATTTTGTCAAATATGTCACACATTTGCTGGTTTTCAATTTTCTAAGTACTCAGTTTATCGAACATTATTTTCACAAAAAAAAAGATTCAGAAAACAATATACTTTTATAAATGTATTTGGTTTTTCTTTACCAAGAATAATAATGATTTATTGATGTCAATACATACAAAAAGAAATGTTTACACAAGTCACAAGAAATATGACACCCAAAGCGTCAGTACTTAAAATTAGGTCAAAGCTTGACACATACATTAGTTTCATCATAAAAAAACGTTACAAGATATTACAAACTAAACGAAGAAAAAATATCAATAAAGTTACACACATCATACAGTATACTAAAAGGACCAGCAAGATCAACAAAATCGTCATTAAAATAATTATCATAATTAATGAAGGGGGTCCAAGACTTTTGACGTTGTGTGTATATAGAACGATGAACGAAACTATTGTCTTGTTTTGCAAGACAAAATAAGTCTTTTTCATAGATTTCTTGTCTAAATATTTAAAAAATAAACTGGCTGTATCAATTTTCACAGATATATTTGGTAGTACTAATTTTTGTTCAGGTACAAAATAAAATTTCTCTGTAACACTCGAAAAACATTAGTTAAGTACATTGATGAATAATAAGCCTCAGTGGTATTAATAAGACTTGCTGTGAATGACATTTTCTTATATTTTCTTCTTCTTCGATGAAATCGTTGGCCTAATTTGTGCGTACGTCTAGTTATTTACGCTCATTATTTTGTATGGGTATTTAACAATTCGATAACATTTGCAAAGCACGGGACTTACAAATAGAAAGTAACCTAAAATCACCGATTCACGTTGTTTAATTAATCATTTTAATCATATGTTTTCTTCGTGCCGCGATGAGTTAATTTTTACAGTTTTTCTTTGAATGAAATGTAAATAGTTTGTGGCTTTTTCATTGGTTTTCCTTTTGGCATTAAGCCGTTTGTTATAAAGGAAGTCCGGGGTAAAATTCTTAAATGTCGGTGTCCTCAGAAGTGAGTATTGAGTATCGAGTAACTCATTTACACTTACTTTTTTGTTTAATTAGTGTTTCTTGGTCGCCGAAGGAAAACCGACACTGATACAGATAATAAGTACCGGTAGGTTAGTCAGGTGTAATCAATTTATAAAAATTAACTTTTCGTATTATGTAGTTTAGTTTTTCCGTATCTACAACCATTCGAGAGTTGCGGTCCATCGAAATTTTAAAATTTTCCCACCAACTGCAGCCGTTGAGCAGAAAACCGACGCCACCGACGCCGATACCGTTTACAAAATAGCGTCTGCAGCGTCCTTAAAGGGTATTTAACCGGTCGCAATCGGTACATTATAGCGTGGAAATTTTTGACAAAAGTTTTACAAGGGAAATTTTTAAAAACGAATTCATTCTGAAAAATTGTTCGGGCAAGTATCGGTCTCGGCAGGTCAGGAATGAATCCCCCTATACATTCCTCCCGGTGTTTCTAAGCGGTACCTGGAGCCGTTTTGCTCAAAAACGATCGGTTTCCGAGATATTTGGATTTTTCTAAGATTATAGGCTATTTTCGGGACGTCATAACTCCCTTATTATTCGACGCAGGGGGACGCGGTTTATTTCAAAAATGCTAATTTGACCTGTCTTTTAGTTTTTCCGTATCTGCAACCGTTCGAGAGTTACGGTCTATCAAAGTTTTGGATTTTTTCCACCAACTGCAGCCGTCGAGCAGAAAACCGACGCCACCGACGCAGATACCGCTTACTAAAAAAAGCGTCTGCAGCGGCCTGAACGGTATTTTAGCCTGTCGCAATCGATTCATTATCGCGTGGAAATTTTTGACGAAATTTTTACACGGGAAATTCTTAAAAACGAATTTTTTCTGAAAAATTTTTCGGTCAACTATCGGTCTCAGCAGGTCGGGAATGAATCCCCCTATACATTCCTCCTGGTGTTTCTAAGAGGTAACTGGAGCCCGGTTTGGTCTAAAACGAACGGTTTTCGTGATATTTGGATTTTTTTAAATTATAGGCTATATTTGGGACGTCATAACTCCCTTATTATTCGACACAGGGGGACGCGGTTTGTTTTGTGTTAAAGCTCTCTCGAAATGCTAATTTGATCTGCTTTTTAGTTTTTCCGTATCTACAACCGTTAGAGAGTTACGATCGATATTTGTCGATAGATATCTTTATATAAATTTTCATATCACGTCCACATTTCACACTCCTGAACGGCTCAGCTCGCAAATCTGTGCACATCGTAGTAATATAATATATATTTATTTCCAACTTCGTAATCTGCATCTTATCTAAAATGTAATTGATAATAATTTTTGATTTCTTTTTTTTCAGGAGGATTTCTATAGGAAACTGCACCAAAGGAGCAACTTTCGAAGATGTACGTTCCTAGTTCCCAGACGTTATATTATACCGTCTGGGGCTAGGAGTATATTTTTGTTGTTGCTCACATCAACATGACTACAGGAAGAGGCAGTTCATAAATTCATAGAATGGAAATATAAAGTATAATTTTATAATTGTTTTTGTGCGACAGACGAAAAT
The DNA here is from genome assembly GCA_025584915.1 of Monochamus saltuarius. Taxonomy (NCBI): domain Eukaryota; kingdom Metazoa; phylum Arthropoda; class Insecta; order Coleoptera; family Cerambycidae; genus Monochamus; species Monochamus saltuarius. The sequence continues at coordinate 17,712,397 of CM046730.1, read as the reverse complement.
AGGTTTTTTGCACAATTTTTTGCTCCATTTTTTGTTGATTTTTAACAAAAAATTTTACAGAAATTTTTATAAAATTTTACTGTTTTTTGATCATTTTTTTGTCCAATTTTTTGCTCCATTTTTTGTCGATTTTTAACAAAAAATTTTTACAGAAATTTTTATAAAATTTTAGTGTTTTTTGATCATTTTTTTTGTCCAATTTTTTGCTCCATTTTTTGTCGATTTTTAACAAAAAATTTTTACAGAAATTTTTATAAAATTTTAGTGTTTTTTGATCATTTTTTTTGTTCAATTTTTTGCTCCATTTTTTGTCGATTTTTAACAAAAATTTGTACAGAAATTTTATAAAATTTTAGTGTTTTTGATCATTTTTTATCCAATTTTTGCTCCATTTTTGTCGATTTTTAACAAAAATTTTTACAGAAATTTTTATAAAATTTTAGTGTTTTTTGATCATTTTTTTTGTCCAATTTTTTGCTCCATTTTTTGTCGATTTTTAAAAATAAAATTTTACAGAAATTTTTATAAAGTTTTAGTGTTTTTTCATCATTTTTTTTGTCCAATTTTTTGCTCCGTTTTTTGTCGATTTTTAACAAAAAATTTTTACAGAAATTTTATAAAATTTTAGTGTTTTTGATCATTTTTTTGTCCAATTTTTGCTCCATTTTTGTCGATTTTTAACAAAAAATTTTACAGAAATTTTTATAAAATTTTAGTGTTTTTGATCATTTTTTTGTCCAATTTTTGCTCCATTTTTGTCGATTTTTAACAAAAATTTTTACAGAAATTTTTATAAAATTTTAGTGTTTTTGATCATTTTTGTCCAATTTTTTGCTCCATTTTTTGTCGATTTTCAACAAAAAAATTTTACAGAAATTTTTATAAAATTTTAGTGTTTTTTGATCATTTTTTTTGTCCAATTTTTTGCTCCATTTTTTGTCGATTTTTAACAAAAAATTTTTACAGAAATTTTTATAAAATTTTAGTGTTTTTTGATCATTTTTTTTGTCCAATTTTTTGCTCCATTTTTTGTCGATTTTTAACAAAAAAATTTTACAGAAATTTTTATAAAATTTTAATGTTTTTTGATCATTTATTTTGTCGAATTTTGTGCTCCATTTTTTGTCGATTTTCAACAAAAAATTTTAACAGAAATTTTTATAAAATTTTAGTGTTTTTCGATAATTTTTTTTGTCCAATTTTTTGCTCCATTTTTTGTCGATTTTCAACAAAAATTTTTACAGAAATTTTTATAAAATTTTAGTGTTTTTGATCATTTTTTGTCCAATTTTTGCTCCATTTTTGTCGATTTTTAAAAAAAATTTTACAGAAATTTTATAAAATTTTAGCGTTTTTTGATCATTTTTTGTCCAATTTTTGCTCCATTTTTGTCGATTTTTAACAAAAATTTTAACAGAAATTTTTATAAAATTTTAGTGTTTTTCGATAATTTTTTTTGTCCAATTTTTTGCTCCATTTTTTGTCGATTTTCAACAAAAATTTTTACAGAAATTTTCATAAAATTTTAGTGTTTTTGATCGTTTTTTTGTCCAATTTTTGCTCCATTTTTGTCGACTTTTAACAAAAATTCAACAAAAATCTGTTTTCGTTAGAGATACAATAATGTATCTTATAATTTTTCTTCTCATTTCACAATTGTAAATTTCAATTTCCTGTTTTAGTTGAAATCGAAATAAGCAAGGTTGTATTTAAATAAAACAAATATAAAACAAAAATTATTTTATTTGAGGAAATCCATTTTCATAAAAAAATGTTACATTGCAAAATAAATTAAATAAAAGTCCCCTGCTTTTGAAAAATACGAAATCCTTCTCTTGACCTTCCTTTCCGTACCTTCAGTTGGTGGCCATCTCTGCAGTCTCCTCGAGAATTCTGTAACAAACAATGTATATGATAACAAAACTTTGATATTAACATTTTTTGCAAGGTGATTATACAGGGTGATCACACGAAAATTGCCCTTGTCTCCGGTATTAACCAAGATAGGAAAAAAGTGTAGGTATAAAAGCTGTTACTATTTGTACTACAATTTTCATTCTTGCGCTTTTAGATATTCATTAAAGCAGATATCACCACAACAGTTCAATATCGCTATTCCGAGATTTAGGTCTAACTTGTTTTTTTTTAAATGAGACACTCGGTAGGTATATTTTTCCACCATTGGAAAAGCCATCAATTGAGCTTTTCAAAAATATATTACAGTTTATTGTTGAAATATAAGGTTTGTTTTAGCAGCAGTTGAAAACTGTTTGGAAACTATCAGAAATGTCCGTCCAACTATTTATTGCGTCAAATTCAATGGTAACGCGTTCTCAACTTAACTGGTCGAATATTTCTGACAGTTTCCAAACCGTTTTCAACGGCTGCAAAAACAAGCCTATAATTTTTCAGTGCAAAAAATTAAATGAAATGGGTTATATGATGTGATAATTATGTTGCATATTAACAATAAACATGTAATATCTCAAAAAACGTAAAAGTTAAATATTCTGTATATATTTCTGAAAAGATGGCGTAAAAATATACAGGCTGTTCTATTCAAAAAGACAACAGTCAGGCCTACATCTTCAAAAAGCGATGTTCAGTTGTTTTTGCGTGAACCCGTATACTTCCAGGAACTTCGATGCATAATTATAGGTAGGTATATAAAATGTATATTTTCATTCATGGAAGGGGGTTCCGCACCCCCCTCCCGGAGCCCATGTAACTACATAATTTACAGATCCGGGTTTGTATCAGCTTAATTTAAATTCGAGAAACAACCACCAACAGTCTCGATGATGATAAATCGCAAAGATATTACGTATGAGATACATTAGGTATTGTCACATATATGTAAAAATTTACGTCATAGGTTTGTTCATAGCTTTCACTAGTTGAAATCGTGCGCCCATATCATTGCACCCGGATACGAGAAAGTGGATGTATCAAATATGAAATGAAATAAAGCACGCACCTTAAAACGCACTCCTACAATAAGTTTTAGGTACTTTATTAAATTATTATAGAGTAGTATAGTATCTGATTAACACATTTTATCAGATCACACGCTTTAAATAACTTTTTAACAAGATTTACATTGTAAAGGAAGCATTAGCTTTCGCAAGTTGTACTAAAGAAAATAGGATCGAACATAAATCAAAACTAAAATCTTGATCGAGGTCAATCAGGCTGTAAATTAAAACGTTTAAAGAAATTATAGTTTTACGATGAAAACAACATACTATTTCCTGTTGATTTGTAGGTAAAAGTGCTTCTTGCAAATAAAATCAAACAAGCTAATCAAAAATAGGCGTGAGATAACACTATCTTAAAACAATACTTTCATAAAATCAGAAAGAGTGTTCATTTTATGCCGCGACATTTTTGACAAGTTTCCTTCATATACAGAGTAAAGTGCAGAGTGACTTCATACAAGGTGTCCAAAATTAGCCTGCCAAAAATTAACTGTGGATTCTACGATTAAAAATAAGAAGAAATATATAATCATAAGTCCGATGTTGAGAACCACAGTTAGATTGCGAATCGAATGGTCTGAAAATAATTCCCTACAACTGGTCAATGGGGGGGGGAGGGGAGTCAGTGGGTAAATATTGTTCTAACTTTCTTCTATTTCGAGATTTTCATCGACAGCTCAAAAAATTTAACATTTTGGTCTATTTTACATGAAAAAGGTCAATCCGATAAGCTGCTCTGTTTTCTAGCAATCTTAAAATTTAAAAATTTCGTGACATACCACAAATGTTTAAAATGGAAACTATAAATAGGCAAAATAGAGTTAGAGAGCCAAGTATTTTTGTGGTATGTCAGAAAATTTTTAAATTAATATTATTCGTAAACAAAATAACTTATCGAAGTAAAACAAGAGTACGGTTTTTTGTAAAATTGTTCAACATTTTTAATTTTTTGACCTGCAGGCAAAAACCTTGAGACATGAAAAAGTTAGAGTAATATTTATCCAATAACCTCCCCAATTTGGCACGCCTATGACTAATTATAGTATTGTTTTTAGAAAATTAGATTCGCTCTAATTGTGATTCTCAATTTTAAATGCGATTACTTTATCTCTATCCGTTTTGAAAGTATTTGGAGAAAATCAAATTTTGGGGTCTCCCTTTAAAGAGAAATAGCTCCGTTAGAGGGCGTTTGCGGATCTATATTTATTTAACTTTTTTTCTTATCCTTGATCGTATCATCCACAGTTAATTTTTGGCAGGCTAATTTTAGGACACTCTGTATGTATACGCAGCTTAATAATTATGCTAAAAAGTAATCGTATATCTCCGTATCATCAGCTTGTATTGTCTTATGTAGGACTGTAATACATACATCCATTCTATTGTTTTAGTGGCCTTTCTGATTGTATGACACTGATGTTCCGTAAAACTCTAATTACTACTGATTTAAGATACCTATATGCCAGATATACACACTGAAACGTACGTATTATTAAGGACTAGTTGTTTTGAAAACAAAGCGAAGACAATATAAAAAAAAATAAAATAGTGAATAGAAACATTAAAACTGATCGATAACATAAAGTTATTTTAATAATAAACGTGTTAGTTCTATCCTCTTTTAAATTATGCGTAATCTAAACACTTTGTATACAATCCCAAACTGACTCTGACTGTTGTCGTAAAAGCATTTTATAATTATTCCATTAATTAAAATATTACACAGACAAATCGGTTGGTCACCCAAATGTAATAACTCAACGGGGGATATTTATTAATTTGAACTGTGATTTCAATAATAATTTTAATTATACACTTATTTGGGGATAAATATTCCTGACAAATCATAGAATTGGTTTACGTATTATATATTAAAATTTGGATTTATAACGTCCGATTTTATATCATTACACGAATTAAAAACATTTCCCCAAATATAAACATTTTCATTCAAAACAAAACATGTATTTTATCAAATAACATAATGTTAATATTGCCATCAAAGGACCAATAAATTGCTATGAATTACAGCTTTTCTTTAAAGAGTCACATGAATGTGACTGTTAATAGACAAATTTTGGAAACCCAAGTTTGTAATGTTACATTTAGCGCATTTATTTATTTATTTTTATTATTTTTTTTTTTTAATTTCTGTGATAAAGCTAAATCAGGGATCTACGTTGATTTGCGTTATAGGTACATATTTCTATGGTTTTGTTATATTATTCTGTGGTTGCGTGTGAAACGGAAGTGCGTCAAAGGAGGGAAATTTTAAGCGCGAAATGTGGAGTGATTTAAACATTATTAGAAGAACTAAGACGGTGTTATAGGTCCGCTTGCTCTTAACCAACGTATTCAGTGTCAAGCGGATGACCCACTTAAGCTTCCTCCTAAAGAGAAAGTTTTACCAGTCGTTTAAGTATAATGGAACATTCTTTTTCCCTTTTATCCATACTACAAATTCGATTATGTTTTTGTTTATTAAATACACTTTACTGCGGTTATATCGCTGGATTAGTCATACCTCTGTTTAAGTACTATAACAGAAACAACAACATCGGTAACAAATAATTTACATTTCAAAATATGTCAATATTAATTATATCTACATTAAATTTAAACAACTTATAGAATATTTTTGAAAAAAACATTATGGCTTTAATAACGTCCACAATATATTTTAACACTCCATAAATTAAAAAAAACGGTATTATAGCCAAAGTATTAAGTAAAAATGAGAGAATTAATGGAAATATGTATTTAAAATAATAATTGGCTTAGAGAATCTAATAATAAACAATTATGCATTTTGAACATTTTATATTTTGACGTGAAAAAATTCAAAATTGTGAAAATTAAATTTTAAAATCTTCAAACATTATTTTCTTGAAATTTTTGTTATGTAACACCATAATTGTTCATGATGTATGTATGTAGAATGTCACGCTCTCTCAAATGGCATGGTCAAAATTGGGGGTTGCTATTTAAAAAAATTCTCGATGACGTCATATCTCGAAGAACGATAGCGTCACAAATATGGGTCGTATGTCAAACAGGGCCTTTTTAAAAACAAAATCGACGTGCCGGAGCATTTTTTCGAAAACTTCTCAATTTCAAAAATAATGAATTTATTCGTTACTGCACTGTATATATCCGCGTGGTAGCGAAAAACAGGCCTATTAAAAACAATATTCAATTGCATATTTAAGTGTGGGTCATGCTTTACCTGCATATCCTCAGTTAGCCCACTACAAGCACAATACGCGGAGAAAGTGACAACAGAATAATAAAATAGTAGGTCACAACATCTTGTAAAATTTATATTCGCTTCAACCTACCTATGATGATACATGTACGTGTCTCATATCGACAATACACATAATTAAATGTCGATGTGTACGATTTTTACGTATCCTCAATAAAATGTCGAGAAAGTGACTTTTCTAACCCGCATTATTTGTTAATTTGAACCGTTTCATAATGCCGCCTGCATTTGTCCAATCGGTTACTGTAATTTTATGAGCAAATAAGCTCAATAAGTGTAATCAAATTTCGGAAATGAATCGAAAATCTATTAAATGTAATGTAAATTGATTTCAAATACGAGAACTAAATAATTTCACGATATTTGGTAATGGAGGCCAAAATTAACAAAAAACGTAAATGACTATAAGTATTTTTTTACTCGAAAATAAACAAATATAAAATACCAGCTACAATTTTTCTCTGCTTATAACGGAAATGCGTGGATGTTACACCACTTTTTAAATTCCTAATTTAAAAACACTTTCTATTTATTTTTTGGCACATAAAATTATAATGATGACCAAGACCAAGGGACGTCAACAAGTACAATGAAATCGGATTTTCCTACGCAAATTCGTTATTCTTATGAGTCATGTAATTCCTTTAAGATCATACTTTCACAAAGAAATTTTCGTATGACGAACAATGTTATTATGCATACACTATCAATCAAGCTGATTATTATTTGCGTGGTAAGCCTATTATCTGCCTCACCCGTATTTCAGTTCAATATGTAGGATACCATTCAGTAGGTAATATATACAGGATGTTCGAAGTATACCATTTGGAAAAAAATACATATTTGCAATATCAATTATGAATATTTTTTAAACCTATGTTTTTCGGGCACCTTTGCCACGCCTTCTAAATTATAACATTTTACACATAGGTAACATCATTATTTTATCTATGCTACAGATAGACCAATTGTATTAATGTTAACCTCAATTTGAATGAAATTAACACAGATATTAAAATACTTTCTATAATGATCAATGTAATTTCATATTCGCTTAAAAAAAAGTCCTTTGATGCAAAAAATGCAGTTACGAAACGTCAAAAGTCATGTTTTTGTCAAGTTTTAAAATCTAGAAAGTACCTACAAATTCTCGTGTATGTAATAGTTGTAAATACAATGTATGCAAAAATACCTTCCCTTTCCGATGTTTTACGCGTGTTTTACCTTTTTTATAAAAAATATTTGGCATGCCAGTTACCTGTCGATATATACATAAAGTAGTCATTTCGATAATACAACAAATAACGATCATTTTCCATACGCATGCAACTTGCTACATACCAGCACGCATTAGTTAAACCCCATTAGTCACCTAGATCGTTAAAATTTAAACATATATAGATTTATATTCAAAACATTAATAAAATTATTTTAATTAAGTCTATTTATAGAACGAAACGCAAAATTTATATCTAAAATTATTAACGTCTAACTTGACCTTAATTTCGCACAAGAAAACGGTGCCATACTTTCAGCTGTTTGGTTAGTCTCACATCTTCTGCTAATAATTATGAAATGATGAATTATGATGTACTTGAACATCTGATATGAATAATTATAAAAATAAATAAAATAAAATCTCGAATGTATACTTTAATTAATTTTAAGTAACAATATGCAATTTTGGTGCGACATCTGAAAGAATTTCACCTTTATTGTCTGAACTTTCAAATTTATTTGCTGGTGTATTTAACAATGATTAAAACAAACGCTTGATAGACGCAGCAAAGTTCGTAGTAAGTACAACCAGCGAAGCGTATCTCTATGACATTGAAGGGTCTTAAAAACTTTCTCTTTATAATGTACTAAAGTCTGACTGTCACAGACATTAACGCCCGTGAGAAATTCAGGTGGGCAAAAAAACTAACAAAGGTTTATACCATTATCACGAATTTATAGACTAAACTTATTCATTTTAAATTGCGCTACTGGTGAGAACAACCGAAATGTTCCCTTTTTGAATCCCTTTAAGATGCGAAGCGAACATTTTTTTCATAAAACACCTTTCGCATCGTCATATTTTATTAATATTTATTGACTGATATTTAATGGAAGCAAATAAGTATTGAATTCTGAAAATATGTTGGATGAATTCATTTTCTCCATTTACGGTTCAATAGTACGCCTCTGGTCGCAGGCCGCCGAACATTAAACCATGAAATTACTCTTGGAGATGCGTATACGATTAAAGAAGTAGCCCACAAACTACAGACGCTCAAAATTACTATATATAAAGGGAAAGTTAATCATTTTTTGTCGGCGTTAACAATGAGGTCCATGTAAAAAAGCGGACTTAATTTTATTGTACTGGCATAGCGATTCCCAGAAATTGTTAAACGTCGCATATGATTTTTGTAATTACTGAAGTATTACGAAGAAATGGGTTCCGGCTACTGTTGGGTTTAAAAAGTTTTAGCCTCTCACTGGGAAAGGTATAATAACAAAATTACGTTACGCTAGACTAAACTACAAATCACAAGCTTTAATTAAAAAAAATGTGAGACATAAAAAATATCAAAATTAAGGGATACGACATCTTTAAAGTGTGCAGTTAGTGACGGTTCTATTTAGTAATTATTTACATTAGCGGAAACCTGTCAACTAATATTTAACTATGAACAAGCCCTGACGACTAAGATGCGTTAGTGCCAATAGCTACTAAAAAAAAGAAAATATCAACTTTACCCAGTGCCCCACTTTCCTTAAGGAAGTAACTACTCTGATGCTTTAATAGTCATCTTCCGTGAGATCCTGATAGTTTCCCGGTCTTCTTTCACTTCGACTCGTTCGCGATGATTTTCTAAATCCCCAATAATCCATGAAAAATATCTGAAAACACGTTCAAAATCACTACGGGGCAGAAATCATAACATATGCGGTCAATATCTCGAGAAGCCATCCATACCCCTTATCTCCAATTACGAAACGTCGCGAAAGCGACATCTAAACAATATTATCTAGTCGCACTCAATCAATACCACTGCATGCAACCTGTGCTTTGAACTGGTTTTATTTAAAGGTTTCACTTTAACAGTCGACTTCAAGACACAAATTGAGAGCATGTTCTATAAATTTAATAGATTGGTAAACATTGTGGATCGAAGACCCAAAAAATGAAAACTCGATAAGTGCAGCTTTTCAGTAAATCTTGTTTTGTGAAACTAAAACTTTTGAACAATTAACAAGTTAAATTTACTGAAAAGAAAATAGTTCCGTTTATACGTTTAATCAAGGCATTATTTTAAATTTCTCCATCGCTTGGATAGTTTTAAATGAATACAGAAAAGATTTTTTTATTACATTGCTTGTTAAAGTGAAACTATTAAATCAAGCCGCAGTTGAATTTGTGATTCGTACGTTTTTAGGGTAATAAAAAAACAGCTTTAACAATAGGAAATTAATGACAGATGATTAACATTGCTCTTAAATATTTAGCAGGCTTACCTTTCAAAAAGACGTACGCTATTCGCATTGCCATTCAATTATTCTTGATTACTAGCCTGTGTTGAACAAATTAATCGCAGCAGTGGCGCACCTGCAAAAGAATATATTCGTTCGTTATGACAACAAGAAATAACATATTCTTTAGGACTATATACATAATATCCTTGGTTATTTTATATAAATAAGGATAATATGGGTAAACATACTGCTGTTTATAAGTGCAAAATATGAAATAAGTTAAATTTTTTTGTTTAAAGCCCTAATATATAGTAAATTACAAAATAATTCATATGTAAGTTTCATATATTGCTATAAGTTATACAAGGCATTGAGATTTTTTTTTATTGGATGCATTTTTTTTGTGTTTGTGTCTACGCCTATGTTTCGAATCTTGGCTCTCGTATAAGAGATCTTCCGTCTGCCTCTCTATGTTGTCACGGCTAAGGAACAACTAATACAGAACCACACTATAGAGAAATCTAGGCCACCTCCGGATCCGGATTCTCTGCACTATCCACCGACCTTGACATCACAAGATCGATTTTTGATGGATTTTTATCAACTTTCTACTGTCCATAGATAGCGCAATGAAGATTGGATGTTTACAAATTTAAAGGCAAGGTCACACAGTAGGGTGGGCGGTGGTTTTAAATAAATTGTTTTTTTTTGTCGGCGTTATGTAAATTATTTCATATAGAAAGAATTTCATAGATGCGCCATGGTCAATTATTTTCTTATACCAGATAAATAGATATTCCTTTAAGAACAATTTTTAATGATATTCTGTGGTGTACAGGGCCATTGTTTTATCATGGGAAATGCGTTATTCGTGTAAACTATTGAAGTAAAGGTTTAATTTCAAATCTCAGTTAGTCCAAACGAAGTATGTTTGACAACGTTCACTTTCCTTCATCAGAAATTCATAAGAAAAACGCAATATCCATGATAAAAAAATATCACGTATCTTGAACTTAAAAATATATATTTAAAAAGAATTAGACTTCATCTTGTAAAAGTTTTACTAGTAATAATACTAACGCCACACTGTTGTGTGAATGAATAATGAGGCCCTTTTCAAAGGACAGGTTTAGTTGAAAGTTAAATTCCCTTGCATTCTCGAAAATAGTCCAAATAGTTCTGGTGCTTCGAAACTAATACAATTAGCATTATAGCAACGTCGAATATTTACAAGTTAACAAGGTATTCTGTATCGTTCAGAGTACGTTACGACATAATTAGGATTTCGTGAGCTGTATTATAATCAGGGCTAACAAAATCATAAAGGAAAGTTTTGGCACAGTGAATGGTATATGTCTCTAGTCGAATTTATGTCTTTAAACTTTTCCTAAAAGCATATGCGTTTAATACAAAAATCATCATCTATTCACTCATTTTTTATCTGAATATTTGAATTGATTATTCTTCAGAAGTGAACCAAAAATGAGTTCTCAGCAGCTCCGTTATTCTTTACGGTCGTCTACGTACGTATCATGATCATGCTATGTAGTATGCTTCGTTCAATAATTGCTGCATTTGATATTATTTTACTTTAATTAGTGCCTAATTATTAACTGGAGCAGCAAATGGTATATACTGTATATAATTGTACCGCAGAGGAGAGAGGGAGAACACGTATCTTGTCCTTGTCTAAAAAAAAATTATAAAAAGTAGGTAACACGAGTCTTAACTTTCGGTTGGGACTGAGTTTTGTTCAAGTAGTATCTATAATTATTTGTCTTTGGGAGATTCTCATGTGTTAACATTGAAAGGAGGCTCCGTTATGGTCCAGATATGTGTAATTCGTTGCTTTTACCAGTCTTTTATGAACAACACCGCTGATTTCTTATATTATTCTTGTAATTTTTTAAACACGGTGAGACAGGTGGCTGAGGAATATTGCGATGCTTCCGGTGGGGTTGTGGTACCGTTAGCACTTGTACGAAGTACCGTTACATACAGCTGTAGGCATTCTTTTTCCTTTCATTTTAATGTGCATGCGATGATATAAAGTATTGACCTACTTATTTTTTTACCCTCTTGATATAGTCAACCCTAATCTTGTCAGTTCACATTATTTGTTTTAATACTTTAGAAATACAAAGATTTTTTAAAATATTTTGTTTTATTTAAAAAAAAAATGAAATTAACTTGAGTTTGACACTTTCTTTGGAAGTACATTTTCCACTAATTTGAAGATTATTATTGCGCTTCGTTCTGTTAATTATACATTTCTACTCAATAAATATTAATTACATGGTTATGATTTATATGAGTGCTGAGTCTTTTACAGTTTCAGTAAATAAAATGTTGCAAATCTAGTATTTAGTTTTTAATAAACGTATCTAATGTATAATTAATGTCCTAGGATTTATTACAATTAGCTACAAGTAAAATTACATCACAACTTAAAAACAAAGGGCATTAAACAAAAGAAAACAAGAATGTTTGAAATAATGTAATTATTATAGAAGCAAATGAAGAAATATATTTAACGTCCAACATTGTAAGATTTCTTATCTCGTAGAATGCATTTACATGGATTGTAATCTATGTGTAGTAAAACGTCATGACAATTGAAACTGTTTTTATTAGCTCGTCTCACAAAACGATGTTCCTTTAATTGCAACTGCACATAATTGCAATTGAAACAAAGTTGCTTTCTGGATGTTTAAATTTAGAAGATTTGATATTTCAGTACCAACTTTTTTGAACCTTTAACATACCTAAGATAACTTTTGAAAATATTTTAATGTATATTGTTATTGATGATTATTCTTTAAAAATATTTCTGCGCTATATAGACACCCTGTAGACAAAAATGTATCTACTTTTGCTCCTGCTAAAAGTAGTTGACTGGCAATAACACAATTATTTTCATAAATAGAGCGTTTACAACAAACAAATCTATTACAAGAATTTAGATTAATATGTATAGTATTTTTATAATGTTATTTTCAAACGGTTTTTTAAATTAGTAGAAACACAGTTGTCGCTTAAAACTGAAAAAGAAATAATAATTTCTATGAATAATTATGTAATACATACGTGTACATTATGGATAATATTACATACTGTTACATAGGTATATAACTAGGTAGGTACTAACGATTAAGAAAAAGGGTCAAATTCATATATTTCTAAACATTGTTTGTTTGTCTAAGTGATTAATTTAGTGATCATCGCTACATGAAGTGTTCCGCTAACCTACTAGAATGCAACAGATGTGTATATACATACGTACAAGTTAAATGACTTGGACAATCATTGCAGTTTTTTTTGTTTTAATCAGAATAGGCCTGACAAATCTTATTTGATAGGTACATTAAGAATTTTAATTAGATTTTTTTTATAAATCAAAATACTCAATAATGCTCTAAGTACATTTAATTTACAAATACAACAATGAATAAACAATTACTTAAATGAATAAATATATTTTGAGTTTAATGATTTTATGATAAATCAATTTTTAAATTCGTCTAAAACTGAATTGGAGAAAATGTTAATATTTTGCTTTAACAGCAAATACGTATCAGCTCATTTTATACGAGGTTTCTATGTGACCTGTCAATGACAGAGGTTACAAGGGTATTGTTTTATTCATTTACTCAGTATAAAAGCCATTTCGTATAATGAATTACGAATTCTGAGTAGTAAAAATACGAACAGGTAGTATTGTATTACTGATGGCTAGGGTCGTTATTTTATAGCTACATTTTATATATTACTACAATCTGCCATGCGTAGATAAAAAATAACAGACATTTTTGTTTCAATATTCATTAAAACAACTTTTTCTAATTTTTAAAATCAAAATAAATATCCAGAATTCGCTAATATAAAAAGTTTTTTTAGCGATGAAATACGAACAGGTATTATTAGAACAACTGGTATAACATTTAGCTTTAAGAAAAAGTATATAACTAAACAAATTTTTAATAATTAAAGTCGAAAGACTTCAACTCTTAAAATAAATTACTCAAAATTCCATAACGTCAACCAACATTACAATTACCTGTATAAATGGTTGCCTATAAATTTATGATTTAAGAAAACAAATTATTTACACAAAAATATTATCTATTTCCAGAAAATAACAGATTTTTAAATGTCTGCTAAGTTATAAAATTTATCTAAAATGATAAATGTTGTGACATGAAAAAATCTAGAATTCTACATACATTTAATTTTGAGATATAATTTATGAGAAGAGCTGCAACCAGTATTACAAGCAGTAGTATAAGCAATTGCCTACATACGTATAATTTCAATACTTATATAATAAATATTAAAAAAATTAAATAACGGTAGCCTTACCATAGAAAAAAGAAAAAATATAGTTGATATAAATTATATCGATACAGACGCAAATCATACGCAAATCGACAAAAATAAACAGCTGTATTTTAACCGTAACCCCAATGACATCTTTAAAAGTGTTGGGAAATGTGGTATATAAAATTTGTCTGTATAGAAATATGCCAGAGATTCAATAATAAATTACTCTAGTTTGCTAGAAATAATGGTTCTAGCAGAGACCATGGTTCTAGGGATCTCAAAATAACACCAATTCAATTTAACCCTCCTCTATAGCTAGTTTAATTTTAATTTAACGTACTTCCGTAATACACTTGTCTGTGAACGCGTGTCTATGATTGATCAGCCAATCCACTTTCAATATCGTTATGTTGCTATGCAGATTTATCAACAATAATAAACGCATTTTAAACGCATTATTAGAAAAGTTAACATGTGGGAAAACGAAAACACAACTGAGGTTTCATTCACAAAGACGTCTAGAAGAAGCGTATAAGTTAATCAAAACTAAGTGTCAGTGTAAGAGTGTTTATGATAATTGATTAACCACGATTATATTTTATACGTCTTTTTTTAGCAAAAAAACTACCCAAAGACGTTAACCCAAAAGCTGTATTCGCCTGTAATGAATTGGATTTGAAAGAGGTTAAAGTTTATGGTTTTGATTATGACTACACTTTGGCATGTTATAAACCATCTCTGGATTACTTACTTTATAACTTAGGTAGACAAACTCTTATAGAACAATATAAAGTAAGAAATTTGTTTATATAATTACGTCTACTACATTCTGTAATTTTAGTATCCCGAAGAAATTACCAAGTTAGAGTATCAACCAGGATTTGCGGTTAGAGGGCTTCACTATGACATTGAGAAAGGTGTTCTTCTGAAATTAGACTCCTTTCTGCAAATTCAGTTTGGATCAGTTTATAAAGGATTAAGTCCGCTCTCAAACGATGAAGTTCTTAAATTGTACAAAAATAGGATTATTCCTATAGCTTATGTAGAAAGCCATACAAAGAATGCATCGGTAATGTTAATTTTTATAATCTTATTATTCTGTTTATGTAATTCACAACCTAACCTAGAATTTCAAGCAACATGTGACTTCAAACTTATATGCATGTTATGTAATAATTAAAAATTTTAAGAAATTAATGTACCCACTAAAAAAAATTCAGTTATTCACACGTTTTTAAATTCTGCCACATTTTAGGTGGACTACGTGTGAGAGGTTACGATTTGTATGATACATTAATAACGATATGTAATAATTATTTTAATATTGTTTTAAACACAAGGGTAGAATGAACAACATACCATTTATTTTATTCATAAACCGTAATTTTTTATGGCAGCAATGAATCTGTCGAGTGTGGGGACATGGTTGTAATGCTTCAGCAGTATTGATTCTATCATATCGTACACTCGTGTCACTCTACGAGATGTGAGTTTTGGCAAATATATGATATTATTTATATAAGTTTTTAAGGGGTACTTAAATTTCCTTTATCAAAACTTTAAGAAACACTAGAAATATTTACCTGATTTCATTCTAAGTAACTTCTCCTTCCTAACATTTTTGAAATGGGTTTGTTACTAATATCTTCTTGTCACAACTTCTCTTAATTTTTTCCATTCTCACGTTATAGTTAATATTACAGGAATCACACTCAAAGATGGTTCAACTGGCTGACTTATTCTCCGTACCTGAAATGGGATTGATTTGTAATGTCGCTGATTATTTTGAGAGAAATCATATTGACTACCATCCAGAAATTTTATTTAGAGACATAAAAGTATGTTTTAACAAATTACGGAAATTTTTCGTACTAAATATATGGTTTTTAGAGTTCAATTCGAAATTCACATCCCGTTATGCACAAAATTGTGGCACAAAACCTTTCTGAGTATATAGAGAGCAATGATAAACTTCGTCCATTCTTCGACAGATTAGTAAAGGCAAACAAAAAGTTATTTTTGGTTACAAATAGTCCTTATGGCTTTGTGTAAGTATTTGTCTAATAATTCGTCAGCTTATTTATTTCACTTGCTTTTAGAAACAAGGGTATGGCATTTTTAGTAGGTCCTGACTGGAAAGACTATTTTGATGTGTTAATCGTACAAGCACGTAAGCCACGATTTTTCACCGATGTTTCCCGACCAATTCGTGTGTTTGATGAACAAAGTGGAACTCATATATGGGATAGAGTGACAAAATTAGAAAAAGGTGTTATTTACTACGAAGTAAGTTCATGCAAGTGTATATACATAAAATAGTAATTTTGACACCATTTTTAGGGGACAGTGAAGCAGTTGCAAGAATTGACTGGATGGCGTGGTCACCAAGTATTATATTTCGGAGATCACCCTTACAGTGATTTAGCTGATGTTACTTTAGAACATGGGTGGAGAACTGGAGCTATAATCACTGAACTAACGGTACTATAAGATTTTTACCGCTGTTCTTATAAGTAATAATTTTTTTTAGCATGAAATTGCAACGCTGAATAATCCAGAATTTAAAAAGAATGCTAATTGGCTGCAAATGCTGACACAGTTAATAGAAGATCATCAAGACTGTGAAGATCCTGATGAACAGAAAATTTTAGCAAAATGGATGGCAGAACGTGACAGACTAAGGTAATAAATTATATAACAGTTATTGATTCACTAGAAGAAACTATTTTAAATTTTAACTTTGTTTTAGAAATGACATTAAATACGTTTTCAACAAGCAGTTTGGAAGTGTATTTCGGACATATCACAACCCTACATATTTTTCCAGGCGTTTGTTTAGATTTGCCGACATCTATACATCTAACATTGCAAATTTATTGAATTATTCCGTTAACCATACATTTTATCCGAGAAGGGGTGTAATGCCACATGAATATATATCATATTTTGTTTAACAAGAAATCCCTTGTAGGTTAATGTAAATAAATGTTTTATAGGGTAAAATCCAATTCTTACGATGCAACTAATCTAATGAATGAGTATAATGTATTAAGTATATAAAGTAAGAAATTGTAGTGTTATGTAGTTTCGATGTGGTATTGAGTTACTAATTTGCATTGTGAAAATTGATCTCCATCAGATGCAAAAAAATATATTTTTACTAAACATACCTGCTCACCTAAATTTTCTTGCAACTGATGTGAGTGATTACATTTATTAGGTCTGAAACAATCCTATTTTTTTTTTCTTAAATATTTTTTGTTTAAGGTTTATACATCACTGCTGAGATTTTTAAGTCTGATATAAGCTATAATATAATTTTCATAGAATTTTGTTAATAATGTCTTATACAATGTATTGTCATATTTTTTAATAAGAAACAAATTATTAGATAAGGCTTTAGCTAAGTAGTCATAATTTATTAGCTGGAACATACACGAGAGGGATTTTTGACCAATCTGCAGCTCCGCCCAGATATGTCATTCTATGTCTACAGATCTGATCTGAAAAGACAAATCATTGAGTCGCTACTAACATAAATATCTAAAGAGAAATGTCTGGCAGAATAGGACTGTCACCGATTTTAACCACCGTAGGCCACTAACACACAGATAAAGAGAGCGATTTGGCCTGCGGCAGATCAGATCTTCCAATAATCCCTCTCGTATATGGCCAGCTATTAAGTCACAGCCAATGTAACATGCACATTTATTTATATAATTTTATTTTTATTCGATTTAATTGTATTCAAATAGCAAAAACTATTATTTAGATAATCAGATATTTTGCTCAAGCAAGTGCCTAATTTTAAGGCTGTGTTAAAAAGACATATAATTTGACTTATTGTAATGTACACACAGTATGAGTGCCTATTTGACTTATATTAATTGGACATATTTATTCATTATTTATTATGTAGGAATAATTATGATTTTTTAAATTATGTACATTCAACTTCTTTTCAAATTATTGAAGATATGTTGGTAACAGTCGAATTTATTTTGTTTAATATCGTCATTTTTTATATAACTTCAATTTTTTTGAAGTCTTGTCAATATTTTTACATTATATTTATTAATTTGCAAAATTAGTAGACTTTATAATGTACAAAAAGGATTGTGATAAATAAAATAATTGTTGATTAATTTGTTTCCTTTATAAACAAAAATAAAAAAATTAAAGTGTGATGCTGACTAGTCGGATCAATTAAAGACAATAGTACTATTATATACTGGAAAAAAATTAATTCTTGAATAAAACAGCAATAATATATTTCAAAGAAATTATCTTAAACAAATTTAATATATGGACAAACAATATATTTTTTATAATAAATTTTTGATTTTTTTTAGAAGAAATATCTTATGCTTTAATAAAATGATGAAAATCAACTATACACAATACAAACGTATTTAATTATTAAAATATAGGTATAATTTATTTTATAAGTTACTGAATAATTTTATGTCTATAATAAAATAGATTTTTGTACTGATATATCTAAAAGAAAATATGAAATGTATCGGTTATTACCGAGCTAGACCGAAAATTGAGAAAGGTGGATTAATGTACATATTTATATTACATAGGTATTCTCTTTCATTAATATTTGTATCGTGACTGCTTTTATATTCGTGATAAAACGCAAATCAGCCAGTAATCCACAGTTTTCGATAATATTTAGGTAAGTACGAGGATAAGGGTTTGCGAAATATCAAGCGGTAACCGAGTAAAAATAAAAGTTTGTCACTGCGTTGCATTAAGCTGGAAAATAGAACGTTCGCCACGCTTATTTTAAGAATTTTATGAGATCAGTGAACATTTAAACAAATTACGTCACTCGGTATCAATGACCGAAATTGTAATTTTAATTATAAAGCGCAAAGACCTCATGAACATGTAGGTCGTTTGTTTATGTTTTTTTAGGGGAAATGAAAATTGGGTTGAGAGGTTGGCAATAAAATAAACAATGGCGTTTACAGTATAGTAATGGTTCTGCGAGCAAATTTTATTTTTGTTATGGTTTTCTGGACTTCCTCATTCATTCCAGCCATGATGGGGAACAACGCAGACAATAAATTTGTATCAAAATGACGTTTTACATATCAACAAATTAGTGTATATAAAGTTCTCTGAAGGATGTAAAAAAATGGCTTCTAATTCATACAGGTATTCAATCAATATTTAATCGACACACCCCATACTAAATAAAATATTGTTTCAGGGTGGAATGGGTGGAAATAATAGAGCCCAAGACTCAGGAGCATATGTATGCCAATTTGGCTACAGGAGAATGTGTATGGGATCCTCCAGAAGGTGTACCTGTCAAACGTACAGATTCTAACCAGTGGTGGGAACTCTTTGATCAAAATACAGCACGATTCTACTACTACAATGCTACATCACAAAGAACGGTTTGGCATAAACCAACAAACTGCGACATCATCCCTTTAGCTAAACTCCAAACTTTAAAGCATAATACGGACTGCAGTCCTGCTGCTACAAGTCATCAGGCAACGCAAACTGGACATCACACAGAGCGAAGCCAGGTGCTTAGTCTGTCAGCGAGTACTCCTCAGCTACGCCGCAAACCTAGTGATTTGTGTAGAAGCAGCAGTTTTAGCCAGCGAGGTGCCGAAGCCCCTTTATATTCAAATTGGCATGACTCCCATTTGCTGCCTCTGGAACATTTCTTGCTTAACAACAGTCGGGATTCTGATAGTGATCACTCAGACAGTGGCAGTGAATCTCTTACTGGACATGAACCTGACAATGAAGATTCCGATCAGTCTGAAGGCAGCTATTTACCGCATCGCCTCTCACATAGACCTGTAGAATATTTAAATCTCCCTACTGCAGCTAGTACAGAACCTAGAGACAGAGAAAGGGAAACCAGGGAGCGTCCTCCGGTACCTCTATTGAAACCATTGGCGGAACCCCCGTTGCAACCTGAACGGGAAGCTGACATGGAAAAATTTGCTGCAGACAATCTCAATCTAGGTGGCAGAGGGCTGTTTAGACGTAAAGCTAGTGTTCGTGATTTACTTAGTTGGTCGTCTCGTAGTCTGCAAAGACCTTTGCTAGCATCTAGCAAACCAGTGGCAAGACAAGCTTTAGAAATGTTTAGACAAGTACAAATGTATATGGGTGATAGGAAAGCCAGACCAGGTGTGTCACTGAATTCTTTATTAATGGAAATTTTAGGCACGGCTCATGTACAGGCTCTGCTTAGAGATGAACTTTATGTACAGTTGTGTAGACAGACAACTGAGAACCCTAGACGTGAATCTCTGCTTAGAGGGTGGGAATTACTCACAATTGCTTTAGCGTTTGTTCCTCCTAGTCCAGTATTTCAACCTGCGCTATTAGGGTATCTTAATCGTCACAGAGACCCTACTTTTTCAAGAGTTTTTCCAGACGTTAACCGATGGCCAATCCATGTTCAAGTAAGTGTATTTAGGTAACGTGAAGTTAAATAATTAATTAATATGTATATATAAAATGTTCATTATCATAAAGGCGTTGTATAATCAATACTAGAAATATTTATATATAATTCTTTATATTTTAATTTAGTCGTCATTATTTAAAAATGCATGCCACTGCTTGTACTGATTTTTTTTGTATATAAAGAAAGTCTACAAACACAAAATAATAAATTTATAGTATTAAAATTGTTTCAAATACCATACATTGTTCTGCATCAAAAATTTTTTGTGTTCCTGCCAGGATTTTAGAATTATATAATGCAATATTGCTTCATTTCCTTTCATTTATTTTCAGAGTTGTTTCATAATTTTTTGCCATGATAGTTATGAAATCGGATTTAAAGAAATTGTATATTTATTTGAAAGTGAAATGAATAAAAGAAAAAAAATTAGAAATTTGTCATTTCTCAGATTATTTTATGAGATTTTGCTTAATTTCTTTATAGAAAAGGTATTGTGAGAAAGTTCAAGTATATTGTGTATTGTATATAAGATTTTTTCCAAATTACACTAGTCGTACACATAAAGAAAAAAAAAAGTATGAGTACAATATGAAGTAATTTTCATATTTCCAGAATACAATGAACTTTGATTTAAATATATATTAGGTATAACAAGTGTTTGCTCAAGGCTCAATCAAAATGGAATTAAAACAGTTTTAAAGTATTCTCTCATTTATTTAATTTAATTTGTGTATACATATTTTAAATTTTACAAAACCAAATTTCCAGGTAAACCACTATGCGACAGTAGCTTGCCAACGTCTAGAACGAATAGGCGCAGGTGGTAAACGTACCGCCCGTCGTCCACAAATGGATGACATAGAATCCGCAAGAAAACAAATATTCCAAGCTAGTCTTTTTGGTAACACTCTACGTGAAGTTATGCAACTTCAAGCTAGTCGTTGGCCTAATAGAAGGCTGCCCTGGCCACAAGTAGAGTTGTCGCAGCAGGTATTGAAATTGCAAGGCTTGACGACTGAGGGTATTTTCCGTGTCTCAGCAGATGTAGACGAAGTGAATCGATTGAAGGCGCAAATGGACCGATGGGAAATTAGTGAACCTAGTGATGCTCATGTACCTGCAAATCTACTTAAACTTTGGTTGCGGGAACTCTATGAACCTCTTATCCCCGACTCGCTTTATCCTGAATGTGTGGCAGAACCCATGACTCCAAGACGTGCATGTGATTTAGTACTACGTTTACCCACTCTACATAGACTCGTGTTATGCTATTTAATCCGATTTTTACAGACCTTTAACAAACCGGAAGTTATACAACATACTAAAATGGACGCTTCCAATTTAGCTATGGTTTTTGCGCCTAACTGCTTACGTTGCATGGCTAGTGATCCTCGTACTATGTTTGATAATGCACGTAAGGAGATGGCCTTTATGCGATGCCTCATACAAGAATTAGATACTGAATGTGTTCGAGACATGATCTGACCTCAACTTTCGAATGTATATAACATATTTATACAAACATACATTTATTGTAACATTTTTTATTACAAATCATAGATATTTCTTTGTGAGTTCGTTTTTATTATTACCTTTACATTACAAATTGTGATTTAAATTATAGAATAAATTGTTTTCTTATGAACATCAATTTGTTTCTTTAAAATTGTACACCATTTCTAAAACTTAACTGAAATGATTCTAAAATAAATTAAGAATTGAAAATAATACTAAATACAGGCACTTTGAACTAAATTAATTTGCTGAATAGATCCTATTCTACACTAATAGACTCTGTAATGATTTTTAAATAAAAATGTTTCATTAAAAGGAAAATGGAGATATGAATTTAAAACAAATTTTTGTCTTTTATTTCAACTATCTAACTGGAAATATATCTAATGCATCGTGATATAACCTTTTGTAAATGCAACCTAAAAATCTGGCATGTTGCATGTTACCGATAAAATACATGTTTATCCACATAATTCGATGTGCATGTTTTGAATTTATCAAACGATATGGTGATTCTTATAGTTATTAGGTTCGCCCAACATTTCCTCAAATCTTAGGTAGGATTTGAGTAATTTGAGAAATAAAGCCAATTACCCCTTCAAAATTTAGGGTATTTAGAAAATAAAATCTTTCTGATGCCTCATGCTTATAGATGTCCCTCAACAAAAATCTTCAAATCCTGCCTTAAAGTTATAACTATATGTATATGTATCCTAATTTGTCTTTTATATTGATCAATTAGATTTTTTAATAAATTAATTATAATTTTACCAAAATGTAAAGTTAGTTAATTACAATCGTTTCTCGTTTCCCTACATACTTAGAACACCTCAAAATATTTAGTGAACGGCGTTTTTTTCCCAACATATTAGATATAACAATTATATAATAAATTACAGAATCTGCAGTGATCATTTATGAATACTTAAAAATATGAAAAATATGTGGCTATAAAATTGTTATTAAAGAACCAGCAGTTAAAAAATACGATAATAAATTATTATTTGATGGTGGTTATAATTATTTTCCTTATAAATCCTCATTATAAATAATGTGAAAAAAATCTTAAGGAAAAAATTGTAATATAATTATACCTAAAAATAGTGTATTATATATTAATACTATAACTTCGTCCCACAGGTTAATTCTTCCAAGAATAATAGAAAAATGTCTAATTTATCTGGATAAAATTTATTATTTTTGGTATTCTAGTATTTTTCTTTATTTATATATACCTCTTCTGATCTTACCTATTCTGTAATGATTTATGAAATTTGATCTACCTGCGTTCTAAAGTACGTTCAGAAATTTAAAGGCTTTTATCCCTTTTATTAATTAAAAAGAATTTAATTTAAAAAAATTAAAATTATAATTTTAACTAATCAAATATTTTACATTAGAATCATTTTGAATATAACCATTTGTTTTATTCTAAACCTGAGACTGACAGTCCCATTAGTACTATTTATAATTGTCCTTTATCAACATCATAAGTGGTTGTGGTCATAATATATCAGTTATTTATACGTTCTTAATCATAATATGCTCAATATTTCTAATCACCAAATATACTGAGTAATGAGATATTTTTGATCGCTAATCGTTTTTGTCCGGATCCGACAATTCCTTAATTTCTGAACACACTGTTTTTACTTTCTTATAGCATAGACCACAGATTACAAGAATAGTAAGATTGCTGGCACAGTTTTAAACTGTGTTTCTGGTTTATAAGGTTATGGGCTATGGCTTTAGGTTAGGCTATTGTCATAGCAACATGTCAACATCAACAAATATTTAAGATAAGATTTTGAAATTAGTAATTCCGTCCAATATCAAAATGTTTATTTATTTAAGTAAAAAGGTAACTGGAAAATCACAAGGTTTAAAGGTTCTTAAGACAATTAAAATTTATACAATATTTTGTAGATTGCAATTCCCAACAATACAAAAATAAATGCGATTGCTTGGAATAAACAGGATGGTTATATAGCTGTTGGTGGAGAAAATGGATTATTAAAAGTCTTAAAATTAGATTCAGGTAAAAAAGTATACCTTATTATGTCAAATATTAACATAGTACAAATTTTAGTCAGCGACAATGAAGGAAGCAATAAAAACCGTGGTTTAGCAGCAACGAGTAATTTATCAATGAACCAAACTCTAGAGGGACACACCGAAAGTATACAAGTTTTAGTTTGGAATGAGTCCCATAAAAAACTGACAACTAGTGATCAAAATGGTGTAATAATTGTTTGGATGCTGTACAAGGTACTGTACAACAATGGTTTTTACTATGTTTTTGAAATAATTAATTAATTTTAAGGGAGCGTGGTATGAGGAAATGATAAATAATCGTAAAAAGTCAACAGTCGTGGGCATGGCTTGGAGTGCCGATGGGCAGAAAATATGTATTATTTATGAAGATGGGGCAGTGATTGTGGGTTGTGTTGGTGGAAACAGAATCTGGGGCAAAGAACTAAAACATGTGCAATTATCTGGAGTTCAATGGTCTCCGGACGGCAAACTTCTTTTGTTTAGTTTAAAAAATGGACAAGTTCATTTATACGATAATCAGGGAAATTTTGTGGTAAGTCATATGTTTCTTCTTAGAAGCATATTTCATTATTTTAAAAACTACTATCCATATTAAAATGTATTTCGTATAATAAAAGATATATACTTCAAATTGTTATTATAAGCATACATTTTTTTTTTTCATAATACTATCACAATATGATGTGAAGTTTTCGAAATGCCCCTCCTCAAATTTTTTTTTATTAAAATTACCTTTGACTCTGTGATTAAAAAAACTGTACAAAATGTATAAATACTACTTTTATTTTGAAAATATCAACTACTTTAAAATAATGATATCAATTCAAAATTTTCAGAGCTACAACAGTATTCAGATAGAAAGTACAATACAACATAAAATCGTACACATCAATATCAGAATAACATAGATCTATATATAAAGTGTTAATTATATTTTGATTTGGCTGCTTATGCTGTCTGATCATATCTCTGCATCATATCACCCAAAAAATAAATAATTACTAATCATTTTTTAGATGCGTGTAAACGTTGTATGTCATGATACCAATTACGAACAAATACCAATTGTAGGCCTTGATTGGTACAACGGTATCAACGGCTACATGCATGCTCTTTGCCCAAACCTAGCCATAACTTTTGAAAACGGAAGAAGCCAGGTTATGAGAAATGAAAGTGACACAAGTAAATTTTGTAATATAAAATTAATTTTAATCTTTATTTAATATGTAACTTTTTTTAGACCCTATTATTATAGACACCAGAATGCTTGCTGTGCATTGCAGTTGGAACCATAATGGATCACTTTTGGCAATCTCGGGCAAACAATTTGCTGATGAAAAAGAAATTAATTTAGTTCAATTTTATAACCCATTTGGAGAGGTAACTTTTAATAATATTTTTACTCAATTCAAAATAACATGTTATAGCATTTACGTACTTTGAAAGTGCCTGGGAATTCGATTTCATGTTGTGTTTGGGAAGGAGGATCGTTAAGAGTTGCATTAGCTGTTGACTCATTTGTTTACTTTGCAAATATTCGTCCTGACTATAAGTGGTGTTACTTTAAGAAAACAGTCGTGTTTACTTCATGTAGACCACACAAACCTGGAATATGTTTATCATTTTGGGATACATCAAATAATCAAGTAAGTAAACTTGATCTTTTTATTTCATATACAATGATGGTTTTTAGTGTCACACTAGGTGGGTATCAGTGTTACTAGCCTTAGCTGGATATGGGGATCATTGCATTGTCGCTACTAGATCAGAATCAGATGAAAGTTTAGGAAAATATGGACTCCTCCTTTATAATACGTTAGGCACACCAGTAGATGGTAAAAAAAAATCTGTTTAAGCTTAAAAATGTTGCTATTTTTTTTTCTGAAATATTTCTTGTAGGAAAATACATCAACATCGAACCATTAGTGGTTGCTATGAATTCCTATCAAGTTTTTGCAGCATCTAAAAATAATTTTTTGGTTTGGCACTATAAAACACCGAAGTCTATAACAGGTAGTGACTAACGTTTTACATTATAATCTCTTAATGCTTTTCAAACCAACTGCTCATATTATTTATAGCGGGGGCAGCTAGATGTAAAATGTTTCATATAGATGACAATCCATCAGGAGCTGTTGAAATTATACAAGAGCTAGATAATGTTAGCAAAATACAAGTCAGCATGCATGACACGATAGATGCAGTTTGTTGTATTGCAGCAACAGATAAATGCTTAATTATTGGAAGAGAATCTGGACTAATACAGTACTATGCTCTACCACATATCGTTTTAACAAATCGGTATAAAATTAGCACACGACCGCACAAAATGGCTATTAACTGCAACTCTACGTATGTAATAGTATTTTAAAAAGCTAAATAAAATATCAATGTAAAATTTTTAGACGACTTTCTGTAATTGACGTGTCTGGAGTTATGTCAGTGATCGATATATCAGAAGGAGTTGGTAGACCTACGACAAGTGCGGAAGGAAACAAATTAGAACGTAAAGATGTTTGGGCCATGTGTTGGGCTTCGGATAATCCACAATTATTAGCAATAATGGAGAAAACAAGGATGTATATTTTTAAAGGCATTTATCCAGAGGAACCTGTTGCTTGTTCGGGATATATTTGTAGTTTTAATGTAAGTTTAATTCATTAAATTAAAATAGATAATAATGTTTTGAAACTGTATTAATTTAATCTTCTAAAAACTGTTATAAGGATTTGGAAATACAAGCAGTATTATTAGATGAAGTAATGGACACTCCAGAAAAACCAAGTAACGATCACATTATAAAACTAGAAGTAAAAAGTTTGCGGGACACAAGACAACTACTTGAAAAAGTCGGTATTAATGAAGCCTGTCAGTTTGTTGAAGACAATCGTCATCCACGGTTATGGTGAGCGTTGAACCTAGGTTTGTTCCAACACCCAAATTTTGTACCGTCCGGATATGGTAGAAACTGTTTTATTCCCAGGCGTTGATTGTGCATTATCTTATAGTGGGTACAAAATTATTGAAACGGTATGACGTTTGATTTGTGACAGAAGCCGATTCTCAAACAAATGCATGTTTGGTTAGAACATTACCACAAATCACTATCTCTCGCTTGGAATAATTTTTATCTATTGCACAGAGAATGATGGAATGATAAACGATTTAGGGTGTTGGAAGAAACTTTTTATTTTGATAAAGCGATTTTCTAAATTTACTTTGTAGGAGACTAGTGGCAGAAGCTGCTTTAAAAGAAATGAACTTGACAATGGCTGATGCTTGTTTTGTTAGATCAAAGGATTATTCAAAGGTTTTATTTGTGAAAAAACTTGGAGATATTAATAATGAAGCCATAAGAAGAGCTAGGATTGCTACATATTTTAAAAACTTTGACGAGGCTGAGAAAATCTATATGGAAGCAGATAGAAGGTAAAACCATTTTTAACAGTAAAATTAGTAAAAATCAGTAAATATTTTTTCTTTTAGTGATTTGGCATTAAATCTACGCCAAACGTTAGGAGATTGGTTCAGAGTTATACAAATTTTAAAAAATGGCGCAACTGCGCCAGATTATCTTTTGAAAACGGCATATAATTCCACAGCAGATTTTTTTGCACACTTTAACAATTGGTAATATATAGTTTTTAAAATTATTTATAGTAGTGATAATAAATTCGATTTGATGTTGTACTTAGGTCATCCGCTACAGAATACTACGAATTAGGCAAAAATACAGCAAAAATGATTGAATGTTTTTACCATTTAGAAGACTGGAAAAATTTGGAATCTATGATTGATGTTTTACCTGAAGGTGATCCGCTTTTAGAGAAAATTGGAGATATGTTTGCGGCAAATGCCGTTCATAATGAAGCAGTTAAAGCCTATGTTAAACTGGGCAAAGTAAAGTCAGCTATTAATCTATGTATAATGCATAATCGATGGGATGTTGCAATAGACTTGGCAAAGAAATTTAATATTTCAAAGATATCAGATTTACTTATGAAATATACTAATCATTTAGTCGAACAAGGGCAAATTATGAATGCTATACAAATGAATGTCCAAGCTAAGTATTATTTGTATGCAGCTGAACATGCATATAAGGTGAGCTGAGAACATTTTTAGTTAAAAAGTGTTTATAACCTAACTCGTTTCAGCTTGCCGAATGTGAAGCTCGAAAAAGTGATAAAAACCTTCTGAAGGTAAAAAAATATTATGTTTATTCAGCTAGACTGGTAGAATTGCATAAAAAGTCACCTAATTCTAGTAAGTATAAAAAAATAAATCATCAAAAAAATAATGTAAATATAATCATTCATTCTAGATGATTGGCAATCTTCAGATCCCCTAATTTATGAAACGGCTTGGAAAGGAGCAGAAGCTTATCATTATTATATGTTGGCGCAACGACAACTTTACAGTGGAAAATTACATGATGCATTGTGTATTGCTTACAAACTTCAAGATTATACTGATTATATTCCCGATACAGATGTTTATGCATTGCTGACACTTACAGCTTGCCTCGATAGATCATTTGGAATATGTTCCAAAGCTTTAATGAAACTGAAAAGTCTAAAAAATGTATGTAACATTTTTTCATTCGCAGTACCTGTTATAATCAATCTTATTACAATGATACATAAACACTCTTTTTTAGTTGTCAGCCACAGAATACAATCAGTATAATAAATTGGCTTGGGATATATTTAGACAGAATGAACCAGTTAATGTCAAGAAAAAGCTTATAAAGTGTGACAATTGCGAAAATGTTATACAAGATTGGTAAGTATTGTTTGAAATGCAGTTTAACCATCTATTAAAATATTTTAAACATTTAATCAGAAATTAAGTCATGTTTCTTACAAAAAAAAGAGTTTTTCAGACACAATAACCATTCATTGGATTGTTTCGAAAAATCAATATTGATTCTCAAATGTAATTTTTGTACAAAATTTACCTAATACTAACACTTACTTGTAGAAAACTAGGCAGAAGTTAATTCACTTAACATAACTCAAGTTTATTATAATAAAAAAACTCTATTCACAACCACTGAATGATTCTTTCATTCTTAAAATGACACTGCATTTACATCAAAATCTCAAACAACACTGATGTGCTATGCCATAAAATAGTATAACTCTACTTATACAGACAAAAAACCATGTACAAAAAACAGCATCATTTTATGCATTTAAGCAAAAAAAGAATACAGCATGGAATGAGGCTAGTTCTTTGACACTGGGCAAAAAGAGGGTTTGTATAAAAACATTTATAACAAAAAAACTTGTAAGGCTAATATTTAAATATTTTAGTAGCAATTCCAATATTACCAATGATATTCTTTTAGGTGTACCATTTGTGTACATTGTAAAGTACATTTCCCAACTTGTGTTGCATCAGGCCAGTCGATCATAGGAGCACCAATTTGGTTCTGCCAGTCATGTCGACACCCAGCTATCGAAAGGAAAATGTCTTTCCAAAACGCATGCCCACTGTGTCATGCAAAAAATGAACGTCAGTAAACAGTTACATACGTTATATATTTGTGTTCTCAAAATAATTATTTGTTAGTTATGAGTTTCTGTTAGGTATTTAAAATAAATTTTATTAAGCATGCAGTTTGATTTTATTGCTAAAATGGTAAAAAATATTAATTAGAAAAATTAGTTACATTAAAAATACAGGGTGTTCCTCATAAGAACCGACACAAAGCAGGTGCATGTAGGGGGTCCCAAAATATTGCAATTTAACCAAACATACCTACATATAAAGTTACCCACAGGCAGAGCTACAAGCCTTCAAAATGGGGTCAAATATTTTGAAAAAAAATTAATATAGTTAAATTACTTTAAGGACACCACCCGATAATTACTGGTTGCCTAGTTTATATAGAAAACTAATAGAAAACAGACCTTTTTTTATTCCAATATATCTTTTAAAACATTGAAAACAAGTAATAAAATTTTACACCACATTTGACAAAGTATAGGCAAAGATAACAAAGTAAAAATAATTTGAGATATGTAATTATTTTGTGAGATATTAAATTCTAAACATGTACGTTTTTAGCGTTTTAAAACAAACGATTATTTCTTCAGATTATTAAGGAATTATGATATATTTTACATCGTTGTCTTCTAAATAGTAACCAGGTCACAGTTTAATTCATAGTTTCGTCAGCATTTTCTTATTAAAAAAGTTATATTGGAATAAAGTTATCGCAAAATATTCATTCATAATTTACAATTTGTTTGACCCTTAGTTGGCTTAGTTTGAGATAGATGTCTCACTCGTTAAATCTAATTTTATGAATGAACTCACAAATGCGCTAGGATATTTTTCACGAACTAAGTACCAGTTATTGCGGTTAATTTAGTATAACGTAATTATTAACTGATAGTCATATTTATTGATGACTAAAACAAAATCATGTTAATTTTATACCGTAAAATTATATTTTATTTCAATTAAAACGTACAAAATTATAACTAATAATGCAAACTCATATTTATAAATTCATTTATTCTCGATAGGTAATTTATATACAGGGTGTTACTTTAATGTTATGTCCTTATTTTAATGGGTCTTGGGCTAATTGTAATTCGAGAAGTTCAAATAAATGTATATGAAAAAGCTTTTTTTTTGGTTTTTCGAATATGTATTAGTATACACATATATATCATATGCAGGGTAAAACAAAAAGCAAGTCATCTCGTGAACTGCGTATTTTTACTCTAAAATATAACGATTTAACTTTACTTACTTATATACAAAAATGCATCATTTAAAAGATACAGGGTGTTAAAGTTGAACTTTTAAAATCGTTTTTCCGTAATAACGCCAATTTATGACGTATCAGCTTGAAATTTAAAAGAGATATTTTTTGTGGTTGACCAAATCAGTATTTTTGTAAAGAACGCCTAAAAAATAATAGAGATAATGGCGGAGAAAACAATATAAATTTCAATTTCCATAGAAACGGTTTTATGAATAATTTGTAAATAATTTAAAGATGTTTCAAATGCTCTAATTATATAGGGCGTCTCTGAATCTAGAGCTGAACCATATTTGTAGATTTACCAATTTCAATATGAATAAAAAAAATAGAAATAGGCTAGTGAAACTCACTTATACGCTACAATTTAATAGTAATATTAATATTTTAATTCCATATTTTAGTTTACTAATTGCTCCACATGCTTAAGAAATGCATTAATGGGCTTTTCTAATTACTAAAAATCTAATATTTTTAAACAGTGTAATTTTGGCCAAAAGTATTCAGTTGCATATATAGATTTTCTTTTCAGTTGATTTTAGTATTTTTCACTGACTCAAAATAAACATCGTCTTACATATAGCCACAAACAGTCGTGTTCCTTGTGGAGTGGAAAATATAGTTGTAATTGTGTATTTTATTTTTTCATGTTTATGTATCTGGATGTTATTTATTGGAAGCATAGGTATATCGATTTTATAGTATTTTTAGTACTTATATTCTTTGTCTTGGTTACTATTTATTCCATAGCTAAAAATTCTTATGGAATAGTGTTTAATAAATAAATTAATGTAATAATTAAATAAATAAAAATCTAACTAAAATTTTGAATTTTTGTATTTTCGTAGCAGAGTTTACAGTAATCTAATTGGAATAAATTTTAAAAAATGTAAGGGATGAAGATAAAAATCACAAAATATAACTACTTTTTTTAATTAATTTGTGCATCCTTTATATATTGCGGATCTATACATCTTTTTCCTTTGGGAATATTTCTGTATATAGTGTGGAAGAAAAGTATAGAATAAATTCATTATTTCTAAAACAAAGAAGTTTCATGAAATTTCCTCGGACACGTCGATTTTGTTTTTTTATTTCCGACGTTCATTTGTTCATTCCGACGTTTCGCGTGACGTCATCGGATATTTTTTTAAATAGAATCCCTTTATTTTTTCATCGGATTCTTGTAGAGCTTAACTTCTTGAATTCAAAAATGTATAATTTCAATACTTTATTCCTTCAACTTTCCGAGAAAAAAAATAATAACCGATCCAATAAAATTGGCTTGAAAAAAATGTGAATATTCTCATTTGTGTCTGTGATGGGCTGGTTCAGAGTAAAATGGATATAGTGAATTCATCGGCAGTATCACAAAATAAGGACTCTTTATTTTTAAAACAATTTAACAATAAGCAACTAATTAATTAATTAATAATTAATTTCTGGTTGCCTCAATCGTATTTGACCCCCTAATTTATTATTTTGTTTTATTAGATTGCATTTTAGAATATTACATCTTTTGATAGCAAAAACAACAAATTAAATCAAGTCACCTCAGAAACTGTTGTCTGTCTGGCAGAAACAAAACAGAATTCTTTACTTTGAAACAATTTAACGGCAACAAATTATTATTATTATCTCTGAAAGTTGAAGAAATAAAGTGTTGAAATTATACATTTTTGAATTCAGCAAGTTAAGTTCTACAAGAATCCGATGAAAAAATATAGGAGTTCTATTAAAAAAATATCCGATGACGGCATCACACGAAAACAAATGAACGTCTGAAATGCGTTGGTATAGCAAAATGGGTCTTTTTAAAAAGCAAAATCGACGTGTATAATTTCTGGCAGCATACAATTTTCGTAAAATTTTTTGTAATTTTGGTACCATTACGTTTCTCCATAATTCTTCATATTTTTCAATTTTTTCACAGCACAACAATAACACAATAAAAATGCCTACTTAGAGATCCGCATGTTCTCACCTCCTCTAGTCCGAGTCCAGATAAATAATAAAATACATATAAAATATAGAATAAAAAGCTCTAGGATGGTTAACCACGTGCCTTCTTTTTGTGTAAATACGTCATACCGGACAAAAACATTTTCAAAGAAGCCGACGCGGCGGTTGATAATGGAAGCTTTTATGACCCTTTTAATCCAGTTATGCGACCGGCGAGCGAGATGAAAGATCGTGCATCTCGCTTGCAGTGTCTTTCTTTTTGCCTGGATTCTGGTAAAATTTGGCACGAATGAAATAATAGTACTATTTTACTATAAACGTATTTTCTGTAGCGACATCTACTCGAATACTGTAGTACTTTGTTAGAAGCCACGGGGTTTCAATTTCTAGTCTTAACTTGGAACAACCAAATTTGGTACAAGATTTAGGTTTATTATTGGTCTTCTTTGACTATGAGTTTAAGTAAATTGAAACACTACAAGGTGTTTGTTGAGGGTGTCACCACTAAAATTATACCAAACTGTTTTCCATTGATTGAATTTAAAAAGTGTGATAATATCCCGCACAGAATTGAATTAAAAAAACTTTGTTGCTCTTATTAAATTTTTGAAAACTTAAGGTTTTCAAGAGATATTAATTTTTTTCAAAATATTTGGCCCCCCTACATGCACTTGCTCTGTATCAGTTCTTATGCGGAACACCCTGTATATTAATAATCATACAATGTTCTGTTGCGAATCTAAAAAAATAAATTTTCTGACAAAATTTATATTTTATTGTAAAATTGAAACAAATTTAAAAAAATTACAGATATGGCATTGAACAAAGAAAATCTAATTTTTCTCAAATTAAATTATTTTATTTATACCTACATATCAGATAAAGTGGGAACACCTAATGGCAAGAATATGTCATATACTAAAGTGCAGGATTTATCAGTTACATACTGTTATGTAAACACATGAGATATATAAAATGCCAATAGTACCTTATCATTTCAAATGTTAGATAAACCACTGTTGGATCCATGTTTAGAGACAGATGATTTAAACAATTTTATAAACTTTTATTTACTAAAACAATACAACTGTGCCATGTTAACATTTTGAAAATTGATTTATAATGTACTGCACATTCAAGTTAAACGAACACCATACAACTTTACACATAACTATCATGGAAGGAAAATTATATTAAAATAAATGTAATGAACAAAGGACAGTTGTCAGACTTTCAATTCACAGTCTGAACGATGCAGGTGCTCTTTTTTCTCTTAAGAAAATAGAATCAATACTCTTAAACACGTCGGAGATAGGCTTTGCCGCATCGATGCGGTAATGAATACCTCTTATTTGATAATAGTCAACTAAGGGCTTAGTTTGAGTATGATATGTATTTAAACGTTTTTTCAAAGCTTCCACATTATCGTCAGACCGTTTGACCAAAGGTTCCCCGGTTATATCATCTGTCATCGGTTTTTTTGGTGGAGCAAATTCCTCATGATAGGATCTACCACTAGATGGATGAATTAAGCGGCCGGTTATGCGTCTAACAAGCAAATTGTCATCTATACCAAATTCTACGACTGCGTCTAGTTGAGTATTACGCTTTTCCAATAGATCATCTAACTAAAAATGAATGACAATCAAACAAAAAGCTACGTGATAACAGCATAGGTGTCAAACAATGCTCTTACGATATTATTAAAAAACAAACATAACTACCTTTTCTGCTTGTACCACTGTTCTTGGGAAACCATCAAGGAGAAATCCATTTTTACATTCCGGTTTATCCAAGTTCTTATCGATCATATTAACAACTAAATCATCACTTACAAGTTTTCCTTCATCCATAACTTTTTTTAATCTGCTGCCTAGGATTGATCCCGACTGAATTTCACCACGAAGCATGTCACCAGTTGAAAGGTGACAAACACAATACTTTTCTTTGAGCTTGGGAGCCTACGGTAAAAAAAATGATGCAGTCCATAGGTCAAATTAATTAAATTTATAGTACTTACCATAGTGCCTTTGCCTGATCCAGGCGGCCCCAAAAGGACGGCTTTAATGCCTTGAGGTTGATCTGCACCCTCTGGGACGGGGGCAACTTTTTGGGCAGCTAGAGGAGCC
The DNA here is from genome assembly GCA_025584915.1 of Monochamus saltuarius. Taxonomy (NCBI): domain Eukaryota; kingdom Metazoa; phylum Arthropoda; class Insecta; order Coleoptera; family Cerambycidae; genus Monochamus; species Monochamus saltuarius. The sequence goes on along the minus strand of CM046730.1, from coordinate 17,677,479 downwards.
ATTTTTCAATACTAAAAAAACACTATAGTTTAAAGATAAGCCGGATAGCTGTTGTACATAAACAATATATGAATAAATACTTAACAGTGACCTTCACTCACCTCTTGATAATATTACACGTAACTAAATAAATGCAAATGAACTAATGAACAACCCAGTTAACCTCAAAAATTATCGGCCACCGCAAACCACTCCGCTCGACTTTGAACAACTGTCCTACTCCTGTCAATGTGGCTGGCAAAGACAAGGAACAGAAGTGACATACCACGGAAAAGGAAAAGTCCGAAAATTACATTCAAAACTTTTAAATAAGTTTAAATATGAATTTTTTTAGTGCACATATTTGTATACATTATTAAGTAATGTCCTGGCACATTATTATTTTTATAATTAGCATCTTTACTTTCTCAACATAACGGAACATTTCACATTTCTGCTTCTGTAAAGTATGAAGGTTTTATTCGACGTTAAAAAAAACTAGGTATATAGATAGGTTTTTACTAATACCTATGTAGGAAGTTATATCACTTTTTTAATAAACACAATATTTCTAATTCGAACAAAAAATTACTTTCTAGTCGTTTCGATTTTATTTCAAGCATTCAATAAATTAAATTTCAAACGTTCCTTAACCCTTATAACTGTATTTGTTTCCGTTTGCCACCACCACTGGCCTTCTCATAACTTAGAATGTTGGTCAGGGTCGACCTATCCCATTTTAAATACGAGTACTTTTATAAGTCGTTAAGTTGTGTTTAAAAGAAATATATCATAAATAGGTAGTGTATATTGCAACTTCAACCTAATACATAAGAGTTACAATATTGATTTTTTTTCGACGACTAGAGTCGACCGCACAAAACTAATTTTCGATTCGTGTTTATAGCACCCTCGAGAATAGAGACGTAGGAATGTTTTAAAGATTGAAGGGGTTTTTGCTAATGTAAACAATTACCAAATAATGCTACAAACGTTAAACTAAATATTATCATTTTTCAATTTCATAAAGCCGGGCCTGTGAAACATTTCACACCGCGTCCGGTGGGGTTCAAAATATTTTTAATACCCATTCCATTGCCCGCAAGTTGAACCAACGAGCTTTGCTTTAAGCTGGAAGCTGGTGTGTCGAAGCAACAAGTAGTGTCTGAGTATCTTCTCAATGGTAACGTGAGAAGTGTACTTTTAAGTAAATTAACTATACAAAAGGTTTATTAAACAAAATGTATTTTAAGGTGTTGTTCATTCTGGTAATAGGTGTGTATTTTTTAAAATTTTGATCTATTTTATAATGGCAAAAGCAAGTTCATATCTACAATATCTTTACATTACTTTTTATTTAAGGCCTTTCTTTGCCTGAATGCAGTTTTCAGCAGTATAGGGCTGGAAGATATAATAAATCTACTGCAGGTGAGTGTAATAATTATATATGATAATTAACTTATTTAAGTTTTACAGTTGAATAAAACAAGCACAAAAGATATACCTATAAGTAGTATAAAAACCGCAATTAAAAATAATTTATTCTCATGCTTAATTCCTATTCCATTCCAAGTAGTATATACAAATGCAATAGCGTGTAATTTTATATATAAACGAGACTTTCTCATTAAAAAATTCTACTCTACAAACGCCAATAAGAGGCAACCACTGAACTTTTTCAAAATAAAAAACATTTAAAAAATATTAGGGATGGTGTCGTGATTTCATATTTGAAAGATTTTTCTAAAAATGCTAATATTTATAACTAAAGTTTTCTATTAAAGAGGAAGTTGGTTTGGAGACTAATACAGGCAGTTATCAGTAAATTTTATAGGAAATACCTGCTTTATCAATGTAAAAGACTATTTTAGAACTATCTATAGATATGCGGTTTTTATTTTATAACTTTGTTCTAAGATTTAACAAGTTAAAACAATTAGTCACTTGTAGTAATAAAATACACATTATTATACTATCTATACTGACAGTTGTTAAAAATAGATATGAGTGTTAAATAGTGTTAATAATTTTATTTTCCTATCCATAAACTTTTAGAATTAGTAAATCACAGTAAATTAATTACACACTACCTACTTGATATTCTTATTATCTAATCCCTATTGCATCTGAATTCAAGATGAATATTTTAAGAGATATATGACTAAAAATATAGTCTGATTACTTACACATTAAACATAAAATAAAAACCCACCCGAGTTGAAGAATGTAGATAATAATGAGTAGTCATAGTCATATTTACAGTTCATTATAATGTATCAGTAGAAGTATTCTTTATCAATAAAAATATCAAGCTATATGCAACGCTACACCGGAAATTGATTAAGTTATGACCATCGAACTGAAGGCAGTAATGAATATTTTTCTAATTCCTATCAATCACTTCACCCTACCTGAGAAAATAAATGTGTTTTGCCAAGAGATCTTTATGTTTCTTTTTATCAGACTTCCAACAATTTTAACCACTTTAAAATTTATAAGATGATTACTTGTTTGAAAATAAGTTTGACCTTAATACTTTGAATAGTTCTTATTTCTAAATAACAGTGGAGTGAATACATACAGATTTTTCTTATAAAATAAATTAAAATTGCAATAATTAGTTAGTTTTAATTAGTTTTCAAAGAAACCAATATGTAGGTATAGAATTATTTTAATTAACTGTAAATTTACATTTGCCATTCAAAATAAGCTCCCTATAAAAAATAAATGAAACGTTTATCGATTTTAAATGGATAAAATAACGCAGAGGTGTATCTGCTGGCGATTGTAGGGTCTCAATCAAATTAAACTAAAAAATAATCAGAGCCGTAGCTTTTTGAGGGGGAGCTAAATGAAATCTTGGTGGGACTCTTAAACAGAATGTTGCCTTTTTATACAGTGATTGAGAAATATTAGAAAAAATGCGCATACAGTCAACTTCAAACCTAGAACTAATCCCGTGGAATTGAGTATATTTTTTTGCAAATGACTGTGATTATATGGCAACTTTATCAAGTGATACAGAGGGCATTAGCTATATGTAATGCTATTTCGTTTTTTTATTTTTTTTCTATTTTTTCCAGTGTACATTCTGCACAAAAAATATACCTGCACTGCTTAATTTTCTAGAAAAAGTTGCTAGTTATATCATTGCCATTGCCATTGCAATTATTGAAAAATTCGTAAATAAAATATGGCGCCCAATTGTTGAGGGCAACACAAATATTTTTCAAAATGCACGAACAAGTGTTTTCTTCATTTCCGACTTTACAAAAATATCAAGTTTATATAAGTGATTTTTTAAAAATTAAGTAGTTATTGTCACGGCCATTTTTTCTATTTCATGAATTTTCGAGCCTTCCTTTGGTTGGTTGCGGCAAGAATTCAGACGACTTACGTCATACGAACACAATGAATAAATCATTATATTTTCATCAAAACATTTAAGAAACTGTAACTGGGAGGAATAATAAAACTATATACTTACTGCACTTAATTACAAAACTGCCCCATCTGGCGTCCCTAGATACGACTTTTAACATAACAATTAATAGTATTCAAAATTACAGCAATATTCATTTTCAGTCTCTTTGTTTTATCATTTCACATAAAATAACCTTAAAAAAACTCAACTGAACTATTGTGCAAGTAGGTTTTTTTTACAGATTTACCTCAACGACAGGAACCAAGCAACTGGAAAACGATTCTAATAATCGTCCTCAGCGTGCTTTTTGTTGGTGCCATAATTTACGGTACTAGTTGTTTCTACGTTTGCAAAATGCACTTTTTCGAAAGAACGGAAAAGAAATATACCAAGATGGACTCTATCGTTCATGTTTGAACACTGCCTGGCTTCTGCTCAATGTATTACGTGTTCTCAAATTGTGATAAATAGTTTTTAAAATATTTGCATGGACATAAATATGAGTACAATACATAGCGTAGCTCTTTTAAAACGAAATTAAAATTTAAGGTTATTTGTTTTATTTTCTCTTTAAAAATATATTGTCGCGTTACTGTTGATAGTGTTCACAATATGACTGATTTTGAACCAAAAATTTTAACATCCTTTATTCCAAAAACATACTAAATTGTTATTATTAGAATTTGTAAGGGTATATTCTATTTTAAATTATATGTTGGATATTATTGAAATGAATGCCACATATTAAATTTTTATTTTTATAAAATTTAATTACTGAATTCTACCTTTAAGAAAATTACTTGCTGTGCCACTGCTATGCATATGTGTAATAGTATTTCTTGCAACCTGACTGAATATGAAACGAAATATTTTAATTTAATATGATCTGAAACATTCTAAAGATAATTTTTACACACATAAAACATATGTTAGTAATATGAAGACTACTTAAATAGATATAAGTTTTAGAAAAGTGTTTTTATTAGAATTACATATGAAACGTGTATATATTTATAAAATAAATATATAAAGCTTATAGTAATGTATGTCATTTTATTACTTACCTTATATAAATTGTGTTCCGTTTCTACTGTGTCAAATAAGTTTTAATCCTTGATGATATTTGTCTGTAAATTGTAACTTAAAGCTAACAGGACTGGGATACAGGTAGTTCATACGGGACGGCGAGATATCGGAGTTATGTACTTTTATTCAGTCCCATATTAACACATTCATCACAAATTTCCTAAACTAATACTATATTAAATAATAGTATGCTACAATAAAGATAAATTTGTAAATATCATAGTAATTTTTTATAATTTGAATAGAACAGAAAATATAAATATATTACAATGAGCCATAAAGGTGAGTGAAGTTTGTAATAATATTAATAAAGTACTTTTTCGAAAGTTTTGTTTCCTCTATTACTAGAACATTACATTGATCTAAGATCTACTTAAATTCTAGCTAATATAACTTTCAAAGGTATATAATATATAAGTATGTATAAATATTCACAGTCATTTTCTTTGGCAATATGTTCATAAAGCCCTACAAATGATGATGATAATCTAACTTTTATTTTAAACAATGCATCCCAAAAGGTAAACTAATCTAAGGGATTTTTTTTTGGTTTCAGATAAACCAGTTTTAGTCAACAATATAAACAAACATAAACTTAATAGTAGATATAACAATAAAATAATACTGTTAAGTACGTTTAGGTTCACAAAATGTAGGCTAGAAAATATTGCACTTTATTATATGATAAATTTTAAGCTCAGGGCCATGTTTATAAAAAAATTGAAACAATTTAAATGAGAAAATTCTTAATCCATATAATATTAATATTTGATACGGATCATCATTAAAACTTTGCTTATCTACTTCAGTCGGCATAGAAAATAAATTGTTTCAATTTCAAATTTGTTAATGCGAAAATATTATCAAACGTTCCGTTTTTGCAAATTTTTACTATTCTCAGGTCCTTTTTTACAAATTAAATATCAGTGTTTCATTCACATATTATTATAAAATAAATTTCTTGCGTATTTGTAAGCGACGGGCTTACGTGGACCAAAATATTCAATATGAAATGTATAGTGGAACATTTTGAAATATGTAAGCGGAACCCTGTTTTCGATTTTGTCAGTCTGTCGTTTTAGCAAAGAAAATAATATATTCTGAATGCATCTAATTGTCATTGATCGATTTTGAAATAATTTCCATTTTCACGCGAAATTTTATTTTTTATTTTTATTCAGGTACTTATATTTTAGGCCCGCTACAGACTGCGTGAATTCGCGATTTGCGATGCGTGGTTTGTAAGGAATTCGTGCACCGTGTGTAGGGTTTTTATGACCGGATTTTTAACAAACAAGACCCTACACACTATTCGCGAATTCTCTGTAGCGGGCCTTAGTTATGAAGAAATGTTACAAGTATTTATTTAAAAATGCGTTTTATAAACGTGGCCTATGTACTTTTTTAACGTAACAAAAACATTCTGTATGTGGAAGTACTAACTATACATCATATCATGTATGAGGCGCTAAAAAAATAATTAACATACGTAGAAAAATTAACATAATACATTTTTTTTTAATTTCTACTTATGGAAGCCAGTGATAACTCTTACACAAAAATATATACAGTGATACATGATACATGATAATTTTTATATATCAATTTCCAAAAAAATGTGTCCCTTTCAAACCTTCTACAGTTTATACAGGTAACAAAAATGTAATCAGATATTCATGTTAGTCAATCATTAAAAATTTGGATGTATAGAATAAAAGATTGGCGTATTGGCGTGATTCTCTTGCTATGATTATGGCATTATCTATTTCAGTCTGATACATTAGGGCACATTTTTTGGTGTTATTTTATTTATAAAATGGATATTTGTTATTGTTTAATGTCGCCAAGTGAGGTAGTTTTAGATTTTAAAACCCCTATATACAGTTTTATTGGTATTATAAAAAATAGCATTTCCAATTATTCAAGTCCATCATCTACTACCTCTTTAATCGTCCGCCTGAGCAGAAGATGTATTTACAACCACCATTTTATATATCGTCTAAATTGGAAAATGAGAAATTAATTAAACTTGGGTAATTTTTAATTTTGGAAAAAGGGAAGCCCTAAAGAATGAAGAAATAACTATTATAGATATAACGGGATAACATTATCACCAGCTACTCATTAAGGTAGTGGAGAACTTTTTTGAAACGCATGCATTTTACAGAGCGTCGAGAGTGGTTTTCGTTGATGTTTTTGTGTAAGAGATTGAAAAACTTGGTTAACAATTGATCATTTTATAATATGTTAAAACCTGAAATATTTCTCAAGTCAGATAACAGTAAAACCTTATCACAAAAGTTGTGCAATAACGGGTTGCAGTAAGCACATGTGTTCCGCCCCCCTGATTGGCAGACGGTTGATAGAGAAATGTTTTATCATCTCTGGTATCGAATTGAACGGTTTGCTGAACTGGCCCAGGATAAAACAACCATCCCCCGAATTTTTTTGTATCCGCATATGCATGAAACCCCTTGCGCTCCTAAAATATAAAAAAGTACTCACCTCACAAACTTTAAAACAGGTTATCGGGCCGTGAAAGGATCCCTGAGTTACTCCATCTTACGTCAGAAATAAATACTTACTTCAAGGAGAGGGAATAATCATGTTTAATAGATTCACTGTTCCTTACTAAAAAGCTGCCCTCTCTTAGCACCCTTAAAACATTTTCTGCTTCCATTCTACTAATTGATCCATGAAACCACCTGAGAGGAAATTAAAATTTCAGTCAGTGTCAATACGTCGGTCAACTTCCGCCTTACCCTTGTTTTTCCAATGGCAAATTTACATCTATTGCGTCGGTACTAGCCGTAATTTCTCCAATTGTTGGATTTAGATTTAAGCCTAGCGTTAGTGCTAATCCCAAAGTTGGATGTTGTTGTCTCATGCTTATTTCGCCCAGGTTCAATGTTAACTTTGGTCTGCACAATGCTGGAACAAAGAGAATTGCTATTTCTTGCCAAGGTTAAAACTTACAGGTTACAGCAAGACAATCGATTAAATAATCTCTAATGACATGACCAATCCGTTTCTGGGGACGTGCATTATATTTTTTCCGTTCTCAACTAGAAATATAACATTTTTCTTTAGCAAGTCTAGCAATGCGGAATAACTTATTAACGACAAATTTTATCGTGTTCTCTTTCAACTTGCTTTCGCTTTACCGATTCCGAGCAAAGTATGTTGAGTTGAATTCCTAATTAATCTAGATCTTCCAAAGAGAAAATCGATTGGAAATTATAATACACGCCAGAACTGCTAAACGTGTTCAATCTTATTTGACATTTCCAGCTGAACGAGCTGATAACTTTGTAACGTTTATCTCGACATAGCCAGACTGCTGGAATAGGTGATAGATTACTTTTATATAAAAAAATCTTATGTAAGGGACAGCGAAATCTATGTACGAGGACGTGGTCTAAATAAATTGATTGATAGCGGGTTTAAATAGCACTGATTTTCTCAACACAAACTGCTCAACAAGTGAAATGTCTAAAAATATTTACGCAATGAACGCAAAATAATGGAACATGAAAGTAAGCGAAATAGAATTATTTAAAATATTAAACATACTGTCCAATAGTATTTCTGTCTGAATTATATGATAAATTCAAGCTATATTTTTTGTCGGAAAATGCATGTTTGTTCGGCTTGTAAAATAAATGATATCCACTAAAGAATAGAAACTTCTGAGAATTCCTTAGGGTCATACAAGGCCAACACTACATAAATCAACTTACCCTGTCTGTCAGTCTCCAGAACGCTTTGACTGGATGACGCCTGGGACACGCTGGCCTCCAAGTTAGATGGCTGTAGCCTCATTCTCCTTCTCAACTTAGGCATATCAAATGGCAGATCTCTAAGATCCACCGAAGTGGCACTACCTGAAGTACAGGCAACTTCAGGTAACATTCTTCTACGTCTCAACTTGGGCATATCGAACGGTAAATCGGAAAAATCTTGTTGACTAGGAGGTGCAGAGAGTTCCGCTGTTGTAAAACCGAACCTGGACTTGATACCTTCCCTACTTTGAATTGAAATGCCGCTATCAGAACCTTGAATCTCAGGGTTAGTTGTGTGAAACCCTAGATTAAGTAAATTTTTATTTTGAGGCAGGCGGCGTTTGGTTTTAATAGTTTCGGGAGTGACAACGACTTCTTCAGGAGAACATTTCTGCGAGTTGTTGTTTCTGTTGTTGTCCGACGTTTCAGATATCGGCTCCTGAGAGGATTTGTCGGAAATGGGGCTCAATATATGAAGCTTGTTAGCATGTTGCGCTAAAAAACCAGCAGAGGTTTGAGGGATGGGGTAATTGTTTGGATTACCTGAAAATTTTAGGCCTATGTTTAAAAATTCTCATACCACGGAAATTTAATAATCTCATAGTTGTAAAATGCATTTGTAATTGCTTCGTAATTTTATAGTTATCAATATCGAAATTGATACCAATATGTCACTAAAAATTCCTATCAATGAAGTTATATGTATTTTTAATAAATATCTATACCTAATCTTCGAAAATTTAGAGTGCAGAGAACAACAGTCCATAGACGTACCAGTTTAGAAGGCGCCCAGGTATAAAAATTATACAAAAAGTGCAATAAAAATAATTGTATTACACAACACTCCTTATTTTCAGTAGGTTCAATTATATAACAGTTTTTGACAATTTCGGGACATTAAATTAGCAAAAACGATAGCTTTTTCCAAATTTAAAGCTTTTGTCTGGTATCGGTATTATGCGCACGATTTGCACATACTAAAAAACAGTTGCTTAATGGAATAGACAGAAATAGAGAATACATCGGACTTTTGATTGAGCCTCTATCATCTGTAGTTCTCGAAGAATTCGAAGAATGGGTATAGTTGGAACTAAGAAAATGAAACATTAAATAAGAATTTAAATTGAGTAGCTACGAAGTCTAAAACAACCTTAATCTCTTGCAATTGGGTATTAGTGCTCCCGCGCTGCTTTTATTGTACAGTATTATTCAAAGGTGATTTAAATTTACGGCGCGGTAAATAAAGTCGAGTAAATAATAGTGAATAGTTTATATGAAAAGCTCACCGAAGATAAATCAGGGAATATTTTAAATTGGAAATCTCGAATTCCGTTCATTTTATTGAGCTTTCGAACACGACAGTTTTATTGGATCTAATTTTGTATATGTGTAAGATAGTTACAAAGTCAAAGATTGCTGAGCTTAGTAAACGTTTAGAATTTTAAACGATTTTAATACATCGCGGCGAGATTCGTACAGACTTTCGAATACATAATTTCAGTGAGATATATAAAGTGTTACTTACCTCCAGAATCGGAACTATGAGAACTTAGCGACGGTGAATGCCTACTCTCTGAACTGGAAGTGCTTCTATTTCCCTCACTGGTACTACTCTTGATACTCTCCATACTTCCCCCACTACTACTAGTTGTCATACTCTCCGTACTAGAATATTTATGCCTCACCCTTCTACCTTTAAACTCCAAAAGGCTATCTTTAGACCTCTTATTCAACAACATATCCTTCCTTGGCCTACTCTTAATTTCGAAAATCCTATCTTTCTCAGGACCTACATGGTCTTTAGAGTGTCCTGGTCGCCCTTTAAATTCTGATATGAGCTTATTGGAGTTACCGAATTCAATCTCGAAAGCGCTGCCGCGATGAATCTGAATTTGCAGACTGTCACTGCTGGTAGTAGGCGATCGACCCCTCAACGATTTCACTGGGAGGTGGAGGTCTTTCAGTCTGGATTTGGGGTGGGAAGGGAGGTTAGGCGCGCTACGAATGCTGTTCATCATGTGTTCCTTCCCGTGAAACTTTGTGGGTAAGGGGGCTGTGGACGGTGGTGAGGGTGTGTACCCGCGTAGGGGTAGGCCGCCTGAGGAAGCTGAGTTATTTTCTTCAGTGGCAGTCAAATGCATGTTCTGGAATAGGGATACGACAATTGTTTGACGCAAAAACAAATATTGATAATGTGCTATTCCGGGATGTCAAAAATTTAGGATTTTGCTCTGATCTTATTAAAATAAATGAATCATGTACTCTACTTATAAGGAAATATAATCAAATTGACTACGACGTGAGGTAATGCGACTTCCTATAATGGAGCGCCTTTTGTGTTCGCATTAGTATGAGCAAGAGACTATTCTATATTCCTAGAAATGAATCGTCTACACACCAAAATATGAAAAATTTGTGATTGAATTACTATGTGAACAATCATTTAACTTTGGTAGATCCGATTCGACCTAAATTTGAGGTTGGTATGTATTAAAACGAAAATGCAAATTAAGGATGGAGTACCTGTATATCCTGCGACAATGCGAGAACGGGATTATTGTCCTCCTGGCTCGGTTTCTGGCAATTTTCTCTGGCTCTATTACGTCTATTGAGCGTGCTACTGTCTATGGAGGGTTCAGACCCAGGCTTAGTCTCCCAGGCGTTATTAATTTGGACGAGAACAGGATGGTTCGATACTTTGTCGATCTGGTCTAAGTCATCGTCCGACTTGCTGATGCGGCAGTCGAAGGCAGTCTCATATACATGACGTTGGCGTGTCATATCGTCTAGTCCATATTCATCATAGGCAGCGACGGTTACTGGATTTGGCGGCATTTGAGTGCCATTTGTGGCGTCTCTACAAAATAAAAAAACATTGATTGACATTGATCGTTTCTCCTGAAGTATTCGAAAATTACCTAGAATCAGTGCTCTGTGTTTCCACACTGGAACTTTTCTTGTATTTTAACTGTGGCCTATTTCTGATAGTCTTCTCCCTCTGTTCATTTGGATTATCTAAACTGGAACTTTTTCGAAATCTCCTATTGGTCCTAGATCGTCTATTAGTATTTTGATATTTCGGTTCTGGTCTTTCCCGCTCTTGTTTTAAACTTTGATTTCTTTTATTCTTTACAGTCGTTTTAGGAGGGGAGTTTTCTGTTTTATATTTGAACAGGTCGCCGTAATAATAAGGAGAGGGATGTCGTTTAGCGCCGACGTCAGTTTTGTTTGGAGAAAGGACGTTTAGAGTAGAAGGTAGAAGACCTTCGTTTATGCTATCAGGCGAGTTGAGATCAAGGATGTTGGCATTGCCATTACCCGTAGATCCGAACTCCTCGTCTGACGTAGGACCTGACGATTCTTCTGAAATAGAAAAAAGTAAATCATTGAAAACTACTGTAGATGCTCGATATCAATATATTAAGTAGATATTCCTTCATAATTGTGTAAACAAGTGTTTTCCTGTCAAGTTGTCTTTCTCCGCGTTGATTTTTAAGGGCGAGGAGAGAAATAAGATGGGAATCACTTAGACGCAGGGACAGAAGACGCCTAAATATAATTGGGCCATTACTCCAGAGACTTTAATATAGTGGAGAGAGTGAAAGTATGAAAACCCTTGGAGCAAAACGTGGAGACAGGGCGCATTATGCAAATGAAATCATGGAAGTAATCACGCAATTAGTATAAGTTCCTTATTAAGTGTAAAGTGAAGAACGCCAAATGATCCTAATTTTCAGGGAGAGGTTCACCGTTTTTTCCAAAGTTTTAAATTAATGACAAGATGAATCACAGCATAGTAATGAGGCAAACCTTTTTAGTTCTTTAATATATAACACCTAAGCCTGCGAATATTTAACGTGTTCTGATTGAAGTTATAATTCAACTAGGGGCTGTTCCCCATAAGCAACACTACACATTTGTCGTTATCGAGGGGAAAAAGCCACTTGCTACCCACTCCGAAATAAGCGATAAATCTTAACTCTCTTAAAATTGTCAAAACTTCTAATGAAACGTTTACATACATCACTCGTTATTTTATATGCAACATTAGTAGAAAAATAGTTTCCCCGCAATTTCTGTCAGCGAAAAATGTCGTGAAATTTCCCTCGCATCACTCATAATTAGAAGCCGTTCATTCGTGCATTATATCATCATATCGGCTCTGTCTGAATGTAATAATTTATTTGGCTGACCACGCTTACACGCGCCATGTGTGTAATATTGCACACATTGCACTCCCCTCATCATCATTAAGGGCTAATTAAATTTCACTTCGAAATGCATCGCCATGTGGGGGTGTTGTATGTACAGGGTCATACACCTCCCATTGGCCGTATGGCGTCTTATCACATTCTCAAAATTCCAGTTCAGGGCACGCTTTTTAAGTTGAACACTATTAAAATCTTATTTTGCATGCCCGCATATGCGACGCACTCAATAGTAACATCCGCCCCCTCTCCCGCACAAATCTACTTTGGAAAAAATTGAGAGTAGATGTTTTAACAGTTAAATTATTTTACCAGTCACTTACTGGTTGATTCATATTTGCTGATTCTGTTTAAACCCTAAAAATACCGTAACCCTGAACCACTGAAAAAAGAAAATTATCCGATTAGCTGGAGCTTGATTTAAATTGAAAAGCATATTTCTTCGAATGTATACAAACAAAAAAATTAGAGGCATAACCAGCACAAAGCAAAAAATTTTCTAGCTCCGCAAGCAATATTCTGCTCCTGTAGCAATGCCGGGGGTGAAATTGAAGGGTTTTAAACGTAATTAAAAGTAAGGGGCGAAAATAACAATTTAACGTTGTGGTCAGGATCTGAATCATCCGCCCCCTCCAACTTATGTTTTATTATTAAAATTATCCAACCGAAAAGATGGAGCGGTGGAAATGTTAAGTTTTACGAGAACAATCGTTTGTTGCCGACAAACTTTTATATTAGCTGCCATCCAACTCCATTCTGAATTGTTTTCATTTGCAGTTCTGATTATATACAAAAAAAGTTTTTTATTATGGAAGTAAATTTCGTTTAATTGCAAAATAAAAATGAATGTTTAACGTTTCTATTTTCTTGCGCGTTTAAAAAAATATATTTCCAATTTCAAAGCTAAAGTAGATTAGGAATTCTCCAAAGGATTGAACGCGATGAGATACCTTTCGTATTCGGAGAGTAATAGAAAAATGTTCACGTAGCCAAAATACGATTCCAGATACACGGTTCACATGATAATATGAAATTCAGATTATACCCCTGAATATAGCTGAAAGACGGATACGCGAGCTGGAAAGGAGCACTGACGAAAAATGAATAAAGTACGAGGATACTTTTAATCCGTTATCTGTACAAAAACATTCCATTACGAATTTTTATTAGGGGTTTGTTACCCTAACGGAATTACGGGACGCGACTGGAAATATTCAGGGTGTAATCCCGATGTTTCTCTGAGAAATCCTCGATGACAGTCTCATTAAAGAGTTCTTACCTTTTTATGAATCTGCCAAAACGTTAAGCGCTGACAAACGACCGTTTAATCAAAACTTTGGCTGATTGCGAAGACTAAAATGTCTGGAATTATGGCACTCGCACCACCGCATGCGAAATATTAGAGATATATTGGAAAATAAATACGTACACAATGTTTTTTTAAAAAAGAGTAGAATATTTCTCATTAGCAGGAAAACATTAACAGCGTTTTCAAAATACCATTTCATTATGAGAGGAAGTTTGTGAAAAACAAACAACTGTTTATTTGTTATTTCAACTGTAATTAAAGAAATGTTTGCTTAATTAAATTTATTTCTCTTTGCCTTCTTTCGTAAAACACGAAAAATAAAACAAATTAATTCTTGAACATTTTTAGGGAAAACAAACCTAATTAAACCCATTTTAAATAAACACAAATCACACTCATTTGTCTAGAATAACTCTATATTTTATCAATCTCAATACATACAAATATTTTGTAATTCTTATCTCATCTATCCCGTTTTTTTTAATCAGAGAGATAGGAACAAAAAGGCAATGATAATTAAAGTAACTGTTACCCATTCCAATTTAAGTACATGGTTTTGTACCAATCTACATAATGACTAGCAGTCAGAAACAGGATAGGTGCTCGCAAAAATGAGTTTGCAGAAAAACAGATGAAAAATACGGCAGTTTTATCCCTGGGCTGATGGATGGCTCGTGTAAATGACGCCTTGAGCTATGCTACATTCGATACAGTGTCGCCCCAATCGTACGAAACGGGTTTTATCACGGGACAAAAAAAAATTAAACTAATTAATCGAATAAAGACAGAGTGTTTGATTATTTGTGTTGTGTTGTAAAAATCATAAAGAACCAGGTAAATATTTATATAAAAGTTTTAAGGCTCTTCCCAGCTACCTCTTGGACTCTTTAAAATGAACAAGCACGAGCAAATATTCTTTCGAAAACACCCTCCTTGGTTTGGATTTCTTGACACTTTTGATTAATCCGTAGCTGCAGCTCTTCCAGCCTATTTACAGGAGTACCATACACTAATGTCTTCAAATATCCCCAAACAAAGAAATCTAGAGGGATCAGGCGATCTTGGAGGCCATAAAACAGGTCCGGCCCTTCATAACTATCTATGTGGAAAAGTTTGGTGTAAATGCTCTCTAACGGCCATGGAAAAATGAGTGGAGCACCATCATGCTGGAACCACATCTGTTGCCTCTGATTCAAAGGAATGTCTTCCAAAAATTCATACAGTGTGTTCTGCAGAAAGTTGAGGTAAGCAGCACCTATTAATCGGTTTGGTAAAACAACAGGACCTAGAAACCTATCACCTACAATACCCATCCAAATGTTTAATGTAAAACGTGCTTGATGTCCAGATTCTATTAGAGCATGAGGATTTTCGTCGGCCCAAATATGCGTATTGTAAAAATTAAACACTCCATTTCTTGTGAACCCGACCTCATCAGTAAAAAGAATGTTTGCAAAAAGACGAGGGTCGTCAGCATCATGACGTAGAAACCAGCGGCAAAAAAACAAACGTGCTTGATGATCATTTACTGGATTTAAGGCCTGTACTTGTTGCACATGGTATGGATTAAGCAGTTGCTCGTGAAGGATTCTCCAAACAAGAGGACCACTAATTCCTACCTCGGCTGATATTCTCCGCACGCTCGTACCTGGATTCTGCTGTACCAGTGCTAGAATTTCTTCTTCTGCTCTAGGAGTGGATACCGACCTTGGTCTTCCGGATAAATGGCACTGCTCAAGAAACCGGTATCACGCAATCTTTGGTGAATTCTTCCAAACATGCCAACATGCGTTGTGAAGGAATCTGGCGATTTGGATAAGCGTCAACATAAAGACGTCGCGCTTCGGTGGCGTTCCCATTAGCACGACCATACATGAAATGCATGTCTGTTAATTCTGCGTTAAAGTAACCAGCCATAGCGAAAGAAAACTTATGCATTGAGAACAACTGTCAAATACGTACTGTTTATTTCACTAAACATCAACCAACTATTATAAGAAAATACACAACGTTTTTGCAAAATAAAAAAAGGGGCTAAAAACAAAACATTCCATATCTCCGCAACCGTTACCTACTTTGCGGACCCATGTTTATTGAGACTTTTCTGCTTATTTTGGTTCATACTATTACCTCCTTAAATATTTTACACTCTTTTTTAACACCCTGTATGTATTACATGCGAAAAGAGAACAATAAAAGGGAAATAAAATATTTGAGTAAAGTCTAGAATATAATTTTCTACGTTTAAACCCTCTCGCTACGTCCCTGGGCCATATTGTTTCTCCCGTTCGCATAGTCTTATGCCCACTGGCAGTGACGTAATCAGTCCATTATCCTAGGCTCTGGGATATGGTGTATGAAAATCCAGAGAATATTTTACACGTTTGATTTATTCTCTTCCGTAATCCCTTACTTGTCTGCGCAAGCCTTTTGGTTTTATTGTGTGTCCACTTATCTTCCTCAGTCAGAAACAGAGACCGATGGACCGCGAAATCTTTAAACGTCTGTTTCAGCAAAATTTCGCAATAAATTTAAGAATCAAAATTAAATATAAGCGTGTGTTATGTAAAATTTCAATTTGAGATTTGATGTAAAAATATTTCCACAAATTGTATACTAAATGTATTTAACTTTTTTAATTGAAAAATCTAAAAAGTTGCGATGGCCGGGAATCGAACCCGGATCAACTGCTTGGAAGGCAACTATGCTGACCATTACACCACCATCGCACTTGAACTATGATGAGAGAAAGGCTTTGAAATCGGTTTCAGTATCATTACATACATTTAAAGATTTATTATTCATGTTTAGATTTAATATTCATTTGCAGAATCTCAAAACATATTCGAAACTGTAGTAAAAAAATATTCAAAAGCGTAGTAAAAAATTATTCGAAAGTGTGGCACAAAAATATTCGGAACTGCAGTATTTTTTTTGTAATACAGTGACAGCCAATAATGTTTCTAGAAACTTTTGTGTCCCTCGTAAACTCTTCATTTACGTTAGCCTTTGCTCGGAGATAGTTGCTCATTCAATTTAAACCAGTCTGGGATTCTTATGGAGAAGCACTTTAAGAAGTAATAAGTTTAGAGAGGGGCATGGTCTTTTACGGCGTCTAACTAATTATAGAGTAATATTCTGAATTTTTCGAGAAGTTCCAATACTTGAAGTAAGGGCATCATAATTGTAAGGGGAAGATGAGATGAGGAAAAGGGATGGAAGGTATATAGTCGCATGATGAGAGAGGATATGACATTAATGTGAATAAGATTATGCACGGAACAGATTTAAATAATCCATTACGTCTCTGATCTCTGATTTGACAGTCGTTATTGAATTTGGGTCTGACAGTAGTCCTCATGTTAAAACAAAGGTCGGCCAAAGTCCTTACGTAGATTTAAAGATTAATGCAAATCCATGCAATTAAAAACTTATGGCTTTACACCTGCAAGTATGCTATTTTTTGATTTAATACTTGAAGGAAATAATCTCAATTTCAATCCCTTTACGTCCCACTCCAAATGCAATTATCTTTTCATTTCATCATCCAGCTAGACTTTATCAAAGCAAAGTCGAAAGGCTTTTATACTTCAGTACGAGAAATATAATACCTTCCTTCTTAGAGTAAATTACCTCTATTCAAGCACTCCACCCGAAAAATCCCATGCTCGTGCGAAATTCATTAACCGAAATGCGTCTATTTGCGCCGAGTACAAATATGTACAAAACGTGGAACGTGGTGAAGCAAAACAACGAAGGTAAATACGCTTAGTATAATGGCATATTTAGAGAAAATGATCAGTCCATGAAAATGCTCGACCAACCCCGACTATTTATAGTTTATGGGGTGAAATGCGGCACGCAATGGAACGGAACGAGGCGAGGACATTGTTTAATAGCCTTTGTTTCATAAACCGCTTGATTTTACTTTCTATTCTATTAAATATTGCGATTAAATACTCTTATTCAAGGATAGCTGTATTTCGTGTTCTTTACGTTTATAATCTAACTTAATTCATATTTCCAAATGTACTAAACTAAACAGTGGCGTATTAAGGGGGAACAAAGGGGGTAACAAACTTCGATCGGCTGCCGTTGTGCTTACATCACATCCTGTATAATTCTACGACTTACCTGTGGTGTAGGGTTGGGAATATTCCCTATCTGGACTAGTGAAGCATTTTGGTTCGTTTTCGTCTTGGCTTAGGTGCTGCCTCGAGTCCCTAGGGGTTGAATACGTGTCTAGGACTTCGACCTGCAACGAAAATATCCCTTTTGTTACAAAAAAAACGTAACGTTTACGGCGTAAAGGGAAAATAAATGTACCGGACTATGGAATGGATGTTTAAAGCGCTGTGAAAATGTAATTACCTCGCCTAGTATTTGGAAAACCGAGTAACAGTAAATCTAATATATCTGGCAACTGCAGCATTTAGGAATTTTATTTTTTGCCAGCTTAACGTCAACATGTCAAGTACCCCTTTTGGGAAAACTACATCACTTTGCGGGCAAACAGTTTTCGTATATCATGGTTGCAGACACATTTTAACCTTTAAAGCAATACTGAGTGTGTCCCTTCAAAGGTGAAAGTGTCATGTATTTCGGAAAATTTACCAAAACGCTATTTATAATAGAGAGGATCCGTTTGAAAGAATTAACTTAATTAACAAATACAAGCTAACAAAGTATGAATTTAAAACTTCCAGAATGAACATTTTCACGTATGTTCTGAATATTTTAAAATAATATTCGAGCATTAATTGTTTGAGTAATTTCCCGAGGGATCTATAGCATCCGGGTTTCGCCTCCTAATGTTGTCTCTTAAATGCGCTCGACGAGACTCGTTCTACCACCCTTTTAAAAGTTCGAAATAGTTCGCGTCAAATAATCACCATTTAAAAGACAGCCAAACTCAAACTCAGCAAGCTCAAGCTATCCTTTCAAGAGGACACAAAGAAATTTAATGCGGAACGACATTTGAGAAGGACAAAGGGGTTTAATAATGTAGTTTTCGGAGTGTCCTGTTCATGACGTGAAGTTTTGTGTTCTTAGTTTGATTTGGAACTCAATTAGCCGGATGAATTACAATTGTTTGCGTTCCGACGGAAATTAATTGTTTTATCAGTTATTCAAAGGCTTTAATCTTGAAGAAACTTTTTTTACAGCCGTTCAAAACTTAGTCCTTTTCATTGATCCTTCAACTTTCTAGTAAAACTGTAATTAGCACCTGCTTAAAAATTTATACCTTGCAGTTCCACCCTTACGAGACCATCCTTTACTGTGGAGAAACACCCCTTAGAACTACATTATATTTATTGCCTAAACTTGACCAGCATAGGCAAGGAATCCTGCTTAAAGCCCGTACACTTAAATCAAATGTAAATTGTTAAAGTTCTAGCCGAATTCAACTAAAATCGCGTGATCGAAATTCTTGGGAAATACTTTGCTGTTAAGGAACCCTAATTGAAATTCTGTTAAATGTGTTTCTTTCCAGGATCGGATAATTATCAGTACTTTGTCTTATTGCAAAAAACATCTAAAATTCATTAGATAAAATAAAGTAACTGTTTCTGTAAAAGGTAACATCAGCAATTGGTCATGGAACTTTGTACCTAAATCTAGCTAACAAATTGTGACAAATTTGAATACAGACCACAAAGCTGCACATCGTAATATAGCTCATAATAGGCCCGGTGTTCAGTGCGGACCAAAATTAAATTACTCCCTGTTTCTTTGATCTGTTACTTAATTAAAATGGCCATTGTGTTTTGCTCACTGTCCATTAGAAGCTTTAACCCGCTGCATGTGGTTCAGGATATTCATTATTGGATTTTAATTCAATTTCCGCTTTTAATATTTTTCCATTACGCCCAAGTGAATTTCTATGTTGGAAAGGTCGGAGGATTGGGTTATTTCACTTACCTTTTCGTCATTGGGGCTGGATAGATTCCATTCTGAAAAATTATTGCAATTAGGATTTGGTACGGCTATACTATTTGGTCTCCTTTTGGCTAAATGGTCAACAGGTAAACTATAGTCGTCGCAGACGGAAATCTGTAAAGTAAAACCAAATATTAGCGTATGCAAAATATGGTAATCACACTAATACGTTTAAGTCCTCTCTCGCCATATTCCAAACCCCTATGTAATTATCTACCAAACTGTCTAGCACTTAAACCTAAGAATGAGTTATGCTTGCCTTCCCTGGCAATTTAGTTTCTCCAGCACGTCTTCCTAAATAGAATAATGTAATGTAAGTGAATCTATAACTAAAATAGATTCCTTCGAATTATTTGCTAAAGGATTGTTTTAAGCGAAAAATATGTCCAGTGTTAAATAAAATTTTGAGACGCATGGAGTTAAATTTGATGAGATAAGCTCCATTTTCAATCAAAAGTATTATCTTTGGGATTTGACAGAAATGTCTAATGACGTCATCAATTATATTTTTCCCAGAGACACCCAAATTTATTTCCTGTTAAAAAGATCTCTTTTCTCTAATGCACTTTCATTAGGGAAATTTTTCTGTATTACTTCCCGTTTATAAAGGCCCTGGCAAGGTTAACAGCACAGCACATGGACAACAACTGCTCACTTTCGGCATTTTTATATATGATTAAATGTGACCATGTGATTGATTCGTGAATTGTACTTGGTACAGGAAGCGTACTACACATTAATTTTAAATTAATTGAAACCGCACCCCATATCCCCTGCACTGGTTGGGAGGGAGTTGATATTGAAACGATTATATTAATTTCGTACATGGAGAAAAAAATATCTCCAGTCCTGGATATTTCAGTTTTACAATTATAAAAGCCTTCGTAATTATGGAAGCTTCAGGGAGTTTCTGTCTGCAAGGTAAAAGCGGAATGAGTTCCATCTTGCTCTTCACATTTTTCATGCTCAGGATAATGACCGGAACATTAACGCTTGATCACTCGAGCCACTCCACAAAAGAACCGACGTCTGAATTGTCAAAGCTGAAGAAGAAATAATTAAACGACAAGTCAAATACAATACGATCGGGCTCTGATAATAGATCTCATGAATAGGATATAAAGGCTAAAACGTAAGCGATTGCCTAGCGAAATGCCGGCGTTATGGCGCACGGCGACCAAAATGAACGCCATAGATCATTTCGAGTACAAAGGAAGGCCTAAGCCACAACACTGGAAAGCCATGCTTACTGCGATCTCGTCCACTTCGGCCTTCGCATAAGCGTCCCAAAATTCAAACCGACGGAACTTCATAAAACCACGGAAATATAAAAGCAGAGTTATGCACCCACACTACTTGACACAGAAAAGGTAATGGATTGAAAATATGCATTTATTTTTTTTTAATCGCGTATTCGTATTATACTCATTTTTGCCTATCTATTACTGACATTATGACTGAATCACCCTGTATAATTCAAAATACAATATTTGTAGTTTCTACTGCAATAACTTCTGCGGATATTAAGACGTAAATGTAATTAATTTTATATGGATTATTTTTTAATTAGAACCCTAGAGGAAGGGACGCCGCTGGTTCAGCTGGGGGCAACTTTCCCTCTCTGACATAAAAACCATCCTGGCTTTTACACGACGATATTAGAAAGACCGTTAATACAAAACGGTCGTTAAATATTGTTTAATGTGCAATAACTCAAAGATATTTCAACTTAGAAGTATGGAATACAACCTCATTAGTATTTTGCCCCACGGCAATCGGAAACATTTAGGGCCGGTTTTTCAATTTTAGACTAATTGCAAGATTTAATGTATCTTGATTAAATTTAATAGAGTTATTACATTTATTATGAAGTCAAATAAGTCTGGTTCCTTGAATATCGAAAAGACTACTATACCGAACAAAAAGCAATACAAAAATCTAAGAAAATCATTCACGATGAGCATGTTAAAGGGATACTTGTAATTATTATGTAGAAATACCTGACATGGTAGGTCTGCTCTGTTGACCTTGAAATAATGTAAATATTATTATGACCAAAATGGGATACAGACCTACTTGCACTGAATATCGGTCAGACAAAAAAATTGTTAAGGCAAGTATGTTTTGTTTGGTATACCGATCACCAATGTATACATTTATCTTAGTAAAAATACTGTTAAATACTGTTTAAACTGCTGTCTGTTCCTAAAATGAAATAAAAAAGAAATTTTACTTTGTATTGATTTGTTGAATATCTGCGAAGCACTGCAGACTCCACAATGGCAGGGCAAAATTCCTAAGTACCTCAGAAGCAGGGGATTGAATCAAATTGCTCGGAAATTATTAAACTACCTGTTTTTGAATAGAATTCATTTTAAAGCGCAAGCAAAAAATGATAAAAAATGGTCGGGCGTATAACAAGAGAATGCCGTTTCCGGATGGCTTTTAAAGAGATTTACTGGAAAAAGAGATAAGATTATCAGTTCTTATGCTGCATGGATCTTTGAACAAAGACCAGGCCTCAAATTAATGATTTTAATGTCATAAATTTAGTCTTTATTTTAAACGGCTTAGCATCCATAAAATATATGGGTTTATAAAGTTAGTATAAATTTTCAAAGGCTGAAACGCATTCCAAAATCTCATCCCTTGAAAACATGAGTTATTTTAATAAACAATATCAGTGACAGCTGGCGGGCGAGAGTAAGCGAGGGTATTTTGTGTTTAGGAAATGAAGACCACTACTCATTCTGGCAGTGACATGTTCATTAATGAAAAGGGAGACACGGCTCTGCACGTTGTGATTTTACTTATTTACGAATCTAAATTTGATATCTAAATATACAGGGTGATTCAGTCATAATGTCATTAATTTTAAAGAGAAGATAGAGAAAAATAAAAAAAAATATTTTCAAACCCCCTATTCAGACTGTCACTGGCCGTTGCCGGCACTGACGCGACGTTGCCAAATTTAAATAATTTCCTATAGCCTTCCGAACACGTGGTTAAAATTAATGACATGTATAGCCGGCCAAAAGTCATTCGTTAAGCTCTTATGTTAGCAAACTTTGCAATTTATTAAATACACCAAACAATAATGTGTTTACTATATAAGTTGTCTGTAGTAATTTCTTGGACACACAAACTACGAAAGTAATCGTATTTCGTTGACACTATTATTATCCTACATCCAATATTGACTCCTAGGTTTTCCGAATAGAGAAAAGTTGTTTCAGTTTGTATTATGTTTGGGTTTGCATATACTCGACAAAAGGAAGCGTATCGTTAACAAGAATGGTGCCAGGTGTCTAGCCTGCACCATTTACCATTCATAAAATTTGTTCGTTTATTCATTCTGAACAAACTTCAGCTCCCTAGGAAATAGCACCAAATCTATTAGGCGTAATAAAACAGAACAAAAACTGAAATGTTAAAGATTAAAGCAATACATTGCCACAATTTTTAGTAAATGTTCGTCATTTTAAAAAGCAAAAACTGTACGTTACTTCAATCATTGAGTTCTGATTCAAAATAATCTAGAATGCTGAAAGTGTTTGCGTGGAAATAATAAAACAATAGTTCATTCCTCTATGACCTTTTATAAAGCATTAAGTTGTTTCTTTCAAAATAAGACCCACGGTATATGAAGCAAGACGTTTCGAAAAGCTGTGCTAATAAGGTTAAAGTTGCTGAGAAGTTTTTAGCAACGCAATGGGTACGCACGCAAAGATTAAGCGGTTAAAACCACCCCTTCACGTCCGTATTCATTTACTAATCCAATCTAGACGGCAGGGTATACTTTCAGCATGTTCTCACTAATTGAAGTTGTATTAAATTTTGTCGCTGTCGACGCAGTCGATACCACAGCGGTGATACTGACCCTCGATGCTGATTGTTATTCGTCGAGGCTGTTATATAAGGTGGTCAAAAAACATTAAAAACGCCCATAACGTTGCTAACTTACACGGTTTTCAGATAAAATTGAAAAAAATGTCATAGATCTGTTATTATCGACATAGCGAATCACAGAAGGCTGTGACGCCAGCTTTACGATCAAATCGAAACGTCAAAAATGACTATTCAGTGTGTTATACATTAGTTAGTACGCAAATAAATGTGTAATATAATAAATACGATAAATGTGTGTATTTTGACATGTTTACTCAGTATTTAATGCTGAAAGCCTTACCTTTTTCCATATGTATGTAATTACGATTATAATATTCTTTTCAATGTGAACTCTAAAATTGCCACTACTGTATTACCATAAAACGCGCGTGCTAATGACCGCCGCATCCAACTACGTACTATCTTCGAACTCTCGTCGATGATGCCCGATCATATCGAGAATTTTTGTCCGTTGTGGACAGGTGCTTTGTTTATGTAGATTCGCAAACGTAACCTAAAAAGTCTCCTACTAGGGAATTCGCTGGTTAAAACCGTTACTATTAAAACGTTTAGATTTTGTTACACTATGTGTCTAAAGAAATAAGCAAACTTAAATAATTTAACAAGCACTTCGTTGTTTAATGTTTATTTTTAATTTTACAAAAGAAAATAATAAAAATAATAATAATAAATTTATGCGTTACTTTATGAACGCACTGTATATTAATAATTTAAAACTTTAAAACACTGACACACACTTAAAATCTTTCCCTCCCTGTAAGAAAAAGTATCGACGGACTATCCTTTTTGGACCATGCTGTACATTTGCCCCCATCCTTCGTGTTTCACTCTGACAAAGGTTGCGTTACTCGAAGTTCCCTAATGAAAATCCTTTATTTTCTCAGTTACAATTTGCCCGAAAGCAATAGGATTCGATTCTGCTACTTTTTCCAGTATCTGGTCGACAGATTGCCTTCTCACGCGTCTAATGACGGCTATTTGTACACCTTCCTATTAGGAGAAAGAACCTTCGTTGGCTCCCTTCAGCATATTTCAATAAAACTCCCTAATAGCGTACTTAACCAAATAGGACCTTTTAAATTACATTGGATGTACCGCAACGTAAAGTCTACTACCTCAAATTTAACTCTATTATTCGTCGAAGCTAAATGCGTCAAAACCACAAAAATTCATTCATTCTGGGTTGATCATACATCATAAATGCTTCATAAAATTCAGCGAATAGTGTGGGTAGCCTTTAAAATAAAACTAGGGACAGTACTAGTATAATATCGGATATAGCATGGGCTAACGATTTCCCCACCCTTTTGTTTTGTCAGTAGATGTTTTAGGAATACGTGTTTTTTGTGTAATCCGATTTGGTCCATTAATAATGCTTTACATAGCGTTCTTTCGCAACCCCGAGGATTAGACTTGAATAAAAATGTTCCTAGTTAATATTCACTACCCGATGTAGGTATAACTTTTCGCGGGGTGAAACCAGGAAGATTACACAAGGGGTGGAAGCGCAGATAATTATTGGCGACGCAATAGCTCATTTCATTCCTGGATACTGCTTCTAGAATCGAAATCAAACAAGGCACCCCAGCCACTCCACGGTAATGGCCAACAATAATAAAAGACGACTCAATCTAGAATAAATGGTTATTGATGAAAGCATAATAAGAAATGATGAACTTGGGGCGATTAATTTCAGTTGTGATTTCGGCCCAGTTACTGCGACAATATAAATTAGGGAAATTGGACAGGTATCATTTATCTTCTGCTATCGGTTTTGTTTCTATTTGGTTTATCTCGTTTGGGATGATCTACACTCCATTTCTCCTCTGCATTCTACTCTATCAATGAAATAAAACGGAAGACACTCAACCATTACAATTGCAATTATAAGCAATATTATATAATTATTTAGATATAACGAACTTATGTAATACAAAAATATCACTTATCTTTCTAATTTTCCACGTTTACTCGATATATACGATATGTTCTTAATGATTTGTTAATTCAATATTATTACTATTTTACTTCCACCTTCAAGCATTGGTTAGAGAAACCTAAAAATGTTTTTATTCAATCCACAATCTTGATTCTATTAACTGAAATAAAGACTTCAAACAATAATTACGAAACTGTTCTATATAAACATCATATTATTAATATAACGTCCGAAATAGTTAACATTTGTATTTGCTTTAGCAGTTTTTAAATGTTATAGTGCACGCCAATATTCTTGACATTAAGAAAACTGTTGCAGTGTATGATCTTTAAAAAATGCATGATGCACTTTTTACAGTGTACCATATATATTCCTCAAGCCCATTAAAGTGAGATATGTTTTCTTTTCTTTAAAGCAATATGAGAGTATATATATACAAAAATATCTGGTTTCACATATTCTCCATAAAAGGCGCTCTATAAAGGGTCTGGGTTTTCTCAATAAAATTTGCATTTCGATTGAGTCGTATATAAAATATTCAGCAAGTATATTTCACTAAAGTTCGGCGATAACGTGGATTGGATGCTATACGATATGTCACCGATACCGAAGTACAGTTTTATTATAGTTGATTATTTTCAGGACCCTACCTACGCAGTCATTTGTTTTTTATTTTCCCCTAAGCAGGGGTAAATTGAAGCAGTTTTGTGTCAAAACGTTTTTCATCTTGTCACTAGAACGTTTTGTTTCCATACGCCATCAGCAAACCCATTAAAATAGTTATGTTACTGTAGTAGAAACTTATTATTTTTTAATACAAAATGCATTGCAATTTTTTAGAGATGAAAAACTCGAATAATCGGTGAAAAATTCGAAAGACCGGTGAAAAATCCGAAAGATTGGTGAAACATCCAAGATATCATATATACCCTGAATTGCACCCTTCCCTAGCTACCTGGTATCTCGTCTCGTCCTAGAGAGCGAAATGAATTTTTCATTCGGCTTGTTCTATGCAGAAATATTAACTTTGAATCAAATCTCATAAGAGTTTACGTAATAAAGCACAGCCTTGTTGACGGAAAAAACTGCAACCCCTGTGAAGTTATGCTCCGTCGATTAAAGTATAAAGTTTTAATGCGGCACTCGTCGAGTAATATTTTTTATGTCAATCATTTCAAGTTCTCTCAAACTTCAATGAAACATGAACTTGAAGTTCGTAGTTTTAAAACGCTCACCGTTTTTCAATTTAATTTTGAAAGATGCCGTCAATGTTACTGAATATTATTTCACTTTAATTCAAGAATATCCTCCAGAAATAAGAAGTTTAAAGGTGCACAAGTACCTAACTTAAGAATATAAGTAAATTAGCAAAGTGGGTAAATAGAAACAAAGCGGTAAGCTAAATGCATGCCGGTTTTTTCGCATGCGCTGAAATTGCCTGAAATTTTATGCAAATCGACAAAGGTGGAAGCAAAACGTCTCGAGTTTCAGCGAAGGACTTTGTATAATCCCTACTTTGGATTCTGCGAGCAAGTTTTTTAGAGATATTACAATGGATTTTTTAAGCACCCGTGAAGAATATTTCAGGCTAAATCGGCTTCCACGTTTCCATCACAAAATGTATTTTGTATCAAGTGTACCCTCTAAGACAGCACCCATTATCGACTAAGTGGCAAGAAAGACATAAAATATAAAATTTTTACGAGTTCTGCCATGATGTAATCCTGACTAGCCGTAAAATTCGGTAACCGAATCCATTTTAAATTCCAAGTGAAAGTGAGTAATTTTCTATAAAATGGCGAATGCGCCTGGTACAATGACAGAAATTTTAAAAACATTTAGTTACTGATTTTCGAGCATTTATTGAAGCCACTTAACAGAAATTTTGTAAATTCGACACGCAGAGGCCGTGAAACAAGAAATATACAGAGTGATCCGCATAAGAACTGACACAGAGCAAGTTCATGCAGGGGGTAGGACCCGAAAGAGCGGTGAAAAATTCGAAAGACCGGTGAAAAATCCGAAAGATTGGTGAAACATCCAAGATATCATATATACCCTGAATTGCACCCTTCCCTAGCTACCTGGTATCTCATCTCGTCCTAGAGAGCGAAATGAATTTTTCATTCGGCTTGTTCTATGCAGAAATATTAACTTTGAATCAAATCTCATAAGAGTTTACGTAATAAAGCACAGCCTTGTTGACGGAAAAAACTGCAACCCCTGTGAAGTTATGCTCCGTCGATTAAAGTATAAAGTTTTAATGCGGCACTCGACGTCGAGTAATATTTTTTATGTCAATCATTTTAAGTTCTCTCAAACTTTAATGAAACATGAACTTGAAGTTCGTAGTTTTATAACGCTCACCGTTTTCAATTTATATTTGAAAGATGCCGTCAATGTTACTGAATATTATTTCACTTTAATTCAAGAATATCCTCCAGAAATAAGAAGTTTAAAGGTGCACAAGTATCTAACTTAAGAATATAAGTAAATTAGCAAAGTGGGTAAATAGAAACAAAGCGGTAAGCTAAATGCATGCCGGTTTTTCGCATGCGCTGAAATTGCCTGAAATTTTATGCAAATCGACAAAGGTGGAAGCAAAACGTCTCGAGTTTCAGCGAAGGACTTTGTATAATCCCTACTTTGGATTCTGCGAGCAAGTTTTTTAGAGATATTACAATGGATTTTTTAAGCACCCGTGAAGAATATTTCAGGCTAAATCGGCTTCCACGTTTCCATCACAAAATGTATTTTGTATCAAGTGTACCCTCTAAGACAGCACCCATTATCGACTAAGTGGCAAGAAAGACATAAAATATAAAATTTTTACGAGTTCTGCCATGATGTAATCCTGACTAGCCGTAAAATTCGGTAACCGAATCCATTTTAAATTCCAGTGAGTAATTTTCTATAAAATGGCGAATGCGCCTGGTACAATACGAGAAATTTTAAAAACATTTAGTTACTAATTTCCAAGACATTTTCGAGCATTTATTGAAACCACTTAACAGAAGTTTTGTAAATTCAACATGCAGAGGCCGTGAAATAAGAAATATACAGGGTGTTCCGAATAAGAACCGACACAGAGCAGGTTTATGCAGGGCACAAACACTACAAGGTCTTCATTGAGTGTGAGTCACCCCTAAAATTTAATTTAAAACACTTCTTTACTGTTAAAAAAAACTTAAGGTTTCAAGAAAAAATGCATTAATTAAAACCATATTTTAATAGTGTTTATTAGAAGAAATTAAAAAGACAGTAGTAGGTTTTGTCTTTGTTAAACTGCAAATAAATTCAAATCTGCGCTGGATATTTGACTCACCCTCGATGAACACCCTGTAGTTGTAGAATAATTGACGTGATTCAAATAATCGCAAAAGACAGGGTAAAAGGGGTAGATCCAAGACAACGATGCTTAATACATAAACACAAAACAAAGAGAACATGGATCTGAACATAAAACTTATTTTCGCGATGAAAGCAGGTATGATAAATATGAATACAAGACAGAGAAGTCGCAAACATTAGAGCCCTTCCACGTCAGCGTTGAACATTTGAGAAATTGAAAGATATTTCTCGGATATCGCGAAGCTCAAGGCATAGGGTGTAAATTGTACTCCACGTACAATTCAGCTATTCCTGAACATATTTTCGCTTGAATAAGTTTTTCGGTGGTTTGACATTACAATATTCACACAGGATTCTATACAGTGGATAAGGAGGTTTAAACTTGTTCACAAAATTTAGAAACTACCTTGTATAATATTAAAATCGATGAAATGTTTAAACGTTACATTTTTCTTTTATTTCATTGCTCCTGGTAAAAAGTAATTTTAGGAATACGTAAATCCTATTACAGAGATTGGGTCTAATTGAGTTTACTAGTTTTCTTGCGTGTATTATTAACATCACCTTTTTGAGTAAAATGAAGTTTTATAGCGCCCTCTACTCTGTACAGAACAACTTATAACATGAACGTGTTCAAATTCACGAAAAATGTACCTGCGTCAAATATTGATAAAATATTTTATGCTTAAAAAAAGTTATTCAAAGTTTGATTTTCCAAAATTACAGTAGCTGATATGTACCAAAATTAAAATTTATAAAATATTTTTTTCCCGCCATTTTGAGACTGGAATATCTTCAGGAAGGACCCAAATTGAAAAATTTCATATGAAGATCCCCCCCTGAAATGATTTGTGGAATACACTGGTAAAATAATTGACCATCATTCTGGAACACCCTGAATATTCATTTTACGTCGGTACCTTTGAATATTAGCAGGTGGCATAACATTCCTGTTATTTGCTAAACTCTATTCAGTCCTTAAATGTTTAAAATTACTTATTTGTAGAAAACACTATTTCAAGAATACGGCGCCTTAAGATTTTTAGTTGTCGAGGGCGGTGAAAACTGAAACAGTATAAACGACTCCTTCCCAAGCCTATAAAGTAAAATCATTCGGGCACTCAGCTGCTTGTTGGATTTCTCTCGTGAAAAACCTCAGGTGGCTCCACACGCAGCCATGAAAGTTTAATTCTAGGTCGACTGCAGATGCAACCGGGTAATCCACACTTTAAAACAGCCTATAAATTATGCGCGGTTGCCAAATATATTATCAGCCTCGACCACCCCTCTAAGCTTCACATCAAGTTCTAATACCCAAGTATAATGGATTGTTTATTTATTGAATTACTTCGGTTTCATTTGTAGAGTTGAATTGAAATCTACTATAAAAGAATTTGCTAATTTTTGTATTACTTTAAAAAAACTGAAGACGGATTACGATACTCTCTTTAAAATGTGACCATTTATTCGTCGAAGAAATATAGCGGAAGTTTAAAAGTCAATCGACAGTGAGAAAACTGAGCAAAACGCAGGCAGTACCACAAATCACAATCGGAGGAAATAAAAAAGTAACGTTCCCTTGGGTGGGCCCCCAGCAAATAAACTCTGGCTAAGGGCTAGGGATACCAATAGGCTATTTTCATTATCGGTAACTGCTGTATTCTGTCACCACAAAATAATATACGACCTTCATATTTACATTCTCGTTGCGTTTCGATTTTTTGTGTTATCCCGCCCATTTCCAATAGGCTCTTTAAAATCGTCCGATTTGTAGCTGTTTTGATTTATGTAAAGATAAGCCCTCACGGTCGTTTTCATTGTATATCGTTAGGTATTTGAACACTTTACGGTCAATACCGTCAGTAC
Organism: Monochamus saltuarius; assembly: GCA_025584915.1. Taxonomy (NCBI): domain Eukaryota; kingdom Metazoa; phylum Arthropoda; class Insecta; order Coleoptera; family Cerambycidae; genus Monochamus; species Monochamus saltuarius. The sequence continues at coordinate 17,646,686 of CM046730.1, read as the reverse complement.
ATGACTAAATCAATATTTACTAAAAATTTGAAGAAAATATAATAAATCAATGGAAAATTTAAACATATACAAGGTGTCCCGATTACTCCACAAAAAACATTGCATCACATAAAAGGTTTTTTATAGAGGGTGTATTGCAAGTCATTACAATAATATTAGAAGGTGATAGAATACGTGATTTTGAGTTGATTGAAAGAAATATACTTATACAGGGTGACAACGAAAAGTGGGAACACGCGGTAACTTTTTTATGACTGCTGATAAAAATTTGAAATTGGATGGGTTTATACTAGATGGTGCCATGAATTGTTTGTCGGATTTCATGACATTTCCGGTCTGACCAGATGGGACACCCTGTATTTTTTGACATTTTTGGAATCAGCGGATCATTTTACGTATGGTAGGACCAATTTTCTGACACATTTTTTTCTGAATGCAAGTAATTTTTCTTAATTATTAAAAATAAAACTAGAAGGCCGCTACTGGCAGAAATTGTTTTCTTTTTTGTTTGTAATTATTTAAAACTACCCTTATTTATTTTTTATAATCGATTTTGATGAAACGTATGAAGTTAAAAACCCATACGGCATGATTATGACCTACAATTTTCATTCCATTATCTTAATCAGAAAGAAAGTTATGTTAAAAAATATCCAAATGATAAGACTCCTTTTGAGGGCCATATCTGAGTACCGTTGATCTTCAGGACCAACGTTTATAGCAACTTTTTTAGGCTCTGCTTTTCTCGCTTAAAGTTGTGCATCAACTTTTCCAAACACCCTGCGTAAAGGATTATTTGAATTGTGTTTTGTACGGCAATATATGGTATGTCAATGTGGTTATTTGCTTTGACGATCATAAAACATTCTGTTTTTATAATGTATGTCATGTTTTCATAAAACCAGTGGAAGCGACATATGTTTTATTGTTTCCATTTGGCAAATTGGATTGTAAACGTGAGTTTTATATGTATTAGTACGGTCTGATCACATGTCTGCGTTATTTCTAGAAACGTAATTTGTTTCATATTGTCAAAGTTAGTTACAGTAGTATATTAAGATTATCTGTAAAAGTTAGATCGCATTACGAGCTTCGCTGTCTGAAACTTTCCGGCAAAGTGAGTTAGAAATGTGAGAAGTTTTTATAGAAGGAACAATACGTTTTTATTTTGCTGCGTAGTGCTCCTAACTTCGAAATAAACAAGATTATACTTGACATATTATAAATATGATGGCAGTATGTCAACTTTCCATCACCTCCATTTATCTCTGGGCATGTCAAAACGTCGAAAAATCGCTCTCTCCAAATAAATTTCACTTTCAATTTATATCTTCTTTGTCATTTTGATGTATCGCAGTCTATTGTGATTTATGTTCCTTTCATTTTAAAATCTGTAGAGAAAGAAGTGCAGAAATTGATATGTACGTAGCCTGAAAGCCACATCTTCTAAATAATATTTACAAATCTTTCCGACAAGTTTGATATATGAAATATCACCCAATATAACCACTTGTGTGAAAATTCAATAAGAAACAGCAAAATATGGTATAAACGCAGAATACAGATAGCACAATATAAAAAATATATTACGTTTACGTCTGATTTGCAAGCCTATGACATTTTAACTTCCCATTTTAAGGTAAGAATACATTGCATACATAGTTTGTATTAAAATTAAAAAATAGTTTATGTAAATGATAATTTTATGCATGTTGTCATTGACCAGTTGTAACGTGTTGAGGAGTTTTCTTGGTAAATAAAGGAAGTGTAAGCGTATTAACACGTTCCTTATTGAAAACCTCTGTGTCCTGAAGGTACTTATTTATTCAGAAGTTAGTTAATCAGGTAGAAAGCTCTCGACAAGCACAAACAAGAACATGCCGTTTGAGAAGTCCGCTTCTTCTTTAGTCAAAGGGGATCTGACTAGGATAAATCATGTCATTACTCTTAGACCGTCTTTGTAACTGACCCTTTGACTGCCCCTTATTATACTTAGACGCTTTATTATCCGCTTCATCAGGATAATGATTGACTCCAGGCATCAAGGAGAGTGAAAATTATATTCTAACGTACAAACTGTTTATGTAACATTACAAATTATATTATATAAAAGTCACATAACTTTCATGTGAATTCGGCATGTTACAAATATCTAAAATTCACAAAGTAAACTTCCACAACCTTCACCATTGTAGGGCAAATACTCTTTGACGAAATCAAGAGAATAGATGTCGCTGGCAAACAATTACTTTCACAATTCCCTTTCCTTTTGTTTCGTAAACATGTAGACGGAGCTCTATTCCTGTTTTACACTAGTTAATGTCTGTAAATATGTACACAGGCTCGTTCTGCATATGCTACTGAGGAGCTGATGCAAAGCGTACAGAACTATATTAAAAGCAAACATTCTTTGAATGCACCCCTTCAACTCGCGAGTAACGAAAATCTTCAAAAATGGCGGTTTACATAACCGAAAGGTTATATGATGGAAAACGATAATTAATGAAATTGGTCTGTCATAAGCAGAGCTATGAATCACTCGAATAGATTGTATTGATGAGCGGTATTCAATACAATATTTGTGTAATTATGTATTCAATTGAATACTTTTATTTGATATTCAGTATTATAGCAAAAATATTATATGAACTTACGGTAACCAAGAATACTCAAGTACTGAGGATTTATGGTCTATGTTTTTTAATTTCACTCCATTTCATTGTTATCTAATTAAAATTTTTACAATCTTAAAATACACCAGAAACAATACGTAGTTTACACAATTATCCCACACCACAAGAAACAAATACGTTGAATAAGATAAAAAAAATGGGACTCATTTTATATACACACATTTTATCTTTGATTAGGAACACGGGCCGACTAAACAGAGCCCAAACAACGTAGTAAATATGCGTTACCCCACTACGCCTTTGGCTGATGCTCGACAGTAACCATGATTCGTCGTTTTTCACGTGAAATATACAAGTTAAATTAACCGCACTTTACAAATTTAATATTTCCTTTGTAATATTTAATATAAGGACTTTTTGTGGGACATTTGTAAAACAGTAAGTATAAGATTATGTTTTGTTACGTTTACACTTGCAGCTTGTGCCAATTTCAATATACAATTCATAAACATCACAGAAACTGAAATGGTACGTTGTTTAGATTTAGTTGTTTGTATTAAAATTACGCCCAAACAACATATTTATCTATATGACAGTAAAAATAGTAATTGCTTACAACAGATATTAACATTAGTTGTTGTTACGTTAATTACAAATTTACTGTAACTAAAACTTACGCTAAAAATATTTATTTTCACTAATGTTTCAAGAATAATTATGTAGTATTTTCAGTGAAAATATTCAACATATTTTCTAATGCGAATGAAATCCCTACATTGCAATACATTTTTGATGATGGGTGAATAATACACTTTTACAGAGAATGAATTTGCAATTAGAGGATGAATGGATATTTTCCAGTAAAAAAAATCTTCCTACACAGAAGTTATTTCTGCTACTGACAAGGCCTTCTTAACTGTTAAGAAATAAACATATAAAATATATTTTACAAATATTAAAATAATATTTTATCAGCTTAAAAATTATTTATAAACATTAATATTTTCAAATAATATTAGCCTAAATGGAAGACAGGTGAAAGACAGCTCATAGGAACTGCAGCGAAATAATAAATTTGATAAAATCACGTAAATACATTAATAATTACCAGTGACGTATTTTATGAGTAACACAACATACAAACAGAGCTCATATCTACATAATTTGACTAATTACCTACGCAAGGGTTGTTTAAAACTTGATGTGGATGAACTTTGCGCCCCTGATGCCGTTTAGCGTGTTACGCGACGTGACAGTGGTCATATATAGATAATATATGAAGTATTTATAGGCGCATCACGTAGAATAACCGATGTTTCACAGCCGGTGCTGGGATCACATTACAGAGTGTAATTTTGGACCCCAGGACGCTCGTTGCGTGTCTGTACCGAACACAAAAAAAAATGAAAAGATAAATATCAGGGCCGACAACTTGCGCAACGTAATTTTACGCAAAATAGACGTGGTAATTAAATAAATGAAAATCAAGTGGTTCTAATCATAAATACTAAACAAAGCGAAACGATATACCACCATTTGTTTGTTTTATCGTATACAAGGTGTTAAAAAAGCGTGTAAAATATTTCAGGAGGTAATAGTATGAACAAAGATAAGCAGAAAAGTCTTAATAAACATGGGTCCGCAAAGTAACAAAGTTATTTTATTAGGAATAAACCGACAAAGGAACCTTTAAAAAAACAAAAAACAAAGTTACAGAAGATGTTCAAAGTGCCCTCCGTCCATTTCTATGCAGGCACGACATCTTTGTCTCAACAATATTCGAACTCTTTCGAAAACACCCTCCTTGGTTTGGATTTCTTGACACTTTTGATTAATCCGTAGCTGCAGCTCTTCCAGGCTATTTACAAGAGTACCATACACTAATGTCTTCAAATATCCCCAAACAAAGAAATCTAGAGGGTTCAGATCAGGCGATCTTGGAGGCCATAAAACAGGTCCGGCCCTTCCTACCCATCTATGTGAAAAAGTTTGGTGTAAATGCTCTCTAACGGCCATGGAAAAATGAGCTGGAGCACCATCATGCTGGAACCACATTTCTGATTCAAAGGAATGCCTTCCAAACACTCATACAGTATGTTCTGCAGAAAGTTGAGATAAGCAGCGCCTGTTAATCTATTTGGTAAAACAACAGGACCTAGACACCTGTCACCTACAATACCCATCCAAATGTTTAATGAAAAACGTGCCTGATGTCCAGATTTTATTAGAGCATGAGGATTTTCGTCGGCCCATATATGCGTATTGTGAAAATTAAACATTGCATTTCTTGTGAACCCGGTCTCATCAGTAAAAAGAATGTTTGCAAGGAAACGAGGGTCTTCAACATCATGACGTAGAAACCAGCGGCAAAAAACCAAACGTGCTTGATGATCATTTATTGGATTTAAGGCCTGTACTCGTTGCACATGGTACGGATAAAGCAGTTGCTCGTGAAGGATTCTCCAAACAAGAGAACCACTAATACCTACCTCGGTTGATATTCTCCGCACACTCGTACCTGGATTCTGCTCTACCAGTTCTAGAATTTCTTCTTCTGCTCTAGGAGTGGATACCGTCCTTGGTCTTCCAGATAAATGGCACTGTTTGCTCAAGGAACCGGTATCACGCAATCTTTGGTGAATTCTTCCAAACATGCGTTGTGAAGGAATCTGGCGATTTGGATAAGCGTCAACATAAAGACGTCGCGCTTCGGTGGCGTTCCCATTAGCACGACCATACATGAAATGCATGTCATGTTAATTCTGCGTTAAAGTAACCGAAAGAAAACTTGTGCACTGAGAACAACTGTTAAATACTATTTCACTAAACATCAACCAACTATTATAAGAAAAAACACAACGTTTTTGCAAAATAAAAAAGGGGCTAAAAAACGTCAAGCATTCCATATCTCCACAACCGTTACTTTGCGGACCCATGTTTATTGAGACGTTTCTGTTTATTTTGGTTCATACTATTACCTCCTTAAATATTTTACACTATTTTTTTAACACCCTGTATAGTATTTATAAACTTGTTACTAATAATTTAACGGGAACAATTATTTCCAAGTGTAAGAAAAATGAGTAATCACTATTTTAATATATAAAAAAATCGTTGATAAATAATGAGACAAATACTGGCCTTAAATAGGAGCCCTGTAATACACTTCGATAAACAGAAAAATATATTAATAAAAGTGGAAATTATTTAGAAAAATAAGATGTATTAAAATTATCTTTCCAATTGACAATAACTTTAACAAACACAATTTCCGATATGTCTTTGATCTAGCCTAAATTAATTGGAAATTATCTATAAAACAACGACATCACGAATTTCAAGCAGTAAAACTAGAAACGATGTGGCACGATGAGTCATGTTAAGGTGCCCGTATCTCGCGCCGTAAAATGACCAAATTTGTAGTGTTTTTTAGGTACTGAAATCTCGAAAAATAAAACACGTAGAGCAAAAGTAATATCAAAAATAGAATTATTGATGTTTTGTTTATCCACTTTTACTATTTAAACTTTCCTCAAATAATGTATTAACTTTTAAAATGCATTTATATGACACACATAATTTCGCTATTCTAACCCCACATTTTAACAATTATTTTCACATACTTATAAGCAAAAGTGAACAATCTTATATGCAGAACTATGTAAGTTTATGTTATAACAATGTTTACATCTATAGTTGAATTTAAAAAAATACGTATTTTGAAAGATTTCAGTACCTAAAAATTCATTGGATAGATCGCTTTCTGATGTTATATATTGATTATACTTCGGTACCTTTGAATATTTGCAGGTGGCATGAAATAACATTCTTGTTATTTGCTAAACTCTATATTATTCAGTTCTTAAATGTCTAAAATTATTTATATTTGTAGAAAACACTTTTTCAGGAATACGGCGCCCTTAAACGAATCGATTACTTGCCTTATCTGCATACCTACAAGTTAGTTTATTTGAACAACATTAAAATGTCCATTGGAAATGCAGAACTGCTAAATACTGACTCTAATTTAAAAAATAGCGAGAATTAAACAAAATTTATATTAACAGAAATGCAAATTGTATAATTTTCCGTATTATAAACGCTATCTTTATTTTTAAACACACCAAAACACGCAACAGCTCATAATTTTAATTCAACTTTATAAATACAGTCCAATTAATTTCTTACAATACATTGAAAATATCTGCCACTTTATGTAAATTATATCTTATTTTAATCTAATTTTCATATTTATATCAACGTGACGTTGTAACATATTCAAGACATGTTCTGCCGTCATTATTCTGTTACCGATGGTCAGGGAAAAAAATGTTAAGTAAAATATTCTTTGTTTGATACAATTTATCATGGATTTGGTACAACAGTAGTCATTAAATGAAACTGTTTTGCCAGTGCATATAACTGTCAATGTATGCAGTTAATTTAACTGTATGGAGCTGCCACAACACTAATTCCTGTTCGCAAGTTATCTAACAACAATGATAGTTCCATTTGGGCAATGCCCTTATTCAAGAGAGTCGTAAAGATATCGACGATGGAAGGGTGTCATCCACAGTGTGGCAGAAGTCGCAAGACGATGCAATAAAGGGAAGAGGAGATTCATTTCGCAGCAGTAAATATGAGAGCCCGCAAACGGCCTAGCTTGAAAAGATTCGGGGCTGGTCACAAAAACCTAATCGATACAAAATAAAACACCGGCCCCCAGGAACACCCTTTATTAGAATTCTTTTGTACCCACCAGAAAATATTACGCCAATCTATCCTTAAGCGATAATATGGACGGGGATGGTTCGGAATAAATTTTCGAAGTGTCAGTTGATCGAAGCTTAAAAGCGCCGATTTATGGTAAAGAGTGGATAATATAAATTGACATTTGCATGCCACTTAAAATTTATATCGTATTTTATACAATAAAGACTTCATTGCCTTTAGAAGCAATAAATTTTTATAAAGCTACAGGGTGGCCAATACGTATGGAATAATAACTTTTGATAAAGCCCTGTATAAAAAAAATATCGAGACAAAGGAGTTTTAGTTAAATTTTTTGCATCCTTTGATAAAATTGAAAAAATCAATAAAACCAAGCAACAAATCAAAGTAGATTTAGTGACAGAAGGTACACCAAGAAAAAAACTGTTAAATTTACTCAATTTAACGCATAATAAAAAAGATACAGGGTGTCAAAGTTAAAATTTTATTTTCGATATTTCGATATCTTCTTAAGAAATTCAAATATTTACATAAAATTTGTAAATCGGGAGTTTTTGAGGGCGAGAAATTCAAATTTCTTTCTAATTTTGACGTCTCTAGTAGAAGGCGCCACTTGTGGCACTCCATGTTTCTTTTGAATGACAGAACTTTTTTGCAGCTTAGTGTATTCCTTCTGACTGTTGAAACAATCGATTCTCCTACCTGTTATATCTGAAAACGATATACCTTGTTGAAGTCGGTAGGAGAAATAATCCCGTTTGAAATGCTCAGTGCACCGAGTGTTTTGGTTTCAGGTAAAGTGCCTTTTCTGCTGAAAATACAGCAAAATATTACTTGAATGAGTTGTTCTGAACAGTAAATTATGGAGATGTGCAAAAATTCAAACAACAAACTTAACAGTTTTTAAATGTTATAGTACGCGCCAATATTCTCGGCAGGACAAATGACGTCAGATGAGCGGGACCAAGAGGGATTATCTCCTACATTATTGCGCTGTACATTTTACATTATGACATTTTAACGTAAAAGACACTTACTACAAAAAATGTAGGTTTTTTTTGAGGTTCCAACACGTAATTTTCCTTATACATATCTTACCTTATTTTCTTTTATTAATTTCAACATTACTATTACTCTTGTTTTGACAACTCTTGGTAGAATAATAATATTTTTAACTTCACTTAATGCTTTCATCATATAATATTGACTTTTCAAAGTGATAATTTCGTGTTCGAAAAAGGACGGTTCGTTATAACGCACCTACAAATTTGTCGGTGGCATTTCATAGCGCAGTCGTCAGTCCCCGGTGGCATTTCACTTAAATTAATACGGAGTAGTGTAAAAGGTTGTAACAAGATTGAATTTACGGTAACGGGGATACAAATTGCTTCAAACTCCGTGGTGGATTCTGTTTTAAATGTAAATTATTCATACTCATGTTACATCTTCGAAATACATCTACGCGTTTTATCCATTATTCCCATCTCCGATGTTATCTCCATTTCCTATATCGCAGTGCCAAACATTCCCACTTAATAGAATTATATTGGCAATTAGCAGCTTTCTGTGTAGATATAGAATTGCGTTGTATCGATTCTTGCCGCTTAACGCGATACACCAAGGAATGGAATAGATGAATCCAATTCGAAGAAACGGAAGATGTGTAAATATTATGTAAATATAATAAATAAGAAAACATATATGTGGTATTCTGTATTCCTAAATGTGTATTTATATCTGAATTATAAGTATTAAGTATGTCATATTCCCCTTACCCCTCACTTTAAGAGATAGCACAATGTCAAATAAACAATTTTTAAAGCGTCAACAGCAAAGTTCAAAACCGTGCAACATAAAATACATTTACAATTGATTTCAACGAGATCTCACGTTTTGATTTGGATTTAAAAGTTAGCCATCTAGCGGCAAAATTTGAAAGTAATAAGAAAATAATTGCGACTAAATTTTGCATTCTCAGTGAAGAATTTTCTGTATGTAGTAATCAAATAAGACAATTTGTGTTCAAACAATCTGGAAATAGGTTGCGGTGAGTTAATAGATTCAAAAAAATCTATTCGCATCTTTCTTGCCCTGATAGGATATCTATTGTGCGCTCAGTTAGAATACGTCGGGTTCTCGAAAGCTTAAACAGCTCGTAATAAATTTATATCGCTAAGCATTAATTCGAAGGAATTAAACTCTCTACCTTCGCTCGAAATAGGGGTATGAAGCACCTCTTGATTAAGAGTGTTTTAACGTACGCTCTAAGTATTCAAAACGAATGAATTTGTTACTTGAACATATTTTAAAGAGATTCTATTTCTGAGAGTGTGTTAGAAATAAAAGTAAGCCATAAGCTGAAATGACTTTGCTATGCTTTTTAGAGAAGACTTGGCTTGGTATAGTTCATAATTTTATGTCCTTAACAGAACTCAAAACATCCTAAGATGCAGATTTTTATATTTCTGCAATATGCACATGTTCACATCGGGGGTGTTGTTGATGAACCGTGACCAGTATCTCTAAAAGTAAACGAGATTCATATAAATCTACATAATTTTTAAATTTTCAGTCTATTTACTATTATAGACACGAATAGTTTCGGGTAAAAGCGGCAGCTTCTCGAGTTTTACACGAATACATTTGGTTTAGTTTTTGCCACACTTTCGAAAATGCTGAAACAATAAATTTTTATTTGGACATTAAAATTTCTAAAAGCTCTCCTAGACTAATTCGAGAACGTAGATTCCGATTACGATTTTCCGCAGTTTTCAAGAATTTCCAAAACTGCAGTAATTAAAAAGAGCATAACATACACAGGTTGAATATTGGGGGTTTTATTGACGAACTTACTCCGGTATCTCTAAAAGTAAACGAGATTCATATAGATCTACATAATTTTTAAATTTTCACAGTCTGTTTACTATTATAGAAACGAATAGTTTCGGGTAAAATATATATAGGTATATCGGTCAGTGATCGCGCGGTTTAAGGCGTCAGTACTTGAATCGAGGTGACTAGATCGCTGTGGGTTCGACCCCCGCAGCCGGTAGACCGTATATAAGTTATATTCGTAGAGAGATTGGCACCCTCTCTGCGGGTATGGTAGGGTGGAAGAATGTTGGCTTGGGTCAATGTGAGAGATTGATACCGGTTGACATTTGACTACCCCTCTAATTAATGAGGTTTTCCAGGTTTCCCTCATTCCTGCACTGAATGGTGGTTAGAGCCTACCAACGTAAGTCGTTCCTGGGCGCAAATGCGGCCTACTTAATAATAATATGCCGCTTCTCTCCCGCACAAGCCTTCGACTTCTGGACTAATCCTCGTGATTAGAATGAGGGGTAGAGATATTATTATTATTATTAAAAGCGACAGCTTCGAGAGTTTTACACGAATACATTTGGTTTAGTTTTTACCACACTTTCGAAAATGCTGAAACAATAAATTTTTATTTCGATATTAAAAATTCCAAAAAAACGTAGATTCCGAATAGGCTATCTTGGCAAGTAATTTTTACAAAATTTTCGAATTGCCGCAAATTAGAAATTTGTATTTCCAATCCAATGAATTCGTCCATCCAATACATTTGAGGTTAGGTTTTGTTTCATCACTGCTAATGAAAATTCTGGTATATCCAACTGCATTCCGGGGGCGCTGGCAAATCTCAGTATTCCAGTATTGGATTATACGTCAAATAAAAGCATTCAATGGCATCCTCCCCGTCACAACTCACAGGGAAAATCATTCAGCCCTCTTGATTCACAGGCCAAGTTTAATCCTTATCCTTCACCTCACGATGACGCATCCCCAGGCAGTTGGCCTCCCTCCAAATTATCTAATACTGAGAGCACGACGGGTTCGAAAAAGAGACATAAATAGGAGTAAACGTTTTATGTTACTGTTAAATCTATACTTTCACAAGCGGAAAGATAAGGCGCCTTGCTGCGTTATCTCACTTATCTAACTTTCACGAGCCTTAGAACGGATAATTAATTATGTCATATTTCTCCCTTTCGCGCCGTATTTAAATTTATATCAAAATATTAAATTTAAACGCTTAAGCATATTTTAAATATCAGCCAAGGCACTAAGCTTTCAAAAACAGATATACCTACCTACATTTTTGCCTGGAAGAACATAAAATAGATATTTTACTTTTAGTATTTCTTCCCTAACTTTTCACATATTTATTCATTCATTCAGGGTTCTGAAATCTTAGAAGCTCTTTGTATAAAATGTCTATAAGAGATGATTTTGTGAGAATTTTCACACCCGTTAACATAGTTATACTAGTATTATGGAAAATGGAAAAATGATGAGGTGCTCTGGAAAATGAATGTATATTTTATGAACAAATTAACATTATGCATTTAGGAAACAACTGCAGTGTAAAAGTGAACACACTAAAGTAATAATTAGATGACGTCAAAATAATGACACGGAAAAAATCTAATCTGCATTTAAGTATATTAATATAGTAAAATGTTAAACTTCAGTACTCAAGTATATATGTATTAATTCAGTAATAAAGTATATTTGATATAAATATTAACATATCCGTGGAGGATTTCAGTTTAAAATTCTCCTATTTTCACGCGAAACTTGTAAAAATCACCTGAAAGCGTTTTAGACCGGGGCCGTGTGAAATTAACGACCCAACAAACCCTGTTTCACATTTTGGGTAACCGCATTGTGAATAGGTAACAACATGGAACGTACAATCTCCTTAAGTGCTTTCTAGTCATTAGGCTTTCAGCCAAAGTGGAGCAACAAAAGTTTATAAACAATAAAGTGCCAAGAAGCATAATTCACGCCAGTTCTCAGCTAAATCTCTTAGGAATCCTACGGCAATAAACTTTGAATATTTGATGTAACTATTTATATTGTGTCTAACGCCTCGTGATGAAAATGGGTGTTCTTCAATGACGGGTAATTTGTTCTCTTGACTTCACCATTGGGGTGGTTGCGAATTTTACTTGGCAATCGAGGGGACAGGGTACAGAACAGGCAAAAATAATAGGCGCTTTGTAGGTGTTTATGGAGTACTTCAATCAGGGTTGCCACCTACACAACCCGAAGATTAAAAATGGCGAAGAAAAAGTACTAGCCTAAAATATACGGTGCTTAATACAGTGCTTTCGAGAAGTCACGAATAAATTCATTATTTTTGAACTTGAGAAGTTTTCGAAAAAATCCCCTGGCACGTCTCTTTTGTTTTTAAAAAAGGCACTTTTTGACATACAACTCATATATGTGACGTCATCGTTGTTCGAGATATAACGTCATCGACAATTTTTTTAAATAGCAACCCCCAATTTTGACCATGCCGTTTGAAAGAGCGTGTCATTCTACATATACTAAAAAAATTATGATGTTACATAACAAAAATTTCAAGAAAATAATGTTTGAAGATTTCAAAATTTAATTTTCCCAATACTGTGCACCTCCCCATTATGCAACACCTGTCCGTGCTTATTTAGATGAGCTGTTCCCGAATCGTTGGATAGGGAGAGGAGGCCGATTGGTGGCCAGCCAGATCGCCTGATTTGACACCCCTAGATTATTTCTTGTGGGGATACTTAAAAAGCAAAGTATACGTTACTAGACCGGTTAATTTAGAAGATTTAAAAGCAAGGATTTGTCACGAGATACATCGTATACCTCCTGAAGTTATTGATAATGTCCAAAAAGAATTTATTAATCGTCTTGGCTACTGTCAGGCAGCCAACGGTGCACAATTTGAACATTTAATTTAGTCGATTTTTTACATAATCATTATCATTTTCAGTATTGTAAAAATTAAATTTTAATATCTTCAAACATGATGCGTATGTAGAATGACATGCTCTTCCAAATGGCATGGTCAAAATTGCCATTTAAAAAAATCGTCGATGACGTCATATCTCGAACAACGATGACGCCACAAATGTGGGTCGTATGTCAAAAAGTGCCTTTTTTAAAAACAAAATCGACGTGCCAGGGGACTTTTTCAAAAACTTCTCAATTTCAAAAATAATGAATTTATTCGTTACTTTTCGAAAGCACTGAATTCAGTTAAATTGCAATATTTTGGGACCCCTGTATGACACTTTCGCTCGTCCAGACAGACCTTTAGTCTATCGATGTGTTTCGTTTTTATGTCGAGTGGCCGTCTACAGACCCAGCCCGAAAAAGTAATTCTATTAAAATGTATAAGGCGCTAATAAAAACTTTGATTGATGTATAGCGTCGCCTTGATTGATGGCTCAAATTGAAAGTACATTGTTGAAAAGCTCGAGAAAGAAGTAAGCTCCAATAATACACCACTTGAGGCTGTAATTAAGAAAGAGTCGCAAGAAACGACAATGACACCGGAGGGATAAAAATTTGAGAGCTGAGATTGATATTTTTTACATTACCACCAGATGGTCCTTCCAGGTTGAAGACTAATACAAGCGTGATGCGAATTTGAAATCCCAAGAAAAAAGATTTCCTCGACCTATATGTACGGTAATCAATCAATATAAAATGCTTTGTGCTACTTAGAAGGTAATGAAAATTTGTATCGATGAATTTCACAACCTTGCAAAATAAGTTGTTAAAACGATGTTTTATAGAACTTTCGGGCAACAAGTTTATTAATCTTGATGAAGTCAAGAGAGTGAGAGATCGATCAATTTTAATAAAGGAATTAAACACGTTCATGTGTCATGTTAATTTTATGCGCATTAAATTTGTTTCGTCCTGTTTTTCCTCGAGGAAAATTTAAATTGGGAAAGGGTTCGTCTCCAATGATAGTTAAGAGATTTAATTCGTTTACGTTTGACAACCAGTCTGTTCCTAAATGTATTCTTTAGTAGTGAAACCATATACTTTCGAAAAATCGCATATGCGAAAAATTTTTTACACTTCCGAATTTTGTTCTTTCACTGTACTTTTGAATTTTATTTTTTCTACTGTACACGGTTATGTATTACATACTGCTAATGCCCCTTTAAGAAAGCAGTGGCAGATACCAGATTATATATACGATAATTTTGTGAATTGCCTGAAAAAAATATGACCCAAACTTATAATATTTTAATAGAAAACTGTATATTCTTGAATATTTGAAATCGACTAGTCAAATGCTCTATGTGTTGAAAAGTAAGGATGCTAGATGGCGTTTTCTAAAATCGCTATTTTTATTGTTGTTTTTTTCACAATATTTCAGCAACGATAGCAGATATCTTAGATCTGTATCAAAAAGGGCAACTTTTTCTAAGCCACCCTGTATATTTTACGAGATGCCAATGGTGGGCCATGAAAAACTAACAACCCTGTATGAGTTTAGCGATATAAAAACATTTCACCTGATGTTCAATTGTGGTTTGAAAACAACCTTGAGAATAAAAAAAATAGCTAAACTTTCGAATGTTATTTTTTTCTTAAAGGAAGAAATAGTCAACCCTGTATCTTCTTTGCAATAATTTAAGCGTTTTTTGTATCTCTTATAATTTGCAGTACCTCAATGACCATCTCCGAATTTGGGAGTGTACAAACAATTTAAACTTTGCATTTTTTTTACGATTTCCGCATCTATGCGATAACGAACACCTGGTCTCGCTTTCCAATATTGGACAAACAAAATTTTAGCAGCAGTTAAATCGCAGAAATCGTGGTGGCGTTAGGGGTAATTATTTGAAATTTTCAATTTTAGCCGGACGTCACGTTGGCAGCTTTAAAATAATGCAATTACGGATTATGCTTATGTAAAATCAATAAACAAGTACAAAGGGATTTGCTGCGGTATTTATCATCTGTATGACTGGGTATAACGTGTCGAAAAAGAGCAAATGGTGTAAATGGACGATTATTCTCATGATAGTTTATTAATGGTCGCGTATTAGTGATATTGAAAAAGTGCATTGCTTTTTTATTCTGTCAGTTGCACTGAAAAAATATTTAGAAGAAAACGCTACTGACTTTGTTTAGTTAAAATTGCAATTATTTTGGTACATTTTTTATGGTTTGTACTTTACTGAGACATTTTCCTGAAAAAACTTTTAGTTTCTATACAAAAACTTGAGGTCCATTCATATACTATTTATAAAACTAAGAGCCAATCACAATGTACAATTTTTCTGAATTGTTCATGAAAAAAATAGAGAACAATCCTCTGTTTGCTTCTCTTTGTTTAAGATTTTGCAATCACGTTTAAAGCTCCGATTATTTCAATTATTTGCAAAAAAAATGTTCGAATAAAAAAATATAACACAAGAAAATAAAAAAAATGTAGAATAATTTTAACTAAACCAAATATTAACATTTTTCTCAGGATATATGCATATTTTTGGCAATGTTTTCTAAGAAACAGAATACTTTTCAAAGGTACGTATTGTTTTAATACAAAAAATGTAGAAATAATCTCTGTACCACATTAAATTATCTACAGATCTTTAAATTTGTATTTATTAAAAAAATTACCCCTCAAAAAATTTCTTCTAAAACAGTTGTGTAATAAATAATCTCAATTTGAAACAAAAGTTATTGTTTATTGACATTCATAGTCAAATTTCTGAATTGTAATAAAACAAAACTGTGAGGAATATTTCACAAAAACTTCACAGGCAAAGAAACAGGTTACTAGACGAAAAAAAACTGAAAACTTGTGATAAGAACTCACCAGGAATGTGAAAATAACCTCAACGCAACCTTAACCTAATACGACACAAATACAAACAAAGTAAGACAGCGTGTTTTCTCTATGGAAATCGGGGATACACTGTAGAGAGTATGACTCATCGGCTATATATAGAATCCAAGAGTGACATCAGAGACCTCCAATGGCAGGATAAAGCAGGAGCTTGCGCTTCAGCAGGACGAAAGCTCACTGAAATCGATGGAAAACCATGTGCTATACAGGACGGGGCTAGCCTATCCGCACTGCAGAATTTTTTATAAATGAAACTGATCATAGTTACCGAAACTTTACCACATATATACATTTTATAGCAATCACACTCAGTGTCAGTGTTTTTGTGGAAAAATATGCTATTTGTTATAAATTGAGAATAAATCACTAATTTGTTAAAGTAAATAAATCATTTTCTACCGTTCGTAAAGTTAACTATAGAAAATAGTGGAAAAAAATTGAAAGTGTAGCACTTTTTGAAACGTGTAAAAAGCATAAACATTTATACAATATTTTACACTATATTTTATTTAAAAATAAATTGTCAAATATAAATATCTTTTCCCCGGAACTGAATATCAAACTCTCTATTGTGTCCGTAGAATAAACTAAGCTTGGTTTTGGCGGCTTTTAAGGTTTATGACCATGAAGCTCCCAAGCAGACCACTTCAAATCGTTTTTACTGTTGCCCCTTTACCCCAACCAAGAGAAGTTTTGCGTCGCAGGACAAATACAGGACACTTAAATTGTCCTGCTGGAAAATAAGTGTCACGACCTATCCCCTACATTTTTCATTGTCATAAAAACGAACAGTTATTCCTGTTTGTCGGTCATACCCCAAGATGAGATGATATTAAGACAGTTTTGTCCAAATATTAGTTAAAAGAATGTTGGGGTATGTGAAGTATGTACAGAGTGTTCCAATAACGTTGTCATTGTTGCTTATCTCGGAAATTATAAGAGATAGAAGGACATGGTTTCCACAACACTAGTTTTTTCATAGAATTATTCATTTTTAAGATGCTGGACGAAATTTAAAAAAAAAGTGTTTTTAAGGAATTTTTCATATTTCAGAGAATAGCTGAAATATCAGAATGCTGAAAATTGTTTCCGACAGACTACTTTACGTAATGTTCAGTGGCGTACTTATATACAGGGTGATTCAGAACTGATCTAAAAGAATTTGGCAATATATGCGTCATAAAAAATGGAGTCCAAATTTTAAAAAAAATCTGTAAAATCTTTATAAATTCCGAGAAAAAAATTATTGAAGTTCTAGTAATTTCAACTTTTACATGTCTCTAGCCAGGCGATTTCAAACATCCGATTACTTTTATATATTTTTAGGTATTAATAACATTGTGTGAAACTAACTACTCTGTGGACTAAAGCCCCAACCAGCGTTGAATTACACCCACAATGGTTGGGGCTTTAGTCCACAGAGTAGTTAGTTTCACACAATATTATTAATACCTAAAAATATATAAAAACTTTTACATTAACGGTAAATATTATTCAAGTAGGTATTGTTATATTTAATCCATTGACAAGCTAATGTCACTTTTGTCATTGTCGATATTTAATTTCAAATAATTTTAATTTATATAATAATTTTTATAGTTAGGTATTTGACTCAACTTAAAGGAGGCCACCTGAAGAAGCAATCCTAAAAATGCAGAAATAGGTCAGATCTCATCTATTGTGGTTGATATTTCGAGTTCCCACTGTCAAAAGTGAAAGTTAGATATTTATAGTGTGTTTTCATTAAACCAGGTTAGTAAATTTAGATAGATTAATTGCTTTAGATAATTATTGAATAGAGCTTTGTCTGTGGAATTGTTCATTAGCATACCTAGATGTTTGGTATCAGAGAGCATACATGCCTTCATTGATAGGAATTGTAGGAGTTTTGATTTATAGCTATTAGCTTAAAATACCTTTCCAATACAGTAAAAAATCTGATTACTTATCGGATTAACTTTTTTGTGATGCAAGTATTTACATTTGTTTTTCAAATATCAAAAATTGTTTGCGTATAGCAATTCGCAGAACGATTTCCTGGTAAACATGTGCCAAATGCAGGTACTTTTACAACGGTGTGCAGCGAGTGCAAGTGTAGCGCAAACGCAGGAGTGACGCGGGAAATTTGCAACCGAATCGTGAAAGAGATGGAGATTCAGTCAAGTTTAGCGTGTTCAAGCGTTAATACCAGGGGATTAGACGATTAGGACCGGTACTATGGCCACCACGATCTCCTGACTTTAAATCATTTGAACTTATTTTTATGGGGATATTTAAACATTGAAGTATATTGCACCGATGTGGGCACTATTGATGCTTTACGCAAACGTAATTGCAATTACAACGGAATTACACACAATTACACCCAGTATATGTAGACTACTGAACAAAACAACTGCTTGAAATTCGGATCGGTCAGTGGTCGCGCGGTTTAAGGCGTTAGTACTTGAATCGAGGTGACTAGACGGAGTTGGTTCGAGCCCAGCTGCCGGTAGACCGTATATAAGCTATATTCATAGAGAGGATTGGCACCCTCTTTGTGGATATGGTAGGGTGGAATAATGTTAGCTTGGGTCAATGTGAGAGATTGATGCCGGTTGATGTTTGACTACCCCCCTAATTAATGAGGTTTTCCAGGTTTTCCTCATTCCTGCACTGAATAGTGGTTAGGGCCTACCAACGTAAGTCGTTCCTGGGCGCAAATGCGGCCTGCTTAATAATAATCTGCCGCCCCCTCTCCCGCACAAGTCTCCGACTTCTGGGCTAATCCCTGTGATTAGAATGAGGGGTAGAGATATTATTATTATTATGAATTAATTAACAACAATTTGCAATTAGTATGAAGCATTTTTATGTAATTAGTTCTGATTGAAAAAATATGATGCTAAATATTGTCAAAATTAAAATATGGACCTCATAATAATACTGAAATCAATGTAATTAAATCGGTAAAACGTGGCTCTTCACAATCAGATTTTGAATAAATTTACGTAGAATTCACAGTGGCAAATAAAATTTATAACGCGATAACTACAAACGGAATTAGGATAGCCGCAATCTAGATTTAGATAATTTTATATTCTCTTTGAATAAATATGCAGTTGAAATTGGAGCCGCGGCTTATAATAAAATGCTGTGCACAAGAGGAACAATTTAGATTATGTTTTATTTAATTACTTGATAATAATTGATTAATCAGATACGCCAGCATGACCCCAGGCAAATGATTTAATCGGATTTGACTATAAACCTTTTTTCGTTTACAATATAATGGAATACAATTTAATTTCCGTCAATTACAGGTTTTCCGCACTCTAGTAATTGTAATTTGTACGAAACGGTTTTTAATATATATTTTTTAATTTTCTTTGCGATGATTTGTCAGTAATCAAAATGCGTGTGACCACAAGAACATTTTTCAGTTTTAATTTAGAGTAACCTTCTTATCCTTTCACATTACTTAAATAATAAACAGATTATTCTAAATTGCTCCAGACATTCTTCAACGTTTCAAGTTTCGGAACTACTAGCACGCAAAGCTCAAGAGACTTAAAGAATACACGTCACTTTCGGACTTCTATATATCTCTAACTTAATTTTTTATCAGATACTTGATCCAAGGAAAACTAGATACCAACGAAAGAACATATTTACTTTTGTTAGACTTCAATACACACCTTATATACAGTGCTTTCGAAAAGTCAAATGATGAATCTATATCCAAATAGATGAACATGATTATCTTGATTTGAATTAATTATTCTGGCTCACCGCTTTGTTTCAGGAGTGATGATCCTACGAAAATGTTGGTTTGTTTTTTTGCCGTGCAAATAAAATAATTTAGCAAAAATGAGTTTTATCCATGCGGCACAACAGTACTCGAATTGAATTATAGCCCTAGAGCGCTTAAACATGGTCTGGCATCAACATAGGACAGATATATGCGGCTATTAATTTCAGCAATTTGTATTTATTCACGTGTTGGTTGAATCTGTCTGTAATTTTTATAAATGAATCAGAGGGTATCCTGTAGACGCAACTTGGGTTATTTTTAGTTCAGTAGGAAGAGGTAACCTCTCACTACACCAGAATATAGTTAATATACAGGGTGTCCCGATTATACTAAAAAAATCTGGAGTGTGAGTTCAATAAAGACTGATAATTGAATACCAGAAGTTTTAAAATCATCTCGTGCGAAATTGAATCCACACCACGGGTGAATTTTTTGCGAGGTGGCTAGCAGAAGTTCGCCTCTAAACATTTTGTTTTCCCATTAATAAAGTTGGATTATATCAGTTCGCCGGCCATCAAAAACTCATTATCACATGTTTTATACTTTTATCGAGCCCCTCACAATGGACGGCCGCAAACACCGATCAAACAGGATAAAAATGTACAAAAAGTATGAGAAATGCACAAGTGATGGCCATTGTTTATCAGAAAAACAACTATCACGCTCAGGCCGAGCCTGATAGATACAGATGTTGCCAGGACAGGATCGTTATCATCCTAAATCCGGGATAAAATAGATAATTAATTAATTTATTCTCATACCAATCCCTTTCATTTGCTTCATATTTTGATATGACCGAAAAACATTTTTTTTTTTCACCAAACAATTTAATTTAAACATAACCCAATTAACATTTAAGCATAATAGACTACTACACAAGAAAAATAACCCTAAATCGATCGAGATTTACTATTTCGTGAAATTTGCTTCAAGCGATCGAAACATAAAAAAAAATGAGATTTATTTCTCCAATTTTGGCACCCTATACCTTTATTATCATTGATTTTTTAGATAAATTACATGCATCATGAGATTTAGATGCGTTTTTCTCAGAAACCATTGCTTCTAGCGACATCAACAAAATGTACCTTTTTTAACTAGAAAAGATAAGGAAGAAAATGTTTCCAGTCCAAAACGAGATACAGTATAGCACAAAACTCGTAGCGAATTAAAGGGGTCCGAACCATCGTTGGTGGCGCCCTTTAGCAGATACACAAAAATCGTCGACATATTCGAATTTTTAGTACCATGAAACCCCGCTATACCAAATTTCATAAAATACTGTCGATGCGATCGAAAAATAATAAAGAAAACGTGATTTATTTTTTCAACTTTGACGCCCTGTAGATCGAAAAGGAGCAACATTCGGATAAGACATATTTGACTTAATCGCTCTATTTTAAGGTCAGCAACATGCCCTTAAGCTCTGTCCCATTATTAATGAATCACCCTGTATAAACAATTTATTTTCATGGAACAAAATTATTTTATAGGCACTAAAGCTTCGATTCTGTAGTTGTGTAGTTAACACGACTAAAGGGAATCCTACGAGCTAATAAATGTAAAAAGTCTATGTTGTAAGTTTAAAAACGTACAAAACACAATTTAATAAAGTTTCCCCCCTCCGGTTTCTTTCGAATGCAAAATTGTGTTTTAATATCACTCAAGCCACCATAAAAGGGTGGACTTATGTAAATTTTACATCTGCTCTTGGCAAAAAATACCGACGCTTTGAAATCTTTTGATTGCGTCCTTTCTTAATGAAACCCATTGTTTTCCGACTACATTCGACTCTCAATTAAATTTGTTCTATTTTGCATAGTAATAAAATCAACCATTCGGATGCTGAGGCCACTTTACAATGTACTTTAACGGATAAATTATAACTAGCTTATTTTAAATGGAACACACTGTATTTTATCATACTTTTCTGTATTATATTTCTTTTCAAGATGTGTTCCATTTAAAATAAGCGAGACCGAAATTTGAACTCAACACTATTGGCCGACCATTTTTAAGAGAATTATGAAAGTTCTATAATGTTCGACTGCATGTACTTAAAGTTGCTGGGAGTTTTGAGACGACGTGATGTATTGAAATTCATGGACATAAGCAGGATATCCATCTCAGACCTCGAATCCTGAATGGCGTTTATAAAAAGTAAAAATATAAAGCCATGTCTGAACCATAAACCTTTCAAGTTAGCAGATTTAGTATGTACAGGTGTTTTTTATTGCAGGTATCTCACACTTTTTCTATCTCAGACAGATAATTGAGAAATTACCTAACAACTTTTATATGTTTTATGACACCTAGCGTAATTTATTATATGAGATTTTAAGCTCTGGAAAACGGAAAACTTTATTTAATTAGAAGGGGTTTATCGAAATATATTGCCGTGTCAAAACTAATGCTACTCCACCACTTACATTCCTTTATATCAAGCGCAGCTGACTGCCAAATTTAAACTTCTTTTTATAACAAACCATTGTTTTTTACAGTGTCAATACAAAAATAATAAATATTCAAAAAGTGAGTAGTGGACTTTGTCTTTAAAATTTGACAGTTAGTAATAAAACTATTTTATTTCTGCTATTGTTTGTTGTTGAAATTAGCTGGAAAATTTACATTCGGAGACAAGATGACATGTTACTTGTGTGTAAGTGTGGAAGAATATCGTAGATTTCCAAATCGAGTGGCCGGGCCGGGTCAACTACCAATCCCACCACAGTGAGGCCGAATTTTGCGAGCCTCAAATTGCGTCGCACATGTCTATACGTTATGGTTTCCCCCACCACGCGAGACGGTTAAAATCGATGTTTTTCGCTTCATGTCCGCTCGAGACTGAGGCCCGATTTCTGGCGCCTCAAGTTTTTAGTTCAACGGCAAATGGACGATGTGGCTAGCAACCGTAGGTAACTTGTGAACTGTAGATTATTTACGTGTGTGACAGTGTGACGCGATTAATCGATTGTTCATGTGTTAAGTTTTATTTATGTGTTTTGAATTTCCAGTTGTTAGTGTTAGTGGTTGATTAGTTGAATGTGATTTCTTAAATATTCTGAAGATTAGTTGGTAAGCGCGGTGGTAAAGTTTTAAGAACAAGGCAGGTATGATTAATTTAAAGAAATAAAAAGCAACTTCCTTACAAGGTAAGACTAAATTTAACATAGAATAGGAACCTAATTTAAATATATATTATCGATAGGCTCGTGGATAGTTATTTATAATAATGAATCCCTCTCACGATATTGTTTTATCTCTATTTGAAACGCCTTTTTCAATACGTAATGAAGTAGAGAAACGACAAATTTTGAATAGTCGGCCAACGCCGTTTGATTGTTTACTACAAATGTATCCAAACATATTTGACATAGATAAGTTGAAAAACGAACTTTATGTTTTGAAGAGACGAACAATTTTATAATTTAGAAGTCAGAAAACTGTAGAAATATTATAAAAGGAACTTAAAATGATATTTTCGGAAACATGCAAATTTATTTGCTTAGTTTTAACAATTCCTGCAATAAGTGTTTCAGTAGAACGAAACTTTTCGTGCCTTAAGTTTCGTGCAAATTTAAAAGCGACGAATAGACTTGTTTTATAAGAAGTGAAAGTATTAAAACATATTTGGTAAAAGTGGCTTTGTTTTGTATGTAAATAGATAAGTAGTTGAAAATTGGTTTTATATTTTTTCATATTTTTAAGTGTTTTAAACACGTAGGAACAATTTTTTTAATTATTACATGCTGAAACATATATTTTTTTTTCTATTATTTATATTGTAAATAAAAATCGGAGTTCTGATGTTATTTAGTTTTTTAGTTTATGGTTGTAGTAGGGCTATTGGCGAAGACCTCCATAATAAAAAATAGTCAACACGTCAAGGAATATTAAATCAGAGGAGACGTTTTACGCTGTTGTAAATAATTACCGAAACGATCATCAATTTATTAGACAGAGTAAATTTTAATTTTATGTTTCAGAGAAAATGGTGTCAATTTTGAACAATTTCCTCAGTTTTAATTAAATTTTGTTATTTTTATTTTATAATTTTATTACTGTCAAATTTTAAAGACAAAGCCTACTACTAACTTTTTTATTTCTTCTAATAAACATTATTAAAATCTTGTTTTTTTTTCTTCGAAACCTTAAAGTTTTTCATTGTTTTTAAATTCGATCAATGGAAAAAAGTTTGGTATATTTTTAGGGGTCTCACTTTTTCAAAAAAAAAGTAAAAACTTGTTAAACAAAATATTAAGCATATTTCTAAATATTATAAATCGAATCGGTCTGTTGAGTATTGGATTATTTTATTATAAAGTTTCCCCCCAAAATGTATAAAACTGGCAGTAATATCGGTTTATGTTTGCCATTTCCAATTTTCCGAAACAATCATAAAGCCATTTTACGACCTATAAAAATATTGCTTTTACTTAACTAATAAAGCATTTCATCTAATACAACAGAAGCACACAGAAGTAGAAGTATCTACAAAAAATATATTCATATACTCGAACAATTCCTGCATTTAAAAAAATGGCGAATGCGCCAGTGTCAACTAAAAGATAAGCATCAAATCTGACACTTACTAATAAAGCATTATTTATGGTCAGTACAGTGATGGTTTAACCCTTGTCTCCAATAAGGGTGCCTTGTAATTTGATAATAACTTCATTAATATGGGGAGTGGACCACCTCAGTTCACCCGTGAAAAATGTCATTATTTGTCTATCTAGAGTTACCCATCAAATCGCTAATTCGTTGGACTAAATTTATGCGCTTCAGAGCCATCGATGAACCTATCCTTCGATCAAACTGTAAATTATAATCTACGAGGACGAACCAAACATAAAAACGCCTACTGAAATGTAAAAGTAAATTTTAACTGAATCATCAGTAGACGAATAATTGGCAATCCAAAATTTCCTTTTATTATTTGTTTTTCTTCTTTTTTCTGCATGAGAAAGTTAACCGTCATAATAGGTTTGTTTTAGCAGCAGCTGAAAACTGTTTGGAAACTATCAGAAATGTCCGTCAGACTATTTATTGCGTCAAATTCAATGGTAACGCGTTCTCAACTTAACTGGTCGAATATTTCTGACAGTTTCTAAACCGTTTTCAACGGCTGCAAAAACAAGCCTAATACGAGAATTTCGTGAGATACATCAGAAAATCTCAACGTTTGGCAGGAATTTTAGAAGATCGCATTGCTGGTCCATTTATTTAACCTGAGAAATATATTTTATCTGTTAATTAATAATTTTTCAACAATACAAGAGAAAATATATAATTCTCTTCAGGTCTACATAACGCAATCGATTTAATTAAATATATTCTTAAGGCAGGATGATTGACGTATTTACTGGAAGAAATTTGTCCGTCGCTACACTTTCCGATACGAACCAATTTAACAGATGTCTCTTGGCGACGATTTACAGTTACTTCATGAAGCTGTGATTTTTCTCTGGCGCGGCGAACAAAGTAAAAATCAATCAGTGGGGTTGAGCTCAACTCAACCCGTATTGGGATAATTGATTGCACATATTGGATCTCGGATCTGGGAAAATAGTGTCCGCAGCTCTGCTAATATTGAAAATAAATGAAACGGACATGGAATTGTCCGATGCGTGGGAAATGGAAATGCGAAAGGGTAGAACTCGATATGATTACTTCCAAATATTTCCGATTAGACGAGTGGTGCAATTCCCTTCGTTTAAATCGACAACTTGACTGATGTCCTGTGAAATCGCAATATTGCACGCGCTTATTCGATTGCGGATTTCAGACACGCTATTTCCCTCTACGAAATTATCGCGTTGCCCCTCTCAATGCACAAAAAAAAATGATATACAGGTTGTCCGAAAATTATGATACCAAAGCTGAAAAGATATTTGAGCCAATTCTGATTTATATAACTCGAACACAAATGTTTTCGCTCATTTACCCGTTACCTAAACAAAGGATGATTTATCTACACGCAGTATATTTTTGTTCTATATATAAGCAGCAACGATAGACAAATGATCGGTATGAACTATAAGAACATTTGTTTTCAGAAACGTGTCATGCAGTCGTTGGAAAATAATTGAATGTTCGTTGTTTAAATATTACAAAATACTGAATACGATTGTCAAACGTAACTTTTGCACTTACAAAATGTTTTCTCATTCAGAAAAAGCTGATATTTTACTAATTTACGGCAAGTCACAAAAAAAACTGAAGAAGAGCTGTCGAGTTATATCGATAAAAATCTAGAGCACCTCATTCCTGATCATAGAACCTTTACAAGATTAGAGGCGACCTTGTGAGGAAATGAAGATGCATTTTCTGTTCGGAAGAATCAAATTGTAGTAAATGTAGAAACTGTTGGTCAGAACCTTTTTCGGCCGTTCTTTGGACGGACGAAAGTCCGTTTTGGTCGTTTTGGTGAATAATGTCAAAGATAAATATTCGCCTTTCCTGCGTTTTCTGTCGGACCGTTAAATTTTTAGTTTCCCTCGTAAACAACTTAAGCCTTTGATAGTCACTGTTTTCCAGTGTGAGGAGAAACAAATAGGACTCAGGCACAACATTGACATATTACATTTTAGATCGCCGAACGTTTAGTGTTTAAAGCACTGTCGTTGAAGATAAACATTTGAGATTAAGGCTGATGACATGTCAGCACGTTGGGCAGAACTTAATTACTGCTTCATTAAACTGCCAGGCGTAGCTTGGGGAAACTTTGATTGTAGTTCGGAAAATACGGAAGAGGGTTTACTGTGTTTACTTCCCGTTATCTGAATTAAGTAAACTTAATGACCCATATTTTACACTCAATCGAGATTTTATAAGTACAATTTAAAAGCGACCAAAACTACAAAGCAAACCCTGCTTATTGAAGTATTTTTATACAAATTTATAAATCAGACAATATTCCGTTATGGAACATAAAATTAGGCCACAAGGTAGATGCAGTTAGAACAGTAGGCATAAATTAAAAACCTGTTCACTTAGTAAGCAATTATGAAATATTTTCCGTAAAGTCATATTGCACGTTCTTATTTAAAAATATATCTACACATCGAATAAATGACGTATATGCCTTTATAGATTGTCAGTAGCAAAGAACATTGTTGATTTTTAATTGCACCCTTTCTAAATTACAAAAGGTTATCGTCGCTGTTAATTATAATGTTACAGATATTAACATCGCTGCGTTAAATATCAAAGAAAATTTATGAGTCGATAAGTCATAAACAACAGTCAATAACATATGACATTGTTTATTTGTAAAATCTTTCTATCCAAGATGTGTAACTAAAAATATATTCCTTTGTACAGTGGCAAAGCTGTATTTATAGATGGGGTTTGGAGGATGACTAAGAGTATTCCCCAAATATTTACGGTGTGGCATACAGAACAATGAATACTTATCTAGGGTTAAAGGATCAATATCTAACACTAAATTTAGGACAACACAAGCATGCCACAGGAGGAAGCAAAAATTGTTCGTTACTGAAATATTGGAAAATGTAAATAAAGGGGTCATTATATATTGAATCATAACCTATCCTTCTTTAAATATATTGTGCGTGAAGTAGCTCATTATCATCCACCTGTAGGTTTAGGGAGTTAGGAACCATTTCCACGGGGTAGGTTGTATAATATCAATAAGTGTGAAGGTGTGTGGAAGTTTTTAGTTCGAAGACTTACCTTTTTGCCTAGAGTCGATAATTC
The DNA here is from genome assembly GCA_025584915.1 of Monochamus saltuarius. Classification (NCBI taxonomy): domain Eukaryota; kingdom Metazoa; phylum Arthropoda; class Insecta; order Coleoptera; family Cerambycidae; genus Monochamus; species Monochamus saltuarius. Next base: position 17,619,130 of record CM046730.1, on the reverse strand, counting down.
TTCGTTGCCTCTAATAAATCTCTCGAACTTAAAGCTGTTGGACCTGTACAGTTCGTTGTCGGCTCTTTTGCTGCAGAACCTCCTAGTGATGGCTCGAGATTTGCAGGATTTGCAATCTTTTACAGAATCCCAATCAATATTAAATAACCCGCGCGTTTTTTTGTTTTCCTGACTCGGACGCCGTCTTGATTTGCTGCGACGTCGTCTTCTTACTTTAACGTTTTCATCGACGTTGATCATGTGAGCCTCAACATCTGATTGTGTTCTTTTGGAGAGGCCAACACGTTTGAGCACTCTTTCCATTTCCACGGTGTAATTGTTACTGCTATACTACGGGTTGTGATGCGCATCCCACGCGTGCAGTCAGCTGGTTTCGATTTGGGGTAGACGCAACGCTACCCCAACATCCACGTGCCGTTGACAGCAATCTTTGTGCTCTTCTGCGGACTAGCAGGAACAATGGAATTGGCAACGCGACTTTTTCAAGATTTGCACTCCGCATCGTTTTTCAAATATCGAAAACTTCTTTCTATTAGAAAAAGTAATAATGCTCTATAAGAAACTGTTTAATTCGTGCCAAATCTAACTCATGACAAAAATTCCATTTTTAACTTTCTAATAAAGATCATAAAATGGGAATTTTTAGTATTAAATATTTTCATTCGTAAAAAACGTGTTAATTACTATAGGGTTAAAAAATAATTTATTTTGAACTAGTTTTAATGTATATTTTATCAATGCAACCTATTGTAAAACATTCTGCTAGTAAATGTTTTAGTAGTTTCCCATTATTGATATTTTAATTAAAAATAAAACAATATTTATGAAATATCTCAATAGCATTAAAGAATGATCACTTTTTCCAAGCATTGTATAGGCAGAGAAATAACTGAACCAAGTTAAGAAATTATTTTGCAGCCCTTTTGACATTTTTCGGCTCATACATCTAATGAATAATGGGAATAATGTAAACCGCATTTTCATTCGATATGATATAACCGGCGAAGTAGCTAAAGATATTATTTTAAATTTGCTTTTTCCCGCTAATGAAAATAAACAATCAGAATTAAAAATTAAAAAAATTACCTTTCAACCGTTCAAAATATGGAATCAGGGAAAATTTCATTAACTAAATCAAAGGGAAGGTCGCTACGTTTTCATTATTCTGCTGATTCGATTGAAGAACTGAGCTTTTCATAATAAATAATTTAAGGTCGATTTCATAGGCATCCAACAGCTGTAAAAGATTATTATAAACAATTAATAATGTATGTAAATATTTATAAATTACCTACACAAATAAATTCAATACTCAATTATTAATTTTTTAATAAAACAAAGTAAAATAATTATATAACTGTTTTTACGTCCAAGCGCAAAGATAGCATTAACATGCGTTTGCTTGAATTATATGAAAATAAACTGTAACAAATTGTTAATGAATTTGCAACAACTGTTGCCATCTTTTGAGAGATTGAAGTACTAGGAATTCTAGATCTGCAAAAACATGTTATCAAATTTATAACAAAACTGCAGTTTGGCTTAAATAAGAGTGCCTGAAACTAATTTTTGTTTGCATCTTGTATTAAAAAAATGTTTTGAATCTTAAAATTTAGACAATTTCGAAGCGACATCTATCAATAAACTTCGCAATTTTTCGAGTGGCGCCAAGTTTTAAACAGAAACCATTAAACTTGGTCTAAATTTAAACAAGGAAGGAGTTACCGTCTATTATGTCAATTACTGAATTAAATATCCTTTGATTTAAGATTAAGTATTTGAATATATATTTGATAAAATTATCTATTTATTGAAACAAAAAAATATGTTTGGAAAAAATAATAAAAATTAAATTAACTTTTAAAATTGATTGAAATATATTTAACAAAAAGGATATAGGAATTTGAATAATGCGAAACACAGTGGTGAATAATAGAACTTAGAAGATTTATTTGAGTAATGGATGAATATTTACATATATAGTAACATTAAGTCTAATAGTATGAAATAAAATGTTGCCAAAATATAGTAACACTATTTAGAAAATGGTAAAACAGAAACAAAAATAGAAAAAAAAACCTTTTATTAAAGACACTTCTTTATGCTATATTTATAGAAACACATTTGGATACAAAACTAATTCCGGAGAGAGCTAAAGAAAAATTACACTAGCGGTTTTTAAAAAGATTTTTATTTAAGTAGCACTAGCACAAATTATTAACAATACATTTATTGTTTTTTAACATCCATTAAATAAAGTCACCGAAACTGTGACATCCTATGATCAGAGATGTTTCGCAGATAAAATTTTTAAATCTAAATTTATTATTTACAAGGATTTATATACAAATACAGAAAGATTTGAAATATGGTTTTAGTTTGGACCACATTTTAACCCAAATGAAGAATGATCCATCCTATAAATTCTTTTTACTTAAAAACTGATCAGTCCATTTTACGAAGATACTAAATCATTTTGGTTAGCTCACTGGACCCGAGTTGAACAGGACAAATGCAATTTACAGGTAAATTATTGCTGAATCTTCATCTGTCACTCTACCTGAACACCATTTTAATTGTATTATATGTTCCATAAATCATCATCGTATGTCCAACAAAAATTTATATTTTATTTAATATATGACATATGACAAATACTAATAATATGAATAAATATTGCACCATTGCAAATCTGATCGGTTTATCACCGACAAATGATCAAGTTGGTTTCTTGAATTTAAACGCTACAACATCATTATATAGGACTGTAAGACAGGATCAATTATTGTAAGAATTCAAGCGATCAACTGCATTTTGATTTATTATTACAAAAATCATAAAAATAACAAAAATAAATACTTAAAATTTAGTGACTGCGCCTTTTTTCTATACAACTCATTTTGAAATTTAGTCTGTACATGTAAGAAATCATACTAGACATATGATTATATGCTTCACTAAACACAAACTATGAAACATAAATAATCCATTTTTTGAGATTTTTCATATATTCAATTCTGATATTCTGTATAAAAAATATATTGTATATCCTGAGCACGAGATGAACAGAGAAAAGGCAAGTTAAAAACCTAAACATAAAACATTTATTAAAGATTTAAAATATTTTTTGAAAATGGTGGAGCATCTTAACATACACCAAGTGTTTTTTTTTATCTAAATGGATGAAAAAATGAGATACCTTGATAACATTCTGCCTCTTAGTATATATACAGGGTGTTACTAAACATGGGAAAGATATTTCTTCTGTTTTTGATAGATACATTTTAAAAATCGGCAACACACAATAAATAATATCTACACATAAGCAAATATATTGACAAAGAAAACAAATTAGAATAAAAAAAGTAGAAGTCTATTACTTTGTACAAAGAAAGTAAAAAAGCCAAGTGAGTTAACCCAAAAATCGAAAATATTATTGAAGTCATCATTTACGTCTTTAGTTTATCTACTAAAATAAATAAACATGGTTTTTAATTGTTTGTTGAGTAACGATTACATTTCTCTAATCATAGAAAAATGGAAAAGTTTGTTACAAGACTTAATTAATTTATTCAAGAGGTATTGTGAATGAGACTACTTTTCAGGTTTTTTAAATATTGCTGAAATGTACTTTTCAAAAAAATATACCAGTTTCAGTGAGAACACTAGTAAAAGCCTACCTATATTATCACTACTCATGTTTTCCGATTGTCTATAACATCCGCTGAAATTAAAAACGTATTCTTCCAAAATTTTTGGACATTTATTTGTCAAACGTAAAATGATTTCCTACTTTCTTAAAACTTAATTTTTCAAAGATGAAATAGTCATAATCAAAATATGCACTGTTATTTTTGGTAATTAAATCTTCATGAAACAGAAGTGAATTTTTAAACATACTAATAATTGGCCACAAAGACAGTAAGAATTACTGTGTATGTTGCACATAGTAACCTGTTTTATGAGATCATGAAAAGTTTTTACAATAAAGTTCATGTAAAAACCTGAAGAGTTTTCATAAATGTTGGAATTAGCAAGAAACATATACGTTCTTTATAAAAGTACTATCACAACATATTACTTACAATAAACTTCTAAACAAAAGTAAAGCAGTTGTCATCTCTGATCATAAAATGTGTCATTCCTTGGACTTAAAATTGGTTTATGTTCAATGGTAATTTAAATACTGATTTGTAAATTCTGCGCTTATATCACAGGCAGGAGACAATAAAAGTTAATTTTAAAAAAATGCTGTAATGTTATTGGCAAATATAAAAAGGTTATATTTCAAAAACGATTGATTCGGTAATCCCTAGGACCACGTTCAGATCTTACAAGGAAAAATCTCAAAAAATGTACAAAAGACACTAAACGAAAAATAAATTATGATGGTTTCTAATATTTATCTAATCTGAATATGTTATGTATCTAGATTACTCCCCTACCCTGGACATTTCACATTCAAGAGAAACTATCTATATCCTTACATTTTATCTAAAAATAAATTAAAATATTGTAACAAAAGGGATATGTACAGACATTTTAAATTTAAATTAACACTTTCCTTAAAAGAAAACTTTATGCCACTTTTACTTTAACAGGTGACTAGAAAGGCCAAAAACCCACCATGACAGTACTAATGGCAGTTCATTGATAATTGGTACATAAGACTGACAGTTTTAACATAACCTGTATCTAGGTACTGTGTGTACCACTTCCAAATACTCTGTTAACAAAAGTAGCAATGGCAATACTAAATATGTTAGTTACAGCTGCATGTTTTAACTTAAGTGGCTAAAATACTGGGATTTAAAATATAACTGGCTATCAAATTTAAATCACGTAGAACATACCATTTTATAAGTTGTGGATGCATCCTTTCTGTATTAAACCAATGTAGATCTGTAAATGTAATATAAAATTCCAATTCAATTTCTTCATCTAACAAGTTTCACACCCTTTTTATTTAGGTACTATTACAGCAAAAACAAAAGTGATACAATAATTTGTATCGCAATTTCAAAGTTTTTATAAGAGGCATACACAAATCATCAAACAATGTCAAGGAAATTTCCACCAAATAGGCAATATTATTTGTATCAGGTTAAGATTAGGAAGCTAATTTAGTTTACCAAATTTAAGTTAGAAAACAAATCAGTAACGCGAAAATATAAAAAATATATCTATATTAAGAAATACTCTATTGTCTGATGACAGGGTAGCCTCTTAAATTGACTTATTGTTAAATGCCCAGTTTCAGAATGTGTTAAACGATAAATAAAACATCAAAGTTTAAAGCAAAAACCAAAAGAACAATATTTATTATGTTGATTACATCTGTATCTAGGCAAATGCGTAAAATTGGCAGTGAGAATAAGTAAGTAAATCTTATTCTAATATCACCAAAATTAACTTACCATAATTTGTGTGAAAGGAGTAGGTATCCTCTTGGTTCACGGTTGCCTCAAGCAAATTCAGATTGGTATCGGGGCACTCAAAATTTTAACAGTATACAAAGTGTATAATTGAAACTGTACAAGTCGTGTACAAAAACATTACATTCAAGCTTTGAGTGACAAATAATATAAATATCGTTTGGTGGCAGCTGTTATCATTAAGTGATAATAATTTAAAATATCTGTGGAAATGTCAGAAGAAATAAGTCACACAACATGTTAAAGATAAATGTACAAGTCAAAAACGTAAAAAAATAAAACATTACCAAAAATTACATCATTCATGTAATGTTTCACTTTTAAATAGTTCATTTTTACACAGTAGGAACAACTTTTATAAAACAACACGTTTAAGTTTTTCAATGAGGACCGTTGCACTTCACTAATAGTTGTAAAAGTCAATATTATAGTTATAGGTGCCCCCCCAATGAACCCACTCCTAGCTATTTCGCTGTCTTTTCGCCGCAACATCAGAAGTTAACATACCAGTCATACCACTCAACATATACTTCAATTGAGGCATGAAGTCAATCACGTTTCTCACTTGCACTAAAGGAATTGTTTCATTGGCATTTTGACACCTGCCATTCTCCAGTAATAGCCTTATTTGAGAACTGCAAAAAATAATTAAATATTCAACACAATTCAAAATTCTTCAAAAATTATCACGATAACTTCTGTTATCATGTTAGGCCTGCTAACTACGACAGTTATAAAATAACCCAACAAATCTTTTACTTCCTACTTGTTATTTCTTCTAAAATGTATATATGCATTTCACAAAACATATTATTGTCCTATACAGTCATTTTACACATTAAGAAAATAAAACTTTCTTTTTTGAAAAACCTATATATAATTTAAACCTACATCACAATATTAGATGATTTGAATTGATTGATTTTTATCTCTAAAATTATTACCAATGTAATCAAATTTAATTTTCAGCAACAAAAAAACACAACCTATACGCAACTACGCTATTCCTAATATTGTTGACTAGCCTAAAAAAATCGATTCTCTGTTGTAGACCCGATCGCTAAATTACATAATTACGTCTAACTTTTCCAAATTGAACTTTTCCTAGCAGTTCATTCTTCACTTGATTGAAATATAAAGCTGAAATGTAGTCTATTAAAATTAAATTCATGCAAAATAACGAAATGATTTTCATAATATGCAGACTCCCTTATATTGATCAAGTTGTTGAGTTGCGCATAGTTTGTTGCAAAACTTACAAAATCTTTATAGACTAAAAACTAAAAATTCCAAAGATTTGCTAATTTCAGTAAGTACTACAAAAGCAGGTTATGATGTAATTTTTATCAAGAGATTTTATACGTGTATACGAGGGAGAACCGAATTGTACCAAGACATGTCGTCACGGCAACGACGTAGAATTAGGAAACGAGTTGGGACACAGGCGCAACTAAGAGGGAAAAAATGAAAATTAGTACCGACAAATAAATAATTTTAAATTAATCAACCTAACAAAACAACCATGATCATATATTCTAATATTTTTTTCTTAAAATGCGTCAAATAAAAAAAACACCTTTGGTACATTTAAATAAAACCACCGAAGGAACTACAAAATAAATTCGGAAAGCGCATACTTCGGATGCTTTAGCAATGGAAGATAAGTTGTAATGTTTCTCAATACGTTTATATAAGTTTCGGAACTTTTTGACTAGACCCTGTATATGCACCAGAGACGGTCCTGATTTTTATTGTAATGTAATAAAATAATTACGGAAACTGAAAAATAAAAGGAAGGGTTTTAAAATTCATTACAGATTTGTTAATTTTCTTTTGTTGAAAAAAAATTACGAATGTATTGAATTTTTTCAATAATTACTGAAAATACGAGATATTAGAAAAATATCAAATGTTACATAATCTAATTATTTAAATGTTTATATTCCTTAAGCCCCCCTTTGGCCAATTGTTACAGACGTCTATGACGAAACGCAGTAAAAAGCCTGTGACGTCGCAGATGTGAAATACCTCTCTTCCACAGTGAATTGTATACGTACGTACGCGCATGATCAAACACAGAGATCCACGTCTTACAAAAGTGAACCAACTTATACATCTTTTCTTGTCTTGTGCATAGACGGGACTGAAATAGGAATACGAAACGTTGATAACGCTCAAAACGCTTAAGAAAGTGCTGAATATGAAACATTTGTAGGTATATCGAGCCTGAATTGTTCGACATCATGGTAGCTAGGCGATGAGTCACACTGTCTCGGGTTTTTTCAAGGCCTGTAAAATAATTTGCCTCACTTCACCCAAACTCATTTCACGACGTGGCAAAAACAACTAAAAATTGTCAACAAACATAGAAAAACACTTTCTCCCTACTTTAATTGATTTTACATTTTTAAATATCCATATCGTGACGTGCATTGAAATCGTAAATATTTGAACAAATATATATCTATTAAACTTGAATACATAAAGCGTTAAAAACTTTACAGAGTGATCCCATATTTAAAAGCAAAAGCACCAAAGTACTGATAATTAAATACAATAATTATAAAGTTATTAAAATGCAGATGATGGTGTTATTATACAGACTACAGTTGTTGGATATTATTTAGTATAAAAACTGAAATCTCACAGTAAAATTAAGACCATTTGTTTCCTTCGGAATTTTCACGTACTGTAGTAATAACTTTCAGGAAAATATATGAAATAAATTCAGAAAAAAAATATTATGTTTTTAACATTACCCTTTCTCGCAGTGTAGATTATGAACTGCTAACAGATGATGCGACTTGACATTTGCTATGCACAGTCGCCAACTATCTGGAGTTTTTTAAAGAATTAAGGTCAAAAGTGAGTATGTAGAACGATAAAATGAAGACCACAACTGATACGTCTATTAAGACCGGTACTGTACATTGTGCTACTGTGGTATTCAATTATTTTTGGAGCAAGAGCACCACACAGCACCTGCTTAGTTTTGACCACGGCAGTGTTAATACAGGCAATATGCTGTAACCGACCTTTACGTTGTCAATAGCCTCAATCTGCAGCTGAACGTAAACTACAGTCTGAGTAACTTTTAGAACACTTACCTCCTGTAAAAACAGCATTTCTAATTCCGTAAAGAACTTACATTCTATTATTTGGACTAAATAAAGGGTTTGGAATTATTTAAATTGAATTACGACTGGGAACCAATTTGAATCAAATTCATGATAAAATGTTTGAAGACTCTCTTCTGAATACATTTTGCAAGTATTTTATACTTCCTAGAAAAGAATATGGAGAGATGAATTTGGATACAATAACAACATTTGTAAGGTCGATTATAAATGTTTAATACCTACAAGGAAATTTCCACTAGAACGGAATCTTCACTGAAAAACTCGTAGAAAAAAACAATCTTGAAATACACATCGCTACGATCGTATCCTGTCACATCTTTATACATAATTCACATACTTTACAAATTGTTAATAATTCACAATGTTTCGAATTGGCGTTAATCCTCAGACAACCAAAATCGAAATATTAGCATTATTCATCCCATGGTATGGATTAAGACAGTTAATACAGGGTGATTCTTAACCTAGACGCATAAACGCCGTGGACAAATAATGATCAAAAAATGTAGTAACATTTTTTACTTCCGGTAAATTTAAGTTAATTGTAGAACATTGAAAAATCCGCATGCGTGACAACATTTGGATCACATGTTTCCGAACTATGAATAGGCCGAAATGGTCCAATTAGGCCCCCTTGATCGCAGACCTAAATCTGCTTGATTTTTATTTTTGGGGTCACATAAAAACTATGGCGGATGTTATCGATGTTAACACTGAACTGAACAAACGCATACATGCTACCGCTGAAGCAATTCGATTACAGTCTTGTTTGGGCCATATTGAATATCACGGAAATAACGTCGAACAGTTACTATGATAAATAAGTGTATTTTCAATTTTATGAAATTCACGTGTTTTTATTTTTATTTGAAGTAAATTGGCATCTCCGTTTATGTGTATAGGTTCAGAATCACCCTGTATAATCACTTTATTTATATGTATTTAAATTACTGGTTAATAACAATTAAATTGTTAATTCACATATTTTTTACGACTGAACTAAGAAATTAGTAGCAACTTTTTAAATAGATTCTGAAAAATCAAAATGATTTTCAATTCGGACGAGTATAATTATTATATACGAGATCTGATCAAAGGAAATTCAAGTTTGAACATATGCACTGTTTTGAATACAACCTCACGGGCAACAAACTCCTTGTAAACAAACCTCTCATTGTGAAGAAACAGCTTTCTTAGTCATTTTTGTGTGTTCAGTTAGTTTATGTGAAGCTGGCAAAATCTTTTACATACACTTTTCAACTGATGCAAACTGCTTACGGACATGAAGTTTAAAGCCGGTCAAGGTGTCAAGAATGATTTGAAAGGTTCAAAGAGGCCGTTATTGGTCGATGACAATAGTTCAGTTTTGATTAGACCTCGTATGTACATGCTCGCTTTAAATGTACGCGCGTTAACAACATTAAATTGTAAGCAAATTTTATGGAACAAATGTAATATAAAATACAGTTATGGTGTACAAGACAAATGTAGATTATAGATCAATCAGAATCGGATGTTAATTTAATGTAATAAATGAATCTACTTACGGGTTAGCTTTGAAGATTTCGATCCCCAAGACCTGCATGACTTGCTGACAAGATTGCACTGGAACGTTGTTGAAGAAATTCGTCACTAAATCAGGCAGGGAAACGAGCATCTCCGTCGAAACGTTAGGCTTCATGTTGATGCAGGGTATCATCTTGCCTTCGACTAGCGCTTTTTGTATTTTATATGGAATGCTATTGCTACTAGTCGGTGGGGCATCGGGAAGGGTGCTTAATTTACTTCGATTTACGTTATTTAACAACGACCGCCCATTAGTCATACTGGAGCGATCCTCGGACACGCTACTAGACTGAGTTCTGGTCGATTGGTGTGCTGGCTGCTGATTGACCAGCTGCGCTGATGAGCTGTTCACGCCGTAGTTGTTTTGCAACTCTCTGCAATTAAAACTAAAGTTGAAAAGAAAGTGTTGCCTTAGTTCAAAAATTGATGTTAATTTTTTTTAAACTCTAAATACACATTTCACAGTCCACTGAATAATCAATAAATTAACCTTACAAACTGATCTGCTACATCACCACGTATTTTGATCGACATATGTTAAAACTAATTGACCCTAGCTTATATGACGATGGATAAATGAGAATTGTTTTAGTAATTACAAGTGACACATAATTTGGAACACTGAAACGTCATTAAAAAAAACAACTTGGGAAAGTGTCTTGAGTGACTTCTCGTGTTAGGTCTTGATCAGATTGAACAGCAGATGGAGAAAAACGTGCGACAAGCGTTAATAATAAAATGCTTACTACAGACTATGCGTGAATTCGCGATTCGTGATGCGCGATGCCTGATTAGTAAGGAATTCGTGCATAGTGTGTAGGGTTTTTATGAACGGATTATTAACGAACAACCCTACACATTATTTGCGAATTCTTCACATATCACGAATCGCGAATACACACAGTCTGTAGCCAGTTTTAAAGATCTCCCAAGGTAGCATTTTGATGTGAATTCGTTGTGACTGCGTATGTTTCGAGTTGATTTCTTTGTGGACATTCAGGTATGGCTTTTCGAGGAAATAAATTTAAGAGCAGACTAAGACTATTTATAACGAAATAGTCTCAATATTCCACAACTTAAGTACGGCAGTATGCATGGAATATGATCACCGTAATGTTTCTAGGTAGAATATTTCAACTGTGAGTGTACATTATTGCTGGTAGTCCATTACTTTAAATCTTTATGCTTGCTACAGACTATGCGTGAATTCGCGATGCGTGATTTTTATGGAATTCGTGCAGCGTGTAGGGATTTTATGAATGGATTTTTAACGAACAAGGCCTACTATTAACGAATTACTCACAAACCACGCATTGTGCATTAGGAATCGCGAATTCACTCATATTCTGTAGCAAAGCCTGATGAATACCATTGTTGCCAAATAACGAGGATTAAGTTTTCGTTGGTTTTCTAATCGCAGAAAAAAAATCTGCAACTTCTGAAGTTATTTGATTTTAATTTCTTCTTATTACAATAAATGTCAAACAATTATCAATATTAGTTGCTCTTGAGTCCCTGGACTAGGTTATGCTAATAACAAAATTTGTTTACTTTTTTACCACTAACTTACTTTTTTTATTGTATTATCCAATGAAAAATTCGCCAGCTTCAAATTAAAATTCTTTTTTGTGAAATACTTTTAACACTATAGATCAGTTGTATAAAAAAAGGGTAGCTGCTGTTCGCACACTTGACGTTTAGTCTGCTCTTAAGTCTGGACCTTACTGACACGAATAAAATGAATAAGTAAATAAATTCAATAATTGAATACTAAAGGATTGTTCAACAACTATTTCGAAAATAATGAAGATTGAAAATAAACTTAAAATATTACGATTCAAAACTGTTTTTAATGTGAAAATAAAAATTTTTCTAACCAAACCCGCAATTATCTAATATTAAATATATTACTTAAACTTAATCTTCAATGACAATTAAGAATACTTTTAAAACAAATTTATACATTGATAATCAGGACTTCAATGCAAAATATTAAAAAATAACGTGATCAAGTGAACAAATAATTCCAAATAAGTGACCCAAATGTGATACTTAGTACAAAAATAAAAATTGAACTACATCATATTAGTAATCTTTATACTGAAAACTTGCATATACACAGTTTGTATTTGAAATATATGGACGAGTTATAATGTTTGCTAGGTAAACTGGTCAATATTGATATATTTTGATTCAAGGTCTTACTTGTCCACGTATTTTAAAAACATCCGGTATAACAAAACATCAATCAATCATACCTATAATATAAAAATGATTTGGCTACTGTATGGTGATATTTTGTATTTAAATACGAGTCATAAATATATTTTTACGAAAAAACCTGAATGGTTTCATATTCTTGAAATAGTGTTACAAAAACAAATCATTTTACACATTTAATAATCGAACTACATATTAAGGTTTAGCAAATAAAGAAAATGTTATCTCATGCCACCTGACTATCTTCAGCAAACAGGAACAAATAGCAACAGAAAGCTGTCCACCAATACCAACAAAATTTTAAATACCCAAACTTACCGAAAAACACTACAACACAATTTTAGCAAAATTATTTATAAAATTTTGTTGGTAATTTTCGTTAGAAAATGTGTATTTTAATTAATTTATGAATGCCATTATGAATAAAATTCAGTTAAATTATCTTCATGCGCGTGCGTATTAACTGGTTTTATGTAGTTTCATGTGTCGAGGGTAGTTATATTTTGTGAAATGTTGAAGGAAGGAGACCTATAATAATTGCTATTTATGTTTATGCAGCACAGTACAGAAAAACGATGGTAATCAAATATGCACACTGCGCAATTTCTCGCGCAGATTCCCATAAAAATTTAGAACATGTTCTTAATTTATAGGATAGCATTTTAATGGTCACAATGAATAAACAAAACCCAAGAATTTGATTTTTGTGGTTACTTTTGTTCTACATGTTCTATTTTTCCAGATTTCGGTACTTAAAAATACCAGAAATTTGAACCTTCTTTGACAAGAAACACACCAAAATATAAAAAAAGGTTTTTTTTAATGAGTCATATTCAAAATACTTCTACATCTTCCTACATATCTATAAATGTCTGTACCTACCTTGAAAATGTCTTGTACGTAAATGTACATTAATTTTAAGTACCTATATTTCGTTTACAGTTATTTAAAAAATTAAAATGTGATCTAATTGACCCAACTGAATGCCTTCTTCAAATATAGAACTGTTATAAATGAAGGAGCAATAATCATGTTATTATTACACTTTGTAGCTTTTAATATTTTTTCTTTGATAGGCATATTTTTGTAAAGTACAGTTTAAACCGGAAATGTAATGGCCAGGCTTAAAAACCGGTTCTGGCTGAGCGTTTTCGCTGGGATAGCTTTGTGAATATATTATTTGTAGGCACCTTTTGTACTGACTATCGCGAGTACATCTAATCCCTTCAGCCCATTTCAAAACTTGAAAAACAACGTTGATACTGGGTGTCTCATGACCTTGAACGCAGTATGAACTGTCGGAAAAGTAAATATTCTATTCATAAACGCCTTATACGGGATGTTTCAAAATTACCGTAAACATACAAGAGAGGGAGAAGTATATTTTGCATCGCACATATTGTTTCACCTTTACTTACGTATTATAAAAGGTTTACTTGCGGTAAGCAGATCAAAATATTTACAAAATGCATCGCAACATTGACAGGAAGTGGTATTCTAATTATTTCAGAATAAATTCAACAGTTTCAAACGACAAAACAAAATATGTTTTATACGAATACAATTTTTATTATTTTTCTGCAAATCGAACCTAATTTCTGATGTTACTATTGCCTATACTGTTTTGCTGAACACTCTAAGTATACAGGGTGATTCAGGTCTAAAATAATTTGGGAATAGATGCGTCATGAAAAATGGAGTAAAAAAACATTATCGAAGTTGTAGTATTTTCAACCTCTACATCACTGGGCCACTGTAGTCTAGACAGGCGATTCCGAATATTGCAATCCGATTACTTCTTGTAGGCACTAAACTTTTTGTGACGCCAATGTTTACATTAGTTTTTCAAGTGTCAAAAATGGCTTACGTGTATATTAGTAACTCGGAGTTGATAGATATCGTTTTAATTTAAATCGGCGTTATAAAACGTTATTTATTTCTTTCCTTGAGCATTTCATTCCATTTTTTGTCCAGTCGCAGATTGCCGCCTTATCAGGTTTTACAGTGGAACAGTGTTCAGTGCCGTGAAGAAGTATATTTTTAAATCATTTTCGAACTGCCCTTATTGATTTTTTCTTTACAAGATTGTATTTGTAAGGGTTCCCTGTACACAGTTTTTTTTTATAAGTTCTGAATCACCCTGTATAGGTATGTATTAAGGTGGCCATACACGAGCCGGCTTACCGAAAGAACAAACTTTCGACCGTTAAACCGGAAGGCTACACCGGTTCTCTCGACTACGGCATACACTTCACTTTTAACTGCTTTAGTAGGAGTGACAGCTGCTCTGATGTATAAAGAACCAAAGATAAAACGCAAAAATTCTATGGGTAATGGGTAAAACATTGGTTTAAAGATCTATTCTCATATGAACCTAATAAGCGAATTACTACTGGAGTTTCATTAGTATAGAAATTATTTGCTTATGGACGAAAATTCATATATGGCTTTATGGCTACTTCCCGTTGTTCTAACTCTCGGCTTGTACCCACTCCTCACACATACACGGTTCGACTTGCATGCGAGAAAACCGAGCGTTCAGGTTGGGCTTTGGGCAATACAACCGCTAACGTTACCTGCCTTCCGGTAAATCGCATCATGTGTGCCCACCATTAAGTATATTTGGTGACTTAAAAATGCTTTGTATATAATAAGAATGTGCAACAAAAAAGTTTGCTTATAGCTTCGTCTTCTTAAGCCGCGTATACACTTGTAACAGAACCTCGTCACAAACCTCGACATGTAACTTCAACACGACCGTGTCGACGAGATCCTGTAACCTCGTCCCATCACATTACATCCAATGTAGATGTTCGCATCAAGATTCACAGCGCTTCCAAGGCTTATCGGTATTTTTGCGTCATATCAAAGAATGATACGGTATGTTATGCAGAGTGTGGGTGTGAAACTATTTTCCTAACACAATAGATTGAATTGCAAACATGTTCTATTCGGAGAGAAATATTTTTCCAACATGTTACGCATATCACGACCTACTTTGATATTGTTCGAGACGAAGTTGCGCAACGAGGTTATGTTATAAGGGGGTACGCGACTTTATAATGCTCAAGGACTGAAAATCGCTCAATTCTTCAAGAACAGTTTGACATCTACAAAAGAATACAAAATTGTTCAATATCACGATACAAAAATATTTCTAGGAAGAGAGAGCATATTTCTTTTTGTGAACAAGTTTATCAAATTTAAATTAACTGCAAGATTAGCGAATCTAGTTTAAATTTAATCGTGTTTTGAAATAAGATTCTCATTAGTCACTAAAGAATCCGTTAAAATTAAGAATTTTAGAAATAATAATGGCTAATAGGTTATTTTCCGACTGCTATCAGTTTGTCACGAAATACAAATAATACAAAAGAAGATTTATGTATATCGGTTTGAAGGAATCTACTTAGATGAAATATGAAATGTAAGTAGAAATGGTGGAATTTTAATCATATCATAATAAATATATACATCATATCATTATAAATATACAGGGTGTACAACATATAAAAATTAAACTGCAACTTTATGACGATATTTATAATACGAAAAAGTTCTGTTTGCGTTTTTTTCATGTAAATTAAAATACAATTATACATCGAAACATTGTCTGTAGGACGATCCTGGACACAGCGGTGAATACCGATCTAAGTTAATAATGAAATACAAAATCAGCTGATTGCGCAGATTTCTTTTGACAAAGTAGATAACCTTCTCTTTTATACTGACCTAAATAAGGTTGCATAAAAACATTTCCGAAGTATTCAATAAATAACACAGGATCGGCCTTCATTTTCGCTGAATAAATTGATTCACAAAAAACGTAGACAGAAATTTTTCGTATTAGATTTTTCCATTACAAACATCATCAGGAAATTAAATGTTTTTTATACATACTCCGCACCCCATATACATATTTATATTATAGGAGAATTATCTAAGGAAACTGTACTAAAATATATACGTTTTCAGAACAACTAATACAATTTGGTACTTTCAATAAGGAAAAATTGTGAGGTAAAAAATCATTACACTGCAGTATCACGTTTGTTAGTTTCAGTCGTTGAGCAATGGAAGAATATTACCCCTTCTCCCTCAACTAATATTTGTTAACATGCATTTTTGCTACACTTTAAAAGATACAAAACAACTTATGTGAGTGGCTGATCTACTGCATCGCTAAAAATCAACAAAAAAATAATTTTCAAACTGAGAAATTTAAAAACACATACTTAAAATATTCACCGTTGGATGCTTCAGGATTGGCCTCTTGGTAATTTGGAGAACACCTTTGGTGAGGGCCATTCTCACTGACTCCCGCAGAAGTGCTAGGCGTGCTAAAATGATCGCTCGCTTCCAAACTATTCCTGGTTAGCAATGAAAAAGTAAAAATACTTTCCATTATACAGGAATACCATGTAAAAATAACAATTCAAGCAATACAGTAAACATACCGACTCACCTATGTTCGGAAGAGAACTTTTTCTCTGGTTAACCAAATATTTAAGCAGTTTTCATCTGTGCCACTTCAACCCTATAATTCCAGGCACTGCCCATCACTAACTGTTTTATTACCATTGACATACAACATGCCATGCTTGGAGGGTGAAGCAGTGCAGATAAAACACTTAAATAATTGCTCGGAAAATTGGCGTTTCAGCCTTATTTCTTATTTGTCAAAAATGAACTTATTTTGACTGCTCTGTTTTTACAAAATCGTTAATTTTTTACTTATTCAAAAATAAAGATGACATATTACTTTAATTTCATTCAGGATGCACACATAAGGATTTCATGAGTCAAACCACACCAAACCTTAGAGTAGCCAAATTCAGCAAAACATCAGCAATCTACGAAATCTACAGTACAAAAAAATTACTGACCTGGTCTGAGCAGCCAGGTCAATGTTATCTGCTCCATACCTTGTAGTCTGAGGTCCTTCGTATCTCGATATCCCTCCATTCATATGAAGAAGTGGCGGCGGATAACTCGACTGTGATGCCTGGTGGTAGCTGTTCTGATTCATGTTTGGTTCGATAATCATATAATTGCCTGCCGCCTTAGTCTGAGCGTTATACTGAGCCAGCCTGAAAACCAAAAAACCATTTTTTATATTGAATATATATTCCGCAAGCATCTAAATTTAATATAGTACTTTGACACCGCAGCCGCAGTAAGGTCCACATATATTCTCCTCAAAAGGCCACCTTTAATTTTTTTAATTTAATTTTATCCTACCTTCGAACATCGCTAATAATTTTGCAATTCCTATTCTTCACTGTCAATTTTATACAATGTTGGTGTTTCGCCAGAATTTCTATTAATCTGAAAATCTTTTAAACAGTTAGCCTTGCTTGAAGATGGTATTTTCCTTAACTCCGTTATGAACCTAGGTGTTTGTAATATTCAGATTATTTGGTATTTTAAACTAATTGAACTTTTATAACAAAAATAAATCGATGTTAATTTAGTTGCTATGACACCTTCGACTTCCTTAAACTATGATTTTGTAATTTCTGCTACAAGACCTAAGAATATACTTAATATACTCATTTTTTTTCAAATGTAGTCATGCGAAAAAAACATCTTTAGCGGATAACGTTCATAGAAACTTGTCGTTTTCACATTTATGCACAGCTTTCTTTTATACGACAAATCTCATGCCTCACTTAAAAATCCGGTATCTTCTTGTCTTGGGCCTTAAATGCGTACCTACTACTTTTTCTCATATAATATGTACTTGTATATTTTCAACATTTCATTAATTCCATCGAAAATTTATAATATTACTTTTACTGGTAATTTTCATTCATCAGTTATTTTTATATTTGAATATAGAAATTTTGACACAAAAAAATGAGATTTTTAGATTTAGGAACACAAATATGTTTATGTATATAGAATAGAATATTATATCTAATGTACCTCTGGAAACTCGTGAAATATAAAATTGTAGTCAAAAATCAATACTCGGGCTAAAGCTACCCGGCCTGGATTATATAAAAATATGAATATGATTACACAATTTCAGCAAGCGTCGGTTCCTACACAATCGAATAACTAAATTTACACTAAAAATGAATATTAAAAATTAATAAGTATCTATAATTTGACGAAGTAATACCGATAGATTTGTACATATGTATTTCCTTGTCGGCCAATTTCGATTAGAAGAATAAGTAAATTAAAAGAATAAGTAGAGAAACGCCGATTCATTGTCAAGTACTTGACAAATACGTTTTCCTCGATATTTTCATATAATAGAAATTCTAATTATTTTGTCATCAAGATACGAGGGACACTGGAAAAATCGTCTCCATAATAGAAATAACTTTCAATAACGCCTTCAAGTCGCTAAAAATAACTTAATTTGGAGAAATAATACACTGACATAAGCCCAATTAAATCTTGGTTTCTCAAAGTACAGGAAAGGTACATCAATGGATAGTCATTAATTGTTTCATATGTATGAGAAAACCTTAGCGAAGATGAGTTCCTATCACTTCTCAAAGGCAAAAAAAATCGTAGGTGTAAAAATCAATTTATCACAAGGTTTGGATGATTGAATAAAGAAATATGTGTAAGAATCGACTAATAAAAGAAATTCCTCGAAGAAAATGATAATGAATGAAAAAATACTTACTGTAGAAGAAAGCAGCTTAATTGAAGATTGAAGACCAATTAAAATTCCAACTTATGTTTTCGATCTAACCACATAGAACCTTCTAACTTCGAAAATACAGTCTTGCCAAAAAGATAGATTATACGAAACATATATTTGTTTGTAAGGTGAAAACTGAATGTCTTTAGTTTTCTAGATCCCTCGTAAATGCTAAATGTCCAATTATAATTTTGGCAGTAACATACATACATGCACCGTAGAACATCCAGTTACATTTGACAACTTTAGAAAATAAATTACACACAAAACCTGTAAGAATCTGACAGGCAAAAAATATAATTAAAAATATCCTCCATGTATCCGAATTGCTTATAGCAATTTTAAAAGCCGAAATGTATTTTGAAACTAGTCCAGTCTCATTTAAAAAATATAAGTCTACAAAACAGTAGAAGTAGAAGTATTTAATTGAATTTTAATTATTTTTTAGCTTCTTTTACATGAACATTTTTTTCAATTGTTACGCTTTGGTAAATCCAGAGCTACTTTACCGCAAAAATTTTGCCCTAACCACAACACACAATTTTTTAATAAATAATATGTTCTTCATTAAACGAATAGAGCTATAATAATTAGTTACAGTAATGTCTAGAGTTTGTCATTTCCTCAAGTCCCGACTCGGTGCCATTCTAGTGTGCTTCGTTTCGTTGTGTTTCTTTAGATCAAAGATCTCTCCTGAAACTATAAATATAGAAAATCCATACTTGACTATACTCACCTATCTATAATTGTTTCCTATATATTTAGGTCATGAAATATTGTATTGTAATTTAATATAACATATTTTTGGTTCTGATTTATTTTGTGAAATCAATCTATTCCAGCCCGTGTTATGATACAAAAATTGTATTTGGCCCGCTGATGTAAAAGTCCACCCCTGCTTTAGAGTAATTCTCGCGCTTTTTTATCACAAATGTCACTAGTATATTTTAAAGTTGTGTGTTTGTAACATGGTAAAATTATTTCAAATTTTGTGAGCGACACTACTGACTTAGGTCCCAAATGTCAAACTAGTAATATTAGCTGCTTTCGATTTGCCCGTCAACTGTTAGAAAAATAAGTGAAATAAGAAAATCGGTAAATTCCTCAGTTATATTTATTGTTGTCAAATCGAAAGTTCTAACAAGTGAGAAACCTGGATACTGAGGTAAAGAATCGAAATTTCCAGACAAATTGAAATCAGCTAACATTAACCTATTATTTCTTATGGATATCCCCGCATTAGAACACTGTTTTCTTTTACTAAAAATAATTAAGTATAGGGTAATTTGAACTGATAAAGCCTAATACCATTTCCCATGGTATTTTTTTTAAATTAAATAAAGTTAAAGACGTCACTGGGTCAGTACAGCAACTCTGCTCGATCGAAGTTTCACAAAAACAAATATTTAAAAATGATTACATATAAATTTGTTGGGGAAATATAAATATTTTTTTAATACGGAAGCACATTCGGCGCATTCGTGCAGACACACTAATCTTACAACCAGGTTGCTATACTGATCGACGCAGGACTATCAGACCTTTTTTTGTTTCTAGTAACTTCACTAGATGCTTAGTTAGCATTATAGTTCTATAATTTCTTATAAAATAAAACGAAAATATAAAATGATACTATTGTATCATTGGATTAAATAAACGAAAATCAATCCAACAGAGATTTACTAATAAAAAAACGGTGAAGACGATCTTTTGCGATACATTGCGGCTTTAAACGCTATGGCGGCCGGATTCAAAAAGGAGTTAGGGGATTTTAAGACAAAAATTTCGATAAAAATGGCATTTACGAAAAACTCGAACCAGAGCATGCTCGACTCTTTTGTGAATCCTGCAATGTCAATACAGCTACAAGAATATAATGCCACAACTAAACCAAAGACAGAAACAAGAACGTAAACAAATTCTGAGAACTCACCAGTGATCATCCTTTCCATACGCAGGATAGGAACGAAAACTATAACAAATAATTTTAGAAAAACTGCATACATGGACAACGGCAATACTATAAGTAATGTCATTTCGTGCAGTATTCTAATGTCTTAGATATTGTTGCACGCCCTATTCTAAATTGAAAGTACACTATACCAATTTTAATTATAATTAAAATTCAAGTAACTTTGCAATTAATAAATAAATGTTTATATTTTATTTTTCTTTGTGGAGAAAATATTATATGTTAATATACATATACTTATAATAATAACTATTTTCATATTTTTGACGATTAAAAAAAATGATGAAACACACCATTTTGTCAGTTGACAGGACCTCATGTAAAAATGATAAAATACCTAGTCAAAGAATAAGTAAGTAGACGTTTAATTTGAAATAAAATATAAGTCTATTCAGTGTTGGTTCGTATATTCCAAAAACAATCCTATACTTGTATACTGATTTGTTCTAAAAATATCTTATTAAACTTTGAACAAAAAAAAAACACAATTTAAGATGATTGGTGTAGTAGGTAGTTGACTAATAGTTGATAGAGAATAGCATAGATACAATTTAAATTATTTATCTCCCAAAACAAAATAATAAAATGATACATACTGTACATGCACTACTGTAAAAAGTATGAAATCATAAAACAAGATAAATAAATGTAATATCAAATAAATAAAATAAAGGCAAAAAGCACAAATTAAATAAAACAAAAAAACGGAAAAGAAGAAAAACATATAATTTTAAAAACTCAGTACAAACTAACAAAAACATTTCAATAACACAACACAACATGCATCTCAAAAACACTAACAAATCTTAAAATCATATTTTCAAAATTAAAGACCGGGAAACTAATAACAAAGTATTTATAATGTTATTTTAAGTTTACTATACCTATGAAGAAGAGAAATTTAAAAAATATTTTTATGCAATTATTCTATAAATTCATCATCTGAAAATTCATATTTACCAGGATATTCAACCTTTATCAGATTTATTATATCAGGAATATCTTCAGAAATAGAGGAAACAGGAGATAATAAGTTTTCAAATTCAAGAGCTTCCATTTTTTCATAATAATTCTCATCATCTACTGATTTATATTCTACCAAAGTATAGGAAATACTTGGGGTGGGAGAAGGTGCTTCAAATATTTTCACAGGTAACTCATTTTCTTCCAAATAATCTTCTGAAGAGAATGTATTGAAGGGATCAGGATTAGGAATGAAAGAACTTTTACTGCCCTGTGTCATGGGACTACCATTTACGCTACTCTCATTATATTCAAAGTCAGAGTTAGATTCAGAGCTAGAGTCAGACCTAGATCAAGAAAAACAAATTTCAATTTCTTTATTCATGTGACACTCAATCCACTCATGATCTCTACACAAATAGTTTATACATTCTTCGGATTTCCATAACTAAAATATTTTTGTTAATTTCATTGGAAAATTGTGTATGTATATTTAAGCATTTATAGATTTCTTCAGGAATATCATCTGAAGTTGATTTACACAGGTTAGAATCATCATGACTAGAAAACTTTGCTAGTTCTCTATGACATCTCCACAACTGATAGTACACAATATATATAAAATTTTATATTCATACAACTTCTAATGATCTATCTTATCTTAGTCGACTGGAAAGGACTGGACAAAACTTTGTATTCATTAAATTATAAATGTAATTTCTAAAAAAAATTATTTAGAGGAAAAAAATTATATAAACAAATAAGTAGTAAAAAAATTTTGACATTTTAAAAATAATTTATAATTCTCAATTAATATTTGATTAATATTAACCTTTTAGATACGTACTTACAAAAAGTTTAATCAGACGTATTATAAACACAGCCCTGTATTAAATGTTGCCTACATATTATTTATGACATCCTTACATTTAATAAAAGTAAAAGTAGTTGTTAATACTATTAACATTACTATAAACTGACTAAGAGAAGCAGAAAGAATTGTACTTGATGATGAATGATTAGATTATCAAATTAGCCAGTGGTGTCAACAAAAATTAAGAGTTTAATATTAAAATTAATTGATTCATTTTTCCAAAATTTCTAACACTTATGGTTCACTTAAATATTCTGGCCCACCCAAACTTAAAAGAATAAATTATAAAAAAATTTACTGTGAAGAACTAGGATACTTGAATTTAATAGACCAAATTCTGGTCTAAAAAGATAGGATTCTAATACAAATTCTCCTTGATTGCATATATCTACAAGGTGTTTGGAATATAAGTGCTGATATTAAAGAAGAGTGTAAATTTGACCAAAAGTAACGAAAAACTCTTACAAAAAAAAAACTATACAAATAGTTTTTCTAGAAACACATTTCAAAAAAATACAACTAATTAAATGCAAAACTGTGTTACGAAACTACAAACTAAGGTACAACTAAGATTAGGTAAAAAATCCTGTACCGTAATTTGATGTTTGTGTCAGTATTAATAAAGTAAACAATTAAAGTTTTCCCGAAAATTCTTAAAACTGTAACGTATAACAACATTGCAATATATCACCTGCTGTTGTTAACCTAAAAGTATTATTAGTCATAGTAATATTGTGGATAGTGCGTTTCGTTTTTCTGTACCTAGTGCTTGCTTGATATTTTGTGAGTGTACATAAAGAAAAATGGAACAATTTATAGGAGCCATGCATAGCTGCATGACATGCTAATTTATGGTAAATCTGGGTAAAACCGAGGGTAAAACTCTCTGGCTACGAGACATTTGTACGGTAAACACTTTTCGCAAGCAACATAAGTCATTTTAAACACTTGTAACTATTTCACATTTTATTCTGTATTGTGGAAAGCTCTAAGAAAACCAATCACAGTAAGTATGTTTAAGTGTAATTACTATGTACAAACACCTGACATGGTATGTAAGCAACGCTGTCACATATTGAACACCTGTTTGCTGTCTTATTTCTGTTACCGGTGGTCAGGGAAAAAAAAATTGTTAAGCCAAATATGTTGTGTTTAGTATAATTTAACATACAATAAAATAAAAGCACTCATATCCACACACCCTGTATACTAAATAGTTTATTTCTCCAAAAAGGAAAAATTATATCCTATAATTTTCTTTCTGAAACTTACTTCAATTTCTGAAGGTTTTTTACATCATATATTTAATTTCTGATAAATAATTTCCATAAATGAAATAATACTAAAACTCTATTTTCAAGACTAGCCAAAAATCTCCTAATGAACATTTTTTATAGACAAATAACATCATCTTGAAAATATATCAGGCCAATCACACTAAAATTATTTATGACTGAAGAGTAATTTCAATATAAAGAAATATTTCAGTAATAAAATAACATAGGTATGCAATAACTACACAGGTATTAATATATCTATTAATATTTCATAATTAAATATCAAATAGTAAGTGTCAAATACAAATGTGATAAAAAATATATTTATGAAATAAACAATTTAACCAATACTTAATTTTTAGTGTAGTTGAATGCCCAGTAACTTCTGTACCAATTAATTTAATTAAAAAAAGTTTTCATATCTTGGGTATTTAAACATTTCATTGCAATTTCTTAAAAATCGCTTTTATGAGTGTATTGTTTTTAAAAGGAAACATATTTTTCAAGTGTATTTTTTTCTATACAGAAAAATATTTTACTTTGTGCAGAAACAAAATATAAACTGCAATATATATTTTAAATTACTTATAAATCAATAGTTTTGGCTGCCTTATATTAGGTTACCAAAACAAACAGTTTCTTCTAAGATTTAACAGATAATTATGACAATTGAACAATATTTGATACTGATTAGTTACCTAATTAGATTATCAAATTTAAATTAAGCATTTGCACCAAGAATATGCAACAAAACTGTTTCTGTATCAATTATCACAATCATAGTGTTATATAATTAATGTTTTTATTATATAACCTAAAAAATTGTTAAAATAACTTCGACATTTTTTAAATGAAACATAAACAGAATATTTAAATAAATTTAACCCATCTATTGATACAAAATATAAGACAAAACGTACTTAACTCAGAAGGCAGAGAACAAATTAAATTATACTAATTGTAGTTAGGGGTAGTACTGTGTATCTTTTACACATTCAAATCATATTAAACTGGATATCCCTGATTAATTGTACAATGTCTAAGAGTTACATATCATTTGATTCGATTAATAATTTAATGAAAATATCTTCCGTTTTGATTTTTATTTTATCCCTTTTTTTAATAACGCCCCAAAACAACTTTTCCGTCTCACTTGCTTAAAAATAAGCAGGACAATTTAAAGCTAGATAATATTCGGTAGGAATTTTTTTCCAAATCATTTAAGGCAATTATAAAATTCAAATATTTGCTGGTTTTGATAATACATGTAACAAAATTATAATATAACAAAGTACTGAAGAACTTACGTGGAGGAGTTTGCCCGGACTAATGGTGGTGGTGCTTGCCCAATACTGGAGAAATATGGTCTCATATGTCGAGAAGCAGCGGATGGATATGTAGCCCTCACAGCGCTGCTTGCAGTTCTTGGCTGTGCTGCATGGTAAGGCGGTTGTCCACCAGCAATACCATAATTAGAGTAAACGTGAACATTGTGCATGTGACTATTATTTGCTGCCTTAGCCTGTGTAGCTGGCTTGGGTGAAGGTGGTGGATGTGCCGATATTGGAGGAGCAGTGGGTTGTCGTGTCCACTGAACAATCTGTTGCTGATTAGGATTCCGATTATTAATCAGAAGTTGTGAATCAAGATTTTTCTTCGGCCAGTAATCTTCAAATAATGTTCCCGGAGGAAAGTAATTTTTTATATCATTTAAGCTAATAACGGAACAGGAGTCATGTGCAAACAACTCATTCCGAATTCCCTGTACTTTACAGCAAAATTTTAAATACGACAAATCCCATCCTTCTAACTTGTCAGCTCGCTGTTTTAAGTTATCAGTTTCTCCTTCAAAATAAAACAGCGGTACATATTTCTGTTCATTATAAACAGTATACGGAACCACTGACTCCCTGTTTATTCTAATAAATCCACATCTATCTAGGTTGTCTGCGTCTGTAGTATTAACGAGTTTTGCATAACAGTGTCCAAGGAACTGATAAAACTCATTAGCATCAGTCAACCTAACTATTAGGTCCCTTGAAGTAAATTGTTCCCTACCAAATTGATAGTCACAATGTTTAAAATTAATTTCATTTAACAGTCTTGCTTCTGCTTCGGTGATATAATAGCTCCTTATATTCGTGCAGTTATAAAGATCTTGATGTAAATAGTTCAGCAACTTGTTCAGCACCTTCATTTCAACCATACGAACGGCACAGTAGCTCTCTCCGGAACGAAGAATGTATGGGATATGCATTTTTCCCATAAGGGTCCAACCAAACCTTCCTTTAATTGATTCTTCATCTATATTTCTAGTTTCACTATCACTTGTTGGTTGAACAGGTACGCTATTGGTTTTTGCCTTAGTTTTATCAGTGGTTAAGAAACTTAAAATGTTCATACTTTGGCCAGCCTGTTGAGGTGGTCTTTGGGGCAAAGCCATCTTCGCCTTGTTTGCCTCCACAAATTTAGCCGCCAACTCTTGAATCTCCGCTTCATCGTGTCTTTCCTGTTTCACATTCATCGCGAAAAATAGTTTCTAATTAATAGGAAAAAACTAAAACTTTTACGGCTGTCAAACGACCACTGTTTTCCATGGCTTGCATCAACTTCTTAAGTTGGGTTAGTCATTTGTTTTGTTTATTGGTTGACACGGACTCTCGATTAGCAAAATATAGTTGCTGATCTATATTGTTGTTTACAAATGTACGAATGAGGTTAAGGCGGATTATTATTCCCCTGTTTTAGCGGCCATAGCGCCATCAAAAGGAAACACTCGGTGTTGAACTATACTGTTGTTAGTTCTCATCTAAAGTACAAAATCAAGGAAAATATCTATGGTTTACACTAACACTAACATAGTTTTTATATTATTTACACGGTAAAACACCGAACATAAATATTACAAGCGTTATTTGGAAAGACAGCGCGTTCTGTTCTTCATACACAGTCGTCGACACAACTCGACGTATTCGTTACAGTCGTTTCGTTGAAAAGCAGTGTTACATGGTCGGTGGCGCGAGGTCTCCTAGCCTCGACCCTGGGCGCCAACACCACTGTAAGGATTTTCATTTATCTCCCATTTAGAAGATGGCCGCCGAAACCGTTTCTCCACCAATAATATCGCTTGAAACAGTGTAACTCTGACGTGACGACACACTATTTATGACGTAACAGCACCCTGTCAGAGACTATGTACAGTGTTTCCAAGGTCTTCTAACTTAACTGTATTTCAAGGATATACCTCTTAAGTACTTATTCTTAATAAAATAACCAAAGTGAAATAATTCTGTCGTACTCGTTCGTCAATATTCTCTGCCCATATATATCAATGCGAATTTCTATCAGTCGCTCTATATATCATTTACGAAACGTCGCAAAAATTCCAAAAACCCATAGAGTATACTTTTTTTAATTCGTTAAGTTAAAATGATCCTTATGAGACCTGTACATACAGTAGCCAATTAGATTGGGCCGTTTCATTTTGAGCTTAATGTGTTTCAAGGTTATAGCGCTTTCTAAGAATCAGACGTTTTTAAAGAAAATGAATTTATTCTCAAAAACAATTATGAATGGTAACAATGAAGAAATTGATACATCATTCCTAGATACAACAAAAGTCTAGTTTTCGAAAATCCATAACAGTAATTGGGTTCATGTCTAATCCGTTTCACGACAAGATGGCGGACGTCGAAATGACGCCTGCGCTGTGTTTTTCCATTAATTTACATATCAATGAGTTTCTATGCTTCTCTCTTTCTCTCCTAATATCTAACCTCAATAACACCGAACATCCGAACATCATTCCGAACATATTTTTTACCATGTCTTAATATGTTCTTTATTTCTCCTATACCTGTCTAATAAAACATTTAGATATGTATTTTTTGCAAATTTCAGATAGCAATTAAGAGAACAATTACCCCAATTGGTCATTAACCACATTGTTTACTGTAATATAGTAATTTTAACAAATACAAATGCGCAACATTATTGAGGTTATGTTTCATTTCAATAAGTAAGTCTTTTATTGAGATGAAATGAATGACTCATAGGTGGGTACGTCACACTTTTTAATCTAACCTAACATTTGTTCGGAAGTTTTCGGAAGAAATCGTACCTATTCAATAATAATAGAACACACTGTATATTTTAGAAGAAAGATGAACAAGAAATTACTTAACTTGTTTGTATAAAATTCTGTAATTTAAAGTACCTACGGCAAGTACCTATATATACATATATATATATGTCAACTAATAATTATCAGTATTTTATTTTATCATTAAATTATAATTTATATAGGTTGTATGTGGGCGCTACTTGAATATGAAAATTAAGAGGTAGATACATACATACAACCCTACTTAATGACATAATACAAACGCCTGTGTGTTAATTATAAAGCACCTGACACACATTTTAGTACACCTCCTGTATAGACGTACCTTAAGTGGGTCGTTTTATTTTATATTTAACGTTTGAGCCAATGCAGTTACTTTCAATTTCAATGTTTGATTTATTAATTTCAGTAATTTTAAAGATCACATAAAATACAACATTAAAATCTAATACAAAATCTTTATTTAGCCTGTAATTATTCTCAATTTGATTTACACTATGCCATCTGTAGTTGATCAAAGTATTCATTATTCACAAATGTCATCATGGTTTCTCCTCAGTCGGTATGTCGGTAATAAAAAATGTATCGGAGCTGTGTATAACTTTGTATTTATCTCTTGTCTTGTTTTGTTCCTTATTAAAAATTGTATAGAAAGGTATAAATAATTTACTTATTCTCAAAGTATTCAGAAACAATGGACTCAGAAGAAGAAACCTACGATGATGTCGATTCAGGCAATGAATCCAGTGGGGACGATGTCGATTTTGCTATGGAAGTTGAAGTCACTGGACATAGAGAAAAGCAGACAGATTCAGATGACTATCCCTATGAAGTTCTCAGTACTGAAGAAATCGTCCAGCACATGGTCGATTCTATAAAGGATGTTAATTCTGTAGTAGAGGTGAGACAAGTTCTTTTGTGTCAATTTCCAACCGTTCCAACCTCATATATAACCTCAACAAAGGAAATTTAATTCTGTTTATGATTTTTCAGATACCAGCTACAACTACCAGAATACTCCTCAATCATTTTCGATGGGACAAGGAAAAACTTATGGAACGATTTTATGATGGCGATCAGGACCAGTTATTTTCTGAAGCTAGGGTGATAAATCCATTTAAAGATCTAAATATCAGCTTCCGAGCAAAAGTAAGTATTTTGAGTGTCAAACGTACTCATACTTTAACTACTATTCTAATTTTAGCCTCAGAAGAAAACTTCAAATGGGACAGAAGAATGTGAAATATGCTTCATGGTTCTGCCTTCATCAGTAAGTACAAATTTTATTTTATCCATTTATGTATTTCAATTTGCTTGCCCATAAAAAAAAATATTTTTCAAAAATATATTTTACTGAGTGTTGAAAACCAAATTATGCAAAAAATGGGTTTACTTTGTTTATAACTTGCCGTTTTTGTATAGTTTATTGTAAAGTAAATTGAAACATATTGTAGCATATGACGGGTTTAGAATGTGGACATCGATTTTGTACTCACTGTTGGTGTGAATATTTAACAACAAAAATAATGGAAGAAGGTGTTGGACAAACAATCGCTTGTGCTGCTCATGGTTGTGACATTTTAGTTGATGATGCTAGTGTTATGAGACTGGTTCGAGATTCAAAAGTTAGACTAAAGTATCAGCATCTTATAACAAATAGTTTTGTTGAAGTAAGTGTTTTATTACAACTTTGAAATTATGACATATATAGTTTGGTTTGTAGGCTTCCGTCAATGGTTTGGCTGCTTCCGGGCTGTTGGCCACGTCGTCGGTTTAAGACTCTTGAAGTTTCGAGAGACATGTCGCTCTCTTCTTCAGAAGATCTGAAACTCAGTCTCTTGAAACGTCAAGAGTCTTAAACCGACGACGTGGCCAACAGCCCGGAAGCAGCCAAGCCAATGACATATACATATATATAGATATGTAATGCCAAGGCAGCCAGCTTTAGTTGAATTGTAAATTATTTTATTTGGATATTAATTTATTAATTAACAATATAAAGGAAGAATAAACTACAAATTTATTTTTATTTTTTTAGTGCAACCGTCTTCTGAGATGGTGTCCTTCACCAGATTGCAGCAATGCAATTAAAGTACAGTATGTCGAGCCTCACAAAGTGACGTGTAAGTGCAATCACACATTTTGCTTTGCTTGTGGTGAAAACTGGCATGATCCTGTCAAATGCCATTTATTAAAAAAATGGATTAAAAAATGTGATGATGATTCAGAAACCAGCAACTGGATAGCTGCAAACACCAAAGAATGTCCTAGATGCAATGTTACAATAGAAAAAGATGGTGGTTGTAATCATATGGTTTGCAAAAATCAAAACTGCAAAACTGATTTCTGTTGGGTATGTTTGGGTCCATGGGAGCCCCATGGTAGTTCTTGGTACAATTGTAATAGATATGATGAAGATGAAGCAAAAGCAGCTCGAGATGCACAAGAAAAATCTAGATCTGCTCTCCAGCGTTACTTATTTTACTGCAATAGATACATGAACCATATGGCTTCATTAAAATTTGAACATAAACTGTATGCTTCTGTTAAAGAAAAAATGGAAGAAATGCAACAACACAATATGAGCTGGATAGAAGTGCAGTTTTTGAAGAGAGCAGTGGATATACTTTGTCAGTGTAGGCAAACATTAATGTATACTTACGTATTTGCATATTACTTGCAAAAAAATAACCAGTCTGTGATCTTTGAAGATAACCAAAAGGACCTGGAGAGTGCCACAGAAACTCTATCAGAGTATTTGGAGAGGGATATTACGTCTGAGAATCTTGCTGATATTAAGCAAAAAGTTCAGGATAAATACAGGTACAATTATTTTTCTTAGACTGATAAAAAAATAACCGAATTAGAAAGCATCTTATTTCACTAAAATGCAAACATTAACTTCCTTAATAAACTTTTAATTGACTGATTGATAATTTCATTAATTATTTGAAGCTTGGATATAATTCTTAGTTCTTGTAAATTTTGTTACTAGTACATATTTTCCATAATCTTTTCAGGTATTGCGATAGTAGAAGAAAAGTTCTTCTGGAACATGTTCATGAAGGATATGAGAAAGAATGGTGGGACTACAATGAATAAATTTGTCCAAGGCATCCGTTCTGTAACTAGTATTTTAGTATTTATAGATCGCAAAAAATACCTAGTTACCTCGTTTAAGAAAAAAATAACGGAGCTATAATACAAGTGCGTACTTAGTTACTGCAATTTTATAAGATTTAATTTTTTTATATTCCTGAGTTATTTTCTCGAACCGAATTAATTGGGATCATATTTTGATTACCTTTAATTTATTTTTATTACATTTTAGTGTTTCAATATTTTTTTATTGATTATCTGTACAGTTTTTGAAAATATGGTATAGCACAGAAGTAAATGAAAATATAAACTTAGTATGCTGTAGATTATTGATTTGTTTATTACTACAATGAATAAATTGAAAATTGTTCAAAATGGAAATAGGATCTGAATTCAAAAATTATATATCGCCTTGGATGACAAAAGAATTACAAGTAAAATTGTATATTTTAATAATAGGTAGAGAATAATATGCTGTGCAAGAAAAAAACGTTTAAGAATTGGGTTAGGAATTTTAACATCGTACCAATTTTTTGTTTAAAAAATATTGATTATTTAGTTTCATTAATCTAAAAATATTCATAATAACTACGGCAATACATTGTTCTAATCAGAGACGGGATTCTTTTTATTTTGTAATGTTTAAAAGTTAAATAAGGAATTTATATAAAGTTCTGTTTTTTTTATCCACACAATATTCAAGGTTGTAAAACTATTATTATTGTAACAATCCAGCTTCATACTTTGTACATCTTTAATAAATCTGCATTGAATGTTTACAGATATTATCCCAATTCTAGAAGGATCTCAGGAACATTGCATATATGAACTTTGCATTCCAAACACCCAAAATACGTTAGATATTGTGTTTGAAATTAAGATTATAAAATTGTTAAAAAAATATATGCAGTGCTCCATTTGAAAATAAACGAAGTTAGAACTTCAGTAACATTAAAAAACTTTTTAGGCAATAGTCAAATACACAATTTTTTCACAATACACTAAAATTTTAATTGTTTTATTAATATGTATTTTATAAGACTTGTTAATAATTGGTACTGACTCTTTTGTTACAAATTTTAAAACAATTTTAACATAATAGTCAGAAATTTCGTTTAAACATAAGGTGGTTAGTCCACGCATACAGGGTGTGACTGTTTGCAGATTTCAAAGTTCTTATGTGTATTTTTGATTGGTTTAAAGGATTATGCATGTAGAGCATGGAAGTTAAAAATTTCTCTCTACTTTTGCTTGGGTAATTGGTTGATCTTGAAAACAGTACTACACATAATTTTCAGATGCATTGAAAGTATAGTCGTGTTAATTCATAAATAGTATCTGTCCTTCATTGGTGTAAATTAATATTTTATTTTTTTGTAGAATAACAAATGAAGGATGTGATTAAAGTAAGTTTAGAAAATACGAAAGATGTTTTTAATAAACAAATTTTCACATTAACGAAACACCCTATGTATGTATGTTTTATATGAGAAAAAGTGTATAATAACCTTATTTTCCATTGAAAATGGAAAATGATTATTCATTTCTTTATTCACAGTCCCTGTGACATATATCTGAAGAATTATAATTAGAAGAAAATTTTTAATGTATTTAAAAAATGCTTCTTATATTTGCAAAGTGTAGTACATAATATATTGTAAATTTGTAATATTGGTTTTTTGGTATTTTGTGAGTTAATAGCTAATTTGTAAATAATTCAGTTTAAAAATGATAGTTTATTACAGCTATTATAGATGAATAAAATCTAAAAATAGCATATTGTAGTTAGTATCTTTAATCCTTTTCATAATTTAATTGCACATTTAGACTAAATGTAAAGCATGAAACATAATGCATGTGGTATAGACTTGAATATTAATAAATATCACAGAGAAATCATTTTACCTATAAAAATGATTATATTAAAGTCAGTAAAGTGTAAAATAATTTCTATTGACACATGGCTTGACACAGTGTACCTCCTTTATAAGTCAAAAAGTACTTAATATTTATTGGTTTCATCAGTTTTAAGATATTTTATTTATTCATGTAAGACATGCTTATAATACTAAAAAATATTTATTCATGAACAAGTAAAAAAAATACAAAATAAAAATATATTGTTGCTATATGTATCGATATTAAAATATGAAAAAACAAACACAACAATCCTATCTCTTACAACTAGTTATAAGGCATTTACAAGGCACCAAACTCTGGAAGACAAAAGCTAAGGCAACAATACCCACTGGAAATACTTAAAATACCTGAATGTCAAATGTAAAATACTAATATAAAACACAAACCTTAAACTAAATTATTTTAATTACCTATTTGGCATTCAATATATCATTTAATACTTTTGTTATTAACAGTATTAATCTTTTTGGAGAAGATTTACTAATTCATCAAATGTACTTCGTAATGACTCAATAAAATCAGTTCCATTTTGATATGGAGGATAATAAGTTACCAGAACACCCAGTTGGTCGTCTTTTATTATATACCTAAAAGTGCAGAGTATCGATAACTACATTATGCAAATCAAATTTTAAAAAATGCAATAATGTCATACTAAAAATTGCATTATGATTAGTTCACTTACCCAACTCCAAGTCCATCCTTGACAACAGGTCCAAATCCTCCTGCAAAAATAGCAGGGGAGCTCAAAGTACTTGTAGACAAGATGATGTGATTCAAAAGAGCATAATCTGGGTCATCAAAAATGTTGCACACCATATTTGTTTTATCTGCAAACTTTTTCAATGCAAAAAGGTGTCTATCGAAACCTTGCCCCATTGCAGCTTCTCTAGTAAGCTGATTATGCATTCTTGAACAATCCGATATCATATTTTTCAGTTCCGCATCAGAAGGTTTATTTTTGGAAGTTATGGCAAGAGTAAAAGCCTGTAATAAAAAAAGTATTATACTACAAAACCTAACTGCAAAAAATTAATAAGGATGATTATTTTTGTCTGTTCATATATTACCTTAGTTGCTGTAGTACAAGGACGAACAGTTTCCGTTCTACCATGTTTGAATGCAGCTGTACTGCAAGATTCATATGTTGGAACAAATTTTCCTGTCATCTTGTAGTAACCGACTTGGAATCCAAGTTGCATGACGGAATCAGGACTTACAGCTTGTTTTTTGCAAACATTTTTGCCAATTCTATCAAAAATCAAATAATCGATTTCTAGACTTTTACACATCTTTTTGTATTCTTCTTTAGCTTGCATTATACCGTTCTTCAATTTGTCATTTAAATACATGTCTGAAAATAATATAAATTGAAAACACATTTATCCCCAATAAAAAAATGCTTACCTAAACGAATAACATTATCGATAGAATCATCATAAGGTTCTGAATTGGGATGAATAAAAGGATTTTCTCTAGAATCTTTATAAATATCTTGAACATAACGTAGTACTGCTACACCATCACCCCAAGCATGTTCAAAATTTACAGCTGCATGACCATCTTTTGATACTTGCAAGGAGAAAGACTTATCAAACCATCTGAAATGTTTCAATGTTTATTTTTTTTTTATAAAAGTAGCCATATAAATATTATATTACAAGTATAACATACCTGTTCTCTCCATCACCATGCAAAAAATTTCTTGTAATGGCATAGGGGTCATCTCCTAAAATTTCAGTATCTAAACAGACATTAAACAGTGCAGAATCGATTAATTTCAAAGTCTGATTATTCCCATTTTCACCTAGTTCATGTCGTAACGTAGCCCATTTATTTCTTTCCATAGTAGTTAGAAGCCCAACAGGGAATTCATTTTTAGGACTATCATCTTCAAGAATATACTTCAATCGTGCCAAGATCTGTCCAGCAGGTATTATATCATTCTCATCAGAAATAACACGAAAGGCATAAATATGTCCTTTATATTGCACTGTTATGTGCTTACCTTGGAAATTACTAAACAGTCTATCTTTATCAGTCTCAGGAATTCTTGTAGAATTGAACAAGCATGGATATTGACTCATGTCCAAAGGGTAAGCTTTAAATAAATAAGCACCATACCAGGACAGGGAAGGTGGCAAGGTGCTACATAAAGTTCTGAAACTCTCTGTATTGCTCTTTTTTGGATTTAAATGGAAAACTTCTGGTTCCAACAAACCAGCTTTTAAAGATTTGTAAAAACGAAGCGAACTTATCACCAGATTTGTTGTGCGTATCAATTGGTCATTATACTCAGGTCTCTCATCTTTATGGACGACTAGCATAGGATTATAATTTATTGGAATAGGTTTACGATCTCTTAAGTAAGTATCGAACCAAAACTCTGATATGTAGCTAGTGTGTTTGTTTTGTCTGTCGTAATTTTTCAATAAATCATGTAGCTGTTTTCCGGCACCAGTTCTGAATTGGTTAACATTGTATTCTGTTTTACGATAAGCCTCATCAATCAATAAAGGACGCTGAGCAGCTAAGTATCTTTCACAAGTTAAGTCTAACTTCGGAATTGGCAATCGAGGTAAAGACTGCTGAAAATGCATGGTTGGTATTTTACTTTTCTGTATAAACTGGTAGTCAGCATATTCTTTCGATATCAGATTCTTCTTCAAAAGCTTGTACATTACTTGAGGAGAGTACTGCTGTGTGAGCACATCCACCTTTTGTCTTAGAATAGTCATGTTTCTTGAAAATTGAGGTTATATTTATTTGCAATTTTTTTAACACTTACTTATAGTTTTTCGTTCTCCAAATATATTATAACACTATACTATAAATAATCATCTAAATTATTAAGTAATACTAGCTACATTCAACTAAAAACTAATTTAAAGAGTGTATTATTATAACATAAGTACTACATAAACAACTTCCTCCCACCACCTTAAACTTTGACACATTACACTGCAACTGCACCACTGCACCAGTCACCACACCAATACATACGAATGAATAGTATTATTTGATTGCCATACCTACCTAATAGTATTACAAGTTGTAACTGAATTTTCAAGGCGTGGAATCAAAGGTCGAAGTACCTACCTTTGTATTTATTTTTTGTGACCTTTGGTTCCTGGAGTTACAAATATAAAATACCCGTATATATTTTTTTAGTTTATAGGTATAGAAAAACGACAAATCGGTTCAAATAGATTATTAATAATAATGAAATGCTTATAATATGTGTTGTCTGCAGTGGCGTAGCACCAACCCCTCTCCATGATTTGGGTTTGGTTGGGTCATATAAATATAGGTATATACAGGGTGATTCAGCAAAATTTTAACCACGTATTCAGAAGGCTTAATAAACACAGAAAATAAATAACAAAAATGTTTACTCGATCTTTCAAAAGATAAATAAATCACCCCATAACAATCTGTAACACGGCGCTCCTGGTACGCTACAAATTTTCTGATGACGTTCGAGTCACGTTCGAGTATTGAAGCTAGATAGCTTCATACCACAGGTGCTTCATACATATAATAATAGCATGTTCGGTACTGAAGTGATAGATTTTTTTCTAATGACAAACTTCTTGTTTGAAGTTTAAAATGTATGCATTTTGCATACAGTAAATAATTTTGGATAAAACATACCTAGTTTTTGTCACCTTTTCTTATGTTCTTGAAAGCAGAATCAAGTTGAGCTGGTACGTTGATATTCCGAGATAATGCAAATCACGTTTGATTATGAATATGAATGAGAATCAAATCCGTTCTTCATGATCAGACCACAAGGAAAACACAGACGCACATGTCTATTAAAATGTCTTATTTATTTTTCCACGGCTCTGCTCAGCAGAGGACAACCAGGGTCTTTCACCACTTCACTTTACCCAACTTCTATTTTCTATTTTTATTTAGGCAAATGGGAAATTTTATTAATAATAATTATAAATATTACTCTGAGAACACAAACACACGAAATTCGTCAACCTCCACCACGATGAAGAACAGAGAGCAGTCGGGCCGCTTGCATCTGTTCCAGATGCAGTTCGGTGGTGGCTTGCCTGCATAGGAAAACGGACTCGAACGATGTTCGACTCATTCCGCCAGTAACGTATTAAATTGGAATTTGAACTGCCTGGTGCCTATGGTGCCTAGTGTGCCGATTACAACGACATCAGCTCTGATCATTGCGGTTGAGCATTTATTTTAAAATTCTCATTATACCGGCTGTTTATGAAAATGCAAATTTAATTATTGTTTGTTTCAAGACATTAAAAACAAGATTATTGACCTAAAAATGGTAGGTCAAGACTCGTATTGCAGGATTATTGTTTATCACTGAATAGGTATATGTCTCAGACTGTTTTTTGTTGATAGAAGTTTTTTTATTTCTATCTGTATTTAATACAAAAAACGTTTCAGCATCTCTTAATAATTTAACATAATGAGTATTGAATGTTATTTCACTATTTATATGTAATGAAATGGTTTATTTTGATCCGTTGGAGTTTTGTAATTTCAATATTAAATATTTTTCATGTTGAAACTTAATATGTAAATTGCATACTTTTAAAAAATAATTTATAGCATTCATTATATATTACAATAAGTAAGTAGGTGCTATATTAAAATAATTAAATTTGGCAACATCGCGTCAGGCCGATACCCAGTTGAACTGTCGCCAGCGGTCAATGACAGTCTTAAAAGGGGGTTTAAATAATGATTTAAAAATATATTTTTTAAATATGCAGTTATTTTTTTTAAATCGCGTATTCGTATTGTACTCATTTTCCTTCTCTTAAAAGTAATGACATTATGACTGGATCACCCAAACCAATGACCTACACAAATTTACAATGCAACACTATTCGCAACGCAGATTTGGCAACGCGATGGGTGAACTAGATCTAACAGCAAAAGTAAATATAATTAGTAAACTTTATTTTTTTTTATTAAAAAAATCTAGTCTGAAATACTTAAACTTTGTTCACTGACCCTGCCCCCCATATCAAATTATTGGCTACGCCACTGGCTATCTGAACATTAATGTTCTAAATATATTTTAATGAAAATTATAAACTATAACGGATATAGGATATACTTATTAATTTTATGTCATTATGTTTAATTTTTATGTATTACACGGGCGTAGCCAGGATTTAGTTTTGGGGGGGGTTTGGTTTGAGGTAAATAAGAAAACAAAAATATACTTACATGAAATTTAATATCTATATATTCATCGGAAAATTTACGACATAGGTATTTATAAAGAAAGTTCTTAACTTTAAATGAAATGGTTCTAAATGTAAAATCATTAAAAAAGAAACCTTCGGCTATTTCTTTTAAATATATCCACTACTTCATCTGCATGAATTTCTGTTCCATAGTGAATGTTCATGAGAGCCAAACCATTAAGTCTGTTTTCACTTGTAGTGTTTCGTAGATAGTTTTTCAGGCTCCTTAGGCTGGAGAAAGACCTTTCTGGGGTAGCAGTGGATACAGGAATGGTAGCCAAGATTTCTAGTGTAAATATTAGGATAAAGGTTTTTATCGCACATATCTAGGCATTCCAACCAAATTTGGACCCCCAAAACCCCCCCTTGGTTACGCCCGTGATGTATTACCTATTTCGCACATGGACAACTGTAATCAAAGCAATTTAATGATTTAAAAATGATGTACCTATACATTTTATGGCGCAAATGTGTAGGTATGTTTTACTCGTATACCTATTTCTAATAGGAATAGGTATATCTGTACAAATAGATTTGTTATTTTATTTTGCTCTAAGAAAGTTTGATACGACTACAGGGTGTTGAAAAAAAGTGTAAAATATTTCAGGAGGTAATAGTATGAACCAAAATAAGCAGAAAAGTCTTAATAAACGTGGGTCCGCAAAGTAACGGTTGCGGAGATATGGGCCACTATTCGTTTTTCAAACATTTTGTTTTATTAGGAATAAACCGACAAATGAAGCTTTTAACAAACAAAAAACAAAGTTACAGAAGATATTCAAAGTGCCCTCCGTCCATTTCCAAGCAGGCACGACATATTGGAGGCCATAAAACAGGTCCGGCCTGATCTGAACCTTCTAGATTTCTTTGTTTGGGGATATTTGAAGACATTAGTGTATGGTACTCCCGTAAATAGCCTAGAAGAGCTGCAGCTACGGATTAATCAAAAGTGTCAAGAAATCCAAACCAAGGAGGGTGTTTTCGAAAGAGTTCGAATATCGTTGAGACGCAGATGTCGTGCCTGCTTGGAAATGGACGGAGGACACTTTGAACATCTTCTGTAACTTTGTTTTTGTTTGTTAAAAGCTTCCTTTGTCGGTTTATTCCTAATAAAATAAAATGTTTGAAAAACGAATAGTGGTCCATATCTCCGCAACCGTTACTTTGCGGACCCATGTTTATTAAGACTTTTCTGCTTATTTTGGTTTATACTATTACCTCCTGAAATATTTTACACTCTTTTTTAACACCCTGTATAAAATACAAGCAGATATAGGTCAAAATTTAATCTAAATCATGAATTTTATGCTCATCTATATAACCGGAAATCTACGGCTTTTAACAGAACCGGATTTAATATTTATATATTCACAGAAAAAATGTCGCAAAACTTCTCGGATATAAGAGAACACCCAATCTATAAAATGAACATTTTCTACAGATTACTTTGATGATCTTATAACATACATATATTATTAATAATACTTATGTAAATATTTTGTTATACGTGGAACATAATATATGGATCTAAACATCTAATGATTTGCACAATAGATATTATTTACATAATATAGAAATATAAGGAATGAGAAGAGATTGTAATATTAAATTAAGCGCATAATGCAGAAATCAATGTTTTATTTATATTAATAATTAATATATTACATAAGTGATGGAAATGTGGTATCTAAATTCTATTATTTTCCTACATTACTAATACTATTTCATGAACATACATTCAATATCTACAAATGGCTGCCAAATGCGCAATATTTTACTTTGTATTGATATGTATCAGTAAAATTTCGAATATTGCTCAAAGGGGTACTTGGTTAAAAAATAAAATATAGCGCAGTAGCATATGAATTAAACTGATAAAAATTATAAAGTAATAAAAAACAGTAACGTGAACAGTTCTTAATGGTTATATAATGCTTATTATGTATATATTAATATGTGTAAAAATTAAGATAATGGTTCGCGAGTTGTATTTGGTAAAAACAGGCAAAGCAGACCTCCGCCTATGAGTAGCGCTGCTACTATAAATGTAGGCGCTGGACAGTACCAATCAAGGAGGGTTGCGATAACTATATTACCAATGATGCCACCCAAACGAGCAGCCACCATAGAAATAGCTATACCTGTAGCCCTGTAAAGAAAATAAAATGTTACCAGCACAAGTTTTAATCATGTTAATATTTCATTCACTATTGTGTAACGTTTTTTGACAATTTCCAAAACAAAAAATAGCGACTGTTATATGTCATTATGAAAGAAAAAAATAATGCAATTGAATGGCATAAAAATATGTAAGATGTTCAATTTAAAAAAAACGTATATTTAGGTCATATTTTAAAAGAGACAACATCTGAAGTTACTCGAAAAAGTAGTCCCAGTGATACCCTGCAATTACAACGAAATTGGGACACTCTGTACATTGTACAAACCGTACCAACTAATTTTAAATATTCTATACCAGGTGTGTTCCATACATTGTTTGTATCAGAGAAGATGTATACTGATACAACAGTATTTTCAAAGTAATATGACTATTGGTAGGTAGGTATAGTCGTTCCAAATTCAATTGGCAAACTGTGCCATAAACCATGTATCGGGTTAATTCTTCATGAAGCACTGCATCAATAGAATAAAAGGAATACATATGTTTTTATTTTCTATTTAACAATAACATTATCGGGTTAATTCTTCATGAAGCACTGCGCCAGTAGATAAAAGGAATAAATATGTTTTTATTTTCTATTCAACATTAACATTATTTATTTTCGTGACCATTAGTGTCTATATAGGAATCATTCATAAAATGTCGTAAAAATATTTACAAATATTTAGTCCCATTTAAATAAACAGGATCCGAACAAATTTGTCTCTCGATAGATTTTGATTGATTTTGGAAAGACTTTCCTAGGTTTGACATATGAAACCATAATGCATCGAATTTTCTTAAATGCTGCTTACCTGAGATTAGTTGGGAATATTTCAGTAATAAGACAGTCCAATGCTGCGTTACCACACGAAATTACACCACTGAATAAGGCCGATACTATCAAGTTGTGTGTCTTGTTGTATACAAAATACATAGATGCTGAACATAACCCAGCTGATACTGTACTGAATACTGAAAATAGAATTGTTATTCTGAATTAGTCTAAACTCAAGAAAACTTAAGTACAAGTTGATTATAATATAGTAACATCTATCATAATAATTACCTAAAAAGAACTTTCTGCCAAGTCTGTCCATTAACAGAACTGCGACGATGTTGCTTGGAAGTGCTGCAGCCACTGTAATCAGGGACTCCATAAACACGGCTAAGGAAATACTCCTCTCGCATTTTCTTCCATCCTCTAGGACTTTACTGACAACGTAGTCTGTGACTACACATACCCCTGCGCTTTCACCAGGATGATCCGTCCCGTATTTGTCGAACCTGTTGAAAAGCTCCGGAAACCACATCATCAAACCGTAGTAGCCAATATGGAATGTGAAGTTGATGGTTATAGAGATAATTGTATACTTCAAAATAGGCGAGATGAACAGTTGCTTGCTGTTATCCAAGATGTCAAATATCATATTTGTGTACTTGCCTCTTTTAGCAACCTTTTCCTTCTCTTCCACGGTCAATATTTCTTCTTCATAGATAAGGTGTTTGACAGGATAATCATCGCAGTCATTACCGGTGTTGACGCGATAGATGTATCTGAAAATTGCAATGGCTTCTTCGCTTCTTCCCTGAGATAATAAGAACTTCGGACTTTCTGGCAAAAAACAAAGTAGTCCTGCTACGATGAACGACGGTATAGCACAGACAAGCAAGAAAATTCTCCAGGAATTATAAACGAAGCCGTTGGTTTCGAAACCTATATCAGTCGGTATGATTGCCTGAGCCAGACCGGCTACGAAAAGGTTACCCAAGGTCCAAAAGGCTGCCATGAACGACAACATAGAGCCCCTCTTGGATTTGGGTTGAAATTCTGCGAAATAGGACCAGATTACTGGCCCACTGCCCCCTAATCTATAACAGAAAGATATTAGTTGGTGCTGCATACCTACAACAAAAAATAATACTTACGCCGCCCCATTTAAAAATCGGAATAACATGAACAACTCATATGACTGACTGAAGCTCGAAGCTACAATGCATATGGCATTCATGAAGGAACTCACGATGAGCACCTTTTTACGCCCAAGAGAATCTGCCACAGAACCCCAGGTGTAAGCTCCAGCCATCATCCCAATGAAGATGATGGAGTTTAGCCACCCCTTGGTCTGCGTGTTGAGATTTAAGTCGCATTGGGCCGCGGGAAGGATGAAGGACATCGAGATGACGTCCATCTCCTCCGAGGTGCTCACGAAGCCACATATTGCTAACAGAATATAGTGAAACTTTCCATATCTGAAAAGAATGCGTTAGAATGAATAAAAAATAAATAAGATAGACAAAAAATGGATTATGAAAAATTATTAATTACCTAGTTAGTTCTATGGCTTGTTCGAAGTCCGCTTTGTCGCTGCTCTTTCCAACATCCGATGCGGCTTTGGTTAGTTCTTTGGTGCCTAAGTTGCCAAGCTCGAGATCTTTAGAT
The DNA here is from genome assembly GCA_025584915.1 of Monochamus saltuarius. Taxonomy (NCBI): domain Eukaryota; kingdom Metazoa; phylum Arthropoda; class Insecta; order Coleoptera; family Cerambycidae; genus Monochamus; species Monochamus saltuarius. The sequence continues at coordinate 17,576,033 of CM046730.1, read as the reverse complement.
CCACGGCCGTTCAGTACGCGATCGTCCTTTACATCACAGTCTTGCTTGTGCTTTACAGGCGGTTCACCTTCTACCATTCTACGCTGTAGACGGAGTTGTTGTTGTTTTTCGGCGACTGAAATTGGAAGTTCCGGCGACTGGGGGGCGGCGGCTAGTGGGGGCAGTGGGCGAGGGTTCTAACTGAAGCTCTGTAACAAGTAGAAACATTAAAGATCACTTCCAACTTTTTCAGTTATAATCATCTTAGTTGTAATTAGACCGATGTACACACACACAAATATGAGTGTTCTTTTACCCCTACTTTTACTTTGCTTAAGGTGTCTTCATTAGTTGAAACTCTTAGGATTAAAGATTAATGATTGATTGATTTACAGGCTTTTTGTCTTCTCAGGTCAAGACTGGAATACGCTTCCATTATCTAGTGTCCTTATTATGATAAATATATACTGATAAATTAGTATAACTCAAAGACTTATTTCCCATCTTATCTTGAAACAATAGTTACTACCCAACAGCTGTTAATTCTCCACATTGAGATCTATTTCTATGTTGTTAAATTTTTATGTACGCCAAAATTGACCACAGCAATAACTTGTATTTTTTACTATAGGAGGTTGTATGACCCTTTGAAATCTTAAAACATGCATCTCAGACTGCGATTTGTAAATGTAAGATTTGTTTCTTTAAACTGAAGATCAAATTGTGATAAATATACATGTTTATTTTTTTATTATCTTTTAAACACTAAAACGTGGAAATACGTGCTTATATTTTTTTTGAAATAACTTCAAAATAACAATAAAATTGGTGTAATTGAGGTCATCATTTGGCCAATGCCATTAAAATTCTGAGTCGCGTTACACATTATTCTCAATAGCTTTTGATGAACCAAAGCCCTTGAGGTTTAATGCAGCCTGCACTCAAGAATTTATTCAATTATATGTTGTTACCAGCCCCATGTGAGTGGAAGATATAGTCACTTTACAAATATTTTATAGAAAGAACTCCAACGGATATAACAATACAAAATTAAGATAAACGATGTATGCGATTAATTAAACCAGGAAACCATTATATGTTCTATTGATAGTTAAAAGAATTTTCGATCAGAAGCATTATTCATTTTGAGTAAGAAATCATTTAAATAAAATATATGACAATCACCAATTTGACAAGTTATCAAGTCATTTCCAGATTTGGTACGTGTCATAGTAGGTATAATCTTAATTGCTGCTGCAATTTTACGATTTATATAATCTTATATATTTTTTTAATCTAAATTGCTAATAATAATAAATTCGTTAAGGTAATCTAAATGTCTTTAATTGTCACTTGTACATTTCTAAAATATCTTGTGATTTTTGTGATAATTGTAAATTAATTTATTATATAAAAACGTTCATTCAAATTATATTTTATATAACGGAAAATCAAATACGGCAATACAAGTAATATAGGGACTTCTTACGTCACCAATGTTTGCCCCCTCAGCAATTTTCATGTGTCGGCGCTTATGTTTGTATACTCGGTTTATAATTATTTATTAAAGGTACGTTTAGGTGCTATGACGTATAAATTTATTTACATTATTTAATTTTATCTAAATTTCAACATAAATTCAATCGCTAATAAAAAGACAAACACTCGTGCTGCCTAAATTATGTAGTAGGGAAAATACAATTATTGTCAAAATTTCTGAAAACATTCAATTATCATCAAAGTTACTCATCCTTCATGTTCATTATTTGCTTTGTATAAATATTATTTAATACTTGTTGTACCTAGCACACAACATACATCATTAATTTGCTAAATTTACTTTTATTGAATCTTGGATCTTGTTAACATATTAAGTAAATATGATGAGATACTCATATTATTTGACATGACAAATAACTATTTAAGCAGTTAACTTCCATACTACTCTAGCCAACTTCTGTATTATATTCCATTACATACCCACAAAATTACAAATTTGTAAAAATGTTATTTTATTTATATCTAATTTATTAAAACAAAAATAAATAAATAATTAGAAAAATCAAAAATTTAAATTTATTTTGCGTTGTATAATTTTGATGTATTCTGTATATCGTTTTTTTTTCCGATTCAGTAGCCATCACTATAATCATCCTCCCCAGTCATAAATTTCATTGTCATTACTATTACAGTGTTGATAAACTATTATGAAAAGTATCCCACGTATTAATATATATATACAAGCAGATACATAGCTGTGAAAAATACAGCAGTAACTAATGTGCAATATATGAGCTAAATTGTTTCCAATTACAAATTAATTAGATGATACCGTCTTTGTTTAATTAATAGGAATGACTCATATCAAAATAATGGTCTTATTCAAAATGGAGTAACTACGTCTCATTGTATTCTACACGGCAACACTTGAACTCTTAAAAAAATTGTTTGATAATAAAAAACACATTACAAGATATTTATTTGCAATGTCCCCTTTACCATCAATGAAACGGTCTTGAAGATAATAGTAACTCTTGCGAGCATACATATAGGGATTTCTAGAGGTGAGCCTCTAAATGTTTCAATCTAATTGTACTTGGATGGATTAGTAATTTCCTTTTTCCATTAAGGATAAATCATTATTTTTATTTAACAATACCTTCATGTAAATTGAAATTTGTTTTATAGTTAAATAAATGTGTGTCAAATGAGGGATGATCAAAGTTAGTGGATTTAAATATGAACAATAGTACCTAAGCACTCGAATAAAAAGAAAAAGTGATACTTTTAAATGATAATTTAATCGATAATGAATAAAAAACAGTCATTATATATACATTGTTATTGTTGCATCTAACTGATAGCAGCCTTGCTTTCTACATCAAACAGTTATTTTTCTTGAAAATTATAAAAATAAAACGAGAGCATAAAAAGTAGTAAAAGGTTCAAACGGAAAGCTGACAAATTGTCCAGATGTTTCACGGCACAAATTGATTATTCACACCAATTTAAAAGTAATTTGCAAAAGTACACCGACCAATTGAGGTAATTAGTAGCAGCTTTAAACAGAAAAATTGGTATTATCTCAGAAGTGACATTATGACGTGACTATGAAGAAACCATATCTTAGATCAAAAATAAAAGAAAAATCAAAACTAGCAAACTCGTTGGTTGAGATATTTTTCACTTCAAGGTTAATGTTCTATATTCTGTTTGTTTGATTTTTTTTGGAAACATGAAACAAACAGAATCGGCATACGTCTAGGTGCCAAGATTATATGGACAAAGGTCACTCGTTAATGTTGAGGTTAATGTTACATTAACCGATATGTGCAATAATTTGGTCCATGACCTTCTTAATGTTTTTTTTCTCAAGGAAACTACAAAATTGTACTAATTCATTTGTAGGTTCTTCCTACACTCGAGGTGATAGAAATAAAAAATATAGATATATATTAATGAATTGAATGAAAATTTGAAGTGAATTGAGTCTGTGTCCTTAAATTTATTTTGAATATAGTGCCCCCAATGACAAAAATGGAAACTTCAAATCTAAAAACAAGGAAATCGTTAGTCAAATGGAGCATATATATTCTCGAATAATGAAGATAAAACTATTCGGAGACGGAAATATTCACAATTATAAGTACCTATCTATGTAGTATAATCTTTCTTACTAGGTAGTTATAGGTACCTACCATTAATTAATATCAATGCAAAATACGTTTAACGTTTAAAAAATAGTGTGACTTCCTAAATATATTTTAAAATATTGTTAACTATAAATTTAGTATCTTGTATGTAGTATATCAGTCATGGGCAAACTACGGCCCGCGGGCCAAGTGCGGCCCTTTGGGCTAGTCAATCCGGCCCGCGACATGGTTTTGAATAACCCCTACAATTACTCATAGGACAATTTGTATTTTCTGCGCAGCTAGAATAGAATAACGGTTTCCTTCTTATTGCATTTTAAGGACGATATTATTGCATCTAATAATTAACTGAGTTTGCACTCAACCTCGCGCAGGCGTAGTGGCATAGTAGAATTGTCAGTAGGCCCGCCTAGATAATTTTATTTTATCTGGCCCTCCCTTAAAAAGTTTGCCCATGTATGTAGTATATGCTTAAATAATTACGTAATTTTTATCATTATATTTAAATAATTATTGGGTAAAATAGCAATTACCTAGATGTTATTTAATATTAAGTATTGATTAAATATGTTGCATTTAGGGCATTATGTGCAGAATAAGAAGTGTGTAGACTTTAAGTGTATGATTTGTGGAAAATCTAGATAGCACAAAGAGCAGAGGTGTTAGGAATGTTTGGAATTTATATTTAAGTAATTTTGAAATCCGTTCATTTGTTTAATGGAGTTAGTAACACCTCTTATTTTACCAAGTTGAGTCATAACTTCACGAATCATCTTGAGACGTAAATTCTCCCCTTGTACAATAATCTAGCGAGTCACAGGAAAATTACCAATTGAGTTAATTTAAAACGTAAAAAACAACTCAATCAAAGGATGAGTCTAGTTAAATGTAAAAATAATACAATTAAAATCTGAAACAGTGGCAAAGATGAATCTCTAGTACCAACTTTACGCTCAAGGGTATTGCCCTTTTTTAGGGTCACACTCAAATAGAGCTCTTATTTCTGAGAGGAAGATCATTTTCAGCAAGTTTTATACTATTTACTAACTACCGAACATACTCAATAAAATTTGACAACACTACACAAGGTATTTTTGGAAAATTTCAAAAAGATCCAACACAACGTTGTAAAATAAAATGTTTTAGACACATTTAATGCATTAAAATTAGATAAATGACGTGATTGTTGTTTTTAGTTTTTTTAATGAGATATCGTCCTGTCGCTTTGAAAAATTCATTGTTGAGTAAGAATCAGGAAACTAATGAAGGACTGATAAAAAATAGTTGTTACATTTACTGCGTAAACTGCATCTGATGAAAGAATAAACATTAGAAGGTTGGTTAACTACCGAGCGTAAAACAGTTTTCACTGATGATTTGTTAAAAAAACGTATGAAAGAATTCCTTCTCAGTTACAACAAACAACAAACAAAATAATTTGTCAGGAATCATTGAAATCTAGACTGAATATCCGTGTACTCTCGTAGTGTTATTATTCAAAAACTGTGTTCTTAAGATTTTTTTTAATCACAAATATTCACAATTCTATACCTAAATATACATTTATATGCGATACGTTTTTAAAACCCTTAACATCTATATAATCATCAGTTAAACGGTTACACTAAAATATGTTTGTGTTACAGTGTTTCCTATGTAGAGAGAGACAATTTAGGAGCATATTCTATGATAAAAATTAAGGTAAATTTGTTATATAAACAATGGGTCTAGAGTGCGTCGTTTTCTGATTTCAGGATGTCCAAAATTTAGGACTTGTCAAACTGACAAACAATAAATAAATGAAATTGTGTATATTTATTATTTTTAATAGATTGCTTCATGTACCACTGGATTATAATGGTGCTTCTATATCAATTAGTAATGAATATGATAGAGGTAGGTGAGTATTATTTAAAATAATTAAAAAATGCATATTTAAAAAAAGAAGATTACGGTTAACTGTTAAACATATAAACAAATTTTTAAGAGATTCAAAATGTATAGAGAATGGTAAAAACGATCAAATATTTTGTGTTAAATATTACATGGCTGCACTTATTGTTCCGCCACTGAAATATTTATAATCAAATTTGGTCGTGGAATAAAAAAATTAGAATTAATGTTTTTCCTAAATTTTAAACACGTGTATAACAAACTTAACTTAATAATTTTACCACAGAACATGCTCATTCAATCTAACACAGAAAATCAATAAAAAATGATATTTTAAATAAAGGTAATAATGATGCACCCAGTATATGCATTTTGTCAAATTACCATCTAAGGTTATTAAACCTTCATACTCCTTAGTTTCTTTCATAGAATCCCGATAAGATAGATTATTAAAGCTTTTTAATAAGATATAAACTGAAAATGCATGCCCTAGTCAAATTTGTTTGTTTTTTATTTGATTTTTATTATCTCTCAATTATATTTACGATCTTCCTATCATTATTCTTTGAATTGATAGTGTGAGAATAGTAAATATTTAAAAAAAATTGTAACAAGTCAATAGAACTTTTATTTCCTCAAATAAAAAGTAGTTTAGTTTCCGAATAGTAAAATCTATTTTAGTTATGTGCCTTATTTCATGTTATAAATGATACGTAACAGACTAAAAATTATTTTTGTTACTTGATGTTTCCAAAATTTTAGCCAGCACTGAAAACGCTTATATTTTCAGCTAAATGCGTCAGCTGATATTTGTTTTTAAGCACAATAATAGAAATGTTGATCGCACCATTTGAATTTTTATTTTAATGGTATATAAATCTAAAAAAAATGTTATTAAAAAAACCTGACTAAATTTGAAAAGTTGCACTTACACTCGGTACTGTTTATACGAACAAATAAAAACAAATCGGCATTGACATGAATTATTTTCATTTTGGATAAGCCTTGGCACATGCTAAAATTAAGTCACACTCTTTTTCGAAATTAACAAAAATTTCCCACATTAATACCAAAAAGCGAAGGTTTAGAGTTACTACTTCATTATGAGTCGTGGTTTTGCATTATGCTTCCGCGAGGACATATTATTATAAATTAAAGCTATTTACAGTTGATTAGAACCTTACTTAAAATTTTAGAATTGCGAAATCCTGTGCTAGTGCAAACATTACACCTTTCTTGTTTAACTATTAATAAAGGAGGTAAAGTCAGCTGAATCTGTTTAAAAATACCATGCTTCTGGTTTAATGAAATTATCCTCTAAAAAATAATCTATAGCAAAAAATAATCCAAAGATTTGAGCATATTTAAACATTATATGGCTTAACTTTATTTTTAGAAATCCAAATCAGCTGTTGACAAAATATATTTTGCCATTCATTACCTAATATTGGGCTTCCTTAATTCAATCAAAACAAACGCACTATCAGAGCTTAAGATTAAATACAACCTTCAGTCGTTGATGTCATTAAACAAAATTAAAAAATATATGTAATAAATAAAGCACTTACATTTTACAACAAGCGGAGGAGAGCTAACCAACTCTCACAAAAATGTTTTAATAGTCGCAAAAATGTTCTTGCTGAAAGCACACTGATCAAAGCACATTTCATGCGGACCGGAAAATCTTAAAGAAAACTGGAAAATTTGTTTTAACCGCGCTGGTCACTCGATTGGTAATAACAAAAGTGAAAAACGAATGATGTACACCTGTAGACTTTTGAACGCAAATACCTTTCGCTAAGTAGAGGTTGCAACTGGTAGGATTTGTGTATGGATAATCTATATAGCTCTTCGACAATTTGTTTATATATCACTCGGTTTGCCGAATAGGGATGAACGCTCGGCTCGAACAACTACTTGTTTAAACTATTATTATTAATCGACCGATATTCGAATTTTCACAGTTACTGTCCCTACCTAAGTTACTTCACAAATTTATTTTTTCTTCACTGACGGTCAAAACAATTAACCATAGCGGCTATCTACATGTTCGATAACTTTGTTTACAACATTTATTTATAATTTAACATTATTTACATTCTCACAAAGAAGACATTTAACTAAGATAATACTTTGTTCTGTTTGCTTTCTACAACAACCCTTATTAAAAGTGGGCTATCAGCAGTATACCAACTAACTTATTTCTTACACATAATACTATAGAACATGTTCTGTGAAATGTCGTATTTACATATCAGAGCAACAAGTCATCAGCGTATACTTCTTTAATATACTCATTACTTGTATTTTAAACATCCCTCAACTGAATCCAATTATATTTTTTTTCATTCGTCAGCTCAAAGAATAAAGATAGCCACCTAAATACTCTAGACTATGGAAGATGCATGTGATATAATAGAAATTTTAATTTTTTGCCTGCCAAATGACACTCATCTGTCAATAATATAAAATGTAGAGGCAATATTTTTTCACAACACTTTTTTTAAAGTAATTCAAGTAGATACCATACCATACCATATTATCTTCTAAATTTTAAAATATGGAAGTACTTTGAGGAGTAATTCAGTATTTTATCGTTGTTTTTGCGTTCAGATTGGCATCTAAAAGTAAGGCAAAATCTCCTATGCCAATATTTTTTAATTTTACAGGAGATGTGATATTATGTTATGCGACAGAAAAATGTTAATTTATTTTAATATTAATTTTATCGTTGTTTGACCTAATATCAAAACAAGCCTCTTTATCAAATACTGAGAAGGACATTGACAGTAAAAGTTTATTGCTAATATCAAGTCAAACGAATTATTTAATATAATTTTTGAAAATTAATTTAATTTTAATAATACACATATTATAAAAAAATAAAAACGCTTGACATATTACTTTGTATTTTGTATGTATGCTGTATTTATAACCCTTCCAATTGGCGTGAGAACTTCATGTAAGTTATTTATTGCAGCATTTGCAAATTTGGTAATATTTCTGAAGAGATACGTGTTTAAATGCGGGAAATTTATAAAAAGCTTTTCATACAAACAATAAACAATCATTGCTTCCCATAGAAACCACTACGTTGCAAGAACTTTGCACATAGCATATTTTATATACAGGGTGGTTACCTTTACGACGCACATAAACGATAATGTGTACAGAATGAAAATGTACCTTTTCAGTTTCCTGCCGCTATTTCAGAAGTTTACAGAATATATTACTTTTCAGAACATTGAAAGGCATAAAAATGCACAATTTTTTCTTAATTTAACCCACGCTATAAATGCAAAAGTGACCACCCTGTGTAAATAACGAAAAGATAATGTTACTTCAATTACACAATTTGAAAAATATTTATTAATCCATAGAGACCAAATCTGGTTGATAGAATTATATGATGATATGATGATTTTGGCGCAATACCGTATCATATATCGTGCACCAATGCTTCAATGCTGTGTTTTATTGTTAGCTGACTGATAGTACATGAAAAAAATTAATTAGACAATGATGGTTGTTGATTGTACAATGTAATTAATCGCATTAACGATTGAAATAATATGTAGGGCAAATAATTTTTAAATGAAATTATAAATGTTTTGGTAAAAAGGAATATTTAAGTATATAGACACGAAGAAATATAAATAAATACGTTTATAGTTTTTTTTTTTATCAAAATGGTAAACTCTGTATTTATTACATATAGTAACAACAAAATATGCATTAGAGTACTTACTTTTTTTCACAAAAATTATAAATTGTTGGCTTTTTTACTGTAACATTACAGGAAATTAACTAACATCAGAATATCGTAAATATTCAATTTAAAAAATCCGGAAAGCAATCTAAATTTTCTTAATTAAACTATGTAATTTAACATTTTGTTAACCAACCCTAACGTTCATTATCTTAAAGATGACTTTATTGAAAATTCATATAAAAATATTCAATGTAAATTTTAATTCAAATTAATTACATAATATAATAATAGGGACACATTTTCATAGAAAACTTATTAGTAAAGTCTATAAATTATACCACATTTTCATTGGATTCATTGTAATTTATATATGTTTTATTATATCTGGATTAAACTTGAATCCATCTTAAAATTCTATTAATACCATGCTCCACACTATAACATCGTTGTAAATGCTTTGACTACTACCATAGTTCGTATATACCACTACAGAAAATTATTTGATATACTCTTTACGAAAGTAAGTACAATAAGTACTAATCGTTTAAAAATACTATGATCAAAAATCATCACCACAAATTGATTAAAGTGCACACTTATTTTAGATATTAGATTAGTATATGCATATACATAATATGCACTTTTTGAGATGTGCTTGTCACTTATGTAATTATTCAAAGTGAACCTTCCGGTCATATATTTAAAAAGATATTAGATACCACTCATTAAATTATTAAAATAAAGTGTATTCACCCCCTCCTACATTTCATTGTATATGATGTCAACACTGCTATTGCATTGAAATCTCCTATGCATATCTAATACACTACATTATTTAATATAAAATAAAATTATTCAGCAACTGGAAAAAATACTTTGAGTCAGGGATTTCAATAATATTTTTTCTAGAATCATTTTTTTATTCAAACATATTTATACAGGGTGTTTGTTAAAGAATATAGACCATACTTTAAGACTAGCTTCCTTGAATGAAAATAAGGTGATTTAAAAAACTTATCTCTTAGTACCATTTTGCTTCCTTATGAAGTTATCCGAGAAGAGTTTTTTTATTTCATTTTTTACACTAATTTATGTGCCTGTGCCACTGTATGTTTTGTTTTAGATTTTCGTCCAAGGGAGCTAGCCTAAACTATGGCCCATTCTTTAATAAACTCTGTATACTACTCATTCATCGGCAATAAAAATTTAATCCTTTAGTAATTAATTCAATAAAATCACCTAGTAAACATTTACTAATTAATAATAAATATGAATCCTGCATGGAGCATACTTTAAAAATTATGTGAATTTTATTTTCTTCACATTTTATTCTCTTTAAATTTAATAGGCATTATTGCTATTGCATTGGCTTATTTTACCCAATTTAAATTGCAATCACTTTATCAAAATATATTAGTTACTTTTTTATAAATGTATCTACAAAATTCAGTTATTTGTCAAGGTATTCCAGTTGAGAAGACGATCACATATTTACAAAATAAATAAAATTGAGTCAAACTTCCCAAATTACTAATTATTTTTTTGCGTCCTTGATTTATTTATTTAGGTATATTTAACTATTATTTATTTATTTTATTATTAAGTACTTCAGTTTTTTTTTACTAACCGTTTTAAAAAATTCCAAAATGAAAAAATATTTCTTATATTAAAAAATAAGAAACAGCGTGAAATGACCACTTATACTCATAGATGCATGCGCATGCTGCATTTAAGTATATATAGAGCGTATATATTTATATGTATATACATAATTTATTAACTTAATGCTAATTGATTTAAAATGAAATAGAAATAAAATTCCCACGTATTTTGATTGTCAAAAATTTGGAACCCTCTGACTTAGAAGTTCAACGATCTGTGCAGATATTATAAATATATGTACCTAGTCGAAAAAAGCTGTTATAGATACTGAAAAAGCTAATCTGAAATCTGTGTAATTTTTTCATTATACGCATTTATACTAATGCTCTATATATTTGCATTTGTCAAAAATAATTCTCGAAAATTGACCCGCAATAAATTTAACATTTGATGTGAAAACAATAGAATGTTTATTGACTTCTGTTATCAAATATTACATATTTAGGTAAGTATACGCACTAGTCACTTGAACAATACCAATGAAGAAGTTTTCAATTCAATTTACTTTTATTATACATGTCAAAACATTTTTAAAAATTGCAATAATTTTCATTATGTACACTAAATTTAAAATTAAAAAGTCAAATTGATGCTAACAGATTGCAAAATTGTTATTACATTGCCATTCTCCGCAATACATCTAGAGTTTATGATGTATTTTAGATACGTTAGACATCTGTTCCAAATAAAATTGAGGTGGTGGTACTTATGGAAGGAAAATCTAGTAATCAGACAAAATCAAGTTTACACACTGTGAATAAGCCAAAAGTCGCTTTATTTGTGTTTTTCTTGAAGTATACTTATTTATAGTTTCGTGCCATTTTCCTAATAATTTTTAAGTTATTTTTAAAAATATGACCTCCAAGTTTTTGCTTTTGATTTTCACGATCCTTTACTTCGTATTTAAATTACACATTGATGTGGTATTGCTCACATTAAATATTTGTTTTCTATGAAACTGCTATTTAATTAATATCTTTTTTTTATGTAGTGACGACTAATCCAATCTTACAATAAAGTTACTTTTCGTACCTATGAGAGGTAAGAGAGGAGTAAGGTTTCATTCAGTGTTTCGAGATAAAAATTGCAAAATATTATTTTATTTTGCATAAATTAATTTACCTATAGATCTATGATCACAAGGCAATTTTTTTTGTTGTTATCATATATGAATAAATATCAAGGAAGTTATAAATAAATATAGTAGTCATCAGTATATATGTTGTTCACTAAAATATCAGCAGTAAGTTTGAAAGGGCGTGCCAAACATTCATATCAAAATGAAAAATTTCAATTTGGGTGTTCTAACATCAGCTACATCTACATTAAATTACCAGTTTTGTCATAATTCTTTTTCGCGTTATCAGCACTGTTTGTAAAATTCGGATGCAGGAAAATTAAAAATATGTAAACAACATCGTTATTTTATAATTCTACGTTCTCTAATAGTTATTTTTGTATGTTGTCAAAGCCATGCTTGAAATAGTTACTGATATGTTACAATGTAACACAACTTACCAGAAGTATTCAGAGATGAATTAAAAGTTTGAACACCACTGCAGGGCTCTGGGACAGCCTCCGCAGTAAACTAGATTTTAAAAACATCGCGAAGTATATATACCGCTCGAAACAATGTGTGATGATCAAAATGTAAACAGACATGCGTTGCGATCTTAATTGTTATTAATCCTTATTAAAATAAGTAAACGTGTACTGTTTCAAATTAATTTAGAGACGCGTTTCATTTTTTTCACCTCTTGCACCCATTATTTACACAGGTAAATTTGAATTGTTCATTTGATTCAGTCAAGGGATAAATGTTATACCTACTTCTGTTTTGTACTTTGACGTCAGTTTCCGGGATTGTTTTCACAATATTACAGCTTTATCGTCAATCCCAATGAAATTCAAATTATCATTTAATATTAACAATGAACAACATTCCCGATATCCGACTCTTTTATTCCTCGAAGTGAAGATTAAGCAGACGTATAACCAAATGTAACAGAATTAAACTTAACGACTAGTAATAAGTACTATGACTATATTTCCAAATAAACATATATCTATTTTGCACTTTCAAAATGAAATATGTGAGAATACTTAGAATTTTTTTTTTTTAATTGTGCTAAACTACACATTTTTAATAAAAATACATACTGGTTTGTGATGCAAATATTTGATGCATGCGGTTAATTCTTAAAAAGTAAAATTTTTCATATTTTAATGAATATGTGGTGCAGTAGGTATGGGAAATATTCTTTCGTAAAGTTTCGCTTTCATCCAAAACTAAAAAGTTACTAAGTCCTACGTTAATTCAGTTAAACCCACACATTAGTTAAGAGGGTATATTGAACTTACACTTAATTAACAAGAAAAATGCAACTGTTAACAATTGTTGAGTGGCTATGTAACCAAATGCACTTTTCTGCAATAGAACTGTTAATTAAACACTGAAGCTACTGAAGTTCAGAAAAGTATCCATTCAATAGAAGCTGTCCCGTCATTTATAGATTTAAAAGAAATCCTTGGATGAATTTATCAGACGAAAAGAAATTTTGGTAGTGATGGTCCACAAAAAGTAAAATCCCCAAGTACGATCTTAAGCACGCATTAAATTGGCCGCAGTTTACTAATTATTATATTTAATAACCTTTGATTAGATTACCTGATGAATTACGCAAAAAATATATTAATTTACATACCGAAACAAACTAGAGATATACCTGTATCGATTTCAGTTATTGCTTAAATTTTAGCTGAAAATAAATTACTTTTTAATAAGGAAAATTCGAAGAAAACACAATATATATTTAGTAACAGGAGTGACCTAACAAATAACTGAATTTTTACTATTATTAGTAGTCACTTATAACTCTTATAAGCAATAAAGCAAAATATTGTAAAATGTAAATAAAATTAGAAGATAGCGGCTACACTTTAGGCACCACAACTATAGGTAGGTATGGATTTTGTAAATCGGTTGCGTTGCGGAAGATTTGAATTTGGAAAAAGCGATTTTCAAGAAAAGGTTTAGAACCGATATAAAAAACTGGATTGATTTCGGCACCTCTCCCATTCATACAAAAATAGTGATTCCTTTTTGCCAACTGTTCGCTTTGTTCGTCAGTTTTCCCTGCGCAAATTTTAAATAGTTAAAATGTAGATTGAATATTTGGAATAAGATATTTTCTATCGTTTATTTAAATCCTTAGTTGCATCGTCACTTGTGTTCTTGTAACTATTAAGTATATATAAATATTAAAATAGATAATAGGTATAAATGTAACGTTTTCTCTGATGGAACATTACATTAATATTAATAAAACAAGGTGAATCTTTTGTCTTAGTAAATATTTAAGCAATATATTTACTTCTGACACGAGAAAGTAGATGCTATAAATATGCTATAATGCCTAAATACGTAAAATTTACTTTGCCTCATAATTTAACTTGTTACAGCATATGACAAGCAGTACATGATAAAATCAGGTATCTACTCATAGAGAGAAAACAAGAGACTATGACTACAACAATTTTAAGTCTACAATAAAAATAAATTCTAAAATATTTTTAACGAATGAATAGAACTATTTTCTGGTGTCTTCGTCGATCGTAAGTATAATGAATATTTAGAAATAGGGAAAATTAAGTAAAATCAGCAGTGTATGTTAATTAATTACTTTCCCTTTTTCTTAATATTGTGCTAGTCCCTTTGTTTCCATTTTGTGTGCACTAAAGACTAAAGCAAAAAGCGAAATAAAAATGAGATACTAAAGACAGAATGCTAAAATCGCACTGTATACAAGACAGGCATCGTTTTTTTTTTAAATATGTAATATAAAGTGTTAATTTCAAGTGGTCAAATCGTTAGAAACAAAATCAGAGTTTATTTATCCCACATTGTGATTAAAGGTAAAAAAATTGATCATTATTTTAATATTATTCTGAATCGTAAAAGTATTTCATTCAAGGATAATTTTAGAGCTTCAGTGAAAATGTTCCCCTTCATTGATAAACAAATAAGTGCTCAACCGTTTGAGGTCAAATATAATTCCTAATTTTTTTGCTAGAAAAAGCAAACATCAGCAGTAAGAAGGTACTCACCCAGTCATGTTTAAAGTAACAATGGTTTAAAATGTTTTGGCTGGTATATGAGCTGCGACATTCGGATAATAATCCTTTTTGAAAAAAAACTCAAAACACTGTTTCGAAAATTCACAGGTTTTAGCACATATTGAACTTAACGGTTTAAAAAATACGTACGTTGTGGTCACTAAGCATCATTGTTTAACAATGGTGATAACTTTAAAATGCTTTATCCTATTTGTTAACTGGTCTCACACACAAGGTCTTTATAGCCCCTATTCTTTGTAAATCGTTATTAGCTACTTACTGACTCAAGCGTTCCTGTCAAATTGTTAAAATGGTTGTGTAGGTATATAATAATAGCTTTAAAAATTTAATATCTTTTCTAATTGTTACTGTTTCCTTCATTTTTTGACTTCAAACGTATTGGACTTATTAAAGTAACTGGTTAAATACTAGGTAAATATTTGTAGGCAGATGATAAAGAGGTCACTATTATTTGTTTTGTTTCCTAACAGAAAAAACATTCTTAAGTCACCCAATAGATTCTAACAGCAAAATAGTGTAAGTAATTACCCAAAAGCAAACCGGAAGATATCAAGTACTCTTTTAATTTTTATCGAAAATTCAATGAATATTCAATTATATATTTGTATCAGCCATCATTAGTAGGTAACCAAATGATTACAGAGCTATTGTTTAATTTGTATAAATTATTATTCTTCATAACGATTTCCTGTTTTAATACAGAACTCTTTTTAAGTTTTTCTATGTCTAAGCGATGATGTGCCAAAATGTCATTGTAGAACAGAAAGACAAGTCAAAGAAGCAACGAAAACAGCACTGAGATGGCTATTATGTTCTTTTTTTCTTTTCAGTAGAAGAGACTAGAAGCTGTGTATGTTCGCGTATTATTTTTTTATGGATAGATAGAAAAAAGCTGATCTCTTTTAAAAACATACTGTTCTCAAAAAATTAAAAATTTATGAATATTGTCAAATTGATTGATGAATAATTAAACGTACTGCTTGTTGTACAATTTATTGCAATAACAATGGCACTCTTTAAAATCAATTTAGCGATTTATTTCGAACTGCTGACGTATTCATAATAAAATATACTTTCAAGTTCCTAATAGTTGTTTTTTCCACTCGCCAATAGAGATCTAACGAATTTTTTACTCGGAACTTCGTGTAGAGTGCCATTATTATTGCATTAGATTATACGTAGCTTGATGCGATGGTATGGTCCGTAAACTGCTACCGTGGGTAATGTAAATTAATGTACATTGTAAATGTTACTAGTCGCGCCATCTATAAGTTGAAAACATAGTTAGATGACACAACTACAGTTATTGGTCATATCATAATAGTTACCGACTTTCTTATTGAGGGTGATGTAGCTCTTAAACAATAGATGACATACAAAATAGAACATATTGATTTATTGCAACCTCATTAATTATTAATCAATTTTACTATGAAATTAGTCAAAGCCTATATAAGCAGTGCTTTTAGTTGAAGACTGGAATTTATATTTTTAAAATATGATAATGCCATCAACCATGTATGACGTCATAAACCTCACTGAAAATCCTCGTAACTAACTATCACGGTTCGTGGTCGTACCATAGAAATCATGGTCGTACGCAAATTCTAGCTTTATCTGATAATTAAATTCACTAGAAAAATAACTAATATCGGCGGCAAAACTTCATGTCAAAGCATGCGCACAAGCTGTGTTGTGAATTAGCGTATGCATGTGTTTGACAACTATCAAAAACAAAAGCAAATATATAAACTATAAAGCAACATGAATTCTAAAGAAAAACCTCCTATACCGGTGCCGAAAATGAATGCGACTAATCTCTACGCTACAACCACTCAAATTGTGATGAAATCTGATCCAAAAAATCCAAATTCATGGCAAGATCTTTACAGACTTGTACCCTATTTGAGAAATTCTCTGTGCTGTGTAGTATGCTCAAATCTGTTGGTGGACCCTCTAACTCCAACAATAGCGCAGTGTCAGCATCACCTGTGTAGGCCATGCAAAGGGGGGCGCAAAAAAATAAAGCCAGCATGTGAGGGATGTAAAGAATGCAAAGACTATACCGAAAATAAGCGATTACGTATCTTATTACAGTGTTATAAAAAAATGTGTGTATGGTTAATACATTCTCCTCTATTTAAAAGTATTACAATGCAGGCATCACAGCCTGGTACAGGTTTTGAACGTGGTGCTAGTAACTTAATTATGTTAATAAAAGAAGGTGCTGCTTTCCAAGACGATTACAAAAGCAACGGTGGTCTTCCGAAATCTGCATATTCTATTTTGCCTTGCATTTATACTAATTCCGCCAACACACAGGGTGCTCAATCACAAGTTGGAAAAGACAGTAAAAACTTAGTGTTAAATTCTAATATGCAGAATAGATCTTCATTTTATTCTGTGCTATATCCAGGTAATGGGAGCAAAATTACTTTGAAAAGGAAACAAAGAGATAGTTTGGGAAATCCAAAATCTGGAGCAAATAGGCATAAAGAGTATGCAGAAAAGGTAAGTTTATAAATTAAAACACTATTATTTAGAGGTCTAAAAGCAAAAATATGAATGTTATAGGTTATGTATAAATATGAACATTTATCATCAAAACAAAACTTTTTAATGGAAACAGTTGGTAAGAGTGGTATATTAGTTTATTTTTAACCAATTTTTGAAAACAGTTGTCATTTGTGAATCTGTTGGATCTGTCTGTATAAATAACTAAGGAACATTAATGTCGTTCACTAATAACGCAAATTTATTACTATCATTGTAGCTCCCACTACAGCTACAAGTTTTTATCAGATTTTGTCTATTTCTTTAACTTGCCATAAAAAGTGTACCTAAATGTAATAAAATAAAGCTTGTCACCGCTTCATTTTACTTTTCCTCTCGTTTCGCCGCTAGTCATTTCTTTTTTCGATTCTGGCCCGTCCCTCAACATAGCTTACCAAATGTCACAACACTGGTTGTCTTAAACTTGGTTAATGTCAGACATTATTGACAGGTTTTAAAATAACATGTCGTAGTTAGAAAAGCAAATTGTGTTTATAATTACACTGCACCATACAGTTGATTTAGTACAGCAACACTGATAGTATTAAATTAATTAATACCTGGAATTTTTTTAATAAAAAGTCATTTCAGAGTAGTGTTCTGGAGAACACACACTATTTATTTCCCTAAAAAAAAACTGGTCTCACTTAAAGGATTTAATAATTAATATTTGATTTTTTAATATTTTGTACTTTTATCTGTAGGCAGTATTTAAGAAACCTTGTACAGTAAAACCTAAAAAAGGTTGTCGTTGTGGAAATGCAACTGCTACTCCTGGAAAACTGACGTGTTGTGGTCAAAGATGTCCATGTTATGTTGATAGTAAACCTTGCTTAGAATGTAAGTGTAGAGGGTGCCGAAATCCACACAGAATGGACGGACAGAAAGTAAGTAAAATCATTCACTACTTTAATATATAATTAAAATTACCTAATTTTATTATTTATTAGGTAATGCCTCATATACCAGAACTGCAACAGATTCAGTTGGTACAATCAGCCCCACCACCTGTTTTAAGTCAAGATGTTCAAAACCTGAAAATTGAAGGAATCGATTTAGAAACACAATTTACTGCATTCGATTCGATGAACATAAATCAACATTATAAAACGTTTAAACGTAAGTATTTGTATGCATTAAGCCAAGAACTACTGTGTAGAAAAAAGAGCACTTTTGTTAATATTAATATTGTCTTGCAGTTGTCAATGGAGGATACAATGCAATGCCTCTAACGACAGATTTATTACCCATTGACTTCAATGAAGATGAAGATACAGAGATAACTGTTGTATGACCTTTAGATTCTAACTCGGTGTTATTTATGGCTTAAAATCTAATGATGCTATTGAAGATTTTTAAATGCATTTTTTTCCATAACATTAAAAATCTTTAATAGCATTGTACGCTTTATTTTAGTCAAAACAAACTTCTGCCTTATCAGTTGATAGTTTAAAACTAAGATGGGTTGGACTGATAGTAATAAAAAAAATCAAAATGGGACAAAAAAATGTGTTTTTTAATGTAGAAGTAATAACCCCATTTTCAGTCCGTCCCTGAATTTATGTTCGTCTTAATTTTGTCTACATATATATTGTTTTTACATATTTCAAAGTTAGTGAATGTTGATTTTCATTATCTCTTAAGTTAGCTTTATTTGTATATTTATTAATTATGTATTATATTAAATATGTAGTTCAATATGTTAATTAAATGCAGTAGTAAACTTCTCATTTTGGTCTAAAGTGCTAAATTTGAATGGAACAAAAATATTTCAGATGCAATGGACATTTTTTTTTATTTCTGAAAAGTAAGTTTAAAAAGTAAAAATTTGAGATTTATACTACATTTGATTAACCGTTTAAAAATAATTAATCTGTAGCTTCGGCTGTGAAAATTAAAAAAAAATAATTGTTACGTTTAGATAAAATAATTAGTCTAGTCAATAATGATATGTTATATTCTGCAAAAAATATTTTCTTGCAAATTGGACATTTTTGGAAAATTGTTTTTCCAAATTTTGTATCATCTCTTTTACATTTTTATTATAGCCGTACTCAACATTTTTATTTTACCTTAGTCACAGAAATAAGATTATTTTCTAAATTCTAATTTGCCTTTACAAATATCACTTATTAATTTGCATTCTATAAATTTGATGTTATCATTTTTTTTGTTTACTTACCTATAAGTATAAAATTATTATTATTATTTTTCTAGAAAAGTGGACTTTATTGACTAACTTTTAGACTGTTATGCAAGCTGTAACTACTTGAGTAACTTTGTAGTCAAGTTAACCATACAAATAATAGCTAATTTTGCACCTAAATGTAATATATTTTTTGTATAAATGAAATAAATAAGTCTCTATTAGTGTGTCATTTATTAAAGAAACCATTTCAAAAACTTTGTTGATTACTTTAAAATTAAACAAAAACTAATAAATATGGAGAACTTAAAAACGTAATAGGTACTCACATACCCGTAAACGTAAAAGAATAATTTAAGTCATAAACAAACATGAACTAAAAACAAGTGGTAGGTACATGACATACCCGTAGGGTGCATAAAACAATATGACTAACGAAGATTTACTAAAATGGTTTAAAAGTGGAAGGAAACTTCGACGGCAAACTTCTTTGCATATGTTGAGCAATGTGGTCCCAGTTGAGCTTCTCACAATACTCGATAATGCGCTTTTCTATTTCCTCACTAGGTTTGTCTTCTTGCATTTTCAAAATAAATTTCATTAATCTACCATACTGCTTATTTACAAATGAATGCCAAATTGTAAAATACAAAACGTGGGTCGTAAATACCTGAAATGGTTAAATTTATTTGGCTACTGTTGTATTGACAAACACATATTTAATAAGTAACAAAATACAAATTTTGTTACAATAACTATATTAATATTACTTAATGCTTTCAGCTTACCTTAGCATCACTTGGATCTATAAATTTCACTAAAGATTTCCATACATTAGAAATTTCATCCAATTTATTTCCCTCCAACTCAGAGAGGCGACAGAGGGCAATCCCTTTCCTCGAAAGACATTCTAAGTAGATATTCTTCTGCTGTTCCATTGTACTAAAACAATTAAAATAAATAAAACTACTCTTGTGTTTTGTGACATGTTTTACTTTTTTATTTTAGCCGCATCTGGACGTAAATCAGTCTTGGTGGCAATAAAGGCTAAAATTGATTCCTCACTTAGACTTTCAGTCACTTTATTGCAAATGGAAATCACTTTATTGAGATCTTCTGCTGAACACGTTTGTTTCTTAAAACTGGGTAGTACACGTTTATCCAGAGGATCCAACACCTGCAAGTACGCTGAGTGAACAAGCAGATGATCTGGATACTCTTTTGTTAATTCTTCATATAAGGTTTCAGCTGTTGCGCTATCTATAAATAATATCAAAAAAAGTGTTTCAATAGGAAGTAATGGGAGTCAACTTTTAACAGGAAAATTATATAAAAGGATAATTTGAAATGATAAAAAAGTTTATTGAAGTACATACCTAATTTTGAGAGCCACTGGGTTTTGATGTCTCTCACCGCCTCATTGTACTCATCCTGTTTAGTTTTCTCAGAATTATTATTACCATTATTTTGAGATTTTTTCACATTTATATCTGTAAGAAAATACTTGATTGGATATGTATCAGCTTTTTTACCAAAGTCATCCTTAGCATAAGTGATTGTACCAGTCAAATACTGTGCAGGATTATTAGATTTAACTGGAAACCTAAAAGAAAATTTAAATAGTATAAGAAAAAAGAACCTAAGTCCATTTACTTACTTATCCGATGAAAGAGGTGCTATATACAAAGGAATAACAACATAAGGATTAGAATTATGGGTAATTCCAGCCTTTTTGCCTCCAACTAATGCTTGGGAATAACTCAGGTACATATCCATGGGTATATTATTTGCCAATTTTTGATACAATAACATTGGTGCTTCATTTATTTTCTCTAAATAATCTTTCCTATCATGTCTCACTTGTAGGCGAATAGAATAATCTCCCTTCTCAAGTTTCACAGAATACTGGAAGAAAGTATATTGTATTATTTAACATATCAATATGGTTTTCTTTTACGTACTTTTGATGGATAAGCATCCCCACATCCCATTAGCTGCTTATTAGAATCATAAAGCTGCCAAAATTGAGATTCATACTCAGACTCGTACAACATATCACTTAAAAGTGCTAAATTTGGTGAAACTTCACACTGTTTTGATAAAGTGAAATTGTAAACTAGAACTAACTTGTAAATCTGTCTACAAGGAGGAATTATATCTCTCGATGACAATGGTGCTATTTTCCCTTCCGAGGGCCTAAAAATATGTTATATGTATGATTAAGATTCTCATATTTAATGATTTTTCTACTTACTTTAATATTTGGACGGAATTCTTCAAATTAATAGAGGGAGCTATTTCTTCTCCTTGCAGCGTCTTAACCTCAACGGTATGTATACCTTCAGCAGCATGCATTATTACAGCAGGTTGATTGGGTTTCACTCCATGGAACGATATAGAGTAGTCCAAGTTTGCTTCACCGAGGTTGGCCCAATATTTAGCTATAACCACTTCCAAAACCAAATCTCCTTTAACCGGAAAACAGAGGAACGAGTCAGATTTGGAGGTAACAGCTACCGTCTTGTTCGTTTCTAGTGCTTTACAATGTTGACGAGGTATTGCTTGAAGTGTATGTACCACAAATCTACCACTATCCTCGTCTGAAGCTAACTTTAACACTGCCCAAGTCGCCATATTAGGCACAACATAATAATGTCTCTTAATTGTGTTTGGCTTAAAATTAATTTTACTGTAACTTATTTGATATTTAGCTTCAATTACTTCTTTGGGTTGTATAACTGTAATTGGAACTTTAAAAACTGGCCCTTTCTCAACACAACTAACATCATAAGCATTAATAAATGTAGTATGTAACCCTTCATTAAGGTATGATGTATCAATTTTTATAGCAAACATCCTTGAAACATTGGATAAATCTAAATGACTAGGGTAATTCACATAATCCGCATTGCAAGTCAACACTAATTTCATGTTAAATCTAATTTTCTTCTCTGCATCAACATTGTCTGAATCTAAGAAATGTGGTTCGACAGAAACTTTAAATGTGTGTAGATTTGTATTCAATTTAGAACGCAAGTAAATTCCTTTTGAATTTGCTGATCCACATTGTATTTGGAATCGAATGTCTCTCTCTTGAACTTCACTGTAATTAATCAGGTAATCAAATGCTTTCTCCACTTGGATTAAACCACTGCCTTGGGCAGGTATTTCAACATCCTGTATGAAATTTGCAGTATTTTCTAAAGCCCTTCGAACAATATATGGTGAATATGGTATGTTCTGTTGGAGCAACCCTGATAAAAGAACACAAACAACACCAGCAGCATGAGGTGATGCCATGGATGTACCGTTCATTAACTGAGAATAACGAAGTGTAAAATTGGGCACAGAAGTAATTGCACCACCTGGAGCACATATATGAACACCGATTCCTCCATCTATTGTCGGACCTCTTGATGACCAGGTATAAGGAGCTCCTAAAATCAAAATAAAATATCTATGAGTTCATTGTTACTGTAATGGAATTATCTGGTTACCCGGTAATTTTTGTCGCATTGCATACTCAGCTACCATCATTTCTGGTGAAACATAAGCACCAATGCTAATGATTGGTTCATTATTTATATCTGAAGGTGTACTTATAGTTCCTAATGCTGGACCATTGTTACCTGCCGAACACACCCAAACCACTCCATACTTATTAACAATTTCATTAGCTAAATCACCAACACGTCTGCAAACATTTAACACTTAAAATTTTATTATTATTATTAAATTGCTTACCCAGCATCCACCCAATGAGCATGTTCGCCATAACTCATATTTATGACATGTACATTCATAGTTTTTTTCAATTCTGTTATCTTTATCATTGCTCTTATCAGTGCTGTTCCTGTTTCCATTGACCCTAATCTTCCATCTCCTATTGTTAAAGAAACGATTTGAGCACCAGGTGCAACACCATTTTCTTGCGGAGAGTCTGGAAAGTATCCTGCTGCTATGCAAGCAACATGTGTCCCGTGGCTTGCTGAAAAGATATATAGCCATTTTTCCAGATATAATAAATATAAACGTTAACTTACAACAAACAGCAACTAATTCTAGTACACTGCCATTATCATGTACATTTATGCTGAAATTTAGTTTATCTTGTTCCGTCAAGGGAGCATAATCATGTGTTATGCTATATTCGCCCAAAAGTGGACACTTTGTTAAATCACCATCAGTGGTGGTGTCTACACAGCAAACCCATTTTTCTCCATCATGAAACAAAATACAATCATAAACCGGCCCCACATCATTGAACTTCTTTTCCAGGTTATTTAAAATGTCTGCTTTTGCATCTAAATTTTCCTTTTCTAGCTTATCGACGTCGTTTAAATTAGTACCTGCAAATTATATTTTTACCATAAACCCAAATCACTATCACAAATGTGCGAAAAAATTACACATTGATTAAATATACTGAAAAAATAATTACTATTATGTTTTGAATCAAATTCAGCAAGTTCTCGGCAAACATTGCTAACGCTTTTCCTGTGACTTTCATCCCAGAATTTTTTTTTATATTCAGATTTCATACGATCTTTTAACCTATCAGGGTAAAGGTCAAATGCATGTTTAACACCTAGTCTAAATGTGCCCTCAGGGTTTTTCCATGAAGGAGGTATCTAAAACAAAAACTTGTATGACAAATTACAATTTTTTTTATATTGCCTTACCTTTAATTTCTTTCCTGTCAAGGTAGTGATGAAGTCGTCCTTAGAAGTAACAACTGTGCTAGTGTCAACGTCTCCACAGCCACTACAGTCAAACCGTTCGATAACTTTTACTTTCCCATCGGAAGTAGTCTATAATCAATTTAAAATTTGTTAAAATGATCTATAATAGTAAAAAAACATATTACCTTTAATCCAGGTGCCCCTGGATCTATTCCTGAATCTAATATAGCTATGACGGTACCTCTTCCATCATATAAAGGATACTTCGATAAAAAAGAAACAACACCTGTTTCTTTTTTTGGCAATAAACCCCAAACAGGAAATTCAGTGTTTGTTGGTAGATCACTCATGATTTAACGAATAACTAAAAAATAAAGGTATTTGCTACAGAATTAATTGTTTTAAAATTTTGCAAATTAAAGTAGGGGCAAATATTAAAAATGAAATTATTTATTATAAATATATTTGTTCTAGTAGCTTTTACGTTACATATTTTAGTTATTTTAATTAGTGAAATAATTTAAAAATATATTTTAACAATTATAACCTCTTTACAACTACAAATTGCACGTCACTTTCTCTTCAACAGAAACATGCACAGAACACAACACAGCGCAGAACTTGCCATCAAAAAACGATTAAGTTCGGAACTTCAAACTGTGCTTTAAACCTATTTTCTTTGTTTATTAGATTAGAGTACGTTCTCAATTTTTGTCTCTTTGGCACTCTGTGATGATGACAAGAAACTGACAAAATGTGCCGCGAACTATAATGATAATGCTATAACCATTATAACTATTAATTAAATATATATAAATTAAATTTTGAACGAATAAATCTTCCTAAATGGTAGGTAGTACCATAGTACAATTTTAGTGGATTGAAAAAAGTGGTGTAGTATTACAATGAAGGATAGATTGTGATTGTTTTTTTTATTCATTATAATGAATAGTTTTACTTCATATACATTTTTTTATATTTCGGTGTATAAAATCTATAAAGACTTTTTGATAAACTATAACACAGTAGGTAGGTATCAGTTTAGCGGGACATTAATAAGAAAACAAAATTATAAAACTATAAATTGAGGTAAATCAAAATAAAATAAACAATAGAGTTTAGTATGACAAAAAAATATAATTTTCATTTTTAATATTCAAAAAAATACAACTATTTTTTATCAATATACGACAAAGTACCTACCTACACACACCTGAACAATAGCAGACTGCAATAGATAATTTTCATAAATTGAGTCCAGGTTACACTAAAGATAATTAGATAACTTTTATTACTCGCAAAGCATTTAATCTAAATATTTTTATCAGAATATGAACAGGAGTTTTAATTAAATCTCTGCTTCTGTTGGCCTGCATTTATTTTTATACGTAGGTAAATAAAAGGGTTATAAAAACGTGTTAAAAATATTGACGAAGTAAAATGCAACATAACAGCAAGTTTAACTGAAAAAAAAATAGCAGTCTGAATTAGAGATAATAAAAGATTTGTAGGTATTTTATATCTCGACTTGCCTCATATACAGTGTGACCTATTTGAAATGGATACAAGTAAAAATAGTTTATATCGTTTTTTTTTAAGATGGAGCAGTGTTCTCTATTCTGATGGTGCAAAATATTTAATTTTGTTTTCCGTTTTCAAGGACTACTTCGAATTTTTTCACTGCCAAATTTTACAAAAACTGTTTAACGATTATTTTCTTCAAATAACCGGCACTGGATTCAGCATGCCCTAAAAATTTGATAAGTAAATATTAATAATTATTTATTTGAATACCTAATTATTTTTAACCGTTAATTAAAAATTTTTACAGGCTTTTCATAGCCTAGATTTTTTTTAAATTATTATAAATGTATTTAATAAAATATGAAGCTTTTATTACAATTTGTATAATTAAATAATCAATATTTATTTTAAAAAATTGGTTTGAAGGCACGCTGAATCCAGTGCCGTAGTTAGATTTGAAGAAAAAGAATAGCTAAACAAGTATTGTAAAATTTGAAATGGGTCACACTGTATACCTAGAAATTATTTGAATTTATATTAGATGAGCATTCATGGGCGCCCGAGAAGGGTGTGCCCAATGCAAGAAATCAACAGTTGTAATAAAATGAGAAATCTGAATTATTTTTTATATTTTCGTCTATCATTTATCGTCGGCTTGCCCAGGGCCTGATAAATTTTCTTTCAACGCCTACAAATGGGGACAAAAAAATATTTCAGATTAGATGTTTATCAAAGCTTCATATTTCGTATATTCTTATAAGTATATTTTTTAAAAAGAAATAATTATCTCCCCGCATATCCGTCTTGTAAATTCTGTAAAGAATGGAATGAGTAAAGCTCACACTATCTTAGAAAATGCATCTTTATATGCTCAAAGGCAAAATTATATGATAGATTTTAAAGGCTTATACTACTTAGCGATGGCGAGGGCCAGTTAAATATTGGGAGCAGAAGCTGGACCAATGTTAATGCGATTAGTCAACAGCCAACCTCGATCATACAACACACTTAACCAGATGCTCCGTCTGGCAGTGTAGTCTAGCAAGCCATGTTTGTAACAACGCCTCTCTACTATGTTTTCGTCGCAACTTCATTTATTTTATTAACAAATGTTTATTCCGAATTGGTGAATAATACCGAATCTTGCGTTCATCTATACGAAGAAGGCGTCGAAGCTTACTTAGAAAATAGGTACGCTGACTGTGTAGAGAATTTCGAAAAAGCGCTCCATAAGTACCGATCATACAAGAAGAAACTACAAAACTGCAGGTTGAAGTGCAAATATGATGCTGAATTATCCGAACCACTATATCCTGTGGACGTCGAAAATCTTTTATTCTACGAAAAAGCAGTAAAGCAGACTCTGTGCATCATGCAGTGCAAAAAAGACAACCCTGAGCTCAGTGGAAATTTCAACATTAATCCAGAAACAGAGAAGTTATTTGAAGAGCAAAAACCTTATGAGTATTTACACCTCTGTTACTTTAAGGTAATATTATAATATTTATTATTTAACTGTAGTGTTGTTCCATACTTAGATTTAATAACAAATACTCCTTTAGTAGAAATATATGTCAGGAAAGAATCCTTTTATCAAATATGTAGTTAGATTCTTTATTTGCAGGATATGTGAAACATTTAATCACTTTCACTTGAAGTTGATTAGATATCACAAATTGCACATCCACATTTAATAATTCCTATTTTAAAGATAAATAATAATGTGGTAGATGGTATATAACACCAAATATAAACAAACACAGCAGTGGCGCAACACTCCACAGATTATATTTAATCATCGAAGAGTTTTTAGAAATAACTATATAGGATATTTATTAATATTAATATTTGGTTTCATTTCGAAAATGTTTTGCATTTTTAATTCTAAATTTGGAAATGTTTATGTTGCGCTACTGTTAAAGTACTTTAAGTAAGCGATATGCTTCACAAAATCCACACTTTACACGTATAAAGGGATACGATAGATTTCTACTTCATAAATGTGATCAGTTAATCAGACGATATGCTATATAGTTAAGCATATCTGTTTTTTTTTTCAGGAAATATAATCAAATTTTTCAACAAAATGCGGACTGCCATCTGTATTAATTATTACTGTCAATTTTTCAAAACAACTGAATTTAGGCACCTGGCTTGAAAATTATTTACAATTGAAACGTCTGATTAGAGATGCCAAAAATATCTGACAGATACCGTAGTATCCGATACTTTGTACAATTCGAAGTATCAAATATTTATATTTAAATGTATCTGATAAAAAATATCTGCTGACTCCCTGAAAAAAATATTGAAATCTTTTATTTCTTTATTATTTAAAAAATGG
Organism: Monochamus saltuarius; assembly: GCA_025584915.1. NCBI lineage: Eukaryota > Metazoa > Arthropoda > Insecta > Coleoptera > Cerambycidae > Monochamus > Monochamus saltuarius. The sequence continues at coordinate 17,547,748 of CM046730.1, read as the reverse complement.
TGACCCATATTTATGCGATTATTTCAGTAAGAAATATTTTTCAATATTTATTTCAAATCAGCATGTAAAAATATTACTTACTTCTTGTAAATTAAACTTGACTTCTGGATAACGACGCCAATACAATAATACATTTCGGTTGTATTGAACTGATTAAATCATTGATCAACTCATATATCTACATCTGTCGTGTCTCATTAATTTTATCTTAAATAAAACTAATACATCCCGTCCCATCAATATTTATATATATATTAATATTAGATATATTATTTAATTTAATAAAAAATAGATCAATCAAACTGCAGTTAACCGTCCTAGTTAAAATTACATGAAACATTTCATATTACACCGCACACTTTATTGATTCAAACCAAATGTTACTTATACATTTTGGTGTTCTAATAATTTGATAATTTTATTTTATTTCCGCTATTAAGTTCAAAGAAATTAGGACGCATAGATTATTTATCTTTTTAGATTTAGAATTTAGCAAGTATATAACATCTTTTTGCAGATGTCGAATCTAGGTCTCTATTTATAATCTAATGGAGTTTGCATGACCATTCAAGGTACAATCGTTTGCAGTAATAATGGCAATCTTTAAAATGAATTTTGCGATTTCTTTTGAACTGCTGACGTATTCGTAACGAAATCTACTTTCAACTTTTAACATTACTTCTTACTTCTTAGTTGTTTCACTCACCAATAAAGATTTAAGCTCGGATTTAAGTAATGAAATTTCTACTCAGAACTTCCAGAAGTTCACAAAGGGGAGAGTGTCATTATTATTGCAAAAAGCATGTACATATTATGTTCGGGAATATTATTTATTATATTATTAATATGCGCATCATCTGAAGTAGGATATTTTATTATGTCTTGACTTCAATAGTTATTCCGTTACCTAATTATATTTAAAAATTCTACGCAATTTCTATTCATGATAAAGCTCTTTTGTGAGCATCTTCTTTCACGTGTTGAAATAAGGGGTTATGTAACCAAAGTAGTGTGGACCAAAATAAAACCATTTATGAAATAATACCGTTCGATTCTTCTACGAGTGGGATTGGTTTACCTTGGCTGACTTCAACCCACAAAAACGCATGTTAAATAAGTTGTACATTTATTTTATGTATTTGTTATAAGTATACACTTATTTGGGATATGCGAAAGCAATCTGTTTTAATCTGTGTCGAAAATTTTCCATGAAATATGATACTTAAATATAAACTAAATAAAGTAGAAATTTTGATACTCAAATTTGTAGTTTTTCTTTTATTTTAACAAATTTTTGATAAAAAATATTCATATTACAAAATTGGAGAGTTTAAAATTGTACTAGGTACTTGCAGTGAATTTTCATCTACTACTATTGAAAATTTAAAAAAAAATACTTTTATTTAACCTACTCTGTACTTTATGAATTGTATTGTATTGTAATAATTGATCTACTGCATCATGCATCATATCTATTTCGGGCCAAGCAATTTTGTAGCAACTGTAATTACAATTCGCAAAGCTAGTCACGCCTATACTTAAGAGCTATAAAGTTTTACGACTTTTTATTTTTACTACGTTTCATACTATGCGTATACCGAAACAATTGTTAATTCATGTCGTGGAAATATACAGAAAAAAAAACAATTATTATGCAATTAGAAAGTTGTGCATAAAAAATCACTATTTTGTTCAGTATTTGTAACCTTAAGCCACGTATGTACTTGTAACAGAACCTCTATGCGAACACCCATGTTTGCTGTGATATTACGCGACTTGGTTACTGGGTCTCGTCCAGACGACGTTCTGTATACAAGTGTGTACACGGCTTTAATAAGTAGCATAGATTTAGGATCTTTGAAAGTAGCTATTTATTTGTTACTCAGAAATCAATAATAAGAAGTTATATTTTCTTATATTAAAAGATGAAAATAAATATAATCTTGAACTATAGCATTTTGTTTACTACTGAATAAACAGACGTATAATTTTATGAATCACATAAAAAGACATTATGGTTATAAAAATTTTATTACCTCAGTTTCTGTCACCAAAACAAAACAAAAATAATGATTTCTTAACCAACATAATATTGGCATTCTGTAATGATTTCTGGAACATTTTACCGATATTACATTATAGTGGGAACATGACTTTTTTTCAAGAAATTGTAAACAGAAGTAGAAACTAAAATCTACTAGTTTTGCATGCTGTTTTCACACCACGTTTATGTCTGAACAAAACAAAATTACACCTATGTTAACGATCTGACGCCGGAGCCTGAAACAAATTCTTGTACTATTTCAGTATAAAATTATCAGTATTTTCCACCTATTTAAATATTATACACAAAAACAGTGATCTATAAATTTTAATTTACATAATGTATTACTAAACATTAAAATTGTTAAAATAAAACAGTTTATCTTTATAGGAACCTATCTATTATTTTTTTGCATAATATTTTTCAGACTGGTAGCCCGATGAAGGCAGCATCATCAGCGTTTACATATTTGGTGTCACATCCTGACGATAAAATCATGCAAAGCAATCTGAAACACTATTCCTCCATGGAAGACGTTAATATGAAGGAAATTGAGAATTTTGAAGCCGAAGTAAGTTGATAATAAACACATTTTCAACAGGAAGTATTATTGCATTACACAGTAACAGCAAAATACGGTCTTACTCTAATGAGAATGGTGTATTATGAATGCTTATTCTTCGTTTCATAAATACGGAGGGAAAAAATAAGGATTTAATAAGCCAACGGAATTTTCCAGGTTTTATTAGATAATGTTTTAACACTTTTTGAAGTGTTAAATTATGTTTTAAGATTTTATTTTGTTTAGACTTATGTATATTTATACGTACATGGAGCGGACGCTTATCAAAGAAAAGATTGGAAATCTGTAGAAGAAAATATGGAAGAAAGTTTAGTTGCGTATCTTCAGGCAGAAGAAGAATGTAGAGCACAGTGTGAAGGACCTTTTGACCAAGGATGGTACCCAGACTTCATACCCTCTATATCTAGTGAGTAGTTTTACTATAAACTACATTTTACGTACAATCGTTTGCAATAATAATGACACTCTCTTAAAACAGTTTTTGAACTTCTGGAAGTTCTGAGTAGAAATTTCATTAAATCTCTATCGGTGAGTGAAACAACTAATAACTAATATTAAAAATGTGAAGTAGATTTCATTACAAATACATCAGAAGTTCTAAAGAAATCGCAAAATTAATTTTAATGAGTGTCATTATTATTGCAAACGATAGTACTTATACTTTATTATTCTAGATCACTTCGCTTATTGTTTAAAATGTAAACAAAAGTGTAAAACTCGTTTGGGATCCCTAAATGGAGAAAAACATGATGATTTACTTCCTAGCCACTATCACTACCTTCAATATGCATATTTTAAACGTAAGTAGATACTCTGTTAATTGGCAAATTATTTTATTTACACTTAATATGTTTCATTATCAATTTTTAATTTTGTAGTGGGAAATTTGAGAAAAGCTTGCGAAGCTGTGGCTAGTTATCTACTTTTTTTCCCAGACGATGAAACAATGTTAAGTAACATGAAATTTTATTCTGGATTACCGAAAGTGCAAGAAAATTTTTTCCAACCAAAGGAGGTACGACTTTCAGACAGGTATGGCGGTTGTTAAAGACTTATGGTTTGTTGTTTTAGGAAGCTATTCGTTACATGCAACGCCAAATATATGAAACCAGAATTTTGAAATTCATAAACAATGAATTCAGGAGCAAACTGGCTGAGATGCACGAGGTATTTTACATATATTATGCTAGGTACTTATAAGAACCAAGAAGTATTTCAGCTTTCTTTCACTAATCCATACTATTTATAACATCTAAATTCTATTCAAACTGTTGCCGTACTAAATCTTATCTCCTGGAGATTGTTTCGTTTTTTAAATAAAATTTCAACTTTCTTGTTATATTTAAGATAACGTTGGCATGAAATTAACTAAAATATAACAAAAATACTTAAATAATCTTTTGCACCAAAATTATTGTTTATATTTGGCTGTTATCGCTGTCGACAAATTTGCTTGTGTAGACTATCTCTATCACTAACTATCATTTGTACATTCAGAGGAAGAAATTGCTTTTCTTTAAAAAAATCAAATCAAAGTGCACAGTAGGTATTAGTAGTTTTAAACATCATTTGGGTTTGGGTAAACATTCGGTAATTGGGCGATATTTTTGTATGGAATTTCAATAAATAATTTGTGTTAGGTGTAACTACACGTATTGCATCGGCGTTGAAATTTTATGCTGTCAAATAATTTTACAGTATTATACATTCCTGGTAAAAAATTTGATACATGGTGATTTTCCGGGTTGTTGTGCCGTACCAACAATAGGAACCGAAATCAATATATGGACGGGCCCAGAGACACCGATAACGGGTCTGTCCCCCATAGAGCCTAGCCCGAGAACAACCAGGGCAGGTAAAAGAATCCCGGCTAATGCTAGGGATGTGCATTTTAACAACAACTCGGTGAATCACCATGTATCAAATTACAACACTGGCCGTGAAAGCCTACAAACCACTATTCCTGGTGAAGGTTTGTTATATATAGGGTGTTCCATTTATAAAAAATACATGTAGCTTTATATAACTGCGATAACATGTTTATTTTATACTATAGGACACCCTGTTGTCTATAAAAATTTCCTACGTTGCATGCATACATAATCACAATTTTGTAAAATACAACTGTTGCATGTTTTGATTTTGAGTGTTACATTTCAAATTTTTTATTGAACTAAATGGTGGCATGTGGTTGTTTTATTAATTAACAAAAACCTTTGACTTACAGGGCCAGTCTTCTGCAATAGAAACTGACAGCACTGCCTGATCTTCAAATGCTCACGCTTTTTGGGACTTTTCGCTGTACATATAGATAAAAGTTTGTATTGTTCCTAATTCAAAAATAGTAACCACACTGTGTTCGGGTTTTATATATTTGCATTTTTTTATAAATTTAATGTAACTAAATAAATAAACGATAAAATATTAAATTTACTTTGTATTTTTCTACGTTGACCGGAAATATTGTTTGTGGCTAACAGTGATATATTTAGAAAATATATTGATTTCGACTTGATTTATCAAATAAATTAAAAGTTTGTTGGATGTTATGGTGGGGGTATTTCTATTGTGCTTCGCCGTTATCGCTTTCAAATCATGAGAATATTTGTATTGCTTTATGATAATTCAAGTAAATGTATTATATACAATGGAGTCAGTGTATATGTATATAATGTATTCTACATATATGTATACAAAAAATTGCTAAAACTATGAATTGGTTACCTAAGTATAAAATTCAAATATATTTAAGTTTAATCAGTATCTAGAGACACAATATTGCATTTACCACTCACAATTTTCATTCTACAGGTCATTAAACCAAAGTTTCAAGTAACGATGACGGAAAAACAACTCGGCGGACAAAAAAGATTTGTCTCTGATGGTTTAGCAACCGAAAAAGAATGCAGAACTTTACTGAATCTAGCCAAAATGTTTGCTAAACTTGGAGATGGATATGACGGTCAAAAATCGCCACACACAATCATGGAGAAGTTTGAAGGAATTACTTTAAGCAGAGCTCTATTCCTCGTATATTTTCGACTACTTAAACCAGCCCATCTCGATTTGTATCTGAGAGTAACAGAAGAAGTAAAAAAAATGGTTACAGACTATTTTAAAATAAAAAAAAAGTTGCATTTTTCCTATACGCAAATCGTTTGCAGATCTGCATTTCCAGGTAAATCTAATTGTACATAAATAATTATTTTCTCTTCGCATTCCTTTATCCATTAAAAAAAAACTATGGGACATTGCAATCTTTATATGATTATTAAATAGACTTTATTCGTTGTAGATTCTCCCAAACACCGAACTGACTTTAGCCACGAGATACATGCTGATAATTGTAATCTTTTGGAAGATGGAAAATGCGAAAAGTTACCACCAGCTTATACTTGGAGGGACTATAGTGCCATTTTATATCTTAACAATGACTTTGAAGGAGGTGAATTTATATTTTCTTCTGATCAACAAGGTGCAGACATTCAGGTAAATATTTACTAGTACGGAAGCATAAATTATTATTTAAAGTTCAGTTTTAGGCTCTCTTGTATTTTTAATATTTGTTGTGTGGTTTTAGAGTATCATTAAACCAAAATGTGGTAGAATGGTGGCATTTTCTTCCGGAAGTGAAAATTTACACGGAGTAAAAGCGGTCAAAAAAGGTTCGAGGTGCGCTATTGCAGTTTGGTTCACTCACAGTGAGGCACATGCTGATGAAGATAGGTCGATAGCTTATCACGTGCTTGAGAATGATATAAATTTTCACTTATTTTCTTCAGTAAACATAAGTAGCCTAAATCCAGATAAATAATAATATTATTTAAAGAGTAATCTCGGGTCGATTATAAAAAAATTTTGATTTTGAACAGATCTATTGAAAGAACACCCTGTTCCCTGTTCTTTCAAAGAGGTAATAGAGGATATAAAAATAAATAATTTTGTGGTTTAAAATGTCATATTTTCACAATATAAAAACTATTGAATGAAAAAAAAAAAACAGAAAATTTTGTGTGAATAGTACATTTTTTACCAGTCAAAATGTTTACTTTTAAACATTATTTTAAATTAGATACACTGCTGGGACTTAAAATAATGTACAAACAATATAAACAAACTACTTGCATGTGGTTAGTTCAGACACCTGTTTAATTTCATCAGCTACCTAAATTTTCACGCATATCACAAGTTGTTTAATGAAAATTGTTTATTTTGATATACTGCATAACCCCTTTGAAGGAATATACTTGTTTTAGAAATAGGTACTAGAAGATTAATAATTTCATTAGACGTGTGTTTAAAAACTGCTTACAAATAATGTGTACCTGCATGGATTTAAAAAGAAAACAGTCAAAATATATCCAGTTTTATGGATTAAGGACAAATTTAAATTTGATACAGATGTATCTACAAAGAGATAGAAAGACAATTTTCCAATGTGTTCAAATAGTAATAAGGAACTTATAGCTAGGAGTGTGGTAGCTGTTTACAAGTTATATTTCCATTATTTTAATTATATTTGTGCTGTGCTTTATTTAATTTCTTATTCTGAGTATTTACTTTGGTTGTGCTATAAAGTATTTGTTGAATATTATATTTTAGTTAAGCATTTTTATTTACTATGTAATAAATATTTTTAACGCGATTTTAACTTGAAATTAAAAAACTACAGACAAGAAACATTCTCCTAGTCAACTTTAGATGAAGGTATTTGTTTGTAAATAATCAATTAACTGCAGTGCATGAATAAGAAATCACTTGTTTTTGTATTTCTTTAATAAAACTATTAATAAACGTATCTGAATTTTATTAAAAAAAATATATATTTATATGTTATATTTGCTGAAGAATTTTGGTAAAAAGTTGTCGTAATTATTAAAGTTTTAATTGGAACTATAAGCAATTACATACAACCTTTTTATTTTATACTAGATTAGTACATTGACAGGAGTTGACCATTTGACTACTTCATCCCAAACGAACAGTATTTGCATTTACTACATGAAACTGATGTAATGTTTAAGTAATTAAACATGACACAACTCTCAAACGAATATGTAACAAGTTACGTTTTTCATTCCAAAATTTGAAACGTCTGTCGAGCGACCAACCAACGGATTCTATGTAGTACATATTTGGCCATCCTTCACATTTAGTGATGAACTGATGAAGTATACCTACTTTAGTGAGTCAAATTTCTCCCACTGACACCATTAAGATTATAAATCTGATGCCACGAGTGCGTCATAGACACCACAATGTTAAAAGTATGTACTAAAAATAACCAGTAATACACAATATACCATTTGGTTGTATTTTAATTTTTTAACGAAAAATTTTTCAAGGTAAAATCAATTGAAAATTTTCAATTTAGAATAACTCAATCCCACTGGATACTCTTTCATGAAATAGGGTCTATAAATATGCATCCAAGAATAGTAGAGCCATAATATATTAGTATCTGTAAAAATACCTAGTGGTTTATCAAAAATAGAATCTGAATGGGGAGTAGTAATACCTTGCCTTAATTTCTAGATATTGAAAAATTGTAGTTGTAGTCTTTAGCGTAGGTATAATAGATAAGTATAGCTAACAAAGTTAGCAATAATCATTTTAAACTGAATCCAAATTGATTAATATGTTACCGATTGCAGTAAAGATGTGTAGAAGAGAGTATATATACACGTTTTCTGACGCATTTGAAATAATTTAAGATGTAGTATTGAATATTGCAACGAAAAATCTAGTAGTGAATGAGACCTCTTACATATTTAACTTTAGTCATTTGGAGAACGTTCTGAATTCGGTGAACGTCGCCAAGCGTCGTTTTGAGATATCTCAAAACAGTGGCGTTCAAATCTTAAAATCAGTATTATAAAACAGCAAAAAGCAAATTTTACATGTTTATAAAAATTTTACTTAATTCATATTAAATTAATCTATTTTAAGAAAAAGTATTACGTTTTTCTACACTACACTTAATAATGAAGTAAAGGAAATTCAATCCAAACACTATAAATAGGTACACAAAACAAAATTATAAATGTGTGATCTATGAAGTTTAATATAAAAATATATTTATATAGGACTTCCTAGGTCCTCCCTAGCTTCCCACAGAATATGGTCCTACATTTCGAAGAATGGAATCAAATACAGTGTATGTTGTTAATACAAATAAGATGTTGAGTTCTGCCTTGCATTTTTTGAGATAAAAATCGAAAAATTGATCCTAATCGACTGAATCCAGCGAAATATTTTTGGCTTGCTGACATCGGCGCCGCTGATCTAGCACCGCGGTGATATGCCGAGCTCCAATGTAACCTGGCCGCTCAGTGCGGGACTTTTATGTGACCGGTGTAGTGAGAGAAGCCATGGAGGTCTGTCGTAAGTCCTCTGGGCTGTTGCTGCTTCTTGGATTGTCTCTTCTCGCCACTACCTTGCAGGGTACGTTTTCAAAATCTCCATCGAAGTGCTTCTGGGGAAATTCCGAAAAACCGCCCCTGGCATCTGTGGGTGGGCCTAAGGTTATGTACAGACTCATAAGGGTTGCTAAAATGTGCTAAAAGTTCTTGCAAGTGGTGTGTTAAATTGGAATTATATAATTTTCCGGCAGCCATGATTTTCGTGATGTATAATATGATATGTTATTTTTGGATGAAGCAAGTTTCTAATAATAAAAATTTACCACAAATAAACTTACTCTAAAAATAACCATAAAGTCATGTTCATTTTTAATTTTTTTAAATATTCGCAAACACTGCACTTTCGCATGCATATTTTTTTATAAAAACAAAATTTTCCCTCTTTAAATGCAACTAAAAATTAACTCAATAGTAATCTTCCCGCCCCTTCTGTCAACCTCCCTTACTATCCTAGCAAGAAGCCTGTTACACTCAATTAAAATTAAAATTTTCAAACTCCATAGTCTAAAAGTAGCAGTATCTACTATGTGCACTGCATTATAACTTACAGGCATTTCGCCAACGGAGGATACTTTAGACTGTTACCGATTTAGAACGCTGTGTGTCCGTTTAAAAACAAATTCAAACCTCTTAAGCTGCCCTTGCACCTCACATTCTAATCCACTGACAAAGACCAGAACAGCACGCCTAACAAACTAATTTTACTGGCTTTAAATAAGTTTCACCCAAAAACAGTTATCCTCAGATATCTACTTAGAAGTCACGTAGTTGGCATCCAATTTCCTCCAGTTGCTTTCCTTCAAAACTTCATGTACACACTTCGTAGTTGATTTTTGTAGGTTCTTTAAATTACCAACAATTTAATAGCTTCTTAAACCTGACCTATGCAATGAGTACCAAGTAAGGCGGTACCTACATCAGTTGTAAATTTCGCGTAAAACATTGTTTTGGAGGCATACGATCAAAAATAAATTATTTTCAAAACAGACAGGATGCGGCTATATAATGCTTGAATAACAAATACTTATAAATTTTTATTATTACGTAATTGAAAAAATAAAACAGTAATTCAAATAATGTACCAATGAAAATCTGAAAAGAGGACAACGTTCCTATTTATATTTCCACCAAGGTTCCCTACTTTCGATCACATAGAAGCATTAACTAGATCTTTTCGTAAAAATCAATACATCAAAACAGACCTTTCTGTGTCAATCATATCCAACGTAGCAAACTATCAAATCTTAGTAACGACAGTCAGGCATGTTCAGGTAATATTTTAGAATACGAGATATAGTTCAATTATAGATCTACACACACTATTTGTAATATATCATTCCATTATAAAATATAAAACCCACAGCTGTTCTTCTGGAAGCATGCCAAAATAATAATTATTTAAAGTCATTGAATATCTAAGGTACATATGATCATATTTTATAACCCTTTTAACTTGACTTTAGTACCATCTACCAGTGCAAATTTTATATTATTTGTTAAATTAAATTTATTATTTTCAGTTGATTATGAAGCAAAAACAGAATATTCATAGCATTTCAAAATTATTTCTTATATACATTTTGTTTTGTTTTACATAAACGAAAAATTAATTTACAATCTTAAATTCAAACCAAACAATTTAAATAACAGAAGTATGGTTGTGTTTTAAAAATGCATTATTTATATTAAACTTCAAACAAACCACTTTTCTTGAGGTATCAGTTTTCGCATCCTGAAAAAATAAAATTGATGAAACACGAGAAAGCTTATATTGACTTGTTTTACAGGAATTCGAAAAGTGGGTGGATATGATTTTCAATCCTGACGCAGATTTACACGGTACCATACAAGCAAGCTTACGTTGTCGAAACATTAAATCGACTACATCGGTTATTTAAAAAGAATTATGCACGTCGCATCTTAAATTAGCGACCACTGTTTTAACGATTTGGTAAATAAAACTGATTTATAAACGTCAAAAACGATTACATCATTAAATTGATACCCCATATTTTCATGTTATACAGCTTTATACCAATACCCATCTTCTCTAAAACAAAAATATTTTGGAACAACAAAAGTTTGCACCGGAGCCAAATTTTACGTTTCATAAACATTTCTCGTACAATTATATTGAAAACTGTATCGTTTTTTATATTCATGCAAAAACATTTGAAAACTAGGTATGTTGACTGCAAAACTACAGGTATTTTTAGTCGAAACTTTACTTGGCGAACAACAAATTTATATATTTTATAAATCTATACATACTCTCCAATAAAAAGAAATAGGTAATAGAAAAACCTCGCTGCTAACCATATGCTTTCGGAAATTATTTTTGTCTATATTTTGGCATCTGGTTAACAGAAAATTACTGTTCACATCTCTTAGCTATTTTGTCGAGAGTACTGTCTTTAATATTAAAAACAATTATTTGATTGGCGAAGTATTTATTAAAAAAAACTTTACGTTACTTTATTTTTAATCCCACTAAACACGAAACATAAATGAAACGTTGCAAATGAACAGTATTACCTTACTAAACATTTGAAACATAACTAGAAACGTTTCTATTTTAAGTACAGAAATGTAGCACTCAACTTAGTTAATAAATCAAAAGCATAACATTCCAAAATTGAAGACAACTTTAAACATTACTCGAAACGCTTTTTAGTCTCAGAAATGAAAAAAAATGTTTATGGAACCAATTTTTTGAAACGTTTCATCTTGGGTTTCTGCAATGTTACATGCCTTACAATCCGAAAATTGTGTAGTGGGATTCATCTACGGGCAATATTTTTAAGACAGAGCAGTGACAACCGGCAATATTCACTGATTTTCTTAAAGGTGTGCAAGGTGAGGCTGAGTTAGAAGGTCCATCCGAATCCGAATGTAGACCATATATCGAAAAAGCTCTTAAAGAGTTGGAAACTGGCGAACCTGCTGACACGGGATCTTCAGAAATAGGCGATAGTAGAGAAGATCTCCCAACTGTAGAGATAACCGACGATGCCGATCGCCAAGAAGGCGAAGATGATAACGACACTAACGAAGACGGAAAAGAAAGTGGGGAGAGTGTTGAGGAGCAACAAGATGCCGAAATAGTTTCCGAACAAGAGGTAATTTATTCTTGGTTTCTTCAATTATTTTGTAAAAAGTTATTATTTTAGAAAGTACAAGAGAGTGAAGAAGCAGCAGATGAAACGGAAAACGCTGAAGATCAGGTACAGAAATAAATACATTTTTATTATTTTGTAGTTTTCAATAGTTCATATATTTGAACTAAAGGACTAAGCAGTTTAGCTCTATTTTAGGAAGGAGATGCGAGTGAAGAACAAGGGGATCAACCAGCTGATGGAGACGATACAGACAGTGAAGATGCAGCAGATGGTGAACCAAACAAAGAATCAACGGAAGGTGACTCTAAGGAAGACGAAGATGGAACTGAAAGTGTAGAAGAAACGCAACGTGACGAGGCCGGCAGTAAAGAAATAAATGCTAGCGAAGACGATAATGTGGACAGTAAAGAAGAAAGTAAGGATGAAGATCAAGATGAAAGCATCGAAGATCAAACACAAGATGATAATCAAGGTGAAAGCAAAGAAGACGACGCTGAATCTGAAAGTCAAGAAGAACAAGTAGCAGATCAAGAAGGCGATGATGGTAGCAAAGAAGAGGGCGAAAGTAAAGAAGGTGAAAGTAAAGAAACTGAATCTGGTACTAAAGAGGATGATAACCAAGCTGAAGATAACTCTGTAGAAACAATACAGGCAACAGATGTAGACAGCAAAGAAGATGAACAAGATGATAGTAAAGATGATGAGAATGAACCCAGTAAAGAAGCTGCTGAATCCGTAGAAGATGACCAAAGTGTTGAAGATGGAGGTGGCGCAACTAAAAGCCAGGAAGGTATTAAATACATATACGTAAGTAAAAATAAATTATAAAGTAAATATTTATTTTAGATGATGATGATGACAGTAAAGAAAAAGCCGTTGAGTCCACAGAAAATTCTAAAGATGACACTAAAGAAGATGATACAAAAGATGACTCCAAAGAAGACGATATCAAAGACGACACTCAAGAAGATGACACAAATGAAGATCAAAAGGGCGATGATACCAATGAAGAGAAAAGCGGTGAAAATAATGACGATGATGAAAAAAGTGGAGAGGAATCTGAATCGGCGCCAGAAGAAGAGTTAAGCCTGGACATTGATATTCCCACAGAGTTAAGACCTAGAGATCACGTAGAGAAATTACTTAAATTAGACGACGAGTCGTCAGAAATAGAAAACATTATAAACAGAGTATCTGAAATTACTCTAAAGGAATTAAAGAAACTTTATGAGAACGCGATTAAACCTTTAGAAGTCTTATACAAATATAGAGATCTTAGCAACAGACATTTTGGTGACGCAGAAATTTTTTCTAAGCCTTTAATTCTCTTTATGGGCCCCTGGAGTGGAGGAAAATCGTCTATAATTAATTATTTAGTAAATAATGAATACAACGAAACATCGTTGAAAACTGGTAAGCTATTATTTTAATATGAAACAACAAATACTTATGTACACGTGTATGTAGGGGCAGAACCGTCACCTGCTTACTTCAATATCATGATGTACGGGGAGGAATCTGAGATAGTAGATGGTACAGAATTAGCAGCTGATTTTACTTTCTCAGGTTTGCAAAAATTTGGGCAAGGCCTAGAGGAACGTCTTAGAGGAGTGAAGCTTCCCAATAATCTTTTAGAAAAGGTGAGTCGTAGACGAAATAGTAATTTATTGTAAAATAAACATTATTTATAGGTAAACATTGTTGAAATCCCTGGCATTCTTGAAGTGCGCAAACAGGTGTCAAGAGTATTCCCATTCAATGATGCTTGCCAATGGTTCATTGACAGAGCGGACATTATATTTTTGGTTTACGATCCATCGAAGCTTGACGTCGGTCCAGAAACTGAGGCTATTCTTGACCAACTTAAAGGAAGAGAGCATCAAGTAAGCAAGTTTTATTATTTATTTAACCATTACAATTAGTTCAAGAGTTGCTTTTACTCAGTTACAATAATTCTATGTTTATGGCATATGCTTTAACCACCATTTTAAAATAATTTTTTAATTAAATAAATTTCATATTAAATGTTTAATTTTTTTATATGAAGTGAATTTTATCTTTTATATAACGAAACGATTTATTCATAGAAATATATGTTATATATTAGGATTTATAAACCTAAAACGCAGCCGTATATTTATTTGCAGACACGCATAATTCTAAATAAAGCAGATCAAGTGAAACCTGAAGAATTAATGAGAGTTCAAGGAGCTTTAATTTGGAATATTTCGCCACTAATGTCATCCCCACAGCCTCCAATAATGTATACGACTTCATTATGGTCCAGACCATATGAACCTTGGGCACCTATCAGACTACTACAGGCCCAAGAAAGAGCTTTTCTGAGAGATTTGAGAGGTGCTATCGACAAACGCATCGAAAACAAAATTGCAAGTGCACGAAGATTTGCGGTAAGTGAAATTTTATAGATTTAGGAATAAAGATGACTTTATATTATTTTTAGGTGCGTGTACGAAACCACGCCAAGATGGTAGATTGTTACCTCACTACTTACTATAATCACAAGTCTGTATTTGGAAACAAGAAGCAAGTAGCTGATGAAATCATTGAGCATCCTCAAGATTATCACATATACGAGGGTCTTTCGACATTAACGAATATTTCACGTTATGATCTTCCGGATCCTGATGTCTATAAAGACTTCTTCAAGCTGAATCCTTTATACGACTTCCAGAAACTCTCTGCGACTTGCACCTACTTCAGAGGTTGTCCCATTAACAGGCTGGATATTGCGATTGCATATGACCTCCCAGAATTGGTTGGGACACATAAGAAATTAGTGGAAAATGCACTGGCTGAGGCACAGAGCCAATCAACAGCTGCACCTGGTAGTTGAGCCAGTATAAAAAGGACCAAGTATTAATCCTAAATTCGCAGGACATATCCTGCACCAGAATTATCAACGGATTTATCTCAGAAAATTGAACCAGATCTAATCTAATTCAGTTTAGGTATAGTTATTATATCCAGATCTCGATCAGTTCAAAATTCTTGGGATAAAACTTCTCATAACAGACTTTATACGCGCTCACAGCGCTATATCATCGCGACATCATTTAAATCATTCATTTAATCAGTGCTGTCGCTGTCATCCTTACCTGGACTGATGTTAAGTGCACATTACAGACAGTAATCAGCCATGCTTGCGTAGTATCCTGCCATGTGTGTTGATAGCATTTAAAGAATTCTTGCAAACGGAGTGTTCAAACAAGTATCGATACAATCAAAGAGAGTGCGTTATTATTATATATATTTTTGAAACCAGATGTACAATTCCTTACTAAATTTACAGTGTTTGTTGTTGTTACGTGTATACTGAATGTACAGATAAAATTGATACATCGTAGTTATGTAACTTAGTTTTTATTTTCGTTGTTTTCCCTGTTTTTCATTTTATTAAATAATTTATGATTTATTAATAACATTGTAAGAAGACATAATTAGGTTAAGTTATTCAATAAAATAAATATATTTTCATTTGTATTTTTAACTCATTATTTTTTATGCCTACTACATAGAAGGTTATATTCACAGATTACGTTATATTTCACTATGTTTATGTTTTATAATACATTTTCGTTCGGCCAAACAGTGTAGCTTTTATCACGCACCGCCCATCAGCACCTTCAACGGCAAATTTAACTTTGTGTCCCTGTAAGTTAGGCAATTATATGCAGAAATTTAGCAAAACATGTCTTCTTGGCTGACAGATTTCATGAATATAAATGCAAAAAATTGAAATCTGAGGCAATTGTCTGTTATATGAAGACTTGATTTACTAGCCTACAGCTTTCTTTTTTTATAATAGTGCCTAACAACGTCTCACCGCAGTCCTAAATGTGGACAATATTGCGACCGAAATATTGTTCGGATCAAATTTTTTTTTTTTTTTTGAAAATATGGCTGTGCTGTCTAGTAAAATAGACTTTTATTAGTTGATTAAAATTTGCTCCATCTTAATACGAATTTCCATTGAGGAGAAATATGAAAGCGCGTGGACGTCTAAAAACGGCTTCGTAAAATTGCGAACATTACAGCCTTAACAGTCAAAATAAGTCCTAATTTTATATGTTGATATAGTTATTTTTCTACACTTCTATTATTTATTGTTCCTATCTATGTAATATCACTGTCACTAAATATATATCACATGTAATTTAAGGTACCTACGTAGGTACAACCTACAGCAAAAGTTCCGAATATAAAAAAATGTGATATTAATAATCTAAGTACATTTTTTTAATTATCAGTACCTACCTATAATCTACTAAGCATTTACGGCAGATCACGATTTTCCATATGTTATATCAATTTTCATTACAATTCGTGTGTGTACACCGTCACCCACCCGCCACCGTACAATATACAATCACAAAACATAAAAGAATACAATAATAGAAGAGTTACCGTTACTTCTCTTTCAGTAATCAGTAGTCTCAGTACCCTAGATAAATATACTTCTCAGTACGTGTTGAGATTATACATGTAACGTTACACTAATGTTGTGTATTTGGTTGCATAACGATAATAGTAAATTGAATATAAACATTACAGATTTTTTTTAAAAAACAAATTAAAATAATAAAATAATGTATCATATAAAATAGAATACATTCTGAAAATCTTAATAAAGCAATTATTTAAAAAAAATTGAAACCATGACGTCATGAAAGTAACTAAGTTTGTTCAAGAGCCAAAGCAGTACGTATAAAATTGCTTAAATAATTTGACAGTTTGGTTACATTTCCATTTTCCATACCAGATCCTGCAAAAAGTAAACGTCAACATTTAGATATGTTCTCTGAAAATGAATCGTAGTGAGGGATTTGTTAAAAGAAGGAATGTAACTAGAGAAAATAGTGAAGGACTAAACAAAGAAGAGCAAAATAACGAGAAAAAATCAAACCGAGATGAAGACGTTGACGATGGAGATTCTAAAGAAACGAGATTGACATTAATGGAAGAAGTATTACTACTAGGTCTCAAAGATAAAGAAGGGTACACATCATTTTGGAACGACTGCATTTCTAGCGGACTTCGAGGATGCATTCTGATAGAATTGGGATTACGAGGTCGAGTGGAATTAGAAAGACTTGGTATGAGAAGGAGAGGTCTCTTGGCAAGAAAATTAATTGTCAAAAATGATACACCCATTGGAGATGTTCTCTTAGATGAAGCTCTAAAACACCTTAAAGAAACTGATCCACCTGAAACTGTGCAAAGTTGGATAGAATATTTAAGTGGTGAGACGTGGAATCCTCTAAAACTACGGTATCAGTTGAAAAACGTTCGAGAAAGGTTGGCGAAAAACTTAGTTGAAAAAGGTGTTTTAACAACGGAGAAACAGAATTTTTTATTTTTTGATATGACTACACATCCATTAACAGATAATGTGACTAAAAGTCGTTTAATAAAAAAAATTCAAGATGCTGTACTTGCTAAATGGGTAAATAACCCACAACAAATGGATAAACGAATGTTAGCCCTAATATTTCTGGCACATGCTAGTGATGTACTTGAGAATGCTTTTGCACCATTGAATGATGATGATTATGAACTTGCTACAAAACGAGTAAGAAAACTTCTCGATTTAAATTTTGAGGAAGAAGCCAATAAACCAAATACATCGGATGTTTTATGGGCTGTTTTTGCTGCTTTTACAAAATAATTTAAAAACAATACTATTTATAAACTATAATGTCTTGTAGGGTTTACACATATATATTCATTTTGTAAATTTATATTCACTCATATTTTGTTTTTGTATACTACTGAGTTCATTGGCTCATTTTTTTTATTATAAAACCATAATGTATTAAATTTAGTGACTAGTTTAAATAAACACCAAATTGAAAAGAAAGTTATTGGCATCGATTTTAATTTCAACTGTGATAGTGTTGAATGTTACAGTACAAGCACTTTACGAATTTTTAGTCACTTGTTACAGTATGGTTTCTTGCTGATTTTAATCATAGTTTAAAAAAATGTAAAATATTTCATCATCTTAATGTAAAAAATAATTATTTTCATTCCAGTTGTTAAAATAGAGAAAAATATATACAAGTATTCCTGTTTTAGAGAATATTTTAACATTAATATTCCATCATATTCTATTTTATGTCTCGCCTTATTTTTAGCATTATTGTTAAAAGGTTTAATGATTAAACTTATTCATCTAAAACGTGGAATTATATAATTAAATATCAGTAGGGAGTTTTTGTATACTGCAATTTTCATTCTGATAGTGTACACAACTTTTATTCAAGCAGCTGTGTTTAAAAATCTAATTTCAGTTTTACAGAAGAAAATTGGAAATTATACAAAAACCTCGCATATCGTAAAGCAGTCTTTGTGTTAGTATTAATTAAAATTTATATGTTTAACTAAATGTCATATACTGAAATAATAAAATTTTAAAAATACAATGATGCATGTTTGAAATCACAAATGGAAAGCAATATATAACCTTGAACATTTACTATAGATTTTTATACGATTTGGTATATTTCGAAGGTCAGCTGATGCTGATATACTCATCAAAATCATCTTCAAAGATAGATTAGTTAATCCTAGGTGCTTTTGAATGTCGCCATGAAATTGAAACCAGTTTTTAAATAAACATTTTACTTTCTCATACAAAAAGGTCAGCATATGTTAAACACTTCCAATTTTTAATTGTTTTAAAATAAATCTTTTATTTCATTTATATACAGTGCCTACAATGAAACTAATTATACATAAATTAACTATTATTAGAGTCAGCCTTCTTCCTTTCTCTTTCTTCTTGAAATATCTGTCTAAGCCTTGCCTTGGTCTCTAATGATTTCTCATAGTTCTTCTGTCTTCGAAGTAATCTTTCCTCTTTTAAACATTTTGTCATTTGGTGATCCTCCGAATTACATTTTCCAAAAAATCGCAAAAATGAATGCTACAAGTTTTACACTAAGTGCAAAAATAGTATTTTCAAATTTTTACCTACCTCCTTATGGCATTTTTGCAGTAATACAATTAACTCATTACATTTTTCACTATGTAGATGTGGTGATAAATCTGTATGCATTTTAAAAATTGGTAGATGTGAAGTTATAAGTATAACTATAATTACAACTTGATATTTTATTTGTAAGTACTATATTTTTATACTTTTATGGTGCCCTTAGAATGATGAACCAGAAATAAATAATAAAAATATAAAAAATAATAATACCATAGACAATATATTGATAAAAGAAGAAACAGCACCGAACATAAGGAATCGAATTACCATGGGTTTGTTCCAACACAGCAAGAATCGATTCCGAACCGTTCAGTACTCTCGGCCACAGATCATTGGCCGACTCTCGGCGAATGCGACGTAAGACGGTATTGGTCAAACATTTCTCACGGTTCTGAACCAGTTCTCAACTGTTGTTGGAACAGACCTGATAAACCATAGCATCATAGATTTATGAAAAATAAAATATTCCGATAACGAACTGTTCCAAAACGAATCAAAACAACTGATCAATTCTTTAAAAGGAACTACCAAGCGATGACAAGAGCATAGATAAAGACAGAATACAACTGTATAGAACTGTTCTAGAATCATTCAAAAACAAAACTATAAGCCCGCTTTGTTTCGAATTTGAATGATCCTAGAACAGTTTTAAAGTTATTTAGTTGCATTCTCAGCTTGTCAGCGCTTATGTTAATTTGAAACGTTCTAAAACAGTTTGCTATCGGATCCAAACAAGCCTTTTGTGAACTATGAATACTGAAGTAATATATTCAGTATTCGGAACGCATCACGCATCTATTAACTATTTGACGCATAGATAAAAGTTTGACGTCTCCGAACGAAGTTGGGTGGGGGGAAGGTATTTTATAGTATGTAGTTGAAATATTGGCCAATGATCTGTGGAAGTGTTATAAATAAAGAATAAAGGATTTGTGACAGGTGTGACAGTTTTTGAAGCGATATCCAACATGATTGCTCTTTGTTAGGCCTAGAGAAGTCGTAGGAGTAAACTGTGTTTATATAATACTTGAAAAATGTCATCTGTTCATTTAAGTTCATTGGCCAGTAATTTATAAACAGAGGTAAGATTCTTCATGTAAACAAAATAATAAATATAAATAAAGTAATAAGTAAATTTACTAATCATGATTTTGTTCGTTTTATTTTCACTGTAGGCACGTTTAATTATAATATAATATGTAATTAAAGAGCTTAAGTTTCGAATTTCTTTAAATTAAACAATCTGGTTCCAAACATAAGTTTAATAACACTTTCACTTAGTTTCATAATGTAGTGCAATATGTTTACATTTAATAGTACTATGATGTAACTTTCATTTTTACAACTGCACTTATTCTAACTATCTAGTACAATTTTTTAGGAAAAGCGATTCACAATGGATTCATTCTTTAGTCTTTTTGACCCCAGCAGCTGCAATGACTGCAGCAACGAAGAATTTGCCATTGATAACATGAATAATCAAAATTCTTTACCACCAGAACCACAACTTGGAAATGTTGAGTATAAATTGAAAATTGTAAATCCAACAAAGCAACGATTTGAACATTTAGTAACACAGGTGAATAAATTTTTTTTAGAAAAATACTTTTGCACTGCAATAAATACTTTAATCATATTATAATAATGTACTATCGTTTGCAATAATAATGACACTCTTTAAATTAATTTTGTGATTTTTTTTAACACCGACGTATTTGTAATGAAATCTATTTTCAACTTTTAACATTAGTTCTTAGTTGTTTCACTCACCAATAAAGATTTAATAAAATTTATACTCGGAACATCCAGAAGTTCAAAAACTGTTGTAAGGGAGTGTCGTTATTGCAAAAGCATGTACATTAGGAGATTCCCAAAGCTAACTTATGGTATTGAGGAATGATGCAATAAGTTCATACTTGTGAACAATAAATTGAAACATCATGTAAATTACTGAATTCTTAAAATATTTTAAATTCATTGAGTAAGTGTTTATAATTAATATGTTAATAATATAAAAGTTTTAGATAGATTAAAATTTTATCTAAGATTATTGAAGTACTTATGAACATTTGGACCATAAAGATTATATTTTGACTTTTTGAATATAAATAATTAAGTTCTCAATCAAAAATAAATAATATGAAGTTTGATATTAATTTATTAAAACTTTTGCTTTATTTCTGATATGTTGTATGTTGTTCATTTAGTTAAAATGGCGACTTCGAGAAGGCAATGGCGAGGCAATATATGAAATTGGTGTGGAAGACAGTGGTATTTTGGCAGGACTGTCCAAACGGGATATGACAGCTAGTTTACACACTCTTCAACAAATGGCAAATAAACTGGGTGCAACCACAACCACTCTAAGAGAAAGAGTACTTGAAAATGGGCGTAGTATCGCAGAAGTTCTTGTACGAAAAGTTCCCGATGATCAGAATAATATTGAAATTAGGGTGGCCGTTTTAGGTAATGCTGATGCTGGCAAATCTACATTACTTGGAGTATTAACACAAGGCAGTTTGGATAATGGCAGAGGTCGGGCAAGGTTAAATATGTTCAGGCATCTACATGAAATCCAGAGTGGTCGAACGTCTTCTATTTCTCATGAAATCCTCGGATTTAATTCACAGGTACATTCAGTTTCAAATAATTATAATAATTCTTGTTTCAGTTGACAATTAGTAAAATTTAAATGTTTTTTTAGGGTCAGCCAATCAACTACAGTTACAGTGAACTTATTACGGCAGAAGAAATTTGTGATACGTCTACAAAATTGGTTACTTTCCTGGATCTTGCGGGGCACAAAAAATATATCAGAACCACGATTCAGGGTCTTTCCGGCTACTCTCCACACCATGCTATGCTAGTGGTAAAATATACATTACACACACAGTCATAAAAATTCATGCGATTGTGGCTCATAAACAGAAGTTCAAAATTGCATCAGATTTTGCTACATTATTACGTTAAAGGCGACCAACAAATTGTAGTTAACACTTTTATAATTCTAAAATAATTAGAATGTAAATATTGCATTTTTATATTTTTAAACAAAGTTTGATACAATTTATAGCTATCTCTATTTTTGCTACAATTATATGAATTTTCATGACGATACGTTTTCCTGTATAAGTCCTTTTTCATATACAGGTGTATTATTGCTTTTTTAGATTTCCAGTACAGCAGGTGCAGTCGGTATGGCACACGAGCATCTTGCTATAGCAGTAGCATTAAATGTCCCCTTTTTTATCGTCATTACAAAAATTGATTTGGTTCAACCAACAAGTACCCTACAGAGTCTCGAATCTTTCTTAAAACAAGTAGGAAGCAGGAGAGTACCATTGGTAATAAGAAATCTGGATGATGTGATAACAGCTGGAGCAAACCAACTTACTGAAAATGTTGTTCCAATATTTTGCGTGTCCAGTGTCAGCGGTGAAGGTTTAGATTTACTCTTAAGGTTTCTACATGTTATGCCACCTGGTATAAGCTCAAAGGAAAAGGAGCGGTTAGAACAGGTAACAGGTCTATCGAAGATATTAGATTACATAAGATGGTTAAAATTTTATAATTTTAGGAATCCCCAGAATTTCATATAGATGAGAATTTCAAAGCTGGAGATTTAGGTCAAATTCTTGGAGGCTTACTTACAAAGGGAGTTATCACTGAAGGAAGTAAGATGCAGATTGGTCCAATGAAAAATGGTTCTTTTCAGAATGTAATAGTTAAATCCATTCATCGTAATCGAGTCCCATGTCGAATGGTTCGTGCTGGTCAAAGTGCAGCAGTCTGTTTAGACACTTATATCCCAGGTCTTAGAAATGGTATGGTACTGCTTAGTCACGAAGAAAATGCGAAAGGCTGTCTATTTTTCCAAGCGAGTGTATCAGTGCTGTTCCATGCTACTGCTATATATCCAGGGTTTCAAACTACAGTTCACATCGGTAATATTCGTCAAACAGCCGTTGTTATAGGCATTTGTTCATCAAAATGCATACATACAAATGAACAGGACTCAGTACTGTTTAAGTTCAAATTACATCCAGAGTATGTAGCTGTAGGTCAAAGACTACTGTTTAGAGAAGGTGCAGCAAAAGGCATTGGCGAAATCACACAAGTATTTCCTCTAACATTAACACCATAAGTGTGTTAATATAGATACTTAATTTTCGTAGTAGAAATATATTTTTTTATTTATTGTTGGTAACTAGTCCTACTTTAATGAGATTAGGAACAGGATAGTTTTTTATTTTGTCTAAATGTTCAAATATAGTTTTAATTTTGTTAAATTTTCATGTATTGGTTCTTAAAAAGGTACCATTCTTGATTGTACACAAATTTTTTATCTATCACATGCCATAATTGGTCTTCGTACAAATATAATATATATAAAGTTTTTAAGTCGCAGCATAATGCTGTTTTTGCAATTTTAGAAGATGGTATGTTAAATAATTATTTTTATCCCGATGATATAAGTAGCTTTATGAAAAAGTTAAGTTTCCAATATTTTTAATAATATAGTTTTCCAAAATATTTAAATCTAGAGCTTCAGTCAAATGCTTAATAATATCAATGTTTTTTGATAACATATCGCAAATTTAACTTAAGATATTTAAACTCAAATATTTGTTTTATGCTACCTTCTAACAGTGACAATTTTAATTTTAATATTACAATTTTCACTTTAATTTATTTCAAACCCTTTAATGTCTTAATATTACTATAATCAATCATTATTACACTACTAATTTTCCCTTTAACACATTATTTACTGTCTAACATTCTAAATTAATGTTTTAAACATGATCTGTGAAAAATTGTACACAGCATATGATGCTGTCTAAATTAGTAGTACAAATATAAATCTGTAAATATCTACTGTATACCTTCACACTAACAAATATTAATCTAAGCCAATGAAATGGAAAATTTGTCCTTTCAGTATGTTTTTCATACATAGTTAACAGAACTGTGATTGAAGATTTATGTAGTGCTAATCAGTATTATTTGTAGTTTTATGTAAGCGTTGTTCAAAAGTTTTGTTTTGGATTTGTGACTGTACAATTTTAAATAGATCTCTTTAGTTTTAAATAAAGAATATGTATATATGAAAGGTGTTTTATTTAATTAACAGCAAATTTTATAAATGAAATAACTTAAAAAAAATAAGAATTTTATTTACTTACTAAAGTGCAAGAAAAACAATAGTCATCCGTACCTGATACTGACTGCTCCACCCTCTATAAGTAATCAGACACTATACCGCCCCTTTTTAATGTAATTTTATATAAGGCCTAATACAATATGCTAACACCATTTACCTTGTTACAGTCGTAAAACAATGCCTATTAATTAAATATGAACATATTAATTTTACTGGTATATATTTTTTTATTTTGTGTGTCTAATTCCATAAGTTTTTACAATGAAATGTAAGTATATACTGTTAATTTCAATATTTCCTACTTTTCAATAAATTGTTAGATCCTTTACTAAATATTTTTATAATTCATTTATCAAACATCTTTGAAGTAAAAATAATAATACCCATAGGTATTTAGAATATCTGACTCGATATATTAATACTTAATGCCTTTATTTAATGTACATTATTTTACAATTTAAAATTAATTCTATTTTAATTATAAAAAATAGGTCAACCAAATGTACCTCAGTTGTGACATTTAGATGTATACAGCAAAAAATGTATAACTTATATAGAGAAATCATAAAAAAATATTTTTGGTTAATTATTCTACACACAATTGTTATAAATTATTGCATTTCAAAATGTTATTTTCTTTCAGTCCTAGTTTATTAGTACGAGAGGGACATTTAATTTTTATCGCAGCACATGATAAAAACATTACTTTCAAAACTAGCACTTCAGCAGGAGTCTCTATAAATAATATTGATTTAGTTTCAACACTAGACAGGGTGAGTACGTAATCCCAACAGTAAATTATATTCTTCAGAGAGAATATTGATATCTTATATTTTCTACCATTATTCTATAATGGAAGTATGAACATATAGTTTACCTCCAAAATAAAAATTTTTTGCCATATTCAACATCCATGAGTTTCATTTCTTAGGCTCACAATGCTACAAAACTAGTTGAAAACTATCAGAAGACCTTTAGTTCATATGTGGACAGAATAGATTTTCTTGAACAAAGAGTGACTGATATGCCAATTCGGTGGGACAATGGTTCTGTTTCAAGTATGAGTGACCTACCAGTTAGAAGATTGAGGAGATTGTTCAACATATTATTGAGAAAAGTTAATGATCTCGAAGCTTCACTACTTCAAGATGACTGTGTTGGTAACCCATGTAGAAATGGAGGAATATGTCAAGACATGTTCAAAAATTACATATGTCATTGTCCAGATGGATGGCAGGTACATAACCATTTAAAAAAATTTAAAATGAAAACAAAACTAATTGTGCATTTACAGGGTATAAATTGTTTAGAAGATGTAAATGAATGTGCTAGGTTTATAGGGACTGACTTGGGTTGTCAAAATGGAGCCACTTGCGTTAATAAACCGGGGACTTACGAGTAAGAAACATACATTTCCATATTTTTATATGGATATATACAGCAAAACTGAAAATTAAAAATAATATTCATGGAGAGGATACTCTGATAACTTTCTACTTTTCAGGTGTTTATGTCAGCCAGGCTATGTCGGAATACACTGCACCAGGCGGAAGGCGGACTGCAATACAGGGGGTCAAGAGTTATGTGGTCATGGTACTTGCGTCCACCAAAACACTCCACTTGGCTATAAATGCATTTGTGATCAGGTAAAATTTTCAAAAATCACAGTATTTTTAATCATACAGATTTAGTTTCTATGTGATAATGTGACTCAAACAATTAACTCATTAGGGCTGGACAACTGATGGAACAAATCAAGCATGTCTTGTAGATGTAAACGAATGTAATTTAAATCATCCATCCTGCTCAACAAATCCAAAAGTTCCGTGTGTAAATGTACCTGGGTCTTTCTATTGTGGTAGTTGTCCTACAGGTAAAATGTATATTACTATATAGGATATATTTTTAAAACTAGAATTATAGGATACACTGGTAACGGCTACTATTGTTCTGATATAAATGAGTGCGAAACAAATAATGGGGGTTGTAGTCTGAATCCTATGGTTACTTGTATAAATACGCAGGTACTGTTTTTATTTTGTAAAGTAATATTTGTAAAATAATTTTGAACACCTCTTTAGGGATCTAGAATGTGCGGTCTTTGCCCACCAGGTTATGAAGGAGATGGAACTACTTGCGTATTTAGAGGTTTATGTAATGTTAATAACGGCGGATGTCATCACTTGGCTCACTGCAGAGACAACCCCAGTAAGTACATCATATTTAATGAACACGTTTTGGAGAAAATATAGATATTATTTAAAATAAAATATTGTGTGAATATGGAGTTATAACTGATTTTATGTTGTTAACATCAATAATTTTCAGGAATCGGTTCAACATATGTGGAATGTATCTGTCCAACTGGATATGTTGGCAATGGAATAGGTCCGACTGGTTGCATACTTTCTTCTAGTCCTTTCAATCCTTGTGCCTCAAACCCCTGCTTAAATGGCGACTGTTCAATCAATAATTTTACAGGAGAATATATTTGCACTTGCAAGGAGAACTTTGCAGGCCGCAACTGTAATATTGCAAAGAAGAATCCATGCACTACAAACCCTTGTCTAAATGGAGGCACTTGCCTAAATATAAGGGGAATAACTTTCCATTGCGCCTGTAAAGGTGGATTCAGAGGAACACTATGTGAAACGGAAGCTCCAGGTATAAATAATTAAAAATATATACACTGGTAATAAAAAGCTTTATTGAATAAGATCTAATTGTTGTCAATCGAAAACTACTTACTACACTTTTTTTAGGCTGTGGTGGAAAACTGTCTGGAACATCTGGTGTTTTAAGCTATCCTCCTGATGACTATGAAACATATACTAATCGCATAAGTTGTTCTTGGACTATAGAAACAAATTCTACTAAAATTCTCAATATTACTTTTAGTAAATTTGATATTGGAGAGTCTACAGACTGTCGATTTGGTTGGCTACAGGTATTTATTTATTTATTAATCATTATATGGCTTAGAACTTCATGATCGAATAATTATTATTATTTTATGTTCACACTGTTCCTTTTGCTTTAGATACATGATGGCCCAACATCAGCATCACATCCTTTGGGAAGATTTTGTGGAACTAATCTGCCACTGGGTGGTAAAATTTTATCTAGCCATAACATCATTTACTTCTGGTTCATCTCTAATGCAAGAAATGCCAAAATTAAATTTAAACTCACGTGGAATGCTACAAATCCAGGTAAAGTCACTGTATTTATCGATTTAATATACTATAACTGTTGAATAACTGGTTTATGTGATAACTAATTATTACAAAATATGTAAATTATTTCTAGTTTGTGGCGGAATATTTAATGCAACATCTCATGGAACAATTGAATCACCTGGTTCTCCTGGGAATTATCCACCAAACCGGTAAATGCTTTTAAATCAACAATAAATACAATAGGCTAAAGGGTTTTATTTTTACAGGGATTGCTACTGGGGGCTTATATTGCCTATCGGCAAAAGACTACTATTTCATTTCTACTCGTTAGATATTGGTAACAATGCAGACTGCGATCATGATTTCATAGAAGTAAGTGTATCATCTTGTTCATATTTAATTTATAAGGGTTACCATTTACTTTTAGTTTAGTGCTCCATATAAAATGAAAGACAGAACTTTTGCTAAATTCTGCAATAGTTCAAATCCAATTCCATTTTACTCAATAACTGATAGTGTAGAAATACATTTTCATTCGGGTAAAGACAGTACTCATCCTGGTTTCCAGATGACATACTCGGTAGTAGAAGGTATATAAATACATAAGTAGACAAAATAAATGGAATCACAAAGTTCAAATAAAATACTAATAAAAATTTTTCAGGAATACCAGGTTGTGGGGGCATTTATTCAGATGTAGAAGGCACAATAAATTCCATAAAACCACCTAACAGTCCAACAGAAAGTGTATGTGAATATAAAATTCAGCAAGGCTACAACACGAGAACAAAAATCACATTTTTAGATTTAGATCTCCGTCAAACTTCTGGTTGTACTGATGAATATCTTGAGGTAAAAATTAGTAGTTCAATTTTATATGATTAACATACTGTACTGCATTTAATAAATTATTTTAGATTCGAGAAGGGCCAAACACAGATTCACCATTGATGGGACGGTTCTGTGGCAATATTTTGCCAGCTTCTTACGTTTCTAATACTCACATAACTATAATTTCTTCGATATCTAGATATACTAGTAAATGGAAAATAAAATATGAAAGAGGTATGTCACATCGTATATTATTTTCTACATAGTATTAAATTTTGTGGTTTTTTAGTTTGTGGTGTGAAATTTGTCAATACGACTGGTTCATTTGAATCCCCTTCACGATTGTTGCGCAACAAAATTGACTGTATTTATCAGATAGAGCAACCTCTAGGATATATCATAGAACTAACAATAAAAGTGTCAATAATGAACCGACCTTTCAGTACATATTGTAGTAATTATGTTGAAGTAAGTATAACATCACTTAAAGTAACACTGAAGGAAACATTTTTTAGCTATAAGTAGAAACTGATATTAATCTTAACTGACTGACTGACTTAACTGATTAATCTGCAATAAATAGGTTTCTGAAACATTACATCGCTATTTAAAAAAAAATTGCTGAAGGGATCTGCTAGAGGTTACAAAAGTTTTTCATCTACTGATTCTGTTCTAAATTAGTCATTTATATATATATTACTAACATTCTTTATTTTATAGTTTTCTTTAATTAAAATTAAAATTATGCATTGCTCACATAATTTAATTAATCGTTAATTCACCTTTACTAGATTCGAGATGGCGACACTGAAGATGCACCTTTAATAAAAAAAATCTGTATGGCACAAACAATGACTATTACCTCTACAAGTAATCATCTCTGGATTCGATATTACCGAAAATTTATGTATCTACTAACATCCTTTGAAGCAACCTACACATCTACAAACTTAGGTAACATTATTTTTCACAAATTTTCATTAATTAAACAGTTTTGTACAAATTTAAACAACTAAAAATTCTGTGTATATTTTAGGATGCGGAGGAATATTAAGGGACAAAGTAGGTAATATTGCTTCTCCAGGAGGATCTGATGGGTACTACCCTCCTTCCCTAAAATGCACTTGGGTGATAATTGCCCCGCCAAAGTCTGTAGTTCAGCTGACATGGGTCACTTTTAATTTAGAACAAAGCTTCGAATGCTCTTATGATAATATTCAAGTTTTTGACAATAATACCGAATTAGGAATGGGAGGACTAATAGGCAAATATTGTGGGTCCAACTTACCGCCCATTTTAATGAGCTCTGGCAATATCATGACAATCGTTTTCGTCACTGATATCACTATTCATATGGATGGTTTCTTAGCAACGTACATATTTATGCCTGAATCTAATAGTGAGTCTAATACACTGAATTGCCGCATAGGCTCTAAATTCATATTTTTTTTAGTTTGTGGAGGGAATTATTATACATCTGCTGGTGTCATTAAAACCCCTAGCTATCCAAATGAATATCCTCCCAACAAAGACTGCAAATGGACAATTACCGTACCTTCTGGACAACAAATTTTACTAAATGTAACCGATTTTGACATAGAATATTATATTAATTGTAGATATGATTGGTTGGAAATAAGGTATAACATTATAATTCTAAATTAGTTATCAGCATACTAAATGCACTATTTGTATTGTAGAAACGGAGGCACATCCAATTCACCACTATTAGGCAAATACTGTGGCACCAAAATTCCTAAACAAATACCTTCTCATACCAATAAGCTATACCTACAATTTATATCAGATCCGAACAGAGCAGGGCGTGGTTTCAAGATCACTTGGTCATCGACAGCCACAGGTACAAAGGATTATTTTTGAAATATACTACAGGTTGTTCCTTAAGTACACACAGAAAATACAAGGTACATATTTCATGGTTAAAATGATGGTAATCTGTTAAATAAACATAGAATCCTAAGGCCATCTTTTTCGATCTTCATGGTCTTCAAAATATAATCAAATCAATTCAACATTTTTCATTTCTAAATCATTTGAGATATTTTTAATAAACTACAACCTTTGGTCTCCATATTTATTTAATCAAATTAATTAATTTTTACCATAGAACACATTTCTGGATTTTCGGCACGTACTTAAGAAACGTCCTGTATGCGTATGTATACTAATGACAAAAACAATTTAATTTAAGGTTGTGGAGGTACTCTGACTTCACCTACTGGTTCAATTATATCGCCTAACTATCCAGAAGCATACAGTAGAAATACAGATTGTACTTGGAAAATAATAGTAGGGGCTGGATCTCGAATACAAGTTGTATTTTCCGATATGGATTTAGAAAATGTTCAATGTAATCTAGAGTACGTTCCCGATTATGTCCAAGTAAATAGCAGTATGGAATAACGTTTTTAAAAAATTTCATAACTATTTTTTCAGTTATTTGATGGCTTGTCAATAAATTCCAAATCTTTAGGAAAATTCTGTGTTAAAGAAAATAAGCCAATACTATCATCTAATCACCAAATGCTTGTAAAGTTCAGAGCCGATGTTGCTTTTCAAGGTCGAGGGTTCCAGTTACACTACTCGACACGTAAGAATATCGAGTATTTGAAAGTATGTAATTCTGTTGATTGATTTTATTTCAGTTTGCAATAATACTCTAGTAGGATTTAGAGGTGTAATAGAGAGTCCAAACTTCCCTAATGAGTATGCTCAAGACCTGAATTGTTGGTGGGATATTATCGTTACTGACAGAAATAAAATAAATATAACCTTCTCTCACTTTGATTTGGAGAATTCTTTTACATTTAACAACAAATCTTGCATTTCGGACTATTTAGAGGTAAAAATTAATGAAAATGGAAAAAGTGTATATCACAATTTCATATTTCTAGATAAAATATTTGGAAGATAAAAATGAATATGATATAGATGAACCAAATTATATTAGACAAGGGAAATACTGTGGGAATGATAATCCAGGACAAATGACTATAAATTCCGATCATGCTCAAATCCACTTTGTTAGTGACAAATGGGTGACAGGAACAGGATTTAGATTAGAATGGCAACTGTTTGGTAAGTTTAATATTAGTAATAATAGTATATTATATATATATACATAAATATATGTACACATATAGGTTGTGGTGGACTTTTAACTCGCAATTCTGGTACTATTCAATCTCCTAACTATCCGAAACCATATCCTCCATCGACCAAGTGTGAATGGCAGATAGAGGTCGATTTTGGTTATAGTATTGAAATACGGTTCACAGAAATAGACGTTGAAAAAGATTTATGTGACTATGATTGGGTTAAGGTAAATATCAAGTATACTGTATTTAATTCGCCTAAGACATTATTTTCAGATTTATAATGGACCAAATGCATCTTCTAATGAAATAGCAACATTTTGCCATCAACTGAAACCGATAGTAGTATCTAGTACAGGAAATCAAATGTTTATAGAGTTCCACTCTGATTACAGCTACGAAGGAAAAGGGTTTATAGCAAATTATTCATCGGTTCCTACAAGTAAATGATATATATATATTTAGGAGAAAAATTTATTAAAATACGTATATATTTTAGAATGCGGTGGAAGATTTACTGCTCCAGAAGGGGCTATATTCTCTCCAAATTACCCCAACAACTTTGACAAAAATGATACCTGCTTTTGGCTTATTGAAGTTGATGAAAATCATGCAATTGAATTACTGTTTGATGATGCAGATTTACCAACAAACTGTGATCACAATTATATAAAAGTAAAAATCTTTTACAAGTATTTCATGTATCAAAATGTTAACTTTTTAGGTGTATGATGGTCCAACAGAAGCTTATCCGGTTTTAAAAAAAGTCTGTGCTTCTGCACCAAATGACACTATTAAATCAACCTTCAATGAGATGTATATAGAGTTTAGGACATCTACCTCATTACAATACACGACAAAAGGATTTCTAGCCAAATACAAGAAGGTAAAAAAATGTTTTGGCATTGCATGTAATTAATTTCTGAATAAATACCTGTTGTTTCCATGAAATATAACATCCAAATTCTTCTCCTTTAGGCTTGTGGATCGAGAATAACTACTCAAGGAAGTGGTACTATTCAAGCAACTCACAATGAATTAGTTGCCTACTCTTCTTGCTTATGGACGATTGTATCTTCAAATCCATGTAAGTATAAAATATATGTATACTGTTTGGTTTCTTATTAAGGACAACTATTGAATTTTTGCTCTGTATATGAATATCTTTATGTTTTCAGCAAATCATATAAGTTTAATAATAACAACAATGCAAATGCATATGTACGATTGTGATGGGGAGAACGCTGTTAAAATATATGGAGGCGAAACAACAGAATCTCCTCTTCTTAAAAGTTTCTGTGGTAAAAAAATACCTCCACCCATAGTCAGCGATGGATCAGCTATTACTATTCAATTAGAACAGACCATGAATTTCTTTGCTACATATTCTGTTTTCGATTCTCGTAAGTATCACTGCTATTTTCCTCACAACATCATAAAACTGTCTATACAGTTTGTTTTTGTAATACAGATTTTTCAGTATCATTATTTCTCATTTCATCGTCATGTTTTTTATAGATTGTGGAGGGACATTTAATAATGGTGAGGGATTCTTTGCCACTCCTGGATATCCTAAAAAATATCCGTCTGATATGGAATGTGAATGGATAATAAATGTTGCTCCTGGTAAGTATATAATGTCTATACATCAATTAAACCTAAAAAAAGAAAACAAAATGATAGTTCGACTTCACATAGTGCAAGGAATTCATGTAAAATATATTCTATTTTATTTTTTGTAGGTAATAAAATCACTTTATCATTCATTGAATTCGATATTCGGGAGTCAGAAAAATGCAACACAG
The DNA here is from genome assembly GCA_025584915.1 of Monochamus saltuarius. Taxonomy (NCBI): domain Eukaryota; kingdom Metazoa; phylum Arthropoda; class Insecta; order Coleoptera; family Cerambycidae; genus Monochamus; species Monochamus saltuarius. The sequence continues at coordinate 17,514,467 of CM046730.1, read as the reverse complement.
ATTACTTAGAAATTCGATCACACAATGTATCCGGACCATTACTAGGAATTTACTGTGGAAAAGACAAACCATTGAATATTACTCATGTAGGAACATTATGGCTGCTGTATAAAGGTAGCAAATTAGAAAGTGGTACTGTTGTATTAGCTAAAGGGTTCTATGGAGAATACCAATTAAGTAAGTAAAAAAAGGTTCTACATTTTTTTTTGTGGACAATTACAATTGCAACATTTCATTGATTTTTGTATTTAATTTGCATCAGATGACTATAATGAACTTAGTGGGCCTCGTGGTACTATAGCTTCACCAATGTATCCACAAAGCTATTATGATTATGGAACGTTTGCTTATAAAATCACAGTTGGATCAAGAAAACGTATTCTACTTACATTTAAAGAATTTTATGTGGAATCTTATAGTGACGATTGCTATTCAGCAACTTTTACGGTAGGAATGTAATGTATATAAATTTTGTTTTAGCCTTAAGCATCCTTTTTTTAGGTTTATGATGGTGTTGACAATACAGCGCCAGTACTAAAATCCATTTGTGGCATGGAACTGCCAGATCCTGTCAAATCAAGCACAAATATACTGTATATTACTATTGAATATAGTTATGTTCGAATGGGATCTAAGTTTTTGGTAGATTGGCTTGAAATAAGCAGTGATTCAATTTCACCTTTAGGTCCAGGTATCTCGATATTACTTTTCAAAAAGTTATCAAATAATGAGAAGTTTACATTTATTATTTCAGTATGATATACCAATATACAAGTCCATGTTAATACATTTACACTACATATTAATTGAATGTTTTTAAATCTGTGTACAGGCACTCCAAATAAAGACTGTGGATCAACAGGAGCAATAGATATTAACACAGTTGGCAGTTATGCTCTTACATCACCTGGTTATCCTAATGGTTACAAACATAATCTAAACTGTGAATGGATATTTTCAACAATTTCAATGAATCATTTGATGGTGTATATCAGAGATATGAACCTAAAGAATTTTTATGAAAGATTATATTCATGCAGTGATGATTATGTCAGCTTGTATCAGAAACGTTCTGAAGATAATGATTGGGAACTTGTTAAAAAAATTTGTAATACAGAGGAACAACAAACATACTACCAATTTACTAACTTACTCAAAGTTCAGTTCATCACAAACAGATATCTCAACGGAACTGGTTTTAAAGCTAATATTGAACAAAGTAAATATTATATCCTCATTTAGAATTTAGAAATAGTAACTGATTTTTGCTTTTTCTTTAGGTTGTGGAGGATACATGACTGGACCTACTGGTTTTATATATTTTAATAGAAGTACTATTTTCAGATCTAGTGTAAGCTTTTCTCTCATTGCATTTCTAAACAATAGGAAAGAGACTAACTAACTATTATTAACATTGAATTGAATAGAATTTTTTTTAAATTTCAGTGTGAATGGAATGTAACTGTCCGTTCTGGAAAAACAATTAAAGTCACTTTTGAAGAAATGAACATTGAACATGATTCTACAAAAGGTTGTGACAATTACATAATGGTAATTTATCTGTAGAAGTTATATTCCGTTTTAATAGGATTTTTTTCAGTTGAGAAATGGAAAGTATCCAGATTCACCTATATTAGGAAATGGAAAATACTGTGGCACAGACATTCCAGAACCCTTGAATACTACTGGGAATTACTTGTATATAAAGTATAATGGTTCACTAAAAATTAAGGTAAATTTTTGTAATTTCCTAATCTAATCCAAAGAAAACTCCAATTTCTAGTATGCTTTCGAGAGGATTTTTTGTTTGAATCTGAATACAGAAGTCTCAAATTTATTATTTATTGCACATTCTATTCTTTTCAGGGTTTCAAATTAAAATATCAGGAAATATCTGTGAAATGTGGAGGCGAAATATTGTTATCTTCTCTGGATAATTCCACGGAAATAAGTTCACCAAATTTTCCAAATATCCCACTTCCTCATACTGAATGTTATTGGATGATCAGAGCACCTCCAGAAGAATCACTTAGGATAGATTTTGAAGACCGATTTGACTTGACTTATCGAGCACAGTAAGAAAAATCCGGATACTTTAAAATGAGGCATTTGTCCAAATTATTTTCAACTAACTGTTTACGATACTTTGTTATGGTTTATACTATAAAGTTGTACCTATATATATTTTTTCAGATGTGAAGTAGAGTATGTAGAAGTAAGAGACGGAGGTACAGAATTCTCACCGCTTATAGGAAGGTATTGTAAGGAGATTCCACATACACAATTTTCAACTGGCAACATGATATTTGTGAAATTCTTTACCAACATTGAAGATCCTAGAAATGGATTTAAAGCTAAAATATCACTGGCATATTGTGGTGGTACACTACGAGGTTTGAAAGGTGAAATAAATAACCCATCTCTATCAGCTAAAGATGGAAAGAGAAACTGCACTTGGCATATTTCTGGACCTACAGATCATTATCTGAACATACAATTTGTAGAACTGAAGATGCGTTCCACACCTGCATTTACAAACAAAAACAAAATCACTATTTTTGAAAAGAATAGTTTATTTAATAATGGTAACTATGTTTCCTCACAGAAAATGCAGCAACTAGTAACATGTTTTGCTCGAGAAACTGAGTACGGTATTAGTTAATAAATATTTTGTAATATTATTAGATGGTGCATTTTCAATGTGACTTAATAAATGTTATATGTTATAATACAATTGCAAATTTTAGTTACAAAACTTGGCGAATATACTGGAACAACTATACCTTCACAACTTATCACATCAAGCAATCAAGTAACAGTTAACTATGTAGGGACTAACGAAGACAGATTTCTATTGAGATTTAATGCTAGTCAATCTGGTAATAAAATAAATAATAGAAGCAAGTTTGAAAATATTTAGTTTTTTATTTTTAGAATGTGGTGGTATTATAAAGGCCGAATCTGGGGTAATAACGTCACCAGGCTACCCTGTAATGAATCATTTAAACCGATATTGTCAATGGACCATTGAAGTACCAGAAGGCCGTCGTATTACTGTGAATTTTGTCGATTTTGATCTAGACGAAGCAATGCTGTACGACCAAGCAGTAGCAGTGCTTGACGGATCAATTCCTTTTAAAATTTCTTTAGCTTATCTCAGACCTGGTGCAACCAACAGAACTTTTGAAACGAGCTCAAATAAGATGATGATAATATTTTGGTCAAATCGCCCTTCGCTCCATCGTGGGTTTAAAGCTACATTTTCTTCAAACAAACCAACCAGTAAGTACCTATAAGAGGTCAACATTCAATTCAATTACTCTCATTTTTTTATTTGGCAATGTTTGCAGTTTGTTCTAGCGACTTCAGCCATGACTCAGGCGTTCTGACACAACCAGCCATTAGAAATAGTTCATACTGGTGCCATTGGACCCACAAAAACAAGAATAACTTCCTTAACCAAACCCTCTCTTTAAAAATAAAATTAAATTTTAATGTAACCAGGAGGTTTTTGAATTTCAAGTGTATATATTCACCATGGTCTATCACAGTGACAAATCAAGACGAAAGACAAATCCTAGCTAGCCTTTGTAGACCTACTGTTAAAGATTTAATAATTCGATCACCATTTCCAATAACGCAAGTAACTGTAAGTAGTTTAATCAAAATGTTTGTTATTTTACTCAATTCTATTTGTTTAAGGCTATTTCAAAAAGTGTAATGAACTTCACAGTGTCCTATAACACATATGGTTGTGGTGGAATCATAGAGGAACAGCAAGGATTTATATTCAGTCCAAACTTCCCAAATAAACCGTCTCAATCATTAGAATGTGCTTGGTTGATCAAAGCTCAAAATGAGCAGACTATAAACCTGACTATGCTTAGTATGTCTCTGGGAAATGATTGTGACAAAAATTTTATTACAGTGTACAACGGGGAGAGTCCAAGTTTACATCCAAGAATTGGGAAATATTGCAAAACTGATATGCCAGGTGTTATAATTTCTCAAAGTAATACCTTGTGGATGGAATACAAATATGAAGCAGACTCTTCAGGCACAGGATTCAAAATGAAATATGAAGCTAAATCTGAAGGTTTATTTTTTATAATTCTTAACAGTTAAAACGCCTTAATTATATAGCAATTTGATAACATATACATGACACATCGAGAAAATATGTATGTATAAATTTTCTTTTTCAGGATGTGGTGGTATTTATCATGATAGACACAGATTTATTCAGACACCAAATTATGGCAAAGATTATCCAAATAACGCAGAATGTTTATGGGAAATTAGGGCTAATCCTGGGTATTCCATTGCAATACAATTTACTGAAAGGTTTCAAATTGAAGACAGTGATAATTGTGCAAATGATTACTTAGAGGTAAAATATGAGTTTTCAGATATCATTAATTTCAGTTGTTAACTAGTTCATATATTTTTATTTTTAGGTATGGGACTGGCAAGATGATAAATGGATATCGATTGGTAAAAAATGTGGTAGGAATATTCCTACTGATATAAAATCTACAGGAGATAAATTAAAAATATTGTTTAGAAGTAATGAGAAAACAACTGGAAGTGGATTTAAGGTCAGTCCAATATTTAATTCAATATATGCATATAATTCTGGTTCTTTTCAGTCAACACCCCTTTAAAATCATTAAATTGTATGTACGTTCTAGGCTAGGTGGGAGTGGCTTTGTGGAGGTACATTTGAAGCTACAAAAACCCCACGATCTATAGTAAGTCCAGGGTATCCGCTAATTTATAATTCAAATTTAAACTGTGTCTATAATATTACAACAAAGGCAGAAGTTCTATATATTGTTTTCGATGATTTTGAGTTGGAGAACGGTAACATCACGATAATCTGTGCGTGACTGGCAACTAACAACTAATTTTCAGATGCAACCAGTTGTGTATATGACAACATAACAATTTCAGGAAAATATTATTCAACATATGCATCTTTAAAAGCGACTTATTGTGGTACAACAAAACCACCACCTTTAAGAGTTAGAGAAAATATTATAATTACATTTAGAACTGATAAATGGGTTAACAAAAAAGGATTCAAATTCACATACAGTGATGAAAGTAAATAACGTTGTCCAGAAAATCGCAGATATAAACCTAACAGAATTGTTTAATTTTTAGGTTGTGGAGGAGATATTAATGAAACAACAGTTATTGAAGCACCTTCAATTGATTATGGTAGAAACAATTACCGATACTTCCATCCTAGGATTAAATGTGTCTGGAAAATTACTGCACCACCTAAACAAGTTGCAATTTTAAGGCTAGTTAAATTAATAAAATAGTATTTACATTACCATTTTAATATAATGTTTTATCCTACATAGAAATATTGATAACTTCTACTTACTTACAGAATATTATATTTGGCGTTGCCATCTATATGCTTCGGTCAAGGTTTAGAGATATACAATGGCTTAATTGATCAACGATCAAACAGATTAGCATCATTATGTGGAAATATAACTGACAGTGAACAATTAATACATGCCGACTCTGGAAAAATGTTAGTAAGACTGGTTTCAAATGCTTTCCGTTATGGAGGTTTTAAAGCACAAATCTACTTTTCACATGGTCTGTATTATGTGTCTGTGTAAAACATTGATAAAGAAAGGTTCAATTGTGTTTCAGGATCTGCCGAAGGTTGTGGAGGAACTATAAATCTTACTGATACCAAGTACATACAAGCACCCGATTTGGAAAATTTAGACTGTAAATGGATAATTATAGCACCTAGAGACTATCAAATACAAATCCAATTTACAGAACTTAATATACCAGGTTCATGCAACAGTAATGCCACTTTCCCATTATTTTGTACTTGTTCGTTCATTGAGGTAAAGCAAACATTAAATAAAATCGGATTAGTTTTTTTGATTAGAAATTTTAATTGCAGGTACGGGATGGTGGGGGGCCTCTATCAGAACTAATAGAAAAATTATGTAGTCATTTAAACCAGAGCCCTGAAATTAGAAAATTCCGTACATCTTCAAATTATGGTTACATACGATTTACACTTGCCGGTCGTCAAAACAATGCATTCAAAGCAACTTTAACACCTGTCATATGTAAGTAACATGCTGTAATGTCGTAGAAATATGTAAAACAACTATACCGATTCAATACTAACGAGTTCACTTTAAATTCATTTTTAATTAACGAGCTTTTCATTTTTAAGTCAATTTTTGTTTTTAGCTCAATGTGGTACTTCAGTATTAAATGCAACTAAAGAAATACAAACTTTAACTTCTCCTAATTACCCAAATAACTATCCATCTGGTATTAAATGCACCTGGCTTATTTCTACTCAGAATCCATTGGACAAAATAGAATTACACTTTAAGGATTTTAATTTGACTGGAAACAGTGACTATTTTATTACTGACAACAAATGTGATGATGACAGACTTGAAATATCAGAAGATCCGAACAGACAAATAATAACAGAAGGATTTGGACCTCAAGCCGTGTACAATTCGCCAAGAAAAACTATTTTCCTGGTACTAAACTTATATTTATTATAAATATAAATGTGCCAATCCATTCATTAAAAACAATTTTACTTGCCCAAATTTACTTTATATTCATAAATAAATATTTACAGCCATTTAAAATTAATTTGTCAATGAAATTAGATCTGCTGGGCACTATTTCCAGACATTCATTGTTTGTGTTAGTTTTACAGTCATAATTTGTTTGTAGACCTACAATAGTGTACAAGGACAACATACATTTTGTGGTGCTGAAGAAACTCCATTTGATTACTATTCAATAGGAAAGTCTCTCACTGTAACATTTAGAAGTCTCATAACTTCAACAACAAGCAAAGGTTTTAAAATTGAATATAGAACAGCTGGTAAATTATTATTTGTTATACATTTATTGTGTTTCATGTTTTATATTTTAGGTTGTAACAGGAATTATACTAGTTTACAAGGACGACTTTATAGTACTAATGACAAATCAGACTGTGTTATTACAATTACAGTTCCTGAAAATCGTACTATTTCGTTATATTTCCAAAAGATGGTGATATCTCACAGCTTCAATTGTAGAAAAGCAGCTTTTGAGGTAATAAAGTGACTAGGATCTTAGAAAGTCTAAAAAGTATTATTAGGAAATATTATTAATTTGTAATAAATCACAGTCAGAACTGTTTTTTCATAAATAAATATTCAATTTGTTTTTCCCTACTACTACAACATTAACTAAACAAAATGTGGTGCTTATTGCTACATATAATTTTTTTCAGGTGAGAGATAATGGACCCAATGGAACAATGCTAATGCGATCATGTGGTCTTAGAGTTCCAGATCCCGTATTTTCTTACACAAATATATTATACATTCACATCTTTAATGAAGAAGTTTCTTCTTATATGTTTTCGTATGACGTAGGGTATACATCAACAGATGCAGGCAGAGGATGTGGTGGACAAATATATAATTATGGAGGATGGGTATCAAGTCCTTTATATCCAAATGAATTTAGGAACAGTACAGTTTGTAAATGGACAATCAGAGTGCCAGTAGGTTTGAGCACAGTTCTCAAGTTCAATAGTAAGTATATACTTATATAAATTTTGTTAGTCAAATTAAATGGAGAATACCATTATACAGCGCTACGCAAGACAACCTGGCCAATTAAGATAACAAATTATGTAAAAAATAGGTATTTGAATGATAGCAATCAAATGTAAAGGTAGCTATATACAATGCGGGAGGCTAAACCTGTACTCTTCAGCATACAGATTACTGTTTACCATACACTAAATAATTAAATGACAACTTACAATTTTATTTACAATAGAAAAAAATATATGTATCCAATAATTAAAAAAATATTCGTAATTCATTTAAGAACACTAAAAAATATGAAGACTTAAAAACTAATTTTCAAAATGAGTGCTTAGTTGAAGGGAAATGCAATCTATTATTTCGTAGTATAGCATTTTATAGCTCGAAATTATTTATAATTTGACTGACTCCTGAGTTTCTGCTCTGGTAGAAACGGCATGATATTGAAACAGCCTAGGTCCGTTATTTAAAACTTCCGAAGACTACAACTGAAGCAATAATTATTTTATTCCGTTACAGTGATTTTTAATAAATGTAACAGGTAATTGGAATTATGGGGTATTAAAATATTCTTTGCAAGAGCCAAATTTTACAGTGAGGCCCGGCCTCAGTTGCTACATACGAGCCGCCACTGCTCTAAGTTCCGTTAACCTCTTAATATAGGTAACCATTCACTTGGCATCATATTAAGAAACATTTTTATAAAAATAAGTTTGAATTTCAATGATTATGCCATTTTGAAAAGTATACTTATTTTACTAAAACTTACCTTACAAATTTTTTTTCAGATTTCGACCTGCAGGGAAGCTGTGAACAAAATTATGTCATCGTAAACACCTATTCCTCTGATGGTGCAACCAGCCATAAATTCTGTAAAGATGTACGTTAGATATACCAACAGTTTTTCATGTAATACTAATTACCTCAAATAATTTCAGGATCGACCAGCTATTCTACGATCCAATTCTAAGATAGAAATTGTTTATGGATCATCAGTACATAACGGAGGACGTGGATGGTTAGCAAAATACCAAGGACTAACAGATGGTACTGTCACAGTTTACTGAAACATAAAAATAGTTTTAATAAATACATTTATTTTTCAGACACAGTTGAAGTATTTTAAGGTGCAGTGCAGCAGTGTTATTATTTATTTCTTACATAGGTAGCAAGTAATTCAGTTTTTTAAATAAAGTTGTAATAAAGAATATTTAATGAACTGTTTGTTTCATTTAAAATCACTATATATCTCAAACTTCATAAAATAAATTTTAAAATTAAACTATATACCTGGAAAATTAACTCCTTAACCTCAAAAAATGTTTAATCTACACTACACCGGTAGAATTCCTCCAAGCTCAGAAAACAAAACATCTCACAATACTGCATAACCATAAACAACTTATAGTTGTTTAATTAATTACACACACTAATTTATTGATCAATAAATTGAAAAAAAATAATTAACGACACTACAAACAAATTTCAAAGGCCTCCTATGATATCAATTTGAATGATTTGATTTGAATTTATCGATCAATTTCATTGCTGCCAATCTCAATGATCCAAAACCAAAATATTTCGCACTAACTAAAACTTAGGTTGGTATTTAAGCACAAATACAAAATGTAACTAGATAACCCTGAAATTGATGATGATTTTATCACTGTTCGATTCATTCTTGAGCAATTGAGCATAGCATAGTCTTAAACAATAAACAACGATCCACAGATCATTGGCCGACAACGATCATCCGCGATTAGGTATAACAAGACTAGCATGACCTTCACAGAAGTTTCAAATTTATTTTTTTAAACGTTGGCAGAAACTTGACATTTAACTGTCATCATGACTTCCCCTTCCCTTTTACTATTTTGATGTGTTTACTCGATGAATGGGTTTGCGCCGCACCTTTCCTGTTTTAAATATTATAATTTGACAATTTATTGTTACTGATATTAAGTAATTGAACTTAAAAATATTCAAGTAATGGCTTCTAAATGTAAGTATTGACTTATCATAGACGAATAGTCGCTTATTTAAACATTTCTAGCCTTTTAAATTATTTTCCTTTGGTTAATTATTATACCAAAACATATAAGATGTCTGGAAACGACAGAGTGTCTTTAAACGACGCCTTATCTAATGTGGAGGTGTTGGATGAATTACCTCTTCCAGATGAACAACCTTGTATAGAAGCACAACCTTGTTCTGTTGTTTACCAAGCAAATTTTGATACAAATTTTGAAGACCGTAATGGATTTGTTACTGGAATTGCCAAGTACATTGAAGAAGCAACAGTTCATGCCAGTTTGGTAAATAAAATAATGTAAATTGTTAATGTAGAATCATAGACTATTTTTCTCGTAGAACGAGTTATTAGATGAAGGACAAGAACACGCTGTAATGCTTTATACGTGGAGGTGCTGTTCTAGAGCCATTCCACAACCCAAATCAAATGAACAGCCTAATAGAGTTGAAATATATGAAAAAACTGTGGAAGTGTTGGCTCCGGAAGTTAATAAGTTACTCAATTTTATGTATTTCCAAGTAAGTATAAAATTATATAATTTAGAGCTTTGCAACGATGAAAACGTTTTCAGAGAAAGGCAATTGAAAGATTCTCACAAGAAGTAAAGAGATTATGCCATACCGAAAAAAGAAAAGATTTTGTTTCAGAAGCGTATCTCTTAACGTTGGGAAAATTTATTAACATGTTTGCAGTACTAGATGAATTAAAGAACATGAAATCCAGTGTCAAAAACGATTATTCAACTTACCGCAGGTAAAATATAAATAATAGTTAAATATTTTTGTTGCACATGTATCATATTACTTATTCCAGGGCTGCCCAATTTTTGAAAGTGATGTCAGATTCACAGACTTTACAGGAATCTCAAAATCTGTCCATGTTTTTGGCAACACAGAATAAAATTAGGGACACTGTAAAAGAGAACTTGGAAAAAATTACAGGCTATGAAGAACTTTTAGCCGATGTGGTTAATATATGTGTTCACATGTTTGAAACAAAAATGTACCTGACTCCTAGTGAGAAACATATGCTGGTCAAAGTAATGGGTTTTGGGTTATTTTTAATGGATAGTGAACTATGTAATATTAATAAACTGGACACTAAAAAGAAGCTTAGGCTGGATAAAATCGATAGGATATTCAAGGTAAGTCTTCTAGAAATTATATAATTCATTATATGTATCAATTTTTTTAGAATTTGGAAGTAGTTCCTCTATTTGGTGACATGCAAATAGCACCTTTTAACTATATAAAACGAAGCAAGCATTTTGATGCAAACAAATGGCCTTTATCTAGCAGTAACACTCCTTCACCTCAAGCTGATTTGATGGTGCATTTACCTCAAATTCGAGAAGATCATGTGAAATATATCAGTGAATTGTCTCGATATAGTAATGAAGTCACCACAACTTACAAAGAATGTGGTAGCGATACAGAAAACAAAGAAACTGCTGAATTAGCATTAAGAGGTTTACAATTACTATCAGAATGGACGAGTGTAGTGACTGAATTGTATTCATGGAAATTACTACATCCAACTGATCATCATCAAAATAAAGAATGTCCTAAAGAGGCTGAAGAGTATGAAAGGGTATGATAATTGAATTTATGGTAACAATTTTAATTTTCACGTAATGTTTTAGGCTACACGTTACAACTATAGTGATGAAGAGAAATTTGCTTTAATAGAAGTAATAGCAATGATAAAAGGTTTACAAGTTTTAATGGCAAGAATGGAAACCGTATTCACAGATGCAATAAGACGGAATATTTATGCAGAGTTGCAAGAATTTGTACAAGTTATTTTAAGGGAACCTCTCCGAAAGGCAATAAAAAATAAAAAGGACCTTATTCGGAGGTATTTTATATTTAAATAATCACAAAGAAAAATAGTAGGTATTGGTCGATTTTCTTTTCAGCATTATCATGTCCGTAAGGGAAACCTGTGCTGATTGGCCTCGACAGTTTCAACCTGATCAAGACCCTGTTTTGAAAGGTAAAAAAGACCCCGATACTGGATTCGTAATAAAAGTTCCAAGACGCAACGTCGGTGAGTTGACAATGTTGTATATTTCTGACAAAAACTTTATAAGGTGTTATTAGGTCCTTCTTCTACCCAGTTATACATGGTTCGAACCATGCTAGAGTCTTTAATAGCTGATAAATCTGGAGGTAAAAGAACCTTACGTAAAGACATCGATGGTCAGTATTTAATGCAGATTGATCAGTTTCATAAAACATCATTTTATTGGAATTATCTATTAAGTTTTAGTGGTAGGTTTTCTTAATAAATAAACAACAATTGTGTTATAATAATTTATATATGTTTTAGAATTTCTCCAAAAATGTTGCGATTTGTCTCAATTGTGGTACAGAGAGTTTTATCTCGAAATGACAATGGGTCGACGGATAAATGTAAACATTTACTATTTTTATATTATTAGCACTAATTCCAAATATTTTAGAAATGTACAGTACGCCACAACCACAACGAAGAATGCAATGATTTAATAACTATGGAAAAACGCATACAATTTCCTATCGACATGTCAATGCCCTGGATCTTAACAGATCATATTTTAAAAACCAAAGAACCATCTATGATGGAGTAAGTAAATTAAATCTCAAATCACGTTTTACTTATTACTTTTTGTTCTAGATATGTGTTATATCCATTGGATTTATACAACGACAGTGCATTATATGCACTAACAATTTTCAGAAAGCAATTTCTATATGATGAGGTAGAAGCTGAGGTTAATCTCTGTTTTGACCAGTTTGTTTATAAACTTAGTGAGCAAATATTTGCTTATTATAAACAGTTAGCGGCAAGGTAATACTTTTTATCAAAATACAGTTATAAAATGTTTTCTGTGCTGGTTGCCGTAATGTGTGAAAGAAATAATATATTCACTTTTTTTAGTATTTTTTTGGATAAACGCTTCCGAGTTGAATGCTCAGCTATTGGTGCTTACTTATTACCATATCCTAGAGCAAATCGTTATGAAACATTACTAAAACAGAGGCATGTGCAATTATTAGGCAGATCGATTGATCTAAATAAGCTTATAACCCAAAGAATTAACGCCGATATGCAAAAGTCGTTAGATTTAGCGATAAGCAAGTTTGAAGCTGGTGATATCACTGGTGTTGTCGAATTAGATGGATTGTTACAAGTAAAAAAATTCAAATTCTTCACAAATATGATGTGTTTAAAAAAACTAATTTTTAGGTAAATCGTCTTTGTCATAAATTATTAAGTAAATGGCTTGCTTTGGACGACTTTGACTCTATGTTTAGGGAAGCCAATCATAATGTTCTTGCTCCATATGGAAGAATAACTTTACATGTTTTCTGGGAGTTAAATTATGACTTCTTGCCTAACTATGTTTACAATGCAGCCACAAATCGGTAAAAAATGTTAGCTAAATCATTTTTTATTATGTTAACTTTTAATTTTTGACAGATTTACAAAATATAGAGGAATAGCATTTAGTGCAGCAGTATCTAGAGATCGGCCCCCACAAATGTCACATCATTACTTGTGGGGGACAAAACAGTTAAATTTAGCTTACACAACACAGTATGGACAATATTCCGGTAGGTATTCATGAGATTTACAAAGAATGCATCCATTAGTAATGAAATAAAATAACTCTGACAGCATCGTTGAGGATTAAATAAAGTTTTTATATATAATTTCTCTTTAACATCGTTTAGATTACTGTTATTCATACATCATGCCAATGTTGATGACAAAGAGTAAAATAGATGTTTTATATTTCTTTTCCCACAGGATTTGTTGGCCCCCAACATTTTCATACCATGTGCAAGCTATTGGGTTATCAAGGGATTGCCGTAGTTATGGAGGAGTTATTAAAAATTGTCAAAAGTTTGATTCAGGGGAGTTTGTTACAATTTACTAAAACTCTAATGGAGGCTATGCCAAAAATATGTAAACTGCCGAGATATGATTATGGATCTCCTGGTGTATTAGGATATTACCATGCTCAACTCAATGATATTGTACAATATCCCGATGCACGTACCGAGCTGTTCCATAACTTCAGGGAGTTTGGAAATATAATTTTATTTTGTTTGCTTATGGAGCAAGCTTTATCCCAGGAAGAGGTTTGTGACCTATTACAAGCAGCACCATTTCAAAATATTCTTCCAAGGCCATATTGCAAAGGTATGTGAATTCTCATCGCCTTTAAAATTTGTAAGTTAAAATTTTCAGAGGGGGAAAAATTGGAAAATAAGCAGAAAAGATTAGAAGCCAAATATCAAGCTTTGCAAATAGTTCCTAATATTGAAAAACTGGGTACTGCTAAACAAGCAATGATATCTCGTGAAGGCGACCTGTTGACTAGAGAAAGACTATGTTGTGGATTATCTATATTCGAAGTTGTTCTAAATAGGTTAAGAAGTTTTTTGGATGACCCTGTTTGGGTTGGACCTCCTCCAACTAATGGAGTTATGAATGTTGATGAATGTACCGAGTTTCATCGTTTGTGGTCAGCTTTACAGTTTGTTTATTGCATTCCTGTTAGCGAAAATGAGTATACAGTAGAGTAAGTCAGATCTGTACCAGTAAAATGTTCTCTCTCATGATCATTTTTTACTTTAAGGGAAATGTTTGGTGAAGGTCTTCACTGGGCTGGATGTACAATGATAGTTCTGCTGGGTCAACAAAGACGATTTGAAGCTCTCGACTTCTGCTATCATATCTTAAGGGTGCAACGAGTAGATATGAAAGACGATGTTGTGAAGAGAATTGTAAGTAGACATACATTTTGAAATACATTGTCATATTGTTTTACTATCTATTAAAATTTAACTGCCCCTTTTTAGAATTTGAAGAGAATGGTAGATCGCATCAGGCGTTTCCAGGTATTAAATTCACAAATTTTTGCTATTCTAAATAAGTTTCTAAAATCGGGAGAAAATGATGAGTTATCTGTTGAACATGTCAGATGTTTTCCACCTCCAATTCATCAATCGTTAAACCCACAGCAACACTATCATGCGCCAGAACACGTACGCCAATGTTAAGAATTTTATTTAAAACATATTGAATTAACAAATTAAATTGGAAGTCAGAATTAGAAATATTTCTTATTTATGTTGATTAATGTATTAGAGTTTTTATACAAGCTAGTTAATATATAATGAAGTCTTTTCAGCATTTTGTAACCTTTTATAACTATTACACGTAATATTTATGATTTATGTAACTCCTTCATTGAAATGTATATATATAATCTTTTTGTCAATATTTTCTTTAAATATACCCTTTATACACCGATTCAGTGTTTTTATTGAATAATATATAAAATAATAATAAAATGCCTACCTGGGACTGCTTTTGCGACTAATTTTCTTTAAGTAAGAAAGTTATAAATACTCTGTATAGTTCCTGGGGATTAAAGAAAACCCAATATTTTCTGTTTAAACCCATCATATATTTAACAATAAAATATTACAAAATATATTACGATGAACAAATAAAACTATTAACAATAATTAAAATTTTAAATTTTTGAACACTGCATGTTAAAAAAAAGTCTTACTCCTATGAAAATAAGCTTTGCTAAGTAGGTAATGAAGATGTCTAAGTTTTTTAAACCAATTATAAAATTACAAAAAACTATGTACTGCAAAATACTACACTTTTGTTTTTTTTTTTCAGTGATCTTACACAACTTGCTTAAGTTAGCTATATATACATTTATTTAAAATATAGTTACAAATATTGTGGAAAGTTACGTTCTAATAAAAACATCTTTAAATCATAATTTGTAAATCGATGTATAGTTTTTTTATATACTTACAGCGTATTATGAAATAAATGTGCCATAAAATATACTGTTGGAATGTTTAATTAAAATGCAAGTGCAAAGCATGTAAATATAATGGTCAACAAAAATATGAAATCAAATAAGACTACATCTAAAAAAAAGTACATTAAAAGAAAGTTACACTATTATATTAATTAAATAAAAAATAAGAACGAGGTATAAGTTATTTCTGACAATGGTTTATAAAAGTTTGAAAAAGGAGCCATTAAATACAATCCAAAATTTCTATCAATATACTTTTTAGATGGAATTAAATTAATAAAATTGGAATATGACTACAAAAAAGCAAAATTTCATCAACATATATTAGTGCTGTCATCTATTCCTTTTTTCATTATCAACGTATCTAAGGGGAATTTGCTCTCCCCCCCCTCTCTCTTTTTAGTTACATATTCATTTCACTGAGTATAAAAAATAAATTCTAATATATATTTAAATAAGAATGATTCGTATTTGTTAAAGGTTACGAAAAGAAAATATAACTGAAATACCATTTTTAATAAAATAAAGTTATGACTAAAAATAAGATGTTGAGATTCTCAGAAAAAAGTTATGTATAGGTTTTTCAGATCAAGATCACATTCTGTAAGTATATAAAATTAAGTAGTAAGCAATTTATAATACAAAATAATGTCTTACTGTTAAAATCACAGTATTTATTATGCAAGAAAAAAATTACAATATGATGTACTTACACCTGTCTAAGTAGCTTGCATGTTATGCCGCATCCACACTCTCGCCGAGACCGGTCGAGCACAAGAGTGTGGATGGAGCCCTCGTTGAATATCGCGTATCGAGAGTGTGGATGGGGCATTAAGGTTAACTTAACAGAAATCTTATAAGTTAACTACACGTCAACAAATAAGTCATTACTGTTGTTTAATGTCATTTCAAATATTTAAATTAATATATAATTAATTAATGCTACACAGGCATACATATGCAGTGCAAAAAACAACTTCCCTAAAATACACTGAACAGATTTTTTACAACTTGCAAGGATATAAATAAAAATAGATATGAATTATGTTACATATCACATTGTGTGAGTTTGGAAATAACCAACTATCTATATATATCATGTTCAATTTTTAAGGCCAAATCTCACTAAAAAATCATTCATTAAAACTTATTCCACAAGGACGGATATTAGCTCAAAAATTGCCGTTTTTAGGCGTAATCAACAATAGGCCCTACTGTTTTAATAATCTCAAACGATACTCGGTTAAATGACTAGTCTGTTAAGATTTCCAAGAATTCCCACATATGCTTTTAGGAACAAGTTGAACAAACCATACTTTTAATAGCTGGCCAAAATATAAATATGAATATTTACAAATATTTTAAAAAGACAGCAATGTTTTTTATTTTAAACTTGTCTAAAAACTGATGAGTATTTACAGATTATTTAGAAAAATTTTCAATTACAACTTTTAAAGACATATTAAAAGCATGATTTAAATTATTGCATAAACAAAGACTCATAAAATATCATATTCTTTTCAGATCTATAGTATCACAGAAAAACACGATTGAAGAAATCTATGTGGACATTCTCAGTTTTACGCAACATTTCACTATCAACAGTATGAAAAATATCCCAAACAATTCCTTGTAGTGTTAAAATAAAATATTGTTTAACACATTAACACCCTAGGAGTTTTCACGGAGTAAAAATAATGATTTTAAAATTTTTCATTAACATATATATACAATACCCATGTAAATAAAAATGTAAAAACTTACAATTTTCTTAAAAAATAGTAACAGTTCCGGATAAAAAAGTATAGCTAAGTACCTCTGGCTGTCAATGTGTTGGCCATAGCTAATTGTTTTCACTGAATGGAAATTGTGTTATTTATTATGGGCAATTACTTACATACTGAAAAATTTCCTTTGTGTGATAATTTTGAACATGATATACAAAGGTCCAACTAAATTTTACGGAAATATCTTATATTTTTTTAAAAGCAAGCATTATGTATAGATGTGTCACTTAGTATTTGTTAATACTACTACATTTTAACATTTAATATTGCTTAGAGATAATGGATAAATAAAATGTAATCTAGGTCCTTTCAATCAACATCAACATAAAAAAATGTCATAGCTGAGTCAGAGAGCGTTAGATATATATTTATATGTATATAGTTTCATAGATTTCTCAGCTTCCTATTAGCATTAGTATTGAGATTCGCTTAACATTCACTTTCTGATTGAAGATCTTAAATGTTATTAGAATAGCAATCAGAAATGAAAAATTTTGTGCTTCGTTTTAACTTAAAATTAACCATAAAAGATAACTAGAAGAGAGCTCTTTGAATAAACAAATTTCAAATATTAAATAACAAGTAATATTTAAAAATAATAACTATAATATATTCTTTTTTAATTATGTAAAGCAACTTAAAATAGATATGATATTACAGTTGTTATATCGGTTTTTATTATATGTACTGTACGTTTTGCATGAAATGAACATCACATGATTATTTTGTTTGGAAGTCTTCTTTCAAGTGAGCTTAGGTCTGTTTGACCGACACAGCTTTAAAATCATGCTCTTAAATTACGTACTGTTCACGCAACAATATATTTGTAACGGTATGTAAAATTTATATTTAAATTTTATCCTACCATATTATAGAGTATGTATTTTGAATATTACTTAATCAATATGACACTTCTGTAAACAAGGTTGTTATAGACTATAAACATAAAAATTACATTCCGTTACTAGTTTTAAGAACATGAATTTAATTTTAATTAAAAATGCGTAGCAAAAAATGCATATATGTTAACAATATACTGTTGCTCTTACTTATCCTGGGCACCATTCAAACTTCCGCAAGGGTCTCCACTTGACTGAGTGGACATGCTACGTTGTGGAGTAGGACTTTTACCTCCACTGCCACTACTCAATGCCATTCGTTGCATTTGTCTTATTACAGTTGTAGCATGATAAGCTTGCTGAAATTAAAAACATAATATAAATGCAAATAAATTAAATAAATAATTTCTGAACTTTTTTTTTACCTTCCAACGTGATTTTGCAAAATTCTTCTTAAGCTGTTCTGATACAGTTCCATGAATGTTTTTATTACTAGCCGCATTGCCCGATATCCTAAAATGCAATGATAATAATACACCAACATTTTTAAACAAAAATCTATATACCATGGATGTCCTAAAGCCTGTCGACAAGTATAACGTTTTTCAACATTGACACACATCAAATTCCTTATAAAATCCTTTGCCGAGTCACTAATTTCATCCCAATATGGAGAGTCAAATTCAAATTCACCTGTGAAATATTCATAAATTAAATAGCGACATACAGTTTTACACTAAATACCTTTCAGAATTTGGGCAAATAAATTTGCATCGTTCTCATCATAGAAAGGAGGATAACCACACAGTAAAATGTAAGATATAACTCCTATGCTCCATACATCTACTGCTTTCCCATAAGGTTTCTGTGCAAGAACTTCCGGCGCTAAAATAAGACAAGTAAGAGAAATCTAATCTAATCCAAAAACAAATCTAACAAAAAAAAAACAACCCTAAATAAAAGAATTCACTACTGACCTGATCACCGTAATTCGACTATACTTATTTCCCGAGAATTCACCAATGTGTTTTAAGTATATTACTTACCCACATATCCAGGAGTTCCACAGGCAGTTGCCATTATTCCAGAGTCTTCCATTTTCGACAATCCAAAATCACTAATCATTATTTTACTATCTTCATCTGGACTATAATAAAGTAAGTTTTCAGGCTAAAAATGAATAATTCGCAAAAAATTATACAGTCTACAAATTTCAAATTATTTTATGAATGTTCACGAATTTTCTATAAAATTTATTATATGAGTAAATATTAAAATAAAGTTATTTTTTGTTTCTCAAAAAATTTTTTGTTTTAATTTCAAATTCTTGATCAATTACTCTGATCAGTTTTAGCTTTCAAATTTTCATTCTATTTGAACAAACAGAGTTTAAATGTTTAAATAATTGAAAATAATAATTTTAAGCATTCTTTGTACTTAATGAGCTTATATCCATCTTGAGGATACTTAATATAAAGAAATATGAAATTGTGTTTCCATATTAACCTATATATAATATAATATATATGTTATAGAACCTAGTAAGAACAAAATTATTTTTTTGTTAATTATTAAATACTAAAACTCCGCTCGAACTGTGCGAGTAGGTACATTCAATGTCTAAATATATTTTTTCAAATATCAAATAAGCTGAGACACTACTTTCATTCTGACGAAAGGATGTATGGAAAACGAATTATTAAAAGCTTTCTTAAAAGCTTTTACATGAAATTTTTATTGGAAATTGATATATTTCATAACCTGATCCTTTTATAGGTCATTAACGGCTAATCTCTAAAGATTAGAGTCTTAAAATCATTACTCGAACATTAATCTGAACAAAATCCGTAACCGGCAATTTATTGCCATATAACCTTTAGAACCCTCTTTACATTGTGAATATTTTCCATCAAAAATATTATAAATATATTTTCCAAAATAACATTTTCATCGAGTTCAATAACGTACACGAGTACGTTTTTCAACTATGGAAATATGCCTATAACAAAAAAAAACTGGGTCTGCGTCGGACCAGAAGTTAAAAAAAAAACTTCCTTTCAAAGCCTGAACGTACAAAAAAAAAAAAAAAGTTCTTAAAAATTTGTTCTTCCTTTTGAGCGTGACGCGG